>OW569332.1:11088937-12288937 GCA_937595015.1 Polyommatus icarus | reverse complement strand
ATTAGTAACTATAATGTCTAAATTAAAATACGGAACCCTTAAAAACACAGTTACTACAAGAGTGAGTGAAATAAAATATGATAGCCTTACTTTATGATACTCTATCAAGTTTTTAATTGTTTTAATCAAGGGATTTAATACTGTACTTTACTACTGTAGCAAGGACATTTTACTTTGCTCACAGATATTAGGCTAAAATTTTAAACTCTATCGAATACAGTCGTAATAAGTGTTCCAAATAACTAGATGTATAATGATTAGAGACGAAACGATAAGAGACTCGTGTAACTGCTGTCAAATCACAAATGTGTAGTACAATTAACAAGCAGGTAACTCGTAACAATAATTATTGTTACCGAAACTAATTCAAGGTTATAACGACAAGGTGTAACGATAGAGGCCTACTACGAAATCGTTTTGAGACTCAAACAATCGAACGAGAATGCCGCGTCCTGCCCTAACAACACTATTTCACGTTTGTTAGAGCGGATACGGCATTTTCGTTCGATTGTTTGAGTCTCAAAACGGTTTCGTGGTATGGCCCCTGTAATGATTAAAACGCTGTTTTCAAACTGATTTTATTTCGTACCGTTTGTTATATTTGATGTGTGCTTTGAAAACTTCTTTAATTTTTAATTAAAATAACTTTTTTGGATATACTCTACAATCTACATAGAGCGGTGTGTGTTTGGAGCATACCAAAATAGTGATTATTTTGGTTCATGGGAAATAATGCAAAACAATATCCTTTACTTAGTTACTTTGAACGAAAACGAAACGTTAAAGAAGAGTTTTCGTTATGACACAATGAAATTTCATGCTAAAAGAGGATTAGCACAATCAATCAACATTTTTAAGTTCCTGGAAAATATTTCGAACGATTTAGTTAAGTAGTTTGAACAATAGAGGAGTTTTTGTTATGACAACATGGAAATTTCATGCTAAAGAGAATTCACGCCATATCCTTCTTACCTCATGGGCTTTGTGAGGTTCCCCACCCCAGATATCCCTCCAGTGGATAAAGTGGTGCAGGTGATTCCTGTAGTGGGTTCGGTGGTCCCGCTTCTTGCGGGAGTCGGTGGGGGAGGGCGGAGCCGTCAGCGATTGCCGCCGGCCACTAGACACTTTCACTACAGAAGGTTGGTTCGAGTTGAGCAGCCTCTCGGTTTCTGGTTCGTCGGATGATATACTGTCGGTGAGCATTCGAGTCGATTTAGACCCTTCGCGAATCAAATTGTTGTGGCCCCGATCCATGTTTGAATTTGAAACATTAATTTTTTTTAGCGTAACGAACGAAAGCACGCACGTAAAATGCGTGCGTCGTGGCGGGCGGCGGGCGCAGACTGCGGCGCGTCGCCCGCACGTGGGTCGACCACGTCAAAACAAAACCGCAAATCTGGTTCTTATCATCGACTGAACTTGGGCAATAAACACCCGTGTTTTGATCTGTAGGTTCATTGGCATTAACGGGATACTACATCAATTTTCCGCGAAATTCAAAATGGTTGTTACATATTTTTGTTAGGGTGAAGTCATAAAGGGTGAATAAACGTTTACTTATTTATTTATATTTCTATATTTTTCAGATAAGAAGTTGTTGTAAAAACTTTTAGAAAACTTGAAAGTAGGCCTAATATTATTGTGTATCTAAGATAGTTGATAGTAAAATTGTATTTTATATTGTATTGAGTTTATTATACTGAATGCAATAGCATACTATGCACTACACACATGAAATTGAGTGCCATGGAATACTTAGCTAATTTTTTTCTTTAAAAAAATACAAATTTTACTTACATAAGTATGTGGGTGTCTGTCAATTTGTATGTACAAGCAGTTTTTTTTTAATAAAAAAGTCAGAAAACTTGGTTTTCCATAAACTACTAAATGTAAGTAATATATTAATCCCTCGATCACCAATTCCAGGAAATCTTTTGTTATCGTGGCCCATATGGGCCTTACGGGGCTTGATGGGTTAAACCTATTTTACCCATTTGTGTCCTGAAGGTATAAACTAAGATGACTTATGTCATGGTCAAATACCTATAAATAAATGGATACATTGTATTCACACATCATGACAAGGTCAAATTTTTTATCAGTTGAGTGTCAAGTGACCCATCAAGCCCCATAAGGACAACAATAGAATAACAATAGATTTCCAAGAATCTGTGATCGAAGGATTAATAGCTAAACTGAGAAATCACATAAAATAATTTAAAAAAAAGTAAAAAGTAAAAAATAATCAATCACACTTTAGTCACCTTTCAACTGTTTAGTGGTATGTGGGCTGTGGTATGGTAAAGTCAATACAGTAAGTACAGAAAACTTTTTGATGGAATTAAAGCATCTATTCAGAATTTACAATTTTCATTTATACCTATTGTATAAATTTAATTATAATTTTATAGCAGAAATTAATTTATACCCATTTTAAGTGATCATCATAATATTTTAATTGCCATGATGTCTCTTTGCTGAGTCATTTAAGGCCGTCCCCCAAGCAAAAGACCTTGGCCATACATTTGCCGCGTAGCCGAGATCGCGCCAAAATCCTATTATTTTTACTTATCTTAGTTCAAAATTGTCCTAAAAAAAATTTAAAACGGGGAATATGTAGTTTATGATATTGTCGATCTATTGGCGTGAGTTTCAAATACAAGTAATTTGTAAATGCTAAGGAGATGCTGAATATATGCTTGAATTTTAATAAATTGGTGTTACTTTGGAAACTGATATCATGAGTATAATAAACAAAAATAGAAAATTTAAAACGTGGAAAGGAATGTTGATATACTGAAGATTATTGCTGTATTTTTATTATAACTTTGTAGCTTTCAGATTAAAAGTTTATAAGGTTTTAAATTCGGTCAATTACGGAATCTCCGGAGGAACGCCCTTAAGTTCTTGGAACATTCAGTTTATACTTCAGTTCACGATGAACTATGTATAAAGGACATAACCACTTGCTGTTCAAGCTTAATTATTATAAAAATATATAGATAGAGACAGAGAGAGATATTATTGAATCATTAAATTGGTATTGACTATTGATACATAGAAGCAATAATAATACTAAATGACAACTAAAATGGCAGCTTGGTGAGAAATTATAGATAATTTATGTTACAACTATGCAATGCAATTAAATATCCTAATGCTAAGTACTCACATACGGTTTTGCTTGATAGTTTTACTCCGAATCAAAGGAAATTACATATATTTTGACATATTTAATTCCACCTGATGATGATTTATTTCGAAACCGGTCTTGTTTAAAGTGTTTAATCCTTCAGGCCCCGCGCAAGCACCGGTGATTGCGAGAACAAAAGAATACAATGGGAATTCCTAGAACCTCCGATCAAAGGATTAAATTGTAATTTATGAATATAGATCTCTCTTTAATCCGGAGAGGCAAAAACACGACCCTTTTCGAATTATCAAGGCGTCCGGATTATAGTATGCAATATTTAATGTTAATAAAACATGTCATGTTTAACCTTAGTATCTTTAAACCATTTTTAAAATGTTATATCATAATGAGAAATTAATGTTCATGTTCATCAACTTACTGATTTCTTATAATTATTAAAAAAAATAAGTATGAAAATCATAAACAAAGAGTATTGCAGACTTTTATTTTAACTTACTGATTTCTTACATGGGTATATGTAAGAAATCAGTAAGTTAAAATAAAAGTCAGCAATACTCTTTGTTTATGATTTTCGTACTTTATTTCGAAAACTCGGTCTCTATACTAAGTTGACGGAGAAACATAACTTCGTGGCTATCAAATTAATTATCATTATCTTCATTCTTCAGCCCATTTAAAGCAATGTTTAAAGCTCCGGCCGGCGGGATTACAGCGATCACCGAACAAGTCTGGATTACCGAGGCCCTACTGTAGTAGAAAAAGTGCAAGTAATATTGTGTTTCATTTGTTTATAAAATGAATTTCCACTAAGAACCGACAGTACAATCAATTACATATATTTAATTTCATCAAGCGGGCTCGAAGCGAGCCTTCGAGCTGTCAGTTTTGCGGTCCACACGGTGGTTATTGCTCGATTTGGAGTAAAACTATCGAGCAAAACCGTATGTCAGTACTTAGCATTACAAATTCTTTAGACAATGACCAACTGTGTCGTGCTTTGTTATAACTTTCCAGAATTAAAGTGATTGTCCTGATTGGTCACACTTTTGCCGCAAGTTTACAATAAAAATATTCTTATTTATGTATAAAATAAAATTAACGTTATTACATAAGTACTTATAATGATTTTGTAATAAAAACCAGGGATTTATTGTGAATACAGTGATCAACGAACTTACTTGACTAAAAACTGAAGAAAAAATCTGCGTAGCCGGATAGCACAGAACACTGTAATTATCGTTATACTTTCAAGCTTTTTAGCATGGTAACTACATAATTTATATTATAATTATTTTGTTTTAAATATAAAAAATATCAGAAATTCAACATCGTCAAGAAAAGCAAATTTAAACTGACTTTGACATTTCACATTACAAGATTTTTTTCTTTTCTTTTGTTATGGCTCTCGGCTTTTAAACTTTACTTGACACTGGCCATGCCAGTGTCAAGTAAAGTTTTGGCGGGAAAAAAAATTTTTCGTAAAAATTTACAAAATTTTCAAGTTGTTTTTCCAGATTATCGTCAAGTCGAAAGTCTAGTCAAAGTCTAAAAAGTAGTCGGTAAAGTCAACGAGTCAAGTCAGTTGTTTTAGTAAAGTGGTAGAGTAGACCCTTTACTAAAACTTTCGGTGGAGTTTTGGAGGGAACACAAAATGGCACGTTTCTTGAAGTTGCATCACTTGCCCACACTTGTACACGACAACGAATATTTAATGGTTAATATTCTACCAACATTACACATTAAAAACCGAAATAACACAATTTTAGGAAAATAATACAACAACAAAAAGTCACTCTTTCGTATTCCCGGCAAAACTCTCATGTCATTATGTCAATGAGGAATTTTCTTAGCTTTTTAATTTGATTGTCAAACAGCTTCCATTTTAGTAACTAGATGGCGTATGGGTAGACAACTATCGGTAATACCAGGGAATACCATCAATAATTGCTACATAACTGGGCAAAAGCATGTAAAACTTGATACATTTCAATTTGAAAAAGACACAATAATATTCCAATGAATAGGATAATAAAGTTATAATAACGATGTTTTAGTTAAAACTCGCGGAAGAAATAGCCCTATTTACCATTGTTCACACCAAATGTCACAGGAATAATACATTTTGGTTTTGACAACATCTTACCTGCACTTGTGCAAGATAACAGATATTTAGTGGCTAATATTTTACCAATAATGAACATCAAAAATCTAAATTACACAATTTGGGGAAAAATAATAAAAACCACACCGACAATAAAAAGTAGAAGTAGAAAACTCTTTCAGTTATCATGTTTTCAGTTTGACAAGTGCAAGCGTGTTCCTAAGCTGTTACCAGTATACTGGCCTAATTGCTTAAGCCAATGATCGCTTAGGAGTATGATATTTTGATTGATATTACACTTGACAGTACACTGATATTTTTTAGAAACACGACCAACATGTAGTCAGTAATGCCAACCTGCAGATAATTTCAAATCGGTGGGGAACCAATAGAAAATTAGTGAGTGTCTACCGTCGCGCCGTCTGGTGGAGATGATAAAAAGAAAACATCCCATACCAAATCTTGTAATGGAGTATTTGACTTTAGTTGTGATCGGAAGGACTTTACAAAATTTATACAATTCTTTTTCATTTTTATTATATTTTTCTTTGATGATAGCGGGCACGATGTTTAGTAAGTTCGCGAACTTAAAACCTGCGTACTTTAAGTTCGTACGTGTGTCACTGTCGAGTGTCACGGGTCACCCTTTTTAATTTTTGATGTTTTTGCTGTGTTTTTGAACCATCGTAAAAAAAAACAAATGTCATAATAAAAGAAGGAAAACTAGATTTGTGTTGTGAAGAAAATAACCTCTAAACTGCAAGAAACATTTTTCATGACTAATGGAAAATACTATGTTTACTGCCTAAATATGGCTTTACCACAAAAGAAGTATTATAGGCAACGAGCACATTCTAATCCGATAGCAGATCATTGTTTTGAATAGTGCGTTTTTACTTTACTTCTAAGCATAATAATTAGCATGGTATAAAATTACACTGAACTTGCATTAAATCTACTTTATTACATTACAGTCCAGCTCATCCAGATGATTTTGATTGGACAACTTTGTATCCTGTTGTAAAATCTGAAGACCAGAAGAAAGTAGAGTTTTTAGATGTTGGATGTGGTTATGGAGGTCTTCTGGGTAAATTATAAACTGTGGATCACAAATTTTATATACGAATAATAATGTTGTAATGTAATAACCAACCCATTTTTTGTAGTAACATTGTCACCTATGTTTCCTGAACAATTAATGCTAGGACTAGAGATACGAGTGAAAGTATCCGATTATGTAAATGATAGGATCCAAGCATTAAGGATACAAAGCCCTGGACAGTATCAGAACATAGCAGTTCTCAGAACTAATGCAATGAAGTATCTACCCAACTTCTTCTACAAAGGACAGGTGATTATAAACATTAAATTTAAGAATGTTTACAACTTTTTGATTCAGAGATTTAAACACATCAAATCTGTTTAGTGGTGTAAGCTTGAAGAGGTAACAGATAGACAGCTGTACTTCTGCAATATATCTTGTGTTTAGTTTTTTTTGTTTAATATGTTTGCGATTGTATGTTTACATTTTAAGTCTTTGGTTTCAGTTGAAAAAAATGTTCTTTCTGTATCCAGATCCACATTTTAAGAAAGCAAAACATAAGTGGAGGATTATAAACAAGTGGCTACTTGCAGAATATGCTTACATACTTGCAGAAGGAGTAAGTTTATACTTTATTGTTAATAAAAAGGATTTTTAAGTTTTTGAGATGAAACTCTAATGTTCTTATCTAAAAAATGCTGCTAGTAGAAAATGCAGATAAAAGTAATACTTATGAAATTATGATTTCATAGAAAGAAAAAAGGTGCCTTGATGTTGCATTAAAATTATAGAATTGGAGTTATATTTTTGAACAAAATATTTGATATTTCAGGCTATAGTGTACACCATAACAGATGTAAAGGATTTGCATGAATGGATGGTTACCCATTTTGAAGAACACCCCCTGTTTCAAAGAGTTTCTGACAAAGATTTGGTAAAAAAACAACTGCATATTATTACTATGTAACACCATTTCATAATAATTAGAAACAAACATTGTTTCTCTGTTGGATAAGGCTAGTCATATTTTTCATGCATCCTCTGGCTTTGAAAAACACAGGTTGCCAAGGGTACTTGTACCAGTAGGTATAATTTTAGTATTTTTTTTCAGGAGTCTGATCCAGTTGTCGAGAAGTTGTACGAAAGCACAGAGGAAGGGCAAAAAGTAACAAGAAATAGTGGAGATAAATTTCTAGCAGTGTTCAAGACATAGATATAGAATATACTGACGTATAGATCACCTGACAACCCGAAAATGCGTGACGATTTTTGATCTGTCAATGTGTGCGTGTGCTAGTGATGTATATTTTACTATCGATAGTATAGTATTTTGCTATCGATAGTATAGTCCGTTCGAGTTATTTTACCTGAGTTTCTATATGAAACAAATAATATGCAACTTTGACAGATTTTGTATTTCAAATTAGGTATCATAAATTTTAATTATTGGCAAAAAAGGTGACAATTTAATAGTGATACACATTTTCGTTTGGAATGATTTTTCAATCGTCGGATATATTATGACATGAGGTTCTTATAGGGGTAAATAATATACTTACACATATGACATAACACATTATAAAGTTACTTATTTATTACTCAGGTAAAATCTATCTGGTAAATCAGCCCTTACATTGAAAGTAAACGTTGAAAGTAAACAACACACATAGTACTATATTATATTTTATTCTTAAAACACTACACGTACACTATTAAAACCTATCGCTATAGGTGATGTGTGAAAAGTTATTGATAAATAGCTTAGAACCTATTCTTGTTTATTATTATGCAAAATTTCATAAAAAAATGTCAAGCTGTTTTGATGAACTTTTCCAACAATGAGACTCAAGAATTTTATGCAAAAGACAAAAATAATTGCTTCAGTAACAAGTGCAACAGTATGTCAAACTTACTGGTACGAATAATGTTGGGATAGCTCCTTTAGCCAAAATTGTATTTATTCTACTTTTTCTTTTAAAATTTTCAATGAAATGTTTGCTACATATTGTTGAATTTTTCGTGGGACTCCAACCAACACGCCCAATCAATTTTAGCCATTTTCCTCTAATTAGGGGATCTTGAGGGAATCTGTAAAACAAATGATTATGAACAAGCAAACAGCTTTGCATGGGTGCAATTTATTTTATATTAATGAAAGCTGCATTCAATGAGTATTAGATTCAAGTGACTGATCTGTGAAACCTTGATTTTATACTAGGTATGTCAAAAGATTAATAATATTTAAAAATAATCGTTAAAATAAGATAATATGTCCTTTTAAGGTGATAAATATAAAGGTAAATGATTTTTATTTTAGTTTATGTTATTGTGAAATATCGATAAGCATATCGATAAATTTGATTCAAACACTAGAGTATATGTAAAAAAATTTAATGAAAATTTTTTCTTCAAAATTTGTGTAATATAAGAACAATATTACCTTAAGTTACGCAAAATATTAAAGTAAAAGGGCGGATTCACAATATTTTATTTGAAATAGAGAACTAAAGACAGAATATAGCGAAAATAAACACATCGTAGCAATTAGGACATGAAGATTAATTACCTGTGAAATGTATATTTTTCAGGATTTTTCTTATGATTTACACTGCAATCACTCACAGAACAAGTTACCATTTTTATATGTAATAGTATTTGATGAAAATAATAAAGGATTTAAACAATAAATTGCAAATACCGAAAGGGCATAAAAACGTGTGACGACTTGTTGACGACCTGTCAAATGAAAGTGGTTAAAGTTTTCATGAGACTGCCTCTCTCTTTTCATCTTGTTATAATTCCATAACGGATTTTCTTCTCTCTCGCACTCTTTGTTGGTCTTTAGCATCATACGTTTATGGTTCAAGAGAATATCTGACAGCAATAATATTATAAATACTTAAATAAAGTATATTTTTTTAACAAGTATTTCTTATTAAGTATTCTCTTTATTATATTTATTTATTTTGATAAACAAAGATTTTAGGGTCTAGACTCTAGACAGACGGACTGTACTTCAACTGCAAATTGCAGTTGAATTGCAGTTTGAATGCAGTTGACACGACTGCAATAGAACTGCAAGCCAAACGCATTATTGGATTGCAGTTCAGTTGCAGTCGGCGTGCAGTCGTGTGAACTGTTTGGTTTGCAGTTGAAATGCAGTCCGTCTGTCTAGACCCTTAGTAATAAAACACAGGATGCAATATGTTTTAAAATTATATTGAAATTAAATTAAAATACATTTTATTGTGATTTTCAAAATACTTAGGTAAGTATAATACAAAGGCCAAAGCTTTAACTTATACAATTTATTTTACATTTTTTTAAAGTTTAAAAGCCCAAATCTTTACGCCAAGCATTTTTGTAAGTATAAAAGTATAAAATTACTGTTATGGCTTAAGAGAAAATCAAGTACTGCAGTCTCTAGCTCATTTTAATATAAAAAATATTATGAACAAAAAACTAAAATGACTAAATTAAATTAAAAATTTATAATATCTTAATCATTGCAAAACAAGCCTAATCGTGTTTTTTTTCAACTGCCTAACTTTACTAATTTCTTCTCTATAAGGTTGATCCACCGGCTGAGGCTTCTTGCCACATGTAAATGCTTCCTCATACGAGTAGTTGTTCTCAAGATCCAAAACTTTTTGTCTGGTGAATTTTTGTCTGTAATAATGGAGAACAACAGTGCAGCCCAGATTTCCGAATGGAAAGGATACATATGGACACCTTTTCTTCCTAATAGGGAGGCTCTATTGATATCTCCACTCATTTGCTCTGCTACACTGGCAGTGGCGAGCATTTTAGCAGAAAGTGTGCAGTCTTCATAATCAGCAGAACATAAAGCTCTTTGCGCACAGGAACTCGCCGTTTTGACTTTGTTTGAC
Source organism: Polyommatus icarus (assembly GCA_937595015.1). Taxonomy (NCBI): domain Eukaryota; kingdom Metazoa; phylum Arthropoda; class Insecta; order Lepidoptera; family Lycaenidae; genus Polyommatus; species Polyommatus icarus. Next base: position 12,278,750 of record OW569332.1, on the reverse strand, counting down.
ATTCTCAAACAGTACTGAGCCATACAAAACCACAGCAAACTGTTACCGGGATGTTCAAGTAAGAAATTGCTTAAGATCTTGATTGCCTGCTCCTGGTCTTCTTCCAGTACTAGGGACGATTTCAAGAAACCAATATCATAACCGAAACTATTCTCCTTTTCGTATTTAGCTAGCTCACCTAATGCCAGCCTCGATAAACTTGTATCTGAATGCATTATTCCAAGGGAACAGATAGCAAATAAACTGTAAGGTGTTGGGTTCTTCTGAGATACTTGAATGCTGTGGAAGAGAAGAGTTTTTGCGTCTTCCATGCCTTTGAATTTATAAACTATTCCTGCCATTGCAACAAGAAGGTCAGATTTCTCTTCTTCCGCATTACATAACCAATGTAATGCTGTATCATAAACAGAGTAAGACTCTTCATACAGACCGTTTTTAAAGAGAGCTAGTGCCAAACCACATGTAGAATTTAAACTGGCTTCTGTAATAGCTTTATAGGTTGTTATGGCTTCATCATAATTTTCAAGTCTTAACAAAACTCTTCCAACATTCAATAGTATTATGTTCTTCTCTTCCGTGTTTTCCGCCAATTCTAAGGCTTTGGTATATGAATCTAAGGAACTACGAAGTAATCCAGTTCTTTCCTGCATGATACCCAGCATATTGTTGGCGCAAGCATTGTCGGGCTCGAATTTGAGATACCAAGACAGTAAATCGACAGAATAAGGAATAGCATAGAGACAATCAATTATATATTTTGTATCAGGGTTGTTTTTGTAGTCAATATTTTTCAAAGTTCGACACACCCAATCGGCGTAACCGAGTGCACTTTCAGGGTGGTAGCCCAACCTACATGCGTGTCTTAATAAGTCCATAGCCTCCTCTTCTCTTATAACTTCTGCAATTAGAGCTTGCCCTATCCAACTCTGTGGGTACAAAGGTAGAGTAGATTGCCCTCTCCAAAAGCAGTAGTTGGCTATTTTATACTGCTGCATACGAACATACAATGTTCCTAAATTGCACCAAATTTTGGCTACAGACCATTTGCGAGTTGTTAACAGAGCTCTAATAAAGCAGTGTTGAGCCTTATCATATTTTTTTAAGAATATACAAATTTTGCCAAGTAAATTCCAATTTCGCCATGTAGTTGGCTTAGCTTTTATTTCTGCAATAATCAATCTGTATGCTATGTGGCAATGGGCTATGTCTTTTGTGGCATGGTAGTATGAGAGGTAAGCGTGTGCCAAGTTATATGTAGTCAATTGGTTCCTCTGCTTAGCAATCACAGAGTAACAGGCAAGAGCTTGAGGAAATATCTCTATATTGTCCTTTCTGACAATTTCATCAGTACCATCTCCTATCGTTTTAGTGTGAACAAAACTGTATGCTTTGGGCAGTTTTGCAATAAATAAAAAGGCTTCAGCTAATAAATTCCAGAAACATTTAAACTTTTTTTCCTTTGATAAAGCCTTTGTGATATATGTTATAGCATTCTGAGCTGTATCTCTAGCTTTCCCATATAACTTTGCTTCCAAGTTCTTTTTAGCTATTCTCATCCATGTCTCTGCAATTCCTTTAAGTGCCAAGATTGAGGATGAATCTATTTCAAAAACTTTTGTGAAAGTCGACAAAGCATCTTCATATTGTGTCAGTAGTGAATGTATAAAACCGATTCTGGTTAAGCAGTGTACACTTTTAGAGGGATCCACTGATATAACTTTGTTATAAGCTTTCAATGCTGATGTAAAGGATCCTCGAGAGAAATAGGCATCCGCCAAGCACTCAAATGCAAGAACATGACTCTGATTAATTTTAATAACATCTCTAAATTTAGCTATGGAATTCTCCCATTCTCTTCTATTTAAGTAGTGAAGACCTAGTCTAAAATTATTCCAAGTTTCTCCTTGTATTGATTTTGAAGAATTTATAAGCAATTCAAAATCTGCATCCTTCTGGTTAAGTTCATTGTATATATTGCTCAGATCTTTTATAATGTCACTATTGGAACTGTTTAGGCTGTATGCTTTTTCTAAACATTTTTTAGATTTCTCAGGGTCATTTTTAATTTGATGATAATATTTACCCAGGTAATGAAATGTGTCAGCATGTTCTGCATCAAGCTTTGCAGCTTTCAGCAAATAAATGATACTTTTGTCATACTCGTGTATCTCCCAATACGATTTACCTTTATAAAATAAATTAAAACTGTCATCAGGAGCATTTTCTAACAGTTTCAATATCTCATTATATTTATTTTGTTTAGCAAGGGTTAATACTTCCAATTGAGTGTGATGATCTGATGATTCCAAATTCTTGAGTACATGTTCGGCATTCTCATTTGTCTCAATGTAACATCTCGCCAAAGCTGCCTGTTCCTCGGTACTGAGGGATTCCGTAGGAAATTTTTTGGCAACAGCTATAGCTTCCTGCCATTTTTGCTGTTCCTTTAATGATAGAAACAAATACTTTTGTAAAGTTATGATAAATTCAGAATTTCTAGCTTTTGTCAAGAAACTTGTTGCTAGCTTTTGTGTGACCGGCCATTTTTTTAACATAACTGTACATCTAATCACAAAAACTGCTTCTGTGGCATCAGGCTCATGAAAATTTATCAATGGAACACATTCCTTGTATGCATCAATATAGGAGCCCTTTGAATATGAAATAATACTCTTCAGTAGGCCTGGGTATTTAGAATTTTCAATACCAGATATGATCTGATTAAAATTTCCTTCAATATTAAATCCGCTGAAAGAATCATGCTTGACAAAATAGACACACAAGTATTTACAGAGCCAGTCTCTGAAAGTAACACTGGTTTTGAAGAAATCTTGCCCTAGTATTTCCGTTATAGCTTCAGCAAAGCCTTTATTGTTAATAATAACTTTAGCTTGTAAAATATATAAATCATTAGAATCTTCATGATTTTTAATTTCCTGCAGGCATTTTATAACTCTCGGTATATCATTTTCTTTACAAGGAATTTCAGTATTAACTAGCTCAATGAGGTGCTTTTCGGCTATCTTTTGAAGAAGATTATCAGGTTTTCTATCAATAAAATTCAAAGTAACATGAAAAGCTTCATCACATTTTAATGAGCATCCAAGCTGACATAGTTTGTTAAGTATTTCTGTTGCTTTGTCTGTATCAATTTGTAGTTTAAGTATTTCATCATAGATAGTAAATAGTTTGTATTTTATGTCACCTTCCTTACGTTCATAGTAGTTGGCAAGTCCTTGCCATGCTAATAATTGGTCTGGCTTTGTTGCTATAGCCTTTTGGTATGCTAATGGAGCTTGATCTGAATCCTGAAATGACTTTCCGAGCAAAACCAAAGCCAAGTAGTTTTGTTTGTCTTTCTTCAATATACCTTTACAAACTTCTTGCGCTTCTTTAAACTGTTTGGCATCAATATGAGTCCTTGCTTCTTTTAATAATGATTTTACATCTGCCATCTGTAATTGTTTACATAAAACATATTATAAATATTTAAGTACATAACGTAAATTATCTTTTAAAGTTCTTAATTAATAGAATCTACATTAATTAATCTGATGAGAAAGTTTGAGTGTGTTTGTCCATCCTCCTGAATACCGAGAAAGTTCAAAGGACAGTTTTCATCCAGGAAGAATGGTATGGATAGTGATGTCGTTTTAAAACGAATTAATTGAACGAAGTAGCAGCATTAGTTGTTTTACTTGTGTTGTGTATAAAAAGATAGGTACCTACATAGCTATTTTTGGTAAAACTATATTATATTTTATACACGAAATTGAATCAATTTTCAAATCCTTGATATTGTATTTATGAAAGCAATTCCTACATACTATACTTACACTGTTATCCTGCAAGAAATATTTGAATAAAAAATAAAAATTAACTATTATCCACGGCAATCATGAAAGAACATTATTTGACGTTTGAATTGACATATTTGACAAATGACAGGTTGACAGTTGTGATCATTGTCAGTTTTTTTTAATTCGTCCCGGTCGGGAGTAAGGGTCGCACTACTGTTTAAAGATCTTTGGTCGCAAACCGGGATCCCGAATTTCGAAAATACCGGGATACCGGGCCAAATTTAGGTCTTCTCAATACCGGTATTAATTTAACCGAGATTTTCGGTATTTTCGGTTTTAGTAAAATAAATGAAAAACAAATACAAATTCACGCCCTTTTTAGTGATAGGTAACTATAATTATTAAATTAGTACCCACTTAATACTTAAGTACGTTTCAAAAATATTCACATTAAGTGGATCTCTTATCAGCTTCAACTTTATATTACTTCAAACACCATATTTTACATCCCCAAATGCCGAAATTTTCTCGTGTCTATCTCGAAAGGCTCAAGAGTCAAGAGTTATGTTCATAACTTCGGATTTATTAACAACTCCTGAAGTCATACAATTCAAATGCTTGCACATATTATAAGGAGCGCCAAAATTTTTAAACGCTTATCTTAAAAGATCCAATTTTTCAAAACGCCTATCGGAAAAGCTATGATATTCTACCAAAAACATGAATTCCAGTTCCTGAAAACTGATCATGCTGGGAGATCTGTCTGCGACTTTGCCCTTGCGTACGACTTAACACAACTAGTTGCTACTCCTACGCGAAACCCCGATGTAGACAGTCAGAATCCTTCCCTGTTGGACCTTCTGCTGACTTCAAATCCTGATGGCTAATAAGTATCCGTGACCGCACGACTTGGTTCATCGAATCATTGCCTTATTAGGAGTTCTATGCCACTGACGGCGGTATTGCGACAGCGTACTGTTAATTACCGTCGTGTGTGCAAGTTAGCAGAATGGGATGGGATGCGGTTATTTTTTGCATCCCGATGATTGCGACAACACTGCCAACTCTGTTGCCAATGATGATGGAGATTTTCATTCCATCCTCTGTAGTGCCAACTGATGGCAGATTTCGTCCCTGGTTTGGTTCATCCTCCAAAAAAAAGCTGGCCGGTACCAGGAGGCTTACTAATCCTGGGCCAATGCAGTGTCTGCTCGGGATTTTAATACCAGCACGTATAAAATGGATAACAACCTTGCCTCTAGGTCTCTCAAGAGAGAGATCGCTCGGGCACATACAGCACGTCAACAGAATTAGTATGAGACTCGAGTGCCTCCCCTCGGGAACCCGTGCATTCTGGTTGTTGGCCAAAGCTATTGAAAGGAATTTCTGCAAGGCATCCCTACCTACACGTAGGAAATGGATCGTTGGCCCACGACGCAAAAGACAAAGCCAACCTTCTGGGTAAGCTGTTTGCGTTAAACTCGACCCTAGATGGACTTGGTTTGGACATTGTGAAGTTCGGGCTTAGCATAAAGCGCTGCTATCATACGGGCTCCCCGAGACATTATGCAAGTGGGTCAAAAGTTTTTAAGCAGATAGAGGCATAAAGGTCGTAGTTGACGATGAATCTTGGAAACACAGTCTGTTGATGCAGCTGACATCTCATATTTCTCCGTCATTGAGAGTCGAAACGAACTTGGAATAGAGTGTCTAAAATAGAGAATTCATTGGACAAACAAGAAAAGGTAGATGTAACTTAGTCCAATTCAACCCCGCCAAGACACAAGTCTGCGCGTTTAGCACTAAAAAAATCATCAATGGTCGTATATCCTCGTTAACAATCTCCCCTAGCATTGAAATACTTGGCATAAAGTATAAACATATCGAGCGAAGTCCAGTTCCGATGTCATCTAGAGGGCAAGGCCAAGTTAGCCTCGAAGAAGCTTGGTGTTCTTAACAGAGCCTGTCTCGCTCTATTTCGGTCCGGACCAACGCCTACAACTCTACAAGGCGCAGGTTTGGCCTCATATGGAATACCTACTGTTCTCATCGTTGGGCAGGTGCGCCAAAATTCCAACTGCTCCCTCTGCATCGTATCCGACGAAGGGCTGTTCGAATTGTTGACTGCCATAGTGTTTCAAACAGCTTGGACCCCTTGGAATTACGCCGAGATGCAGCTTCACTCTGGATTCTCTATCGGTTGTATCACGGGGAGTGCTCTGAAGAATTGTTCGGAATCCATACCACCTGCAACTTTTCGCCATCATCCCACGCGAAAAATATCCCATCCTCATCACCCTGATGAGTGGCAGTCTTCCACCGTGCATTTCTCGCGTAACTTTCTGCCGCGCACTGTAAAACTCTGGAATGAACTGTCACCAGCAGTACTTCCGGACCTATATAACCTGCAAACTTTCAAGAAGAGAGCGTATTCCCTCTTAAAAGGCCGGCAACGCACCTGCAGCTCTGTTGCAAGTGTCCATGGGCGACGGTAGTTGCTTTCCAACAGGTAACCCGTTTGCTCGTTTGCCCCCTTATTTTATATAAAAATAAATAAAAAGGAGAGTCAAATTCAATATAGAAATTAAGCCTGGCTGTGGGCTTCGCTGCAAAAAGAATGGGAATTGTCCATTTTTTTTAATTTTGCTCATTACAAAAACATTTCGAGGAATAAGGTCAGTGATCGTTTTTCTGTATATAAACGAAAAAAATACCCATTAGTTACTTACATTTTTGAACAAATATGTTTAACCTTAGTTTGACCTTCAATGGCGTTAAATTAGCAATAAATTCGACCAATATTACGTTTCGAACTTTTGGTAAGCTTTTCGTATCAGTTTTCACATAATAAGAACTTGCATTTGACGAACCAGCCATTATAATAAGATTGAAAGGAAATTTAAACATACTGCAGAGGTCAATTGGTCGCCGATGATGACGTCAGAGCGAAACTTTAAAAATTTATTGAGAAAAAACTAGCCAATGAATTTCAAAATTATTTAATTTATATTCTTAAAATACCCTATTTTAATGAAAAAAAATATAAAAAGTACATGTGATTTTTTTTGGACAATGCCCATTGAGATCTAAATGAGTGCCAAGTTCTATACAAAATCGAAATATTATGTATTTGTAGAAATGAAATAACATTAAAAGCAAGTATTAAACTCTATTTCTTTGCTTTACATATTGGTTACTTATGTGGGGACACGTTATAATTTATATTATATCGATGTCACATTGTATGGATGTAACGTTATATTATATCGATGTTCGATGCACATGTTGTAACTTGTAAGTTGTAAAATTGTAGTTTAAGTTCAGTGTTCAATGGAGCAGCAACCCGAGCGGTCGCTTGCGTAATAAACGGTAATCCAGTTAGCAGTTCATATTATTTAAAATATGTGAGATCCTAACAATTTTAGCTTAAATCCCGAAAATATCGAAAATACCGGATTACCGGTATTGGTCTTCCCTTTTATCAGTAGGGAATTGTAGGTAGGTAAAATATTGTGTGTGTCGGTACCGCTCGCGCGGCGCCGGCCGGCCTTGCGATCAGCTGACTGTGACTTACAGTTTAACTTTTATTATTGCAAATTCATATTACCTATAGTGTTTTCTGCTGCATCTAATTTTAATTAAGTCACAATGTCGAGTCACAATAATATACCGCCGGATAAAAATACAACCCCGTTTTCTAGAAGTGACAAAACTCCTCGTTCTCCGACATTCTCGTCCGGTAAACGTCTGTTGTCGGAATTATCTCCTTCCTCCTTGTCACCCGTGGAGAAGCGTCACCAACCTACTAGGGACGAGTCGCAGCTGTCCCCCGTTACGTCATTGTTAGACACAAGCCGCGCATCCGACGATTCTTGCAATTATTACGAGCTTGTCCGCGAAGCCAGCTCATACTTAGCAAAGATTAATGAGTTCGCAAACGATACCGTATCTCGTCGCAATAATTTTACCAATAAGTCAGAAATTATGAGTATGACACAAAAAATAACTACAATCGTTTCACTCCTCGCTATTAAGAACTCGTCCTTGGAAACCACGGTAGCCAATATGGAACGCGAATTACTGGCCGCTAAAACAAATCCCGTCGTACAACCAGTCTCCGCCGCGCCTTCTGCCTCCTACTCGGACGCGCTTAAATTAAGACTTGCGAAGTCAGTGCCGCCAGTCGAGACGCGAAAACCACTTCCTTGCGTTATTGCCTATCCGACACAAGAAAAATCGGCGGAATTAAAATCGTCGTCGGAGACTAAACAAGCTCTGATGAAAGTCATCAACCCGGCCGATGGTTTCCAATTTCACGGCGTCAAAAAAACCTCCAATTCCGGTGTGATCTTGCGACTTACTAGCGAGTCGCAAGTCAATAAATTAAAATCAGTGGAAGCACTTAAATCGGCCGGTCTGCGACTCGAGTCGCCTAAAGGTCGTAACCCGCGCATTCTCGTAAAAGATGTCCCGCAACATATGACGGACGATAATTTCCTAGTCGCACTTTACAACCAAAATATAAACGGCGAAATTAATATGTCACAAGAACAATTTTTGCGCACTACAAAAATAGTGAGGCGCCGTAATTTAAATAAAGATTATAACAACAGGAAATGGATAGGCATTGAATTAGACCCTCTTGTTCGTAAACACCTGATCGATTCCAAAGAAAAACTATTCATCGATTGGGCGATGTGTCGCTTCGTGGACGACGTTGAGCTGGTCCGCTGCGGCAACTGCCAACAATACGGGCACGTCGCTAAATTCTGTCGTGATCCTAATCCGTGCTGTTATCACTGTGCCGAAAAACATAGCTCGTTATCGTGCCCCAAAGACAAAGACAATTTTAAGTCGGCCTGTGGTAGTTGCCTTCGTTATAAAAAACCCTCCGACCACTCCACGGGCTCCCCAGACTGTCCAACATATAAGAGCAAAATGGAGCAACTCATTTTAACAACTAGGTATGGATAGTTTAAATATAGGACAGTTAAACCTCCATAATAGCATGCACGCGACGTTAGAATTACAGAAGTTGGTTTCTGATTATAATTTAGACTTAGTACTAGTTCAAGAACAATATCAACTCGCGTCGCTACGGCCGAAAATGATACAATTTAGTAACGTAGCTCGTGCGGGTATTTACACACCTCAGTCTAGATTTTCAATCACGGCCCTAACTAACCTATCGACAACACACTGTGCAGTAGCCGAGGTTTCGTGTCCTCAGTTTAAGCTTTACGTAGTTAGCTGCTATTTCCAGTACGCGGATCATGTTAGCCCCCATCTACATCAACTTCGTTACGTACTACAGACTCTCGCGGGCAATAAAATCATTATAGGCGCCGACGTTAATGCATCCTCGCCCTTATGGCACGGCCAGCTAAGGTACACCGATCGCGACCGACGTTGCGCCGTCGAAGACTTTATTGCGGAGTTTAACCTCCAAATTCACAACACCCCCGATGCACCACCTACTTATAGTAGCCCAACGGGCGAATCGTCAATTGACGTCACGCTATCTAGCGCGTACGTCCAGATTAGGCATTGGCGTGTCCTTCCCGACGCGTCATGTAGTGATCACCGCTTACTGGTGTACGAGTTTTCTCGTGCGGTCCCGAGTGATACCGTAGTCAATTCTAATGACTATAAATACAATGTAAAGAACGGCGATTGGAATTTATTCCGCTCCCTCATTACCGCTCATGCCGGAGACTTCACTCGGCCGGATTTAAACGTTAACGAGTGCGCGGAAATTATGACAAACACATTTGTTTACTGTGCCGATGTAGCCTTGGGTCGTAGACCTCTGAAAAAAGACCACAACTGTAAATGGTGGAACAGTAAACTTCTTAATCTTCGTCGGGAATTTAGAAGGGCCAGGCGCAAAATTAATAATCTTCGTAAATCTGGCCTCAATCGTTCGGATGATACTTACATAATTAGTTTAAATAACCTACGCATCTCAAGGTCACGCTATCGCGCCGCCGTTACGTTAGCAAAAAATAATATGTTGAAGAATGCCGCGATCAGACTAGATAAAGAGGGCCCCTGGTCCTCGTTATATCACGAGCTTAAACCCAATAGTAGTAATGAGCCAAGCTTTTTCTCAAATATTAAAATTAACAACTCTTACACTTGTAGTTTAGATGAAACGGCGAAGGCATATCTAAACGTTCTCATCCCAGACGACGAGCCCTCCTTGGATGATGAACACCACCGCGACATTAGGAGTAGAATGTTAGACCCCATTCATACACCGGTCTCAGATTTACCAACTTCGGAGGAGTTTAGTAAAATAGTAAACCTTTTGCCTATAAAAAAATCTGCGGGCGAGGATAAAATATCGAATATTATGATAAAACAAGCGTGCTTAGCGGCCAATTCATCGATTCTACATGTTTACAACAGATGTATCGCAGAAGGCATATTTCCAAAAATTTGGCGCACCGGTTGCTTAAAATTAATACCTAAAGCGGGAAACAAACCTCCAGACGACCCAAAATCTTACCGTCCGATAACGTTACTGCCTTGCTTAGGTAAATTACTAGAACGTCTCATCGTACCTCGCCTGCTACCCGGTGGCCCTAAATTTCATAGTCATCAGTTCGGTTTCACCGCCGGGAAATCGACTGTTGACGCGGCTATGGAAGTTAGAAAAATAGTAAATCTTTCGGAATCCAAATACGTGGTCGCCATTTCATTAGATATCTCCGGCGCGTTCGATCATGCTTGGTGGCCGATATTATTATTAAAACTAAAAAATCGAGGTTGCTACTCTAATATTTATGCCATAATACGTTCTTACTTTTTTAATGGTCAAACTAAGCTTCGACTTGGCCATTGTACACACGCCAAAGATTTAACTTGCGGCTGCCCTCAGGGCTCTGTTATCTCGCCAAAACTATGGAATTTCGGATTTGATGATTTATTAAGTCTTCCCCTACCACCACTGTGCGTACTAGTTGGCTACGCCGATGACGGTTTTCTCATCGTTCAAGCAAATTCACGTTCCGAAATTGAATCTAAAGCCAATGATAGTCTTAATTTAATATCGAGCTGGGGTAAACGTAATCGCCTGAAATTCGCCGCGCATAAAACTTACCAAATCCTTTTAAAAGGTTCCCTTATATCTTCCCCTAGCATTAAACTTGACAATATTAACGTTAAACGCAAACAGTCGCTCTGTTATCTTGGTTTTTACTTGGAAAATAAATTTACATTCTTAGAACATATAATTCAAACTGGTGAGAAAGCGAAGCGCAATTTTTACTCCTTTACCAAAATATCTACGTCGACATGGGGCCTCTCTTTCAAAACCCTAAAATTAATTTACACCGCTACTTACCTAGGCAGCATTTGCTACGGGGCCCCCGTGTGGGCCGACAGAGCAACTATCGGCGCGGCTCGTCGCAAGTTGCTACAAAGCCAACGTCTTGCTCTTATATTCTTATGCAAAGCTTACAGGACCACAAGCACCGAAGCCTTGCCTGTGTTAGCCGGAGTTTTACCCGTTGACCTTGAGATTCAGCGTCGTGCGACAATGTATTATCATAACAAAAACATTGACAACCCGTTCTTTTTAAGCGCTCGCGATAAAATTAAAATAGCAAGATTGTTTGAACCTTTAGAAAACTCTGTGCAAAGCCTAATCTCCGAATGGCAGTCGCGATGGGACTGTTCCACCAAAGGGCGTCATCTTTATAATTTTTTCCCTAATATTCGTGAACGGCTATCCAAACAGTGGATGGATATTGATCACTGCGTTTCTCAATTCCTGACCGGTCATGGAAATTTTAAGGCCAAACTTTACGGATTTAAACTAGTGCCTTCACCCATGTGCGAGTGCTCGACCGAAGGCAACATGTTTGAACAAACCGCTCATCATGTTCTCTGGGAGTGCAGTCTCTGGCAGGACGAAAGAACTACTATGCTAAACAACCTATTCTGTACATCTGGAGTCGCATACTACGGTGATCTCGTGGACTGCGCTAGGAACTTCCGTGCCTTCAAGCGTTTTTGTCACAATTATTATTGGCAACAGTCAAACACAATAAACTCCAATATTAACTTAGCTTAGCTTAGGAGTCACAATTATTAACTAACTTATTTCCGTGGTGCTCCCCCTTAAGTTCTTTGACTTTCGGTCATTGCAACTTTGTGCTGTCTCCCGCTTTTATGGGGAGGGAAATTGGAATCTTCCTACTCCTCCTATTTTCTTCTGATTAATTTCGTTGCGGGTCCCAAGACAGTTTTAGCATGTCCCTCGGGCTCCCTGAGATCATATCAAAGGGTTTTCGTGGTTGGATACCGGAGATACAGTGGTGGGAATGTGTGGTGACTGGTGGGCCAAAGCCCGTTTACCGGTATTGGTCTGGAGCCAATACCGAAAATACCGGTTTTGCTTAAACTTTTATGTTAAAATAGGTACTTATGTCTTTATGAAATGTAAAATGTTGTTTGGTTGTAACTTGTATCTTTCTTAAAGTTTGTAGGTTTTCTTTTTGTTATTTAATGTAATCGTATTCTAATGTAATTTCATTATACTGTTATAATGTATTCGACTGAAGGACCTGTATCCATAGTCAAGAATAAATAAAAAAAAAAACTTGCTTAAGACAGTGACATTTGTTTGAATTGTTTACTTTTTTGTGGCGGCTTGCAAGTTGCATTAATTTTTATCTTTACTAGGGATATCAAAGGGACTTCAAGTTGCGTTCTCGAATGTATGATACAAGGTTTTGAGGTTACGTAGTTTTTTTCTGGTTTGGTTGTTTCTTTCCTTTCTTTAGTTTGTTATTTTTAACCTTTAGCTTAAATATACGTAGGATAGTATTTAGTTTAGTGTATTTTTATAATAATTAGTCAATATGGATGTTGATCCGCCGGATCCTGGTGGTGGGGATATTTTATTATTGGATATGCCCGACACTAGTTCGGACGGGTCTATAATTGCTAGAAAAAGACCAAATGCGGATAGTATTCCTCCAATTATTAACTCCAAAAGAAATACAGCCGTTAATCCATCGATTCAGCTTATTTACAATCATCCGGACTTTATGGCTGATAAAAAATATTCTGATGGCGATGTTGGCCCGTTTATTGTCCAGGTTTCAAGGAATGAACCGAATAATGCTTCTGGGGTGGTTTTAAAACCTATAAATTTCGGACAATTTCTGTTTAAAAATAATATCAAAAAAATTGTGACAGATGGCATTAAAAGATTAGGTCGGAATAAGGTTGCAATAGAGTTTGAAGATTTTGAAAGTGCGAACTCTTTTGTTATTAACCCTATTTTAAAAGAAAATGGATACTCTGCAACGATTCCCGCATACAACGTTTTCCGCATGGGAATAGTCCGCGATGTCCCCGTCGAGTGGGCCATGGAGGAATTAGTAGAAAATATAGAAGTCCCTAATGGTTTTGGTAAGGTTGTGAGGGCACGGAGACTGAGCCGGAAATCAGTTGTCAATAATTCTCCGACTTGGATTCCTACGCAATCAGTTGTGTTAACTTTTTCTGGGCAAAAGCTGCCTAATCGAGTTTTTTGCTTTTACAATTCGCTGCCGGTTCAAATTTATAGTTTACCGACTATTCAATGCAACAAATGTTGTAGATTCGGGCATGTAAAGGCGTTGTGTAGATCCCAGCCAAGATGTTTTAAGTGCTCTGGAACTCATGAAGGTGAGACTTGTTCAGTGCAGTCTGTATCTTGTCTTTTTTGTTCTGGTCTCCACCAGGCTAACTCTATATCCTGCCCCGAATATTCTAGGCAAAAATCTATTAAATTGTTAATGTCTCAGGAAAGCATTTCTTATATGGAGGCTTCTACAAGGCTCCCCAAGGTAAGTCGTTCTTTCGCTGATGCCTCGAAAACTTATCAGTCTCCGTCCTCCTCGCTACCTTTGCATCATGCCGATCTGAGTTCCCAAGCGTCTACGGTTCAGCGCTCATATCGCAAAACCGTTCTTTCTCCTCGCCGTACTCCTCCTCCAGCGGTTCCAGGCTATGACCATCTCGCTCATCAGGATTTAATAAGAAGCCCAAATTTTTTCTCGCAAAATGGAAGTGCCTTTCCTAGTCAGGGACAGGCATCCCAGGTGTCCACTGAAGGTTTTGTCCCTACACAATTGTCACCTAATGACAATATGATCGAGTTTATGTTTGCGTTTATCATCAATTTTGTTTCTAGGTTTAGTGACGGCTTACCGGACAATATCCTAAATCATTTATCTAAGCTTTCATCTTTCATACCTCAAAATGGCTCTCAAAATTGTCCAGTGGAACTGTCGTAGTTTGAAAAACAAAAACCAAGAGATTAGGACTCTACTTCAAAATTTTGATCCCATAGTCATGGCCGTTCAGGAAACATGGTTGAGACCTGGTGTTCGTTTTAGAATTCCAGGTTTTTTATGTTTCCGGGACGATCGGAGTGATGCAAAGGCTGGATCGGCTATTTTAGTTCGTAATACTTGTAAATATTCACTCATTGCATTACCTCCCCATAGTGATGGGATAAATATTGTTGCTGTTCGAGTTATGGATATCACATATGTTTCTGTATATATTCCGAATCCTAACGCTTCTTTACTAACTGAGTTTTTTTCAATTATATCCCCTTTACCACCTCCTGTTGTGTTTTTGGGAGATTTTAATATTCACAGCATGGTGTGGGGTTCCCATTTCAATGATAATCTGTCTAGTTCTTTGTTAGATTTTATTGATGACCGTAATTATGTCATTCTTAATGACGGCTCCCCAACTCGAAGGGTTGCACCATCACAGAATCCTAATAGCGCTGTCGATTTATCATTTGTTTCTTCTGCTCTTTCTTTGCAGTGCTCTTGGTCTATTCTTCCTAATTCGTATGGAAGTGATCATTTTCCAATTGTTATATATTTTCAAAGTTCCAGTAGACCTTGTTCCGTTGACATCCCCCCGAGGCAGAAATTTAACCTGGCAAATGCTGATTGGGATCTGTATTCTATTACAACGGATGAGGAGTTTCGATCTATTCCTCAGGTTACAACGGATAACATCTATGATATTTACCCGTCTATTAAGTTGGCTTTATTACGAAGCGCTGAAAAATCTTTCCCCGTCAAAAAGCATGGTCCATTTAGAATGCCGTCTCCACCTTGGTGGGATGCGGAGTGTACAGAGATCTGTAAAAATAGAAAGGAGGCAGAACGAGCCTACTCATTATCAATGACTTTGTCAAACTTTCTTACGTATAAAAGAATTGCTGCTCAGGCTAAGAGGCTTTTCTCTAAGAAAAAAAGACTTGGGTGGCAACTTTTTTGTGAAAGTTTGTCCCCCCAATCTCACTCTTCCCTGGTATGGCAAAAAATAAAAAGATATCGCGGGTCATTTTCTTGTGAGATCCGGGATTCTAGTAGTGATCCTTCGTGTTGGATTGATTCCTTTGCAGAAAGGTTGGCGCCTCCTTCAGCTCCTCTACAGGAGGAATTAATGGTATATGAAAATTCTGGTACTGGGAATAGTGACCTAGATGCTCCATTTTCATGGAAGGAATTTCAGTTGGTTTTGGAAGCCTTGAGGGACTCTGCCCCCGGTGTTGATGGGATACCGTACTCATTTATTGTTAAAAGCGGAACTTCAACGCAAAAAATTCTTCTAGAGGCTCTCAATGTAATATTTCAGACAGGTCTTCCTCCACAAGAGTGGAAGACTCAAGTTATTATCCCAATTCTGAAACCCGGTAAACCTGACGGTATCCCATCGTCATACCGTCCCATTGCCTTGTCTTGCACCCTTTCGAAAATTTTGGAGCATCTCATTAAAAATAGATTAGAATGGTTTGTGGAAGGTAAAAATATTCTTCCATATAATCAGTTTGGCTTTCGGAAAAATTTAAGTACTGCAGACTGTCTGGCAACCTTTGTGACCGATGTTCGTTTGGCATTTTCTAAAAATGAGTCAGTGGTAGGTGTTTTCCTAGATATACAGTCAGCTTATGATAATGTTCTTCTCCCCGTTCTTAGACATAAATTACTCAGATTAGGTGTGTCAAGAAGAATTGTTAATTATATTTGTAATTATCTATCGTCTAGGATCGTTAATGTACAATATAAGAATATATCCGTCTCTCCGAGGTATGTTTGGAAAGGCCTCCCTCAAGGTTCTGTCCTTAGCCCACTTCTATACAATATTTATACCAGTGACCTTGAAAGCTCTGTAAGCTGCTTCTGTAATATACTCCAGTATGCTGATGATTTGGCTCTGTATATTATCTGTAAGGATATTATTCAAGGTTGTGATCGATTAAATTCTGCAGTGTCCTACTTAAGCGACTGGCTGGAGAATCATGGTCTCTCAATATCCATAGAAAAAAGCTCTGTAGTGGTTTTCTCAAGAGCTAAGTATATCCCGGATATTTCTTTAGTTTACAGCAACCAAGTTTTTCCCGTTAGGGATTCTGTTAAATATTTAGGCCTTCATTTGGATTCGAAATTGTCTGGTATAAGCCACATTAATAATTGTTTAAAAAAGGCGGAAAGAAATTTAAGTATCCTTCGATCATTATCAGGAGTTTGGTGGGGTTCTCACCCATACGTCCAAAGGTTAATGTACAATGCTTTAATTCGTAGCCATTTGGATTATGCGTCCTTTTTATTGGAGCCTTGTAGCAAATTTGCTTTAAAAATGTATGATAAGCTGCAGGCAAAATGTTTACGGGTAGTCTTAGGTGCAATGAAGTCATCCCCCATTAATGCGCTCCAAGTGGAGTGTGTGGAACCTCCTTTATCTCTACGTCGACAGTATTTGTCTGACAGGTTCATATTTAAGGTCTACCAGTGGTCTTGCCACCCTCTTATTAATAAGCTGTCATCTCTCTCACATCTTTTAACTAGTAGTTATTGGACGCATAAAAGTTTACCCTGTGTTATGAAAAGTTATCAAAAGATAGTTTCTCTTTCATGTCCTGTGGCTCAATTTTCAGTTAATCCGCTGTTTGAAGCTTCTTTTTCCTCTCTTGTATTTTCTCCAGATGTTATTTTAAATTTACCCATAGTGAAGGGTTCCCCCGTTGCTAACAACCAATTTAATACCATTATAAGTGATAAATTTAAGGATTGGACTTTGATTTACACGGACGCTTCAAAACTTTCAGATACTTCTTGTGTCGGTAGTGCCGTGTGGATTCCAATATTTAATGTCATCCTTAATAATAAATTGCCTTCACTTTCCTCGGTTTTTAATGCTGAATCTCTAGCGATTTTTGATGCCGTCTCATTTGTAGAATCGCACAAGCTTAACAAGGCAATTATTATGTCCGATTGTAAAAGTTCCCTGGAAGCAATTTTGTCAAACCCCTTTAGAAGTAAATTTAAGTTTCCTTTAATTTTTAAAATTAGGGAGCTACTATTTAAATGCTATTGTAGCAACATTCAGGTTGTACTTGCTTGGATCCCTGGTCATAGCGGGATTATAGGAAATGAATGTGTGGATATATATGCCAAAGAAGCTGCAAAGTCTGGTGGTTTAAGCAATTTCAAAATTTTTTGTCAGGATCTTTTGCCTCTGGCCAAGTCGCATTTGACTTTGGAGTGGAATACTATTTGGATTGAGTCGAGTAGAAATAAAGGACGTTTTTACGCTGAAGTTCAAGATTCAGTACCTAGTCGACCGTGGTTTTATAAATATTTGAAAGCTAATAAGCCTGTTTGCTCTACTATCTGTCGGCTACGTCTGGGGCACTCCTGTAATCCAGTATTTCTAGCTAAAATAAGGGTGAGGGATAGCTCATTGTGTGAATGTGGCTTGGATGAAGGCTCTCCAGACCATATATTTTTTGCTTGCGAAAACAACCTTTCATTGTACGATTACCTTCCTCCTAATATTCCTCGTCCCACTAATCTTAAATCTATTTTATCGTTAGTATATTCTCCTTTTATAGACACCTTAAGCTCGTTCATTGCTCATAATCACATTAGGCTCTAGTTATAGTTAGAATTCTCTTCCTTTTATATATTAAATTATTTATTGTATATTATATGTTTATGTATTTCGTGTATATTTAAAGGCTAAGAAACAATATTTTGCTTCATATTTGCTTGTTCTGGTTTTTTTCTGGTTTATTATTATATCTTGTATTTGCATGGTCGCATGAAGTCATCACTCATCCGTGCCCAGTGCATGGCAATCAGTTTGCGTTGTTATAACTGAGCATAATAATATACTTTTCGCCTTAACTCTGACGCTGGCAACTCCTAAGTGGGGAGGCTTACGCCAAAAGAAGAAGAAGAAGAAGGGATATCAAATAATATTGAATAAAAAATACAATTTATAAAGTTTTTAATTCCATAAAACTAAATAACAATTACATTAATTGCATAAATAGGCATTCATGGAGTCTCCTATTATTTACATCAAGAAACTGGGTAAGATAATTTGGTTGAATCAATGATATTATATAAAAAAACTGGTTGAATTGAAAATAACAAATAAATAACTTTGGATTTACGAATTCATATAGCATTTTTTATTTTTTAGGTCATCCTATTAAAGAAATTCGTGAAAGGTCGCTTAAATTGCTTTTGACAAAGTTACAATGTGGATGGGAACTACCAGACGAAATTGATATTATCCGAGAGCTTGTAAACAATTTATTGATTTGGTTGAATGAAAACCATCCTCTTCAAAAGGAAGTTCTTCATTTATTACTGATAACATTAAAAGTAAGTAATTTTTGAAAACAAATTTTGACCCCTGTGTCTTTATCCTGTTATCATCTGTTAGCGGATGTCAATGGCCAAGCTACATGATACTATATTTATGTAGGTATTTAAATCGGTATAATATTATGTTAGTCACTTTATATAATTTTGATTAGTGATAATTATATTTTAAATAGTAATAAGTAAGGTACTTGATTTTAACAAATAGATTATTTACTTCCGTTATAACTTCCTCTTCACATATTTCAGTATATAAATATCTTAGTACATTAATTAATATTTAGAATTATATACTTAACTTAGTTTTTGGCCATTCTTAATTTTTTATGTATTTTATATGATGAGTGATGTTGACTTTACCTACTACCTACTACTACAATTCATACTTTTCTCATTTTCTATGAATTAGAGTTTCGACGTACGGGAATGATTGTTCAACAAAAGCCAACTTTAACTTTAAGCAGCTGCCGCCCTTGGTGATTAGTCATAAACATTACAACAGAATATTGTCATACAATTTTGCTGACTCAAAAATTACTTTAAATGTGCCGTTGGTCACTTTCATACTCAGTTAAAGGTGCCAAGCTGGCTTTTTAATTTGTGTTAACCCATCAATCCCCAAGCAGCAGCCGGCTGCCATATAACAATTGAAAATTTATTGTATCTGCAATACCCATGATGGAGGTGCTACCACAAATTAAAAAGCCAGCTTGACATTCTTAAATTTAATAAACCTTATTATTAATAATTACAGACGAAAAATGGCGCTTACATTGTAAAGGACCAAGGGGTTAGTAAAATTCTAACACACCTTCATAGTTTAAAAAGTGACGCAGACGCTATTGATGTATTAGATGATGTCATTGAAACTCTTCGTTTTATAAACACTATGGATTCTGAATGTTCTTTAAGAATACCTCCCCTGCAACTTAACTCTTCTAGTAGGTAAGTCATTCACATATTATATTAATTAATTATTGCTCACTTACTAACCAAAAGATTCACCATGCATACAGAATACAGATCTTATATTTATAGTCCGTCAAGAAAGTGAAGAAATTAAAAAGTGGCAACATTGTAGTGTCATCCCTTTTTTATAGATTGATTTGAAAGGGATGACACTACAATGTGGCCACTTTTTAATTTCTTCACTTTCTTGACATACTATACATAATAATATAGTAGCAACGTAGTTCCTGAACTGGTGGTACGACTTTCAAAAAGAGTATCATGATACCCATTTTGAATAAAAAGATATTTTATTCATTTATTTTATTTATATGTCAAGACAAGTGGCTTGAGTTGCTTTTGATAAAATTAATGTTTATCATAATAATCAGCCAAGTGCGGGTCGGACTCGCGCACCAAGGGTTCCGTATCATTATAGAGCAAAAATAGGCCAAAAATTGTGTTTTTTTGTATGGGAGCCCCCCTTAATTTTTTATTTTACTTAAATATTATTATTTATTATTAAAGTACAATCATATTTAAGGGCTTGGTGAAAGTTTCAAGTGCCTATCTCTTATCATTATTGATTACGAGCAAAAAAGGCCAAGAAAATCACGTTTGTTGTATGGGAGCCCCCCTTAAATATAAATTTTATTTTGTTTTTAGTATTTGTTGTTATAGCGGCAACAGATACACAGAATCTGTGAAAATTTCAACTTTCTAGCTATTACCCTTATTGATTTACAGCCTGGAGACAGACAGACAAACAGACAGACGGACAGACATACATCGAAGTCTCATGAATAGGGTCCCCTTTTTACCCTTTGGGTACGGAACCTTTAAAATTAATATTATTATTAAACATGAAAGTGCACATAAACTAAGGATCTTGAGTAAAATTCAAGTACCTACCTGTTTCCGTTATTGATATAGAGCCAAAAAGGCTAAAAAAATCTCGTTTGTTGTATGGGAGCCCCCCTTAAATATAAATTTTATTTTGTTTTTAGTATTTGTTGTTATAGCGGCAACAGATACACACAATCTGTGAAAATTTCAACTTTCTAGCTATTACCCTTATTGATTTACAGCCTGGAGACAGACAGACGGACAGACATCGAAGTCTCAGTAATAGGGTCCCATTTTTACCCTTTGGGTACGGAACCCTAAAAAACAATAATTAAAAATGTAACATTCACTTTCAGTTCTAAAACAAGTCAAAATGGGAGCAGCTGTAATGGTTTTAACAATGGACGACATGAAAAAATTGAACGTTTTGTTGGGAATGATGGAGAAACATATAAAAATCAAAAGTATGCATGCTTTTATTATCTTATGTATTTACATTATTTTATAATAATTATGTAAGGAACATATTATTTATTTCATACTTCAGATAAATTATTCAAAAAGTTTTTAAACATAAAAAGCTGAAGCCTGAAACCAGTTGATAGGATTGTGATTCCTCAAGAATTCTTAAGACTTATTTTTATTCTCATTTCAGAACGGACATAAAAAACAGTGGCATAAAATGTCTTCTTTTTCCATGGGTGGATTTGGGACCATCAGATCTAAAGACGTTGAATTTAATCATGGACTCACTGAAAGTGTCAAAATCCACGAGAAGGTGTTGTAGGTTTATACGAGATGTCTTTGTGCGTGACTTTCCAGTTCAAATATTCTTAAACAGGCCAACAATAGTCAAGGTATTGTATTGTGGTGTACCATAGAGGAAATTAATTCCCAGGCAGTTAAAGGACCTATGTCATTTGGTCAAACTATGTCAATTCAATGTTAGTTATGGCTGGGTTTGACATCATGTGACCAATCTACATAGGTCCGCCATGTACCTATGAATCAACTTCTCTTATTAACAGATGATCATTATAAACAGATGTTCTGTTTGTATTTCTGTATGTCTGATCCTACACAAAATAATGGACCAATTTTGGCAAATCCATTGCATTGGAATACTGGCTTTTTTATGTTTGTTTAATGTACTTAAATTTAATTTCTTAGGTCCAACATTTATTGGATTAAGTTATTTGATCAATAGGGCACCATTAAATTATTTTTTTAAATTTAATTAAATTTATATTAAAATTTGGAACATCTCATGATAATAACTTTTATTTGTTTACATATTTTCTATGTAAATTAAGATTTTAGATTATTTTTTGTTTTTTTTTTCAGACTTTACTGGCTATATCAAGTGGGCAATGTGGCGGGAACCCTCAAGAGGCACTATGTGTGCTGTTGTGCATAACCAGAGCTCTTCATATGCAATTTATGCAGTTATTTAGCTTGGACTTTGTATGTAAGTCACAAAAGGTATGCCATATATCCAATATTAATGCTATTAAATATATTTAAACACAAGATGACGCCCCCAACTCCGTGCCGCCAAACTTAGTTTATCGCGCGGGAACCGTACATTTTTCCAGGATGAAAAAGTATCCTATGCCCTTTCCTGGCACTCAAATTATCTCCATACAAATATTTCAGCAAAATTGGTTCAGCGGTTTGGACACGAACAGGTAACAGACAGACAGACACTTTCGAATGTATAATATTAAGCATGGATTAGATTGCTGTGTAGCTAAAACTAAAAGTTTGCCCTTGACTGATAAATGACTTGATTTGACTGCTAAAAGTAGAAAAAATTATATTGATAGACAAAATTTAAATATTGTATTATTTAAATATCCTATCGAGTGTGTAAATATTCTCAGTAGTAAATAACCTTAGGCCGTGTTTCCGCCTGCAAGACAACTGTCGCGAGAAGCAGCTTGCAAGTGGTCCCGTAGCAAGTACTGTCGCGACAATTTGTCAAGCGCTTCCTGCGAGTAGTTGCGACAGCATGTCTAAACATGTCTGCGAGGACTCGCGACAGATCTCGCTGCGGGTCACCGCAGATATACGGTCTAGCTTCGTATGAAATTTATCCGCGAGCTGCTCGCACGACATTTATTGCAGCAATAAATTTCAGAAATTAGTATGAAATGTAAACAATATTGCAAGAAACTTACGCAAGACATCCGTGAGATTGCTTGCAGGTGGAAACACGGCCTTACTTGGAGAATTTCTTTTAGGTTTCAGAAAATAAAGAAGATATGGAAGATAACATCAACCTAGAGCTTCAGAAAGCAATAGACTATAGACAGGAGTCACCACATCAAGACGCGCTTTTAGCGTTGAGGCAACTGCCCGTGCCGATATTCGCACTTGACGCTTTACAGACAATATTCACTGTGATGGCAAGAAGTGTGGTTGATGAATCAACAACTGAAGATTTAGATTTGGTATGTAAACCAGATTTCCTGATGTTCTATCTATTGTATGTCGATCATGGTAAAAAAATAATTGTTCTATTGTTAAGCAGCTTAAAGGCCTTATATTATCATGCATAAAAGTATGTATAATGAGATGGGTCATATTTTTCTAAAGTAATCCAACTTCTCAGGCCTAAAGTTTATTTTCTGCATACTTTGCTAGTGAAGTAGGCAGACACTTTTATGTTTAACTATATCTTTTTGAAATAAATGCCTTTAAAGGTTTTTTATTTTTTCCAGAAACAAATTAACACATTTAGTTTGTCTCTTGTTGACTCTTTGCTCAAGTTATTACTGGATTGCGTTACTAAAAAATTCTGGCGAGTAGAACACAATACAAAAACGCACAGAGACATAGCACATAAGACTTGCATTGTGATGCGTATGCTTGGGGACTTACTAACGAAATACAAGTAAGTATTTCTTAAGCCTTTTCCTAATATTTACATGATGAATAACATCAATAATATTGTTGTCCTTCTTTAATTAAATAAACAGTATCGTTGTTTTCAGTTTTTCAGTTGTCTCCATCTAAAATTTTCTAATTTAGCTTTAAATAATTCTTTTCTTGACTTAGATAGTAAAAGTTATGTTTGAATGTAAGAAAAATCTTAATTTATAAACGTTTTTTACAGTAAAACATTTGAGAAAAATCCCGAAGGTGTATACTATCGCATAGTTTGGCTACGTCTTGTGCAATGTGGGGGGCAGTTATTACATTGGGCCAAAGACTCGCCTCTGCCACCTGCAACCCTCGTAACAGCTCTACAAATGGCTCAGATAGATCCTGTACTAGATCTTCTATATCCAAAAATAAGTAATCAAATTAATAATGTTTTGAGTGTAAGTATTTTTTGCCCCATGTAAAAGTTATGTTTTGTTACATGTTTAAGTTGTTTTTTATGTCGGATGCAAGTACTTGCTTACTTTTTCAGGTGGCAAAATCGTCATTAGATAAAGAGCATAAAAGTAAATATAGTGAGCTAACCAAGCTATATACAAGCATAGAGTGTGCTGTAAAGTTTAAGACAGTAAAATCATCATCAAGAAATGACGAGGATCTTCTAATATCAATCCAAAATACCCTGCCGATATTCCATTTTAATTTAGATAAGAAATATTTTAAAGAAGTAGTGTCGGTTTTATTTGAGAAAGCCAAGAACCTTGATCAAAACGACAGAAATTGGTCCTTGGTATGTGAAATAGCTCTGAAATTGATGGCTCATAGTGTGGAGTGGATAAAAACTACATTCTACGTGATGTTAACCGAGTTTATAAGGAACGCGTTTGTTGGCGACGAAAGTAAACAGACTGAAAACGAAAAATGTCTGAAACTACTGTGCCATGTGGAAATACTGACAGAAATCTGCTGTCAGGGTCTATCGTCGAATATAGAAGAGGTAATTAACTGTTAAATTATATAATGTGTCTCGACACCAGTGTCCGATCCTTTAATGACAACAAAATATGCCATACATAATATTATAAAATGTAAACCTTAAAGGATTGGACCCTGGTATTGAAACACATTGAATATAATATAACAATCACGCAGTAATGTTACCTGATTGTTTGGGTAAAATCTGGCAGCTTATATCTTAACCCGTCAAGCCCCATAAGGACACCGGTGACCGCGACTACAATAGAATAAAATAGCATTTCCAAGAATCCCCGTTTGAAGGATTAAGCAATTATGATTTAAATATTGAACAAATGTATTTTTTGGATGACGATGGATGTTGCATAACTGAGCTAGGTTTTTATTATAAAACTATACATGAATTTACAATGTAGTAATACGCAAAGATTTGCAGGTAGAAGCCAGTTCGTCCGAGATAATGCTGCTGATACTCCGTGGTCGGCTGGTGCTGAGCGAGGGTTGCTGGTGGCAGCTACTGGCGACCGTGCAACCGGTCTTCCCCCTGCTGCATGTGTATGCCGCACACGACACAGTGCTCGGTATGATGAATCAATATATTTTTTTTCTTTACTTGTCTAACATGGACCGTGAGTTGAGTCAAAGAAGCAGCCTTAAAACGGCGTTTTCTCTTTAAGAAATTGATTATTATATTGCTTCAACTCCCAAGCGGTCGAATTCGACCGCGTAAACAATAGATTTCCAAGAATCCACGATCGCGGGATTATACTAATTGAATCATCAATATTGCTATTTATCAGTATACATTATTTAAACTGTGTATTCACATTTTGTTATAATTACGTTTTGGAACAGAATACAATATATACTAAAAGGACTTTATAACTTGTTAATAATTATTAATTTATTAGTTAAAATTACAATCCACTTTTTCCACAACAGGTAAAGCGATATGCAAGTCGCTAGAAATGGAAATCAGTATGTGTATGGGCGTGTCGAGGGCGGAGCGGCGGCGGGGGCTGGCGCGCGCGCTGTACGTACACTGCGGCGCCGTGCGGGTCGACGCGGCACGACAGCTGTGTCACGAGCTAGGTAACTGTAGATAATATATTGGATATTATATGGTTATGTGTATAGTGTCGTTAAATCTATATCAAATGTTATGGGCACATGATTTATTGCAGATGAAAAAAAGTGAAAACTGGAAAAAAAATACATCACAAAACACAAATTAATATACTAAATAGAATACGCCTTGATGGGGCACAGCGAAGCGGGCTGCATTGTCCGCAAATTTTTGGGAAACAAAACAAGGTATTTAAATGTATCATTTTTTCCAGACGACAAAAAATATTTGCCGCCATGTGAGTCCATACGAGCCGACGTTTTGTTGAATGCTATGAAACGTGTTGAGCCGCAGGACTTTAATTTAGAAGACTCCGTTTCACCCATGCAAAGCTCACAAGTAAGTCAGGTATATTTTGAAAATAAATTATGAGCAAAGGAACCTCCATGACTTGCATATTTCTCCCTTACCTTATATGTTATTCCTTTATTATATTATAAACATCGAGTTTCATTTATTTTGCTGTAAAAAAAATACACTCTTTATAACGAAACTCAAGAGACTGAGCATTTTTTGTCATTATAAAGACTTATCGTTATATGGAGTGAACAAAAAAACAACCAAATTAACAATAATTTTTAATATGTATGTCTTAGATAATAAATGCTTATAAATTATTGTTTACATACATAGTCTGATAACTTTGTCTGACGTTTTTTGCTATGCCAGTACTTGTCTTGTATTATTTTATGTATTCTATACATATCTAGATATGTGGTGGGATCGTCTTGATTAAACAACAAAAATTTTTCTACCAACTTAGCGGCATCCAGGGCTTGTTGAATTGTTGGTGGTGATTCGGCTTTGTCGACTTGATCATCTTCTTCATCTTGATCATCGGGTGTTTCCTGACTTTTCGACACTAAATCATTAATTTGTTCATCCGTAAGAGTACCAGTTGTGGCTACATCCTCATCTAAATTTTCGTACGACTGTAGATCTTCGTTAAAATTGTTCGGTATGTTGAACTGGCTTATCCATTCACTCAGTGGTAGATTGTCTTCACTGTCAAATTGGTTCGTTTCTTGGCTACTACATAATCCAGCACGACGAAAAGAATGTTGGATAGTGGCTGCTGTTACCTCTTGCCAGGCTTTCGATAAGAAGTTCACTGCTTGTAGCATGTTGATCGAGACCTTGGCGTCAGTTTCGATCATATCCATCAACATTTTCCGTCTATAATGGCCCTTTAGGCTTTTAATTACACTCTGATCCATCGGTTGTAAAATACTGGTTGTATTAGATGGGAAAAATGCTAACTCTATGTTTCGAAGATTAGATATGATCGGGTGAGCAGGACAGTTGTCTACTAAAAGCAATATTTTCCGTGATTTTAATTCAGCATCCCATTTTCTTACTTCCTCTTCAAAAATCTGCGATGTCATCCAAGCTGACTCGTTTGCTTTGTACGTAACTGGCAACTGTTTTATGTTCTTGAAACACAGAGGGTTTTTCGATTTGCCAATAACTAAGAGCTTTCTTTTTTCTGTGCCACTCATATTGGCAGCCACTAGAACTGTAATACGCTCTTTAGACAGTTTTCCTCCAACACATTTTTCCCCTTTGAATTTTAAAGTTTTGTCGGGAGTCATCTTGAAAAAAAGGCCAGTTTCATCTGCATTAAAAATGTCTTCTGGTGAGTACTTCTTTTTTAATTTAGGCCACACTGTACTAATCCAATTGTTACTGTATAATCCAATCATTTTACCGTACGCAATTTGGTGACGGTGCTTGAATTTTCCGAGCCAACCTTCAGATGCTTTAAAGTCAATTATGCCAAGTTGGTTGGCAAACTTTTCAGCCTTAGCTTTTACGATTGGCCCCGAGATGGGTACATTATTCTGGCGCTGATTGTTAAACCACGACAACATTGCCCGATCTAAGTCTTCGAATTTTGGCTTTCTTAATTTTTTAGAATAGTTTCCTTCCAGTGCCGCCTGTAGAATTGTTTTTTGGTTTTTCCAAATGGTACCAACAGTGGATTGACTTAGTTCATAACGCCTTCCAACGTCACTTTTCTTTTCTCCCTTTTCAATCGCACGTATCACACAAACTTTTTTGTCAACACTAATCGCTTTCCGTTTACTGGCCATGTTAACAGTTTCAAATTAGGTTTACGACTAATAGTACGATAGGTACCCACTACCCAGTATGCTCGGTCGAAGACCATCACTTCCGAGAAAACAATGCGTCATACTGCACGTGTTCACGGCAATTAAGGATAACAAAAGCTGGACCGACCTCGGATGTTTCGGAGCTTCAAAGTCTTTTGTTACCTGATATCATAACATAAACAATAATACCGATTTTCTTCGTAATAGAGAATGACGTTAACTGAAAATTAACGCAAACCAACCAAGCTGGGCTCACTTCAACGTTATATTGAGTTTATCGTTATAAAATATAACGTTATAAAAAGTTTACCCTGTAATTAAAACATTTACTAATAAAGTATTTAAAAATTTCGCAGACTACCGGTCTTGAACAAATTTTGGAAGTACTAAAACAAGACCTAGCCCTAGAGGCGGACGGTTTGACGTACAGCGCTCGAGAGGGCTTGTCTAAGGCCACGCTCGAGCCCGCCCTACGACGAAGCACCCTACAGCAGCTAGCCGTTATGATGAGAAATAGAGGAATGCATGAAGTGTTCATGAAAGATAACGGACTCAATCTCATTGTATCACTGTTAAGGTAAATATCCATATTTCCATACTAATGTGTCTTATCAGTCTGTCTGTCTGTTACCTCTTCACGCCCAAACCGCTTAACCGATCTTGCTGTTTAGTATGGAGATACTTTGAGTGGACATATGATACTTTTTATCCCGGAAAAGCGTACTGTTTCCGCACGATAAATCAATTTTGGCGCACCGAGTTTTGGGCGTCATCTAGTGATTGAATAGTTTTCTCCATAAATAATAATAATCTTATCAGCAAAGTAATTCACAATTCCCATTTGAATCGTATTCGGACAATAACTACGACATTAAATGTCAACGTTCAAACGCCGGTGCTACTGCGGCAAGCCTTCTATTTTATTATAGCAAGCCTTCGAGTATTGTTCAATCGCGCTAAAGTTATTGAATCTTAAACCAATTGGGAATCTGGCCCAAAAATATGATGTGCGATAATAAACGAATTTGTTTCAGGATGTCTCTAATGGTTGATGACTTCTTGACGTATCCCGAGTGTGCAATCAGCTGCGTATCAATTTTGAACAGCATTGGGTTCGAGAACCGACACACTTTAGCGAGCATACAGGATTTGCCATTGCTTTTGCTGCGAGGTAATTACTCTTAAACGGTCTCTCCACATAGGCACATAATGGACCAACATAAAGATTGTCATATTGTATCCTTGTTATTATATTGTCATACACGATTGACGTTAACTATGTATGATATAGCTTAGCATTCATGCCAAAAAAAAAAACATGCATGAATAACCATTAACCACCACGGCTGAATAATAAAGAAGGGTCTTAATATTCTTAAGAACTCAATTGCATAAAATAATAATAATTTTATTTTAATTACAGTAATACTAATATTCCCTGCCAATGACAGCTGCGTGCTACTGTGCACGCAAGTGCTCGCTCTGTGTGTATGGGCGGGGTTTGTGCTGCACGAGATAGACGCTCAAGGTCGTCGCGCGCCCGCCGCGCCGCTCAGCGTCGTGCGCCGCGCGCGCCTGCCCTTCCCCGCGCTGTCCTACTGGAACACCAGCCCTAACACCGAGCATTCTAGAATAGGTAGGTCTACTGGTGTTATAACAGCTAGCTCTGTATGTGGGCGGGGTTTGTGCTGCACGAGATAGACGCTCAAGGTCGTCGCGCGCCCGCCGCGCCGCTCAGCGTCGTGCGCCGCGCGCGCCTGCCCTTCCCCGCGCTGTCCTACTGGAACACCAGCCCTAACACCGTGCATTCTAGAATAGGTAGGTCTACTGGTGTTATAACAGCTAGCTCTGTATGTGGGCGGGGTTTGTGCTGCACGAGATAGACGCTCAAGGTCGTCGCGCGCCCGCCGCTCCGCTCAGCGTCGTGTGCCGCGCGCGCCTGCCCTTTCCCGCGCTGTCCTACTGGAACACCAGCCCTAACACCGAATATTCTAGAATAGGTAGGTCTACTGGTGTTATAACAGCTAGCTCTGTATGTGGGCGGGGTTTGTGCTGCACGAGATAGACGCTCAAGGTCGTCGCGCGCCCGCCGCGCCGCTCAGCGTCGTGCGCCGCGCGCGCCTGCCCTTCCCCGCGCTGTCCTACTGGAACACCAGCCCTAACACCGAGCATTCTAGAATAGGTAGGTCTACTGGTGTTATAACAGCTAGCTCTGTATGTGGGCGGGGTTTGTGCTGCACGAGATAGACGCTCAAGGTCGTCGCGCGCCCGCCGCGCCGCTCAGCGTCGTGCGCCGCGCGCGCCTGCCCTTCCCCGCGCTGTCCTACTGGAACACCAGCCCCAACACCGAGCATTCTAGAATAGGTAGGTCTACTGGTGTTACAACAGCTAGCTCTGTATGTGGGCGGGGTTTGTGCTGCACGAGATAGACGCTCAAGGTCGTCGCGTGCCCGCCGCGCCGCTCATCATCGTGCGCCGCGCGCGCCTGCCCTTACCCGCGCTGTCCTACTGGAACACCAGCCCTAACACCGAGCATTCTAGAATTGGTAGGTCTACTGGTGTTATAACAGCTAGCTCTGTATGTGGGCGGGGTTTGTGCTGCACGAGATAGACGCCCACGGCTGGCGCGCGTGCGCCTGCTCTTCCCCGCGCTATCCTATTGGAACACCAGCCTTGATACAGAACATTCTAGAATAGGTAAATGTCTCTACTTTCTTTCGGACTCTATATAGAAAAAATAAGTACATTCTATTTACATACAATAATATTAATATGTGCTACAGTTATCTTTTTTGCTAACCTATGCCTTTCTAGTTTATTGGTTCACAAAAACAATGAAAATCAGTATTATCTTAATTATATATCGTAGGCTAAAGTAACACGATGAATCTCAGTTTTTGTAAATGTTTTTTTTTTGCGTTTACAGATTGGCTGCTAAGTGATGAAACGTGGCGAAACGCAGTGGTCTTTCGCTGGTGGTGGGCTAACGGAGGCGCGGCGGGTGTACGGGCTGGGCTGGTCTCGGGAGCAAGCGAGTAAGTTGCAATGTATAATTTATATTCACACAGCAGATATATTATGAAGGGTCACCTGCAATAATGATGAACGTCCAAAAAAATTAAAATCTTAACGAGTAATGCCATTCGGTAACTTGAAATAATATCTTTAAAATGTATTTACAAAATTAGCAATATCGCTTGTAGTTCCGTGATAAACATATTTTTATTTTTCGGCTACACGGCTAAAACGCTCAACTTCACAGGCGTTTACTTCAAAATAATCTTTAATTACAAGTTTCGTTATACCGTTCTAATTTTAAAAACCCAATTATCTCAAAACTAACATTTTAAGTCATTCAACATTATTGCAGTAGAGTGGACCCTTCATATTTAATCACACATTAATTGCTGTCCTTGTCTGTAATAAATAAATAAATAAAAATTTGATGTCACTTGAGGATATATCGAGATAGAGTTCTTTGTATTGACGTGGAATTTTGTTTCACATAATCTGAATACATATTTTGTGATCCAAGACTTTCAGCGTTTTCTTTTTTCTGTATTAAACTATTGCAGTAAACCAAGTGTGTTGTGGAACACTACTTTAATAATGCCCGTTTACACCACCCAACTCCACCACCAGCAACTAACTACCAACCACCAACCACCAACCACCAACCACCAACCACCACCACATCCACCTCCTAGCGCTAAGTATCGGCCATTAAGTGTACCTAAATTTAGAGATATAATTATTGTTTATGTGTTATCTATGTCTTTAGATCCTAAGAATATTGGCAAAACATAAGTGTTTTATAAAACGTGTCTGTGTTAAGAAATACATGACCGGCCGCTCGGGGATACTGTGTTAAGGGTTAGTTAGTAGTGTAAGCATTTGGTGAAAACGGGTGTAAATCTTATTAATAAAAGACCATTTGTTAAAGGTTCTTTGCCCGCGACGTCAGCGCCCCCGGTCCCGCGCTCACGGCGGCGGCGTCTTGTCTCACCGCAGTGTGTACTCAGTCACTGCTGGCGCTAGAAAACGCCACCTCACACCAACAGGTCATACAGGCCCTGTTATTGTTGCAGAGGTAAGTAACTAAATACTATACGGATCATTAATTATTACATGTATCATCATTATAATTATTTACCGCTGTATTATTATTGTCCATAACTGTTAACTATTGCAGAAAACAAAACTAGATAACCTAAATATATAGATGTAATATATAGTATAATGTAAGAGTGGAAGAGTTTGTCAAAGTAATGCGCTTAAGGGTGAAGCCAAACGAGCGTAGCGAACTCAGCGTTTGTGAGTTTCAAAATTTCGGCTGGCAGAAATTCTGCTGCATTCAGTTTCATACAAAAGTCCTGTTTGATCACACGAGCGTAATTTTGTGAGTCATGATTTGTATGAAAATTAATTTACGCGACCGAAATTCTGCGACTCACAACTCACAAAATTACGCTCGTATTAAGGAGTAGTAAAAGTCAATTATACATTGAGCGGTATTTATTCGAGCAGAGTTTCACCTTACACGTTTCATAGTTATTTACAGAATGCCCCCATCAATGCAATATAGCTGGCTTTTATACCATTTTACACAAAAGAAACTAACTTCCGTTGACAATTCAAATATAGTAAAATCATTAAAGAATACATTAAAAATTAAGAATGGCTAAGAATAAGTGGGTATATAATTCTAAATATTAATTAATGTACTTCTCATATTAAATATAATTATTTACTTAAATATGAGAAGAGGAAGTTATAACGGAAGTAAATTATCCTCCTGTCCATTTATAACTAACTATTTGTCAAAATCAATTACCTTACTTATTACTATTCAAAATATAATAATCACTAATTAAACTTATATATAGTGACTAACATAATATACAGATTTATATAAAATAATTATAATACTATGTAGCTTGTCCATCGACATCCGCTAACACTCGGCCATCCTGCATTAGGAGTGTCCCACGACGTTCCCATGGTTTGCTACCCTGTGCTGTACCAGTGCTAGAACTGCCAGTGGTCTGAAACAGATGAAGACATCGGAACAGTATTTTGTAAACAAAAAAAAAAAAATAATAATATAGGTATGCATTGATGTCAGAGAAATCTAGTATCACAATTCACATCTCATCTCCAATAGCCAACACATGGCATTTCTAAAGCCATTATATTATGCATTTATGTAATTTATTTTATTTGTATTTATTTATTTATTTAACTCAGGCATCTTAGCCCATATTATAAATACCTTATAGACTAACATAGACATACTAAAAACTAACACTAGCACTAAACACGTATTGTCTGCGACGACGTGAGGCGCGACGTGTTCGGAAGTCGTCCCCGGAATCTCCTGTAGACGGCCAGAACTCCTCCTTCTCGAACGTCGGTAGATGGTGCGTCGAAATTCTCACCACAAAGTAGCTAAAATTCACTTTGTGGCGGGACTCCAAGCGCTCGACCCTCAAGACGCGAATTTATGCATTTTGATTTTTGTTGTATTGTTTATATTATTTTGTAACGCAGACTTATATAGTTGTATTGTAGTAATTAAATTTAGCTCAATTTTAGAATATTTGTAAGGTCACACAGACATCGGTCACATAGACATCGGTCACATAGACATCGGTCACATAGACATCGGTCACATAGACATCGGTCACATAGACATCGGTCACATAGACATAGGTCACATAGACATCGGTCACATAGACATCGGTCACATAGACATCGGTCACATAGACATCGGTCACATAGACATCGGTCACATAGACATCGGTCACATAGACATCGGTCACATAGACATCGGTCACGTAAACATGGTTCACATAGACGCCAGTCACATGGACGCCAGTCACATGGACGCCAGTCACATGGACGCCAGTCACATGGACGCCAGTCACATGGACGCCAGTCACATAGACGCCAGTCACATGGACGCCAGTCACATAGACACCAGTCACATAGACGCCAGTCACATGGACGCCAGTCACATAGACACCAGTCACATAGACGCCAGTCACATGGACGCCAGTCACATAGACACCAGTCACATAGACGCCAGTCACATAGACGCCAGTCAAATAGACGCCAGTCATTGATTTTAGGATTTGATCACACAGCCATCCTATAGATAATATTATTGTTGATTTTAGGGTTTGATCACACAGCCACCCTATAGATAATATTATTGTTGATTTTAGGGTTTGATCACACAGCCACCCTATAGATAATATTATTATTGATATTAGGGTTTGATCACACAGCCACCCTATAGATAATAATATTATTGTTGATTTTAGGGTTTGATCACACAGCCACCCTATAGATAATATTATTGTTGATTTTAGGGTTTGATCACACAGCCACCCTATAGATAATATTATTGCGTTGATTTTAGGGTTTGATCACACAGCCACCCTTTAGATAATAATATTATTATTGATTTTAGGATTTGATCACACAGCCATCCTATAGATATTATTAGGAATACATAATAGTACCTTACGGTACAGAAGTCTCTCTCCCGAGTTTAGGTATGATAAACGCAAGCGTCCGGTCACCGGACTAGTCTCAATAGGCTGGCACTCGCTCGACTTGTCGCATACGCAGCGCACACATCCGCAAAACAAAAGTAATAGTACCCGGCCGCCGCCGCGCCGCCGCGCCGCTGCACCGCTCGCTCGACAGCCCTGGCAGATTGAAGTGAGACGGCGGACCGTTATTGTACTATGAACGCTAAACGTTGAAATTAGGTTGTTTTCCAGAATAGTAGGTAAATATCTCGGCGATTCCGCGATGTATGGAAGTGAGACAGGCCTGGTAAAAGTCTTGAATTATTACATTGAGTGGTTATATTGTTAGTGAGTAGGTCACACAGACTTGAATTATGTTAATAATTTATTTATTTTTTTCTTTTAGGTGCAGCTTCGGGACCAGTTTTTTTTATATTATCAATTGTGAAGAATAATAGAAGTGGAAAAGCTAAAGTGTGATAGCAATAAAATAGTTATTAAATTTGTATAAGTATACTATTCGATCAATAAAATTTGTTTCTGTACACATGATACTGTATAAATTATTATCCCTAATCTTTTAGTTATACTGTACAAAAATTATATTAAAAATAACTTTCTAATCAATCAATTAGATCACCGTGTCTACCTCAGCATCGCTAGATGAACTGTCAGTATCAGAAGTTGCTGATTTATAAGGCCTTAATACCTCACCCCTACTACAGCTGAAAACTTCTTATTTTTCAATTTTTTTGGTCTCTTTGGCATTGGGGTTCGCCATTTCCACAACACTAGATCACCGACTGAATTTTTCCTACATTTGTGAGTTTTGTCAAATCTATTTTTCGTAACAGTTACATAATTTCTATCAATTAGAAGTTTTGCTGTTGCCCCTCTTTCAGTTAATGCCTGTCGTTGTGAAGTACGGTCACTAGGACCACTGAATGGAATAGCTGGTAATTTACAGTTATCATGGCTAAACATAAGTTTAAATGAAAGGAAGGAAGTAGTAGAATTAGGTGTATTATTTTTTACCCCATACTATATCCATTCATTTATCATCAAAAACAGTTTCATTTTCAGGCAGTGTTCAGTCCATCAATATTGGTACCATTTATTTTTTCACTGGGCCATTTGATCTGGGACCAGCTATAGCATTAAGGACATGTTTTAATTGCATGTCTTCTGTAAATTAGTTAAGGTATCGGCTAGGAAATGCTTTGCCTCTATGCTATTATGCTGACTGGGTTTGTAAACTGGAAAGTAATATCTTTTAAGTATTTTATGGTTTTTATGGAACTAGAGTTTTTTTTTTCGGGCTTAGCAAAAACAAATTGTGCCATTCCTAGTCTTAACAAATGATCCTAAGTTATCGGCAAGAAGGGTGTGCATAGATACAGGTACTTTTCTATAAGATGTAAATTTTTCTCCTTCAGATTTTCCATAATTACCCTTACCGAAAACATATTGAAGGCAAAAATTGATGAATTTCCTTATTATATCGGGTCATTTTAGGAAACCAAAACTGTTGTCAAAGCCAGGGTGTCATTCATGTCAGCTGGGGGTCATAATAACATATTTTAGCTGCATTAAGTTATATTTCGCCAATTTGGGTACAGCAAATCGTTCTCATCTCTCAATACAATGGGAATTCCTAGGACCTCTGATCGAAGGATTATTATACCCCTTAAACCTAGTTTACTAGCATCCGTATTAACCTGGAGATCACAGCCACACAATTTTGATACTTGGTCCTCAATATGAGGCAAAGGGTACGGATCTTTGAGCGTCTTAATTTAAATTTCGGTAATCAATGCACAGCCTGTAATCTCCACCCTTCTTTTTATTTAAAATCACCGGACTAGCATATTCAGATATAGAGTGACAATTGACAAATGATACCAGCTTCCGAAAGATCGTTAACCTTTTCATCAACTATTGCATTATATTTTCATTTATAATAAATCTGTATACCCTAAATCTTTTGTATTCCTAGTGAATAAACTAATATCATCATTTTTTTTTTATCTTAACTTTCAGCAGCAGCTTACCTAAACCCTCTAATTCCCGATTCAATGTATTTTATGCACCAAGTGTAATGTCACAACTCACAACAAACAATATTTAAAAGGAATGACATAATAATATCCTCATGTAAAGTTTGTAATCTGGATGCTGAAATAATAAACAAAGCTTAGGACAACACGGTAACATTATTGTTAGCAAGAATATTCTATAGGTGGGTAGTAATTGAAACAAAAGGCAATGTACCTTGCTGTCGAGCAAATCTGGAGCAAATGAATTGTCACAAAACGAATTATTGTTCTTCAACATAATTTCATATTTTCTATTATTATTATTATTCTAATCAGAATATTATGCTTTATAATAAATTATTGTGTTTGACGTTAACAAGTGCTTAATTTACCTATGCTTACAAAGATATTTTGTTTACAAACTTTGTATGACAGTGACACATGTGACTTAACTGATGATGACATTTATTTTAAATTATTTTTTTGGCACTGACCTGGCGGTGTACTTTACCATAACATGCAAAGGTAGGGAATAGTCAATAGGCTATTTTTTAATTCTCAATTTGACATTGTTTGTTTATTTTTTTAATTTATTTCGTGTTTAATGCCTATCCGCCGCACTCAGAGACGTCAATTAAGACTTAATGCTCATTTAACATGAAATGTCCCTCTCAGAGATGACAATTAAAAATCGCTAATTGCAAAGTTTGATGTTCAAGTTTGAGGTTATTCTTGAAATTTTTTCAGTTTTAATTTTTCAAAAGATAAAATTAAGCTAAAAATAACATTTACTTATTTTAAGTGTTAATAATAAATAATAATTATATTAGATAATTCTACAGTAAACATAGAACTTCATAACTGTGATAGTACTAAAGCATTTTTGTGCAATACATGCCTAGTTACTTAGTACAGCTGTTTTTTACCTTTTCTTGCTAATAAATAGAAGTATTTCACATGAAAAGTACCTATAAGTCACTTCCATACAAACTAGATATACTTACCTACAAAGAAGTATGAACATTGTCACCAAATTGGGTAATTACGGAGTATGTTTACTATATTATAGTTACAATATTATTATGATTTATGAATAATTCCTAATAGCAACTGGTTTTCTTATATTAAAATGGTAGGTAATAGTAGACATAAGACAGGTTATTCACACAATCCAAATTGTAAAACATAGAAACTTCAAATGTTGCAATAAATACTTTTAAATACCTAGTACCTATTATAAAAACAATATAAAACATGTTTTTTTTCCTTTTATGTTTGTTACATAACTGTAGTAGGGAGGTACGGTGAAAGGTAGGAAAGAATGAAATTATTTTAGTAGTATATATTAATTTATTATTCCTTCGATCGCGGCAAAACGAGACACAATAGCCTTTCAATTGTTATCGCGGCCCACTTGGGCTAAGTACGGGAGTTGAAGCGAGCTGCATCAGTTATTTTGATTTCTTGTTATTTTTTTCTATATTCATTATTCTGTCTAGCACTGCAAACTTTGTAAATTTTTACTTCTTCTTGTCTTCTTGCATTGTTAACTAAAATAAAAGTATGACGTGATAAGAATTGAAACTGGTACAAAACATTATAAGTAAGTACTTTATAGTTTATTTATATATAGTATATACCTACTGACCAATGAAATCCTGTTGAAATGTATTAAGTATGTTAAAATATATTATTATGTTAAATTTGCCAACCAAAAACAAAATAAAAATTACTAGATACCTACTACTACTTCTCGTCATAGTACGAATGATTTATAGGGGACAGAAATTAATCAATCAATTAAATTTGTCTCTGAGAGGTATCTCTAATGAAAGCATTAAATTTCAATTTGTTAAATGATGTTCAGCGCTATTTTTTAATGACCGACTCTGACGGCCGCAGTCACGACTCACGCCCAATAAAAAAAAATGAAACGAACACGGCTTGACTTTCCAAGACTAGCAAGCCGAGTTCGTTTCATTTTTCAACTACGCATGCGCGGCTTTTTTCGCAGTTTGGCAGCTGACTGTCAAGTAATGTCAACTTCATAATAATTGAGTGTTATGTTCTAAAATATTAACAATTTTTGTCAGATTTTAGAACATGACACTGATACTAATTTTTAACTTTGCGCATGCGTAATGTGCATTGAAAAACGAAACGAACACGACTACAGTTTGTTAAAAAAGAATAGACACAGAACAAAAAAAATTCTAAACGTAATCACGCTCAAAAGGTGGTTTTTTCTCTTTGTATTTCCATAGAGAACGCTTATATACACTTTAAATATTATTTGCCTTGCACATTTTTAACTCGATTGAATGAGGTTTTCATATATTTTGTTACAATATGATTAAAAATTGCGTAGAGTGTGTACGGTACTCTTTTTTGACAAGCTATAAATAAAATCATATAAAAAAGAAGAAGAAGAAGATCATGCCCCCCCGTGTATTCTATTTCTCTATGTCATAGAATTGGCTTCGGCCTTCACTATCATTCATTAAATAGAGAAAACAGAAATGGCTGTATGGGCAACACTCCCTTTGCCTGTCCCGACCGGGACAAATTAAAAAAAAATCTCTATTTCATACCCCTTTGACAGCAAAATCCACGATTAGCGACTCAATCGAGTTAAATGGTGCTTCTTCTGTATTTAAATTTAATCGCCATTTTGAGGTGTTAATTTATCATTAACTGACTCTGAGAGGGAATTTCATGTTTAATGAGCATTTAGTGTTGCGGTTTGTATGGGCAGCGGATAATTTTGATTTTTTAAATGATGATTTAATGAACGACTCTGTAGGCCTACTACGAAACTGTTTTGAGACTCAAACAATCGGACGAGAATGTCGCGTCCTGCTCTAACAAACGTCATTTCACGTTTGTTAGAGCAGGACGCGGCATTCTCGTCCGATTATTTGAGTCTCAAAACAGTTTCATGGTACAAGCCCTGAGTGCGGCCGTATGACTTTTATATTTAATTAATTGTCAATAATTTATTGGATTAAATTAAAGTTATGTTTAATGTAATGAGTTATTATTTATCTTAGAACTTTTATAATAATTATTTTGATGTTAATGCTATAGGTACATACAATTGTTAAAAATTATTTTGCACGCCACTTATTAGTTATTAGGCATAATATTGGAATAGAATATTGGAACCATTTCAGTAAAATTGTAAGACCTTTTGTACCACATTCTATTTCAATGCCATTTGTGATACAATCGATAAAGCCATATTTTCAGTAGAGGTATTCGAGTCGATAATATTAATAATTTCAGCCCGGGCAATTAACGTATGTGCAGGCCAAGTTATTTCAATTTCACGAATGTTTATCCTTTAAATGACCCTCAACACTGACAGCTCCTCCAGGAATTATATAACAAATTCAGGAATTATATAGCTCACAAACTGGATTTGTTCCATTGAATTTTTCCATTGGGATCGATATCTACAAATACATCAATATTACAGCAACTATTTGTAGGTAAAATTGTATCACGCTTCAGCAAAACATTATATTTTAAATATCTATCACATGGACCTATCACTTATATTTGTCAGCTATTTGTAACTGTCAAACAAATTAAAGCCTCAGTAAAAGTGGCAGAATTAGCTGTAGTAACTAATACCAGGCTGGTTGATCATTTATTGTCCAATAATTAAGTCTATCTTGCTTGGTAGTTGTTTTACAGTCTCTATAATATGGCTTGATCTTTTTTATCTCCAAAACCCTTTAATATAGTATTAGAAGGTAAAACTTTTAGATTTCATTTCCATTATTCTTGTTCATTGGCTCCTACCCACACAATTTTTTTTGTAAATATTATTTACTAAGATAATATTACTTGAAGTATAAAAAGTCTTACTTACTTGTTGAATTCTGCGGTTGCCGAGTTGTTCCTGCTGTATTCGCGAACCAGCAGTTAACCGTCGTATGACCGAGGCGTTGACAAGCTTCAAGGCAGTATTTGCGTAGCGGACCCACGTAACCGCAGTTGCACGATGAATTGTCAATCGGTTATACTGTTCCATCCGTAAACCTCCTGCTGGTCGATTTTATGCAGCCATGTTATAGCTTACATTACAAGCGTCGTCTTCTTGTTCAAACTTTGGTATCACTTTTGCATCAGCTTGAGTAATTCTGCGTTGTTTTGTCACTGGTTCACTATCACAATCACTGTTGTTTATGTTCGAAAAGAAAAAAAAAAAAAAATTACTTTCTTCGCCGTCAATCGTCGAGAGTAAGGACAAGTCTGGGCGTTCTTCTCCTTTTGCCAAGTCCCGCAGCATAAGGACCAGACATTTTTGAAATGATCCCACTTCTGAAGTATTAAGGAGTAGTAAAAGTCAATTATACATTGAGCGGTATTTATTCGAGCAGAGTTTCACCTTACACGTTTCATAGTTATTTACAGAATGCCCCCATCAATGCAATATAGCTGGCTTTTATACCATTTTACACAAAAGAAACTAACTTCCGTTGACAATTCAAATATAGTAAAATCATTAAAGAATACATTAAAAATTAAGAATGGCTAAGAATAAGTGGGTATATAATTCTAAATATTAATTAATGTACTTCTCATATTAAATATAATTATTTACTTAAATATGAGAAGAGGAAGTTATAACGGAAGTAAATTATCCTCCTGTCCATTTATAACTAACTATTTGTCAAAATCAATTACCTTACTACTTACTTACTATTCAAAATATAATAATCACTAATTAAACTTATATATAGTGACTAACATAATATACAGATTTATATAAAATAATTATAATACTATGTAGCTTGTCCATCGACATCCGCTAACACTCGTTTAGCTTCACCCTTAATATTAATCTGCGAATGGTAGTGCTCGTCACTTCATTGCAAATTACGCGTTCAGTTCTCACTGAGCGTAATGAATTCTATAATAATAATTGTTTCTAGATAAATGTTTAGCCATTTGGTATATATTATATGCTCAGTACAAAAGACATGAAGTATACTTAAAACGCAACTGAAAATCAAAACAGTGACACCCCTTTTATTGTCCTTATAATATGACCTTCACCTTTATATTTAACTCTCAACCCGCCCAAAGTTTCACCTAAAAAAAATATATTTTCTCCAGTTGTTTACCTCTGACGTGCGTATCCCGAGCGCCGCGCGAGCTGTGCGGTCTGCCGTGGCGGCATTCGGCGCGGTTTCTGCGAGCGCCCCCCGCCTCCCCCGCCGACGTGCGCCTGCTGAGTACGCTCCTGCACTGCGTGCTTGCGTACATGACGCACGTGCCGGCTAGAGGTAATGAGATATTTAATATACTATAACGGAACAAAGTATTCTAAACAAACGACTTTGGAGTTGGAGTTTTTAGTGAAATAGTTGGAAAGTTTATAGTATAGTGTCGTTTGTACAAACTATGTCCCGCTTTTTGGGGCTCTTTAGCAATGTACTGATTTTAGTATATCGTACTTTACGTGCAAGTTGTTACGATAACGTTAAGCATTTCTGCCCTTATTACATATTACATTATACCGAACGCGAAGGTATCAGAGAGGTTTTATAGCGCCAACCCGATGCTGTTACGTAATATGTAGGTAGATGCTGGTTATGATTACAAAGGACAACTTGATTAAGCAAATATTATGTTGTTATAAAGATAATTGATAAAGATACGCAATATTATATTAAATTACGATACAATTATTTCCTATTTAATATTTCAGATAACTCAATGACCTGGGTTAAGGACTCATTTATCGGCAACGACGCTTCAATCATAGCTCTGTTGGGTCGAGACCAGATGTACCCGCAGTCTTCACAAGACGACATAGAGTTGACACAGCTAAGAATTCTCATAGTGAGAGTGCTAGTACGCTGCATAGAGACTGTCGAACAAGATTGCGATTATAGTTCTAACAAAATGGAGTCTCTCGTCAAAATATTGTTAGCTTCGTTGGAGATGATCGACTTGAAGAATTTTCATATGCTGGGTGAGAAACTTATTTATTTATTTACTCACACTAAAACTATGTTCTTATGTATTAAATTTTATAAATCCTTAGCAATTAAGTTTCACATGATGAGTTAGAAACTTATTTACTTAGTTTATTTACTTACAGCAAGAGCATGTTGTAACTGCATCTCAACTTAATGTGTATATGTCGCAGGGAAAAGAGGATATCAGGGATTTCACGAGATCCCTAGGGATATCATGAACTCCCGGTAGATGCCGAATATTCTTTTTTGTAACGTCTTCTTACTAAAAATATCTAGTGATATGTCAGAAACGCGGATACCGCCGAATAAAAATCGAGCCACTCATTTCTCTCGCTCGCTCTAGTTCCCACACGTGACACGGGCACTAGTGGGAGTGAAACAAATGCGTCGCTCGAGCTGGCGCGGCTCGTCTATCCTGGAGACAGACTGGCAGACTAAGGGTTGGACCCCATCTGGCAGCACGGAATCGCATTTGTTCCGCCTGTGCTACCAAGTGCTGCAGTGTGCTGCCGCCATTCCGCAGACAAAAAAGGCGATTGCACGCGTCGGTGAAAGGATGCGTTAGCATGCTATCGCGCGCTTCAGCAT
The DNA here is from genome assembly GCA_937595015.1 of Polyommatus icarus. Taxonomy (NCBI): domain Eukaryota; kingdom Metazoa; phylum Arthropoda; class Insecta; order Lepidoptera; family Lycaenidae; genus Polyommatus; species Polyommatus icarus. The sequence continues at coordinate 12,236,194 of OW569332.1, read as the reverse complement.
TTCGGAGTCTCCCTGCCGACCATTGCATTTTGTCCGTGATGCCGATCGCCTCGAGGATTCCGCCGCGTGCTATCGCATTATGCTTTCTGTCTCGGTCTAGCAAATGGCAGTTCTAAGCGACAGAAAGAGACAGGGCGACGGAAAAAGGCGATTCCGTGCTGCCAGATGAGGTCAAACCCTAACCCTTTGGGTACGGAACCGTAAAAACTAGGACAATCGAAGAGCTGGAGTACCTGTAGTACCTGTGCCTGTACAAGAGCCTAACCAAACTAGAGATCGACATGCCACCTTTACAAAAATATTCAACTTGGTCGGCCGCTTCATTTCACGTCAAAAATCAAAGGTCTGTTGTATCTGATGAAGAACCCTCAGCTGGTTTCAATTGTATCATTCAGAAATATGGTGATGCTCCCTCAGATCTGCTATAGTTGCCATTACACGTGTGATAATAATAATAATAACTCCCACTATGGTTTTGGTGATGGTGGCCGGTTTCATTGAAACCAGGCCAAGAGTAATTTTATAGTGCCCAAGTGTGTGCGCAGTACACAAGAGCAATCTCTATATTCCTTTACTCGCATAACCCGGTGGGACGGAAGACTGACACAACCGGCGAGAGATCAGGCGCAGGACCGACTTTTTACATGCCCATCCGACGCATGGATCATCTAACATCTTACTTGTCAGATTCAAATGTTAGATGATCCTATCAAAATACCCGTGTGTATACTAGAGCAAGCGAGAGAAATGCGTGGCTTGATTTTTATTCGGCGGTGTCCGCTTTTCTGACGTTTCACTAGATTTAGTTTAGTGAAATGACATATCACTAGATATTTTTAGTAAGAAGACGTAACAAACAAGAATATTCGGCATCTACCGGGAGTTCGTGATATCCCTAGGGATCTCGTGAAATCCCTGATATCCTCTTTTCCCTGCGACATATACACACTCAGGCACACAATTTCAGTATTATTATCGACAATATGATTTGAATACGGCCTACAATACGGCATTATTATATCAATATAGTCACAGCGTGGTAATTGAAATTGCTGAATGGTGCTAATCCTCTCATAACATTAAATTGACCTAACATACTGTTGCAAGAATATTATACTAGCTGTCCCGACAATGTTGTTTTGCCATATAAAGTATTTCCAAAGAGAATATAATAATCACTACGTTTTAACTAAATAAGTATGGCACCATGGCAACGTCCATCGCTATCCCGTCGCACAAACAATGGTCGCCGTCAGTCTCGAGTTGTAATAATTTATTATTATTTATTCAACAAATGCACTTATCAATTATAAAAGTACCCAGTAGCCGACTCTCAGACCTACTGAATATGCATATAAAATTTGGTAAAAATCAGTATAGCCATTTCGGAGGAGTACGGTAACATACATTGTGACACAAGAATTTTATTATAATAATATTTATCAAGGTCTGTAAAATTATGTAAGATATCCACATTTGAGTTTGCAGTCTGTTAGGGCAGTCTTATAAGAAAATGGAAAATATCATATTAGACTTGGGTCATGTTAAATATTTGTTCGGTTTCATTGTTGTATGGCACGGACAAATAAATACTTACTCTAAAGTGTGAGCAAATGCTTGCTTTGAGTTTATTGCACAACCTATGCAAACAAAGCCGACGCAATAGTTATTTCGCTTTAAAGGCTAGTAATTGTCGCGGCTCTGCCCACGTAAATATCTTTTTTTATTTTTATTTAAATCCTTATATCCAAATTGCCAAATCCACTTCATCACATCTGCTTATAACCTTCGGGTTGATCGCAGATACAAAAAAAAAAAAAATTAATACATTCCCTTAACATTATCGTTAATTCACAATGAATAATTTAAAAGAGCCAATAATTTTACAATATTCAAAATAATAATAATTATAAATAACTTTCTAACCACGAAAATATCACGCACACGTCCCACGGTAGCACAACTTTTTTTCAATTCGTTTATTTCAGATTTTCATTCATAGTGTTAGTAACAATAGGTCCTTACTCTAAAAATATAAATAAAATTATATGTAATTACATAGTCTAAATCAGCAGCCTTACCCCCGGAACTCAGATTGCACTTTTATTCTAAAAATTATTAATAATGAGGTCGACTGTCCAGACCTTCTCAAAAAATAAATTTTACTGTACCTTCCAGATCAAGAAGATACAATCCTCCGCTTACTTGTGAAACCTACAGTACTAACTATAGAGGTAACTCATTCCTGGTGCGAGCAAGCAGATCCTTTAATTCTATTTGCAAAGAACTTAATTTAGATCCCTATACTACCAAAAGTACTAAATTTTGATCGGATTATAATAAGAAGTTCTTTAGTAAGTGACTGATATGATTTCTATATTATCACAAAATTCATTTTTAGTGTCGTGTATTTTTGTTTAGATAATAATATAATAAGGTGTAATAGTGATTAAATAAGGAATATATTATATATAGTGTCGTGTATCTTTGTTTAGATAATAATATAATAAGGTATAATAGTGATTAAATAAGGAATATATTATATATTAAGATTATGGATATAATGTTGTATCAGTAGAATAATAATGTTGTGTGTATACTGTAAGATTCTATGTCATAAGTATCTATCTATTAGTGAAAACCTGTTATTGGCTTTCTTCTTATATAGTATTGGTTCTATTTCATTATAATCATAAGCTGTTGGTTTTCCAAAACAAATAAATAAATAACCTGATATCAATCTGATATCAGATATCTGTTTGGGGTGTAAGGCTGCTGGAGTCGAAACAACTACCAAACAAATTTTCGCCTATTACAGATATTTTATTACTTCACACATAAACTACAGCAGAAAAGAAAACATTCGATCACATTTTCAAACTTTCGTCAGTATAACATTAATGTGATTTTTTTGTGAATATGTGTAAATCTTTACGTGTTTCAAATACTTAATTTACTTCATTAATTGAATTGAAGATAATAATATACTTATTATACAATTTATTGCACCGAGACGTACTCAATATATTTTACCCATTACATCATAAGATTTTATAGTCAAAGTAATTGAAACCGAGTCCTTATCTTAGTACTATCTTAAATTTTATGGCTTATTGAACTTTATTAGGTATCGCCAAACGATAGATACTTAAATCTAAGTATGAAACAGAACGTGATTTAATGACAGTACTCTCTTGAAGTACTATTATACAATGTTGTTCATTCAGTATTATCGCATATGACATATCATGATATCACATATAGTATCTATTACGAATTATATATTCTGCAAAACGACTACCAGTGGCACACATACACAAAACTAAAGTCAATTTTAAAGTTTGTGATATTATGTAGGTGGACGAATAAAATTGTACTAAATTATTTTTACTTTTTGGAGAACCGCTTTGCAAAGTGGGAATACCACTGGGAACAGTGGCGGGGCAAGACCAAAATTTTATGTGGGCGAGATACATTTTGCGAGCCCCCCTGGGCCTAAATGGATTATTTTTAGACAATCATTCAAATTTTTTTATAGATAAAATTTGAGTCTCAAAACGCGTAAATTCCCATAAAAAAAAATCCTCGAGGTCCAAGAAGCGGGAGTCCCTTTGGACCGCGAGGCCGTGGGCGGTCGCCCACATCGCCCACGCCTTGCGCCGCCTCTGACTGGGAAATCCTATCAAGAGACCTGTTTAGTCATTTGCTACTGATACGTGCCAAAAGTCTTGTTTCCTCTCATAAAATTTGGTAATGAGTCACTACAAATGCTTAAATAATTTTTTTCGACACTTAGCTATTCATATTTGTTTTGGTCTTTACAAATAAAAAGAACCGGCCAAAACGTCTCGGACTCGCGCACTGAGGGTACCATTGATTAGGTACTTACATACATTGCGAATTTCCCCGGAATGTCGCGTGATGTCCCGGTGGGTTCTGAAATTCTCAACCAAATCGTTTCAACCTTTCTTGAGTTATAAATTATGAAATGTCACATGTAGCTGTGTAAAAAAAATATAACGTAAAACGCAACATTAATATTGTTACACTTGCAGGTTATCTTAACGAGCTGCTACGGTGTATACGGTACGCGGTTTATTCCCGGTACTGTCTGCTATCTGAGGACACGCTAATCCACGCGTTGCGGGCCATGACGCGTACGCTCGGCGGGTGTGCGAGCGGGTGCGGACGCAAGGGCCATGCGTGCAGGCTCGACGCGACGCTGGCTACGCTCGCGCTTGTCACGCACGCGCATAGACAAAACATACCTGTTCAAGTAAGGAATTGTAATGCTGCGGGCGCACATGCGTAGTGCTTCGTGCTTAAGACGATACCATTGGAAGATCTGCGTGTGTCGCCCAATGGTATCGTGAATCGTCTCATAGCACGAAGCTTCGTGACCGATAGACGCATGTGCGGCCGCGGTATAATGGAATATATTGTTATACCGTATGTTTTTTAGGGTTCCGTACCCAAAGGGTAAAAACGGGACCCTATTCATGAGACTTCGATGTCTGTCTGTCCGTCTGTCGGTCTCCAAGCTGTATCTCAAGAACAGCTATAGCTGGAGTCCTGAAATTTTCACAGATTGTGTATTTGCCGCTATAACAACAAATACTAAAATAAAAATAATATTAATATTTAAGGGGAGCTCTCATACAACAAACGTGATTTTTATGGCCCTTTTTGCTCGTAATCAATAATGATAAGAGGTAGGCACTTGAAACTTTCACGAAAGCCTTAAATATAATTGTACTTTAATAATTAATAATAACTAGCTGACCCGACAGACGTTGTCCTGTCTTAACGATGATTATTTAATTCGAATTGGTATAATTAAGAAAACAATAGATTAAAATTAGTATCTTCATGCCAAATTTCATCAAAATAGATTAATAAATAGTTTAAGCGAAAATCATAAAAGTTTATTGTGCAAGAACCGTACATTTTCCGGGACAAAAAGTATTCCTTGTCCTTTCCCGAGACTTAAAGTATCTCCATACCGAATTTCATAAAATAGACTGAATAGTTTAGGCGAAAATCAAAAAAGTTTATTGTGCGGGAACCGTACATTTTCCGGGACCAAAAGTATCCCTTGTCCTTTCCCGAGACTCAAAGTATCTCCATACCAAAATTCATCAAAATCGATTGAATAGTTTACGCGCAAATCATAAAAGTATATTGTGCAGTAACCGTACATTTTTCCTGGAAAAAATGTATCTTATGTCCTTTTCCTGGTTCTAAGCTACCTCTGCACCAATTTTCAGCCAAATCGGTTTATCCGTTCTTGATATAAAAGTTTATTGGGCGGGAACCGTACATTTTCCGGGACAAAAAGTATTCCTTGTTCTTTCCCGAGACCCAAAGTATCTCCATACCAAAATTCATCAAAATCGATTGAATAGTTTACGCGCAAATCATAAAAGTATATTGTGCAGTAACCGTACATTTTTCCAGGACAAAATGTATCCTATGTCCTTTTCCTGGTTCTAAGCTACCTGTCCACCAATTTTCAGCCAAATCGGTTTATCCGTTCTTGAGTTATAAGTAGTGTAACTAACACCACTTTCTTTTATATATATAGATATTTAAATAAAATAAAAAATTAAGGGGGGCTCCCATACAAAAAACACAATTTTTGGCCTATTTTTAGGGTTCCGTACCCAAAGGGTAAAAACGGGACCCTATTACTGAGACTTCGATGTCTGTCCGTCTGTCTGTCTCCAGGCTGTAACTCAAGAACCGCTATAGCTAGACTTCTGAAATTTTCACAGATTATGTATCCGCTATAACTACAAAAACTAAAAAAAGTTAATATTTAACGGGGGCTCCCATACAACAAACGTTATTTTTTGGCCTTTTTGGCTCGTAATCCATAATGGCAACAGATAGACACTTGAAATTTACACAAAATCCTCAATTGTATGTGTACTTTAATATTAAATAATGAAATTAAAATAAAATAAATAATTAAGGGGGCTCCCATACAAAAAACACCATTTTTTTCTTTATTTTCGCTCTATAACCGTACGGACTCGCAATTTGATTATTTTTGTTTGCCCTTTAATTAATAAAGCCAGTTGCGCTAGAGTCGGTTAAAGTTATATGTGGTTAAATATAATGATATCTCTATGTTCTTTGTAGAATCAAAAGAGAATAAATGATGAGTTAACTCGATTCAAAATAACACAGATTGGCGAGAATAGGTTAAGCCCATTTTTGTCAGTCTAGTTAATTGTTAATTATTATTTTAAAATATATTACCTCTATTTTTTGTCGTAGAATTATAATGAAAGCAATGACATGATTTTTTTAGGAGTAGGAATAGCAAAAACCCAGATTGGAGTGACAAACGTAAAAAAAAAGTTGGTTTGTAAGTTTAAACTTCATTTCAACCCAAAACTTCAATTTATGAAACATACTTTAAATATCTTGAAAACTTATTTCGTTGAAACTATGAGATTAATCTTTACGTATTATAGAACGCATCCAAAATATGTGTAGATTAATAAAGTTACGGCAAAAACATTGAGATATTTGTAATGTTGTAGCGTTGGAGCGAATGTTTTTGTGCGGCGACGATGCGCATGCTTGTGGCGGACTGCGGTGCGTCGCGCACGGAGCTGCGGGCGGCGGCACTGCGTGCTGTCGCCGCGATCGCGACGCACGCGCAACTACTGCCGCATTTAGTTCAATGTATGTGTCCATCCACACTTCTATACTTCCATACTAATATTATAAATGCGAAAGTGTGTCTGACTGTTTGTCTGTCTGTTACCTATTCACGCCCAAACCGCTACATAGGCTAGGTACAGTTGTATACTTTTATTCAATCTTAGTTATTTTCCTACTTATTTGAAAAAAAAAGCGTTTAATTTGCTAGTTTAAATTTTAGTATACTCCTGGATTTAATCCTTCGATCGCGGATTCTTGGACATCTATAGTTTACGCGGTCGAATTCGACCGCTTGGGAGTTAATAGGCTAATAAATCTATAGATAGGTATTTTGTTCTTTAAATACTGAACAAAATAAGTATGAATTGTTATTTGCCTTAGTCACTTACAATGAAGTCTATCTTCTTAAGAGTCCGTACTCCGTATACGAAATTTTGCCGATTTCGCTCATTTAACAGACGTGATTTAACAGTTAAAATACAGTATTTCTATAAGTTTTTATGCACAACATGTAAGATCATTTCAATTATAATCTAATGTTGGAGCTAGATTTTTTTTTTTTAAGTATCTTTAAATAATCCAACTCAAACCCGCGACAGTTTTGTGATTTTTGCTGTAAAAGGTTTAGAATATCACCTTTTTATGGATTGTATTGACGTCTTAACGGTATGAAAAAAAATACAATGTACTGTTGAGAAAGTCCTCTATACAATGTTGGAATTACTTTTTACCACTTTCATATAAAAAACCCTTTAAAAAACAGAATACCTATAATTGCCCGCTAACTTGACGATCGTCCTTTTTCACCTGGCATATGAAAGACGGGCGTGAGTGTGAAGAGAGCAGTAGAAAAGAGAGTACGGGCTCTTAAGTCTCTTTTCATCATAAGGGGATTCCTTATATTATATTGCAAATTTATGGCACTTGTATCACAAGTGCACAGTAAATATTTATTTTATTCTTCATTGTTGTTTGAATTCTAAGAAACATAACACAATAACAATTTGTCATAATATAAGAATATAGGAATCATAAAATTTAATGAGTAATGACTTCAACTTGCGGCTACGCGAATATTCTACTATAACATAACAACATACAGGGTCAGCACAGACAGAACGAAGCGCAGCAGAGAGAATTTTTAGTAACGCACTTGAAAATAAACTTTAAAATTGATAAACTAAAGTGCATAAATGCTCGAACCTTAGGCACAGCGCAGACGACAGACTATCCGTGACGCACTTTTTAGTCTGTGGGAAATATAACCTATGCAATATGCAGTAACGCACACGACACGCAAAAAGTCCGCATATAATTGCATAGGTTCTATTTCCACAGACAAAAAGTGCGTCACAGATAGTTCGCTCGCTCGCGCGTCCTCGAGGATACGCGGGAATCCCTTATCGCACTTTAGTGTAATAAATAATTTTATTTTCAAGTGCTTCCAAGAAAATGCCCGAGACCGCGCGAGGATTATTCCTCTCTGTCTGCGCTGATCCTAAATTGTGTCAGGCCAAAAAGTGTAGTACCTAGTAGTTACCTTGTGTAAATCAAGAGCTTGGCTACTGCCATACCATAAATTCGTTCCAAAATTAATGATCCAGCAATCCATCGATGCACCATCACAACTTATGCAGTTAATAATTTGTAAAAAAACATTTTTATAACCTATCTTCTGGTCCATGAAGACGCTAATGAAGGGAGATTTGCCAATCTCCCTGAAGCGCAGACTCGTCGACATGTGCATTCGGCCCATCCTAACCTACGGTGCTCAGACCTGGTCATTGACTGAGTCGCAAAGGTCCCAGCTCGGGGTTTGCCAAAGGGCAATGGAGTGCAGCATGTTAGGTGTAAAACTAGCAGACCGAATAAAAAATAACACGCTGCGCTCCAAAACAGGTGTTAAAGACGTCGGCATGACAGCTGCAAAATTAAAGTGGGACTGGGTATACCAGCCTGACCGTTGGGCAAAGGTCACCACAGAGTGGGTTCCAGTAGACGGACAACGCCCTCCAAAAAGATTGCGGGATGAACTGGATGCCTACAAGCCAGGCTGGCCCGCGGTGGCGTTGAAGCGAGATAGATGGAGGACCTTGGGGGAGGCCTTTGCCCAGCAGTGGGATAGTATAGTCTCATAAAAAAAACCTATCAACTCCCAAGCTGCACCCGGGTGCCGCATAACAATTGATTGTGTCTGCGATTCCCACGATCGAGGTATTAATTATCCTACTCTACATTCGTGGATGATTTAAAGCTGATCGCACATTTGTATGCACCGTACGCGCCGTAAGCGCTGAACGCACCGCATAGTACACGAATGTGCGACGCTTCATGCTTCACATTATTATTTTCATACAACGATTTTTAAAATGCGGCTCGTACGGACGTGTGCTTGCTGATAAACGTGCGATCACCATCACATAATATATAGTACTAGCGACCCGCCCCGGCGTCGCACGAGTATAAAATATATAGCCACTGAAAAAAATATTAAAATCGATAGCCTATGCCTTCACGTAGTCTACTTCTTATCTGTGCCAAATAACATAAAAATTGCTTCAGTAGTTCGCGAGATAAGCCCTTTGAAATAATTTCCCACGTTTTTTCCACATTCTCCTATTAGTCTTAGCGTGATAAAATATAGCCTATAACCTTCCTCGATAAATGGGCTATCTAACACTGAAAGAATCATCAAAATCCGTTGCGTAGTTTTAAAGATTAAAGGGAACAAAGGGACATGAGGGAAAAAAGCAACTTTGTTTTATAATATGTATCGATAATTCGATATAGATAACTAGCTGTCCCGGCAAACGTTTCTTTGCCATATTATAAAGTATATCGCCCGTATTATTTTATTGAATTGACTAAATAAAGTATGTCACCATGGCAACGTCCATCGCTATCATGGTCGTCGTTTTTCTCGAGTTGTAATAATTTACTATTATTTATTCAACAAATGCTCTTATCAATATAATAAGTACCGAGTAGCCGATTCTCAGACCTACTGAATATGCATATAAAATTTGGTAAAAATCAGTAAAGCCGTTTCGGAGGAGTTCGTGGACTAACATTGTGACACGAGAATTTTATATATAAGATATAGATTTTACAAAGGTGATGAAGTGTACCACCAATCACTAGGGATCAAACTTTGCTCAACTCCCAATGAAAGTATGTCTACTAGGTGACACGGCCGCACTTAGGAGATATTTAATGATAATTAAACTTCAATTTAATGAAGAGTTTGACATATAATATATGGGGCATATGTCAAAATCTTCATTTAGTAATTATTAAAGTTAAGTAATTAATGTTCGTCTCTGAGTGCGGCAATCAGCCGCTTTAGGATATTTGGACACACTAAGGGACATTCCCTTGAGGACATTCTACCAAATTTCACAAAATTCAGTAGAACTGGTGAGATTTGTTAGGTTGGTAATATTAAATTGTGAGCGATTTGTGAAATTTTCGGTGTTATGGATCCTTTTTGTGTAACTATAAATAATACAACCATCCAAACTAATATTATAAATGCGAAAGTGTGTCTGTCTGTCGCTGAACGGATTTTGCTGTTTGTATAGAGATGTGTATAGAGGTGTGAGTCCCGGGAAAGGACATACTTTTTTACCCGAAAAAAAAATTACGGTTCCCACGCGATAAACGAATTTTGGCGCAGCGGAGTTGCGGGCGTCACCTACTTTGTAATAACTAACTATACATCCATTTGTAACTCATAACTAACTTGCCTAGGTCTGCCTTGCGAGTCGCTGTTGGAGTTTGCGGTGGGCGCGTTTAGCAGCAGCGGCGAGGCGAACGCGGTGCGCGCCGCAGCCGCAGCCGTTATCACCACCGTCACCGCAAGATCGTCGACTGCACAGGTACGTTTAACATTTATTTAAATTAAGAAGAGTTGACCGCTCTATCATTTATTTGAATGAGGAAGATTTTATAACTAGAGGGCGCTATTTATATTATAATCTATATACAACCGCGCTTTTACAATTTTGTGCACGTAAGCGGCCATGACGACGTTCACACTCTTCTGTACCGCACAAAACGTCCGCAGTGCGTAAAATTAAAAGGGCATTTAACGTTGGACGCCGACCTCCACGATATAACGTTGGACACATATCCATACATTTTACTTCCCTGTGTTATCGTTTTGCCGCGGACGTCCACGATATAACATTCACGTCCAAAATTATAAAGGCCCAATTTAGGACGAGTGGCCATCCTATCGTTCATTTGAAATTGGAAAACAGTAACGTCAATGAATTAGTATTCTGTCATCTGTTACAAATAGTGATTTGGATCCGCGCGTTCTTAGCTTATATTACAAAAGTGTTGTATTATGTAGCGTTCACATGCTCAACCACGCGGTTTCTCCACGGGAACCGCGCGGTTTCCGCTGCGTCTGAACAAGCACTTAGAGGCCATACTTTTGTACTTTTTACGTGAATTGTATAATAATAAAAAAATATAATTATAGTCGCGGATGCTTTGAAGTTTGTTTGTTAAAACAAAAATACGGATGTTATATTTCAAACAGTTGAAAACTGTTTATTGTCTACGACTGCAAGTTTCTATTTTCAGCGATTAGAGGAAAACAAGCATACCAAATTCTGAGTGGCCATAAAGTCTCTAAAATATTTTAGTACTGGGAAGTGTTTTTCCTTGGTCCTATTTTAAACTGTGTGTTGTGACTAATAAATAACCTATAGTGACTCTTGATCTATTTCTGTGTAGTGTAGTAATAGAATAAACAATGAATTATTTTATTGTTTATTCTATTAAGAGAAATTTCAATTTATGAGAATTTTCGCACTGTTTTTTCCGCATCATGTTATCTATTTCTGTGTATAGATAGTTATTATCGTGTCAGTTCTCGCATACCATATCATACATATCTGGCTGCGCTGACTATCGGCCACGCGATCGCATTTAGATGATAAACTAACTCTGTCTAATCCAGGCAATTTTGTTTTGTCATTCAGATTAAAAATCTGCCTAGTAAGAGTCGCGCGTGAGGTGTTCCGCACAAAGTGACAAAAATAAGTTATTTGTTTTGGAACCCTCCTTAAAATGTTATATCTTTTTTATAGCAGTAAAGTTAACAGAAACACATGATAGTCTGTGCAAAATCTCTTTGAGTTATTGCACTATATTGCAATAACTCAAAGAGATTTTGCCTGTTGACAGACGTACAGACTACTTTGTCTTAGCAATATAAGAGATCGTTTTCATCTGTTAGGTGCGGAACCCTTATTAAAAGGAAATAAAATGAGCAATATAATATATACCTTGCCGCAGCTATTTAAGACAGATAGTTGTAAGTACATACAACTGATTTTATATCTGTCTCAAACAGCACCATCTCAGTTCATCGATGTGAACTGACCTTTATAAAGGTACCTATATAAAGTTCAGTTTACATAGATTTGGAATGCGCATTTAGGTAAAATAGCTATCATTTTAAATTGACTTTATTTCCCACACACAACACTTTATTGAAAATATTGATGAACATCACTATGGGCATATGCTTGTGCAACAGACGGTATTATAATAATTATGTTATGAAAAAAGGGTACAATGAATATTATTGAATATACCATAAAAAGTTATGTTCTTGGCCTCTTTTTCCTTTCACATCAACCCAAAAACAACCAGCAAGTTACGCCTATAAAAATAGCAAAGTAATTTGAAATGAATTACTGCTCCCTTTGTATTCTCCGTTTAGTTATTGGGTTTCTATTAAATTGATCCTTATGTAATTGGCATAAATACTCTATCAGATGTAAAATAAGAAACTCACCGCATGTAGAGATGAGAACAAAATAATAAAACCAGCTGGGCTTATGGAGCAATTCATTATAGGCACTTTAAAGTTTTTGTTGAAAGATTAATTGTATATTGACGACGGTAATAAAATTACAAATACCGTGGTTAAGTTGAATGCCTAAAAGAGCGTACACACTAGGCGTCCTATAAATTTATTGAAAATTATTACAATTCCGTTTAATATTGCGACAACAATAGAAATACTATAGCATTTCCAAGAATCCGCGATCGCAACCTAATAATAATGTAACCGTAAATGGTTAAAGTCGGAAAGAGAAGCAAAAGATGATTAACAAAATTTTCTCTGTCTGCAGTTCGTAACGTTGTGCATTGCTAAAAGGAATTTACGTGCGTTGTTATATTTTTTAAATGGTCTCTATTTTCCGTTCTTCTCTGTTTCTCTTTCTTCTATGCAGTCGTCTACTGCGCACACGCCGAAATAAAATAATCGTTATCCCTTATGTATGGATGTTCGGGTAATTGGGCACAAATTGTCGTAACCGCAATCGATCGTCCATAGCATATTGAGAACCACGTATACTTTGCGATTAGGGTTGCCAGCTGAAACTCAAATTGGACAACAGACAAGTTTTTGGTCGCTATCCGGCTGGTTAGATACTGTCCGCCTCTTTTGCTAAAACTATGTAGTAAAGAATTTTGTAAGAATTGTTTGATTTTTTCTCAAATTTTCTTGTTTAGAGAGCGAATTTTGTAAACTTTTCGGCTTTCTGAGATATGTCACCCCTAATTGCGATGATATATAAATTGTTATAGTGTTCTTGCGTCATACATACGAACATAGAATGCACGATGCGCGGGCCATCGGCCGAGTTTGTTCCGTAAATACATATCAACAATACGACGTCGAGATTCAAGGATTCATGATCCTTTTATGGAATACTTAATCAGCAAGGTTTTAGAATAATCTTAGATGCGAGTTAAAGCTTTTAGCTATGTTGGTGATGTTTCTTGCGAGTATGTTGAACTTGCGTGTACACTGAAAAATTTTAAATTTGACAGCACAAAACCATCGAGGTCTGAACAAAGCCTAAGAGTGTGTTTCCACTGAAGCGGAGCGGAGCTTAGCGGTGCCGAATTGACCAATCACCATGGTCGAAATCTTCGCTCCGCTTCGCTGTCATTCCGCTGGAATAGCACGATTGGTCAATTCGGGCACCGCTAAGCTCCGATCCGCTTCAGTGGAAACACAGCCTTAAGAGGCCGGGTACCCTTGGAATTTCTCATACATACGTAATACCAAAATCATTTTCTCATACGAAAATATTTAACATGTTTGAGTTGTTTTTCAGTTTAAAATAGTAATTACCTAGGTTCCTGCACAAAAATTTACTTCAAAATATTTAAACACAAAAAAAAAAATTGTTTTAAATTTTTTTTTGTAAATTTACTACTAAATATTTAAATACTAAAAATAGAGTAAAACACTAAAAAATATATAAATAAATAGTAAATTTACTACAAAACATTTAAATACTAAAAAATATTTTTTAGAGTTTAAATATTTTGTAGTAAATTTACTATTTATTTATATATTTTTTAGTGTTTTACTCTATTTTTTAGTGTTTAAATATTAATATTATGATATATAAATTATATATATACATATACATACATATATATATATATATATATATATATATATATATATATATATATATATATATATATATATATATAAGTTATGTCATATTATTCAGTTATTTAACATTTATGAACTGTTTCTATTACCATAAAATTGTGATTCATTGCGCTATGAAATTGTAAAACGGACATTGTAACCGACACGACTCTAAATTAAAATATTTATTTAAGTAAAATTTAATACCAACGGACTCAACAGTCAACACTATCGGATTTGAGTTGATTTAATTTATTAGAGAAGTTTAAATTGTTTTCTACTTTATTTGAACATCTCTTTACTCATGGATGATATTATTATCAATTATTATGTTTTACGTGATCAATGAAGTATTCAGATTCACATCTGCCCATAATATTGATCGTATAGAACTCTCCCTTAGGTAGGGCATGCGGGTGAACGCGGGCGTCGCACGTCACGCGCGCGGCCTTGACGAGCGTGGTGCTTATCTGACGCTCGCGGCTCGCGGCTCGCGGCTCGCGGCCCCGACTGTTCACTGTTGATACACAACTCATTCCGATTCCATACCCCAACGCCGCACGCCGCAGCCGCGCCGGCCCCTCCGCGCTCCTGCTTGTTTACAAAAACAACTCGCGCAAGACGTAGTTTTCGTTCGGTGCTACGAAGGTACTCGGTGACCATGACTTTGGGTGTGATACTGCTCGTGATATTGATTTCGTTCCTACTTTTACTGACGGTCTTTCACTATGCCACGAGTGGGAGAAAATATTGGCTGAACAGGCGGGTGCCCTACAAGGAGCCGTGCCCCATCTTTGGAAATTTCGGCGCGACGTTCATCATGAGGAGGAGCTACACCAGAATGCTCCAAATATTCTACGACTCGTTTCGAGATGAAAAGTACGTCGGCATATACCAGGCCCGAAGACCGGCCCTGATGCTGATAGACCTCGAGCTAGTCAAGACGGTAATGTCGAGCGAGTTCCCGTCCTTCGGCGATAGAATATCGGTGTCCACGGACACCAAGCGGGAACCTCTGCTGCGAAACTTGGCGAACATGAGCGGGGCGGAGTGGAAGACGATGCGACACATCGTGACGCCCACCTTCTCGTCGGCAAAGATGAAGGCCATGTTCCCTCTGATCGCGGAGTGCACGAAGAGTCTTAAGAATGCTCTGGACAGGGAGAGCGGCGAGGATATCGACGTCCCGAAGCTCATGACGAGGTACACCACCGACGTTCTCGGGAGCTGCGCCTTCGGAGTCGACCCCGGCTCCATGAAGGACGAGCAATCCCCGTTCCTGATCATGTCCCAGAAGATGTTCAAGACGGACCGCGCGACCATCCTGAAGCGGTACTGCCGCACGTTCTTTCCCCGGCTGTTCAAACTCCTGAACTTCAAAACCTACAGCCCGGAGGTGGAGTACTTCTTCAGCACGACCATTAAGCAGGTGCTGGACGAGAGGCGCAGCACCGGCAAGGAGAGGAGCGACTTCCTCCAACTCATGCTGAACGTGCAGAAAAATGAGAACGGGTTCGCCATGACGGACGAGCTGATAGTATCGAACTCCTTCATATTCATGCTGGCCGGGCTCGAGACGACGGCGACGACGATGTCGTTCTGCCTGTACCATCTGGCGAAAGACCAGGAGCTGCAGGAGCGAATCAGGTTCGAAGTGAAGGAGTGCTTGGAGAGATACAACGGAATGACCTACGAGGCGGTTTGCGCGATGCGTCTGGTCATCGCAGTGTTCTACGAGACCCTCCGCATGCATCCCCCGACTCCACTCACCACGCGGCTCTGCACAGCACCCTGCACCATCCCCGGAACTGAGTTGAGCGCCAAACCCAGGGACGCGTATTTAATACCCATACACTGCATACAGAAGGATGCAACGTATTTCCCGGACCCGGATAAGTTTGATCCGGAAAGATTCTCCGATGATCTAAATCAGAACGGATTCTTGGCTTTCGGCGAGGGACCCAGGAGTTGTCCAGGTAAATATAGATTTTATTTCGTCTTAAGCTCTTCATTTATCTAAACGTCGCTTAAATTAATTGACCCGTAATCGATACATTAAATATCTAATCAGAAAATCCTCCTTATCATTATTATAAGATGCAAGCCAATATAATTCATCATTATAATATTTTCCATAATAAAAAAATTACAGGCTTGGGTAAAGCATGTTTCAAACGTACGGGCCTTTTGCTTAAATTATTGCCAATTGTTATTATAATAAAGAACGTTAAAGATTGCATGAATAGTTCGCGTTTTACATTTACAAAACATTTGATGTTATTGTTTCGTTCGTTTAATGTTTGAGATATTTCAATGTTGATTGTAACATCAATGCATGCTAAAATGTTGTTTCGATCCGATTTCGAAAACAAAGACTTTTGTGCAAAATATTATCGTTCTTCCGTTGCTAAATTCAAGATTGTAGAGTTATCTTTCCCATCCATCGTAAAAATAGAACGTTTATACGAATTAAGATCATTTTACCGTACTTCATCACAGCTCACAAGTTTGGAGGCCTACCACGAAACCGTTTTGAGACTCAAACAATCGTACGAGAATGCCGGGTCCTACTCTAACAAACGTGAAATGACCTTGTTAGAGCAGGACACGGCATTCTTATTCGATTGTTTGAGTCTCAAAACGGTTTCGTAGTAGAAGTACTGGTTACAGGCTCTTTTTACTTACCATCTACTTACTTAGATGCTGTTTGAACCATATTTGAGCCTTAAGTTTTACTATTATTATCATTCCAGGGGCTCGGTTCGCTCAGCTGATGTTCACAGCGGGTCTGGCGACTATTCTCCAGCACTACGCAGTGGAGCCGTGCGAGAGAACCACCCCAACGATCGACTACGATACCAGAAGTGTTATGCTCAAAAACAAAGGAGGCATCTGGCTGAAATATAGAGCTCATAGCGAGTCTAAATGAGCGATTGCTGTTTTCACTGCACAATGGTACTTAATTTAGTTTTATCAGAGTATCAGAAGAGTCAGTGCTATGACGAATTACTGATAAACGATCACTGATAAAGGCAAGATGCATCCGAAAATTTCAATAACGAAGTTAGATGTGAAATGTATGATCGTGAACGCCATGTTAATTATAAGCTTTGTCCACACTAGGCCTTTTTTTGTTCATCAAGGGCATGCGTTATAGCGCAGTCAACAGCGAACGTAAGGCATGCCAGTGACGCGCGTTGAAATCGTAGCGCTCGCTATGACACTTTTCTATCAACGCGGGTGGATTTTGACGCATTCAATTATTGAATATGCCAAACGAAAGTTGAATAAAAAGAAAATGACGAAAATTGAAGATGAAATTATTGCATAATGTGGACATAGCTATAGTATGTCGTACAAGTTACATAGACGTCAAATCCCATACATTTTGAATTCTAACATCGCTGTCAAAATTATTGACTGTGAATGCCAATTTCAGACGCGTCATTCATCAATTTGGTTATTGCATTGGTGATGCGAATAGAAAGGCAGCATGCTTTATAGGAAATTATATTGTTTGGTGACTTAAAAGTGTATGCATTTATTAATAATTTATAATATGTATAGAAGAGTAGAATAGGAATAACATTGTTGTATGAAGTATGCCGTTATTTTAATGCATTATTACTTTCTCTAGTAATGTAGAGTTAGATGATTTTGCTATTTTTCTGATAAGAATTGAAACTATTTATGCTTTGTTCAAACCTACGCGACCAAGCGACTGTGAGGCGGGAGCGTCAAGTTGCGTCAAGTTGTCAAACGTGTGTTTCGAACTAGACTTCTTTTTTAAAACCATTTGACAACTAGACGCTCCCGCTTCGCAGTCGCTTGGTCGCGTAGGTTTGAACAAAGCATTATTTCTTATTTTTCACGACTGCGCTGCGCTGTTACCTGTACAGCAAGTAGGTAGCTGAAGGCCTGATTAGATAAGAAAAAAAAAAACAATTTGCTATTGAAACTATGAAAAAAAGGTGTCCTTTAGTCCAGTTTTTTTTTGTCCATAGTCGAAGTTAGAAATCAAATATGTTTTTCTAGACCATGTTAGTTTTAAATCCAACTCGAAAGGAAGTTGTGAATGTCATTTGCATTAGGTACTTAACGCACTATTTTATACACGAGTCAAGGTTAACGCCCGAGAGGTACTTAATTTATCATTTTAAGTTTTTTTGTGCAAAGCGATTTAAAGGCCCCTTAAACAAAATGTTTAGAATTAAAAGCACAGTAACAATAGGTACAGTCGATGACATATTTAGTTTACCACCTTTGACCTTTATTGTAATGTAATAGGGTTGAAAACGTACACGAGATCTTTCGGCTACTATACTTGGCAGAGAATCGCTAACCGGTCTAAATGTTACACATAGATTTCACAAATAGTAAAAATTATTGTGTAAAAGATATACAAAGGGTGATTTTCTATCGTTTTGTGATTTTGCTGAATGAATACGCACCTAAAATTTTAAGTAACTTTTTCTATGGCTCAATTTTCCTAAGTCAAATAGTATGGAGTGTGCTCATTTTGCGAAGTAACAAACGCATTTGAATATTCAACCCTATACAAGGTGTAACAAAACTAAGTGACACTTTAGGGCGTGTATGGGTACAGTATAGAGTTTACTGAGAAAGTAGCAGTGCTGAAAAACACATTTTTTTATTTGTATGTGTAAACGCCTCAGCGTCTTGATTTTTTTCCGTACAAAAGTTAAAAAAACAGTTACTCTTTAAGCGCTGCCACTTTCACAGCCAACTCTACATATTATATGGGGGAGCCAAACAGACCCTAGAGTATTATCAGTTATCACTTAAGTTTTGTTACACCCTGTATAATATTATACATATACCTCCGTATTAATAACAATATAATATTTGAACTGCCAATAACTACATAAGGTATGTTTTATGTTTTTGTCTGGCATATTGGAAAAGTCACATGTCACAAAGATAGCGGTCCCTGAAGTTATACGCTGGTCGCTGTGTCAATATTAGTAAGTTTATAATGTGTTTAATGTTTACAAATAAATGTGTGTTGATAAACTGTAATAACAAATAAGGAATATGCTGACCCCTAGGCCCTAAGTGGGTCTAGGTATGTTTATGAAACTAATGTTCGAATATTAATCTTATTGTGATAAATAAAATATGTTTTATCATTTGTTTTACTTTCATTTTATTGTGTACCACATGTGTGTGTCTTATTACTAAAAGGCCGGCAACGCACCTGCAGCTCTTCTGACGTTGCGAGTGTCCATGGGCGACGGTAGTTGCTTACTATCAGTTGACCCGTTTGCTCGTTTGCCCCCTTTTTTAATAAAAAAAAAGCCTTCGTTTTAGGTACGAAAAAGTTTGCTTGTACGTTGTAAGTAGTACTTACCTCTTTTCCTTGCTAAATAAAATATTGTAATAAAATTGTTACTACTTACCTACGAAAATCGTTAAAACATTTTAATTTTTAATTATGATAAGCGTAATGCGCTGGTCGTGATTTGCATGAATTTAATCAAGACGATGCATCGCAATATGTAAAGACGACGACAAACCCTGAGTATATTTAGATTTTATGTCAATGGCAATACGGTTCAAAATTGGTAACACAGTGGTTGACCCCTGTACTTCTATAAACACAATGCAGTGGTATGCGGCCCATAATGTGTTTTTGCAAAACAACAGCTTAGTTATTGTGGCAAAAACCTGTTGTGCGTCCAGAGAGATTGTACCTTTCAGTTTGTAAGAAAGTGGCCCCTAAGTCTACAAAATAAGGGTTCTGGTAAAGGTAACATAACTCCGAACAGACTGTAATGCGCTGCGTTATTTGCGTACAGTCCTGGCTTATAAAACGATACTGATGAAATTGCATAAAATAACGGTAATACATAGGGTACATAATTGATTTTTTAATACTTTATTAATCCAGTGAAGATAATACAAAGTAGTTTTTGCACTTAAGGCATAAATAACTGACTTTCATTATTACATTTATACATACAGTCATATTATTTATCTTAAATTGAACTTTCGTAGATTCTTTTTGCAGTAAGTAAGTTGCTGAAGATAAACTTATGTATTTTTAATTTTAAAACGCTATTTATTGTAAGTAGATGATACTCCATTAAAAACATGACTTGTTTAAAATGTAAAATCCTACATATTGTACTTATCTCCTACCGTATTTTTTTAAAATTATCTATGTGATACCAGGGGTTAGTAGAAAATAATAAATATCTATCTTGTATAGATAGATTTTTATATAGATACTTTGCTATATAGATACTTGTATATTTATTATTAGAAAACAAATAGTAGATAGGATTTTTCCTTATGTGGTTCGTTTATGATAGACTGACCTAAATTAGACCCTGGCATTCGCTCTTGGGTTTCCCAAACAACAGTTTGGTATGGTCTAATTTAAATGTAAAATTTCAAGTATGTCGATTAAAATATTCAAAGACTTTAATTGCATCTAA
Organism: Polyommatus icarus; assembly: GCA_937595015.1. Taxonomy (NCBI): domain Eukaryota; kingdom Metazoa; phylum Arthropoda; class Insecta; order Lepidoptera; family Lycaenidae; genus Polyommatus; species Polyommatus icarus. The sequence goes on along the minus strand of OW569332.1, from coordinate 12,215,578 downwards.
GTGTGAGCTTTTAGTTTATCTTGTAACTTGATTTTTTTATTTCTTACACATCTTCTTACATATAAATAATTATATTATGTAACACGAATGCTATTACTTAATATTAAAAAAAAAAGAAGAACCGTGTCATATTATACGATCATTTATTTCCCTTTTCTCAAGTAACTTTTTTACGAGTATTGCTACTTGTTGATTTACTTTTAAATAATATACGTTTCTTATATCTCTTATTATGAATTTTATCAACTTTTATCATGGTATGTTTTCTTCCTTATCTGTACGGAACCAGAGATTTTGGAGTTCAAATAACTCTTATCAGAGAGTGTTGTATAGAACTTGCAGTTTTATAAAAATAAATACTTGCATTTATGTATTTAAAAAATATGTGTCTTTCCTTTATTAATGGTAGATTGTAATTTGTAACATATAATGTTAAGACACATGCTACAAACTTTAAATAAGTGTTGTTTTAGAATATTATGCTTATTAACCAATATATATTAACCAAACTATACAACTTTGTGGCGCTGAAATTCGCATATTATGGCAATAAAAATATCATACCGCCGTACTCAGACGCATTTAATTATGATTAACCTTCAATTTAATGAAGATTTTGACGGATAATGTATAGGACTTATGTTGACATTTTGAATTAATTACATTTAAGTTAATGTTCTACTCTGAGTTCGGCAGAAAGTACCTATGTCATTTCTCAAGATACAAATTCTTATCTTAAACCAAATTGCATTTTAATCGAATGGGCGGTTGAGGCGTGCTGTGGTTACAGTGGCACACAATTTAATCAATAATTAATAATTACACTAGGAAATATTAGATACGCTAATTTGCAGTTGACAATTGCCATTTATTATAGTTTATAACTTCAATAATTAATAATTACACTAGAAAACATAATATATTATTAGATTCGCTAATTTGCAGTTGACAATTGCTATTTATTATAGTTTGTAACTTCTTTGTTTTCAGATCTCGGAAAATGATGTCATGAAAACTATTATAGAAACAAGTTTTATTGACGAGTGCTTGAATATTCTGATTGACTTCTGTAATAACGAGGACTATGACGAATTCATCGGTATGTATGGCCATGATTTTACCTTACATATTTAACTACATGATGCCCGCAACTCCCTTGCGACAGTTTTTTTTTTCGCGTGGGTAACATTTTTCCGGGATAATAAATATCCTATGTCCTTTCCCGGGACTAAGTATCTCCATACCCAGCGAAATGAGTTCAGCGGTTCAAACGTGAAGCGGTAACAGACAGACAGACACACTTTCGCAAATATAATATTAGTATGGATAATACGACTTTAACTAAATAAAGTATTTGCCTTAAATGTCCATTGAGAGACTATAAATATTTATCTCGCCAGTAAAATTGGATATGACTTATTGTTTTTCGTTGTCAGTTAGTACAGACAGACTGATGTTTTGCAGTCATTTTATTGACTTGGCTCATTAATCTCATGAGTCAGTGTGCACCTTGGCTTAATTAAAACAAAAAATAAAATTTATTTGGCTTGTGAGAACCGATGAGAATGAACAGCTCAATCATGTCTGCAGTAAAATGAAAACAAAATCCGTTCATTCGTTTAAGCCACAGACAGACACAAAGACGCGGTAAACTTATAAGACCCCTTCGAGTTGAACTTGACAAAAAGGAAAAAATCGGTCAAGTGCGAGTTGGACACGCGCAGGAAGGGTTCCGTACGGTTATAGGGCAAAAATAGGCCAAAAATTGTGTTTACTATGAGAACCCACTCTTAAATTTTTATTTAAGTTTAATATTTCATATTATTAATTATTGAAGTAGACATATTAGTATAATTAAGGCCTTTGTGAAAATATCACGTGCCTACCTGTTGCCATTATTGATATCAAGCAAAAAGGGCAAAAAAATCAGGTTTGTTGTATGGGAGTCATCCCATTCTTGTTTTTAGTACTTGTTGTTATTGCGGTAACAGATATACACAATCTGTGAAAATTTCAGAAGTTTAGCTATACCGGTTCTTGAGATACAGCCTGGAGACAGACAGACGGACAGACAGACAGACAGACAGACAGACAGACAGACAGACAGACAGACAGACAGACGGACAGACAATGAAGTCTTAGTAATAGTGTCCCGTTTTACCCTTTGGGTACGGAACCCTAAAATATAGCGATGCATCAAGCAAACAAGCAAAGTAATGTAAAAGGAAGAGCCAAGTACCAATTTAGACGTTTACTTTTTTCAGAGCCAAACGTGCCACTGTCAGTTCTTGAACGTGAATCAGAGCTCGACGTTAGGGCTGAGAAATGCGATGTGGCGTTCTCCCCCTCGTCTCGACATTGCAAGGCCCCGCCCACCGCGCCGCTCGTTGCGGCAATCGCTGACGTCATCAACAACATATCCACGTACAAACACGCAGACGTGAAGAGATGGAACGAACAGGGATTGTATAGGATACTGTTTAGGTGAGATATTGATTTATGATGAGATATATTATGAGATATTATATTATTACTAGCTGTTTGCCATATAAAGTATTTCGCCCATATTATTTTATTGAAGTGACTAAATAAGTATGTCACCATGGCAATGTCCATCGCTATCCCGTCGCACAAACAATGGTCGCCGTCACGAGTTGTTATAATTTACTATTGAATTAATTTCAACAAATGCACTTATTATCAATATAAAAGTAGATGTTGTCCGATTCTCCACCCTAGCCGATATGCTCTCTAAGATTCACGAAAATCGGTCGAGCCGTTTCAGAGGAGTTTAACCACGCACACCGTGACATGAGAATTTTATAATATCTATCTAGTGTTTTAATAATATTTCACAGCTGTAAGAAGGTTTCTGGACAGGGTTTGTAATAAAGAAGAGGTTTGCGTATACTTTGTTTTAACTCGATTGAGATGCGAGGACTGAAATATAAATAAAAGCCTTAAAATAATGACTTTAGATTTTTTTTCAAAGTTTACAAGATATATTATAATAATTGTGATAGTTAAGTACATTAAAATTAGCTGAACAAGTATAAATGACGAATACTTGTCTACTGTTTCAGATGTGCATGTTGGACGTCAGAAGATCCGAGCGAGTCGAGTGGCGTGCGCGCCGCAGCGTGTCGCGCGCTGGTTGCGGCCGCGACGCATCGATGCGTACGCGCCGCACTAGCTAACACAGTGGATTGCTTGCACGAGTTCATGGATAATCTTATATGCAGTCAGATAAATGGTAGGGTGTTCGCATATTCTCTGTTTTTATTTTCTGATTAGGTTTCATTGGTATGTCAAAAGTAATACAATGATTTAGGAAATATTTTAGTAGTTTACAAATATTATACAACTTACTTTATATTTACTCATATTATCGTCCTAAAGATGCTCCCACACAGCAGCTATATAAAGTTATTAAACATTGTGTTACACGATAACGCTTCTCGGCCTTTTGGCTAAGATCAAAGTGTAGTAACACGATAACAATTAACATTTTATAAAATCGTGTAACATACGCTACAGGCTACAGCATAGACTTATAATATATACTGTCGTATAGACCACCTGACAACCCGAAAATGCGTGACGATTTTTGATCTGTCAATGTGTGCGTGTGCTAGTGATGTATATTTTACCATCGATAGTATTGTCCGTTCGAGTTATTTTACCTGCGTTTCTATGAGAAATAAATAATATGCAACTTTGAAAGATTTTGTAATTCAAATTAGGTATCATATATTTTATTTGACAGCAAAAAGGTGATGATTGAAAAGTAGATACACATTTTCGTTTGGGGTGATTTTTCAATCGTCAGATGTGTTATAACTTGAGGTTCTTAAAAGGGTAAATAATATACACATTTTAAAGTTACTTACTTATTATTCAGGTAAAAGCTATCTGACAAATTAGCCCTTACATTAATAGAAATTCAAATATAAAGTTGAAAGTAAACGACAAACATAGTATATTATTTATTCTTAAATTAAATACAATATATCATAATACCCTTACACCCCCATTACATTTTTAGATTACTTTTATGTTCTTGTTAAATACCGATAGGCATATCGATATGTAAAGCCCTAGCGTATATGTAAACAATTTTGATGAACATTTTTTCTTCAAAAATTGTGTGATTTAAGAACAATAGTACCTTTAGTTATGCAAAATATGAAAGTAAAGGAGAGGATTAACAATATTTTATTTGAAATAGAGAACTAAAGACAGTATATAGCGAAAATAAACACATCGAAGCAATTAGGACATGAAGATTAATTACCTTTGAAATCTGGGGGCACGGCAGTGCCCCAGCCAAGCTTTGTAGCAAAGGCACGGCCGTACCATACTTTTCTCGAAGCGGTTCGCGGCTATTTCACACCCCCTTTATCTTCGATGTTGACAAAGCTAGGGATTTATAATAGTGCCTTATGCAGAATACTCCTAAACCTCTACTATTTCTGTATACAATCTTCATTATTTTGAAGTCGATACCAGCTAAGAATGGTGAGTGGTGACTTCTTAGACAAAATATTTTTAATTTTAAAGACTGGTACCGACTTCAAAATTATGAAGATTGTGTACAGAAATAGTAGAGGTTTAGGAGTATTCTACATAAGGCACTATTAATAGTAAGAATTATTTCATACTTTTTTGTTCATTATAATAATAATTGTTTTTACTCTGGAAGTAGGTTTTAATTTTTTGTTAAAAATAATAATTTCACTCTTTTTAGTAAGTAATTTAAGTAATTTATAAGATTTTCTGTAAATACTAATGTGTTCTACTAAGTGACTTTGGAGCCAGGATACACATTTATGATATGAGAACTATAAAGTTAATATACCTAGCGCCCTCTCGGAATAGAGAATTGCATAAGCAACTCCAAGAATATACTCGTATAATTAATAATATAAGCTTGGCGTTAATCAAGCAATGATAAAATTAATGTTCATGCGCCTATCTCTAAAGTTCTTTTTAGTGACTTTCTTTCTATCACAACACTATTAATTAACACAACATAATTATTGTTCATATAATATTATGCTTAAACTACTTAAAACTACGTTAATATAACTATTTATTTTGTCCCAATAAAAAGGAGTTTCCTACATACGGACATACCTCATAATTCAATCATTTACTTTGATATAACAATATAACACCACAATATAATTTTTGAAATAGTTCGACAAATTAAGAGTTATGATTTAATGATTCATGGTGTGGTGGTAGTGGTGACGATGATGATGAATGTAACTTGCATAGTAGTATATGCTTTGAGTTCTTAAACCAAAGCCGAAACTCCCAAATTTGTATCTATAAGGATTCCGGAGTTCTCTTAGCACCTTCGGAACCAAGGTATATCTTAGTGCAAAATTTTGCTTTTTGGTAGCATATGCTTAGGATACTTCTCATTAAATCGAAATCACCATATGTTTCCTTATAAATTTTGAGGAGTTCTCTCGATCACTCATGGACCTAATCATCTGATCGAAATAATAAAATAATTTTCAAAATAGCTTAACTTTCTACAGAACAATATTTAAAGACATCCGTGATCCGTTTTGATCTAAAAATACTATGAAAAATACCTACCAATTATAATAGGGTCATAATGTGAAGGTGTATGGTGGAATGGTGGTGATGATGATGATGATGATTAATGTAATTAGCTTAGTAGTATATGCTTTCAGTTCTTAAAACAACGCCGAAGCCCCAAACATGTATCTATAAGGAGTAAGGAGTTCTGTTCACCACCTTCGAACCATCCTGGTGCAAAATCTTACTTTTTGGTAACATATGCCTGGAATACTTCATATGAAACCAAAAAAACCATATGTTTCCATTTGAATTTTGAGGAGTTCCCTCGATTACTCATGGATCCCATCATCAGGTCACCACTTTTGTGAAAATGGGACCAAATTGGAGTGAAACCTAATACAACAAAGCTAAAATTTTGAAAATCGGTTCACAAACGGCGGAGTAATCGTTGAACATACAAAAATAAAAAATAAAAAAAATATCCACAGCCGAACATATAACCTCCTCGTTTTTTGGAAGTCGGTTAAAAATTTCGGTCCCTAGGAGCAAGTATTAAAACTAGCTTAACCTCCAAATTGCATGATATTTTGATAAATAGTTTAGTAATTACGGATGGTCAAAGTTACTACATTTTGTCACTCACTGACTGACAGATCATCAAAATTCTAAGGTACTTCGAGCAGACTTAGAACCTTGGAATTTGGTACCCGGATAGGTCTTTATTCATAATGAAAGGAAAAATTATGAAACCGGCCAAGTGCGAGTCGGACTGGCGTACATAGGGTTCCGTACCGTGAATTTGTATGGGAGCCCCCCTTAAATAATAAGTTTATTTAATTTTTATTCATAATTATTAAATTTAACATACAATTGAGCATTTTCTGAAATTTTCAAAACCCTTAGTGTTACCATTATGGATATATAGCAAAAAAAGGGGGAAAAATCTGTTTGTTGTATGAGGCCCCCCTTTAATAATTTATTTTATTTTGATTGGACTATTTAGCTTTTATAACGACACCAGAAATACATAATTTGTGAAAATCGCAACTATCTAGCTATTGCGGTTCTCGAGATCCAGCTTGGTGAGTGGTGACATACGGATGTACGACGGACAGACTTATTAATAATAGGGCCCCGTTTTCATCCTTTAGGCAGGGAAAGCTAAAAACTGAAATTGAAAAATAATATTATAGGTAATAATGTAATACTTTATCAAATAAAATAAAAGATTTTTATGTTTGTAACTTTGAGTTTCGACTGCATATTTGTTTGACGTACAAAAGGCTTTAAGTTAGTTATGCACTTAATGAAATGGTATTAATTAAATAAAAAATAACATTAACAACGTTAATAATGAAACAATAAAAATATCCACAGCCGATCATATAACCTCCTCGTTTTTTGGAAGTCGGTTAATTAAATTAAATTTAAATACAAATGTAATCACTAATAAGTACTGAGATATACACTCCTTGCTCGATACAATATGGGAGTTTTAAGCTATCACATGAAATAAGGTGCGCTCCTTTCCTGCGAGGAACGTCGAGACGCTTACAACAGTGCTGATATGTATTCAACGGTAATGACCACCTTCAAGTATTAGCTTAAGAGTCAATTATATAATATGAATATAATAATCGACTCAGAACTTAGAAGTATTTTCGTTACGTTGTCCACCTGTAGAACTAACGAAGCCTCAAAGAAAAAATATAAAGGAGATAGGGAATGGGTGCTAAGATAAGTACAGAAAAGTTATAACGTGACCTGAAAAGAAATGAAAAAAAAACCTGCAAAAAAGAAATGAAATCCCACCAAAACATGAAATGTAAAAGGCGCCAAGCAAAATATTGCATGGCTATTCAATACTTCTGTCGTAAAAAGTTTTCAGATCACATTCAAGCCAAGCCTTCAACTTATTTTGTAATTTAAATCAACATTCAGTAAATGTATCAATAGATTTCTTTATTTTATAATTATTAAAGTGGCTTGGTAATGAACACAATAGAAACTAATAAAACTGCATATTGGGAGGAGTTCATACTTACACAGACGGCAAGCGTAAAGTGTTTTAATATGTAACGACGCATGTGGCCGATGGTACCCAATAAATCCATTAGTAGCTGATTATTTCTCCTGTGCTCATTGCCAAGCCACTATAATAATTATAAAATAAAGAAATCTATGGATACATTTACTGAATGTTGATTTAAATTACAAAATAAGTTGAAGGCTTGGCTTGAATGTGATCTGAAAACTTTTTACGACAGAAGTATTGAATAGCCATGCAATATTTTGCTTGGCTCCTTTTACATTCCATGTTTTGGTGGGATTTATATTTTTCAGGATTACTCCTATGATTTACACTGCAATCACTCACAGAACAAGTTACCATTGTTATATGTAATAGTATTTGTCGAAAATATCAAAGGATTTAAATAATAAATTGCAAATACCGAAAGGGCATAAAAACGGTTGACGACTTTTGGCCGACCTGTCAAATGAAAGTGGTTACAGTTTTCATGAGACTGCCTCTCTCCTTTTATCTTGTTATTATTCCATAAAGGATTTTCTTCTCTCTCGCACTCTTTGTTGGTCTTTTGCATCTTAAGTTTATGCGCTACAGCATGTCAAGAAATAAATGTGTCTTTTCATCTTTTATTATAGTTTGTAAAAAAAGTTCTCAACAAATGTCAACAGTATCTAACGTTATACAACTGCTGTGTGGTAGCACTTTAAAGTATTGACAGTGTGTTATCTTTTTTGTTCACACGAAATAATTTGAATAATAATTATTCAAATTGACTATATTCAATTGATGTCGATAAAGTAACGATACTCGCATCGCTTATTCGTTACTAGTGGCTTATGATATTCATCGTATGAGAATTTTTATGACTCACATCACTGTAATCTTTCTGTGAACAATATCAATAATATGTAGTACTTTATTAAAATTTTCAGATAAATGTGATATGGAATTATCCGCTGTAACACAATCTTATCTTCTATTGGCTTCGTTACTGCAAGAAGAATCAGCTAAAGATTCTATTTGGAAAGAGTTGAAAAGCGAAAAGTCAACACCATTTTTCCATTTACTGTTAGAATCACTGGAGAATTATAATGCAGGTTGGTTAGAAAACTTTAATTCGTTTATGGCGCAGGCATCAAATTTTAGCAAAATCGGTTAGTCATGAAGAAGTAACAGACAGATAGATAGACAGACAGACACACACACTTTCGAATATTTATAATATTAGGACGGAAATAATATACATTTTATCTCTTGATTTATTATCATATAATTAAAATTGATTTTCACCACTAAAATTATACATAATATTATATATCTGTCAGGTGTTAACATAGATCGGGTTTTCCATTAGTAAGTAGTACATTTTTGGTAAAGCCGTCGTATCATAACATCTGGCAGGTAATTCGATAAATATTTAGCTATACATATCAATAACAAATGATGTAATTTTTACAATACAAATGATACAGCATAAATACTACACGACAGATAAGCTTTATAATCATACCAATAAACACATTTTTCAGAATTATGCGACGCCGCAATTTATTGTCTATCAGCACTTACAAGTTCAATGGCAAAGTCAACGCAGAAAGATATGAGCAAGGACGAACGGACGATACAATTTTTCGACAATATAAAATCGGCAAGTCCTATAGATTGCTTGAGTGCTGGCGACGGACAAGACTTTGAGGACTGCCAACCGGAGTACATAGTTGAGAGCTACTGCAAAGTTCTTGTGAAACTATTCCATGAGTACTCCGACAGCAATCCGTGCTATTGTAGCCATGGTGAATATTTTATAACTTACTAAATGTTGCCTTACTTCTTCCTTGCAAATATTCATACGTGAAGAAAAATGTGCAAAACGCACCAAAATACGTTGGTCCCCCATCTGCCTAGGAATCAACTTCTCGGATAGTACATTCTGCGTATACAGCTTATGAGCTGTATACGCAGAATGTACTATCCGAGAAGTTGATTCCTAGGCAGATGGGGGACCAACGTATTTTGGTCGCGTTACGTCAAATCCTGCCGACAGATCACAATTAACAATGAATTGACATGATCGACCAAATGACGTTGGTCTTTCAAATGCATAGGAATCAATTTCCTCGATGGTATAATTGAAGACGTAAGTGGAATGAAGCTATACACTAACATACTTTTATTACATAAGGTCAATCACAATTTAGCTATTGAATCTAAGCTTCATTCACAAACGAACGCCCCTGTTTTATAAACCAATTTCCAAATAAGAAGGTTACATAATCGACCATTGGGTTTTTGTATTTACTATCTTTCACGTTTACAACAAAAATTACATAAACCCAATTCAATTAAAATGTGAAATCCTACTTTATCTAACTCAACATTATTGCAATGAAACAATCTTAAATTGTACGGCGTTGTATATTTTACAGATGAGCGATGGCGTCGCGTATGTGCGTGTTTGGTGTCCCTCTTGCGTGCGAGCGTCCGCGCGCGAGCGTACGGCACGCACCGTCGATTGCCGCGTGCGCTCGCTACGGCGTTACAGCGGATAAGAGACGCCCTGTCACTGCAGGGAAAGTCGGCTGATGTTATTCGGAATTCCAACAGTGTAAGTGATAACTTGTCACAAAAAAATAAATAATTAAAAACAACAAATGCAAACAAATTTGTAATAAACATAGTTGACAGCGATCACGAAATTACAAAAATATGACAGTCGCAGCATTTTTTACCCTAAAATTGGTGTTTTCAGGATCCGATATTGGAGACGTTGCATTGGTTGCTGACGCTGATGAGTTGTTTGATGATCGACAGCCCGGCAGTAAAGGAAAGCCTCTGTGACGAGCACATCGAGATATCACTGGTGCGGCTCTGGCCGTGGTGCATGATGACTGAGACGCTGCGAACTGCCTTGCTACTGCTGCTGATTAACTTCACTAATAACTGTCCTAAAGGTAACATAGTCTTTACTTTTTGTATTGTGACTTGCGTCAGTGTGAGTAAAAGTTATTTGTGAAATGAATGTCATGTTATGACACTTGTTTCTCGTGTGTATGTTGGGAGAATAATATACAATATATTATATAATAGAACTAGTAATATTCCGTGATACAAGAGGTTAGAGTTTAGACAGTAACTAGCTAGGAAAGTTTGCAACAAACCAGCAGATATAGCAAACTTTTATATTCTGCTGGTTAGTTGTCTCTGGTTTATCAGTGCTTTAGTTAAGCTGATCAAATTCAAACTATAAATTTGAGCGTGGTCTCGCTGACCATCATCATATTTTTAAAATCTGTCTGTAAATTTCAGCGTGGTCGCGACTGTACGTGTGCGTGTCGGGACGCAGCGTGCTGGGCGAGGCGTGCGCGCTGGCGGTGCGCGAGGCGGCGCGCGTGCGGGCGCCCGCGTTGCTTGCGGCCGTCTACCGCGTGCTCACTAATTGCACGTCCAATCATCACTGCCGCTCTGTTATGATTAAGGTATATTGTAGCGATTGTGAATACAAATCACGCCGATTAAAGTATGTATGTAATTAACTGTATATACCTATATTGTAACTTTTTCCAGAGCGAGTTAGTCAGTAGCGCGGTGCGGTGTTGCGTGCGGAGCTCAGCGGCGGCAGGGCTATGTGCGGCGCTGGCGCGGCACGCTGACGGTGCGGGCGCGGTGGCGGGCGCGCTGCCTCCTGCCCCGCCCCGCCGCTTACTGCCTGCACTCGCGCACGCCGCGCACCACGCCCGCCAGCTGTGTTTGCAGTCACGTGAGTTGTTACTTATATTAGGGCGTTTGTGCACTACACGGAATTTTACCATCCAGCGCGGCGCAGCATCCCGACTTCTTACGTTTTGATAATATGGCAAACGTGAAAGCTATGAACGCCGGACGGTAAAATTCCGTGTAGTGCACAAACGCCCTTAGGCTGATGAAAACGACAAAATGTCGTCGAGCAGTGATTACGTGTGAATGGTGTCGCTGCAGATTTTTGTGGTTGCGTTGTGGTAACGACAAAATGCCGACGTGGTTGCGTTGTCGCCAGTGGTTGCGATGTGGTTACGTATGAAAGTCAATGAAATGGAGGGGGGAAGAGCGCGGGCGGTGTGGATCGACGCAACGTTGTGGTTGCGATGTGGTCGGTATCTGACAAGTGGTCGACAACGACTGCAAAATATGGTACGTGTCACGTGTGAATGGTCCAGTTCATTTACAATACGAAATATACGCCCGACGTGGTTGTCGTGTGGTTGTGGTATGTGTGGGTTGGCACTAAACGTCATAGAAGCTGTATATGTCTCGTTATAGATGTTGCAAACCTTTTGTAGGTTAATCAAAAAATAAAAAATCTTTATTAACTTCTCCCACAATACAAAAGAAAATAGTACAATTATTATCAAGATGTAACAAATAATCGCAGGAGACTGGTGCCCTAACTAGGTTGACCTGTGTTAAGGGGTCACCAGGCTCCCCCTCAAAACATTAAGTGCTTAACATCATAATATTCTAAAGGTAAGTCAAGGTTAGTGAGAGCATTTTACGCGCGCGCGTGTTTGTGTGTGTGTGTGTGTGTGTGTTTGTGTATTTGTGTCTGTGATTATTATATTGCTAAGAAAGTGTGTATTAAGATGATATATAAATATTATTTTTATTTATGGCTGCAACACCCTAGCCCTACGATTATTGTCTTGGGATCAGTTGAAAAACTGCCAGGGTGCACTGATACTCAAACTGATAATCAAAGTTATAAAAATGATAGCCCCAATTTTTTTTAAATTCACAGAATATACAGAAACGAAGCCTATAGGCTTGATTTACGTGGAAAATTAAGATGGTTTTGTTCAGAGTAGAACCTTCTTAAGTGTAATTTGAGAGAGATACAATCGTTTCCTAAATGGCACGGCTCTCGTGTCATACGCCAAACGTTAAAAAATATAACACGGCTGCCGTGTCACGCACTGAATCTGAAAACTGAAAATCACTGAAAGATCGTAGACTGCGATAAGTGGACGATGAACAAATATGTGGTAATGGCAGAGTAGATTTGAAACTAACAGTTTAGGGTGTCCTTGTCTTAGTCTAGTATTCTTTTCAACGAATTCCTGGCATATAACGCGATAAAAGATTAAGCTTGTTTCTTTATTTCAATACAGTTTTGTCTTATGAACATTGAAGACTTCAAAGCGTAATATTCAAATTGTATCTAATATCTTATGTTTTTTACTCAAAAAATATGTTTTTAATTTTCAGAAGACATTCTGGAGTTGTTCTCGAACGCGCTGCTAGCGGGCGACACGTCGGAGGTGGTGACCGCGGCGCGCGCCATCTGGGCGTTAGCTGCTAACAACCATCGGGTAACTATACCCCTGTGCTTAAGAGCCAGTCCACACGGCGCGTTGCGTCAGCGTTGCGTCGACGCAGCGCTGCCATTGCGTTGTTTTACATACAAATAACCAAGGTGTTCACACGGCGCGCTGCGTCGTTACAACGCACACATGACGGACAGCAGCCTTCGAGACGAAGCGGGAGGGGGTGTTGACGTTAATACTGCTTCGTTATGCTCGGGCCACACTAACGAGAAATGCCGTTAATTATCGCGATAATGTTAAAACTTGTTATAGCATTATCGCCTTTAATTCATCATCATCATCTATAACATGTTTTAGAATTAACGCGTTAATTAACGGCGTTTCTCGTTAGTGTGGCCCGAGCATAATAACGCTTCGATGACGCAGCGCCCGTGCGGCCGGCTATGCGTTGAAAGGCAGCGTTGAGTCGACGCAACGCTGACGCAACGCGCCGTGTGTGCCTCTAATAGTAACTCTTTTATTTGAGTTACAAAAATGCTATGTTATACAAGTACACGATAACAGCGATATATTGTATGCTAGTGAAATAGGCAAACACCGGTAGGTAATGAATAATGATAGATTCTTAAAAAATAAAATCGATTTTTTAATCGTACCTCGGTCCCCGAACAAACAAATCGCCTTTTGTAGGTAAAACCTAACCTACATCAAGACTTATTTCATACCCCACATTCCACAACTGACTGACTATGTGTAAAAGAGTTGCCAACTCAATGACGTCTTTATTTCTAAAATTTCGAAATAGTATAAAATATACGAGACGCTGCCAGACGGCAATCTTACTGTTATCTCATCACTTCACCAGTCATCACACTTAAACTTCTGAACCGATTTCGATTAAATTTATTCTGGAGATACTTTAAGTCTCAGGAGTTAATTCGGAATTTTCATTATTTGTTAAGTGTAATATTAATTCAACGTAACCATCAGGCAAAACTGATCCTCCGCACGAACGGGCTGGCATCGGCGGTGGAGTCGGGCCTACAGCGGATCACGAAGCTAACAGACGGCGACGCGGAGCGAGCGGTTCAACTGCTACAGTATACACACACCGTGCTGCAGACATCTTGATACTTACTGCGTGACTATACTGGACTACGAGTACTTGATACTTGACATTCCATGTATTGATACGATACGAAAGGAATAAACTTACGAGGATTAGAAATATCACATGAAAAGTAACGTCATGTGAGAGATATTTTCACGCTCTCCTGTTAATTTAATCAAAAATTACCTTCTCTTATCTTTTACTCGGCTAGCCGCGACCGCCAAAAAATTAAATTGAACGCCACTTTATGACTATAGGTTACATAATTTTCTAGTGACATGTGTGTGGCGACCATAAAGTTAATATACCTAGCGGAATAGAGAAACAAAGGCCTGAGCAAGCGAGATGCCACTATCAGTAACTCCGCGTGGTAAAAAGAGACGTGTGATACATGACAGCAGCACTCTTTTTTTGACGTCCAGTCGGCACGTGCCGCACGTTGTCAATATAATCTCATAGAATTCATGTTCAATCATGCTTGTGTAAGTGTATACGTACACATATTTTTCACACAGATGAAAACCAATTTTGGTTACGTTTGACAGCTCGAGATTGTTGCTCTATTCCGATAGGTATATTAACTTTATGGTGGCGACCCATGCTGCCGCTGCTTGTGGCGTAAAAGCTAGTGGCGTAGAGTAAAATTAAACCTATTGCATATGTCATAAAGTGTCATTTTATTTGATTCTTTGTCAATCGCCGTCGCTCGCTACAAAGATCCGATTATCACCTTTAGCATTTTGCATGTGGTCAAAATGAGAACTGAGGACACTCCAGGCTTCGTTTTGATTGACAGTTACTTCACAGTACCGTCCCCGTGCCAATAAATCCTTGTAGGTCTGTATTTACTACATACTATATGCTTATGATATGTCGCTTCCACAGAATCTCCGAGAAACACTAGATGTACCATACTGCATTGCGATGGCAATATCAAAACTTGCCCGAATGTGATAAAGGAAATTTAACGCTAATTTTTGATGTTGCATTTACATTATAATAATATGAGACTGAAATGATGTAGATGACTGAAATTAATAAATTGCTAATGTTTTTAAATTTTGGTTTTTTATATCACGTGTTAATTCCCTTGAAATTACTTATTAGTTATTATACTAATCAAATAAAACTAAGTTATTTTATAGTCAAAACAAACACTATATTTTGTTAAAAGGCTATAACAGAGTACAGAACTACCTAGGTTTGGATTCATTTATAATATATTAAATAAGTAAGTAAATAAACAAATAAAAAAAGTTTATTTGACCCAATAGGACATTACACTACAACATCAACAATTACAATTTATACAAACATTAAAACATAACAATACAACACGAATAAAACCGGACACATTTAACATAACAATGAGAAACAACAATAAATAGAACTCGAAATAAAGCAGTACATGTGTTACATGGGAATAGCAGGTAGTGCAATGCAATGCCTTATGTACCAAAAAGGTTTATATATATATATATATATAAATATTATGTTGTTATCGTTATAATAACATAATTTCATTAACCGCTAAACCAGTCACAAATCACCGGTTTAACTGTATTTTTTTAAATTTAAATAAGTCCAATGATATATTATATAAAAAACCCAAAGCCTACGAATAATAAAAACTAAGGAACCGTAACTCCCATACTACGAGGGCTGCTATTTATGTATCCGGAATCAAAAAAAGAAACAAACATATATCATTTAATATGGTTTTATTGCTTTTCAAAATATTCGCCGCGATGATCGACACACTTTTGCATACGCTGGAACCAATTTTCATAGCACTTTTTCCATTCTGATTGAGGTATTTCCAAAACGTGCATTTTGAACGCATCAACAGCCTCTTCGCGGCTCGAAAAACGTTGACCACGTAATTTGTTCTTCGCGTATGGAAATAAAAAGAAATCGTTAGGTGCCAAATCAGGGCTGTACGGCGGATGACCAGTCAATTCGATCTTTTGACCCTCCAAAAACTGAGTTGTTTCAGCTGAGGTGTGACAGCTACTAGCTAGCATTGTCGTGATGTAATATGATTCTGCGTTGTCGGTTGTCCTTTCTTATTTCTTCAAAGACTTCTGGTAAACAAATGGTCGTATACCATTCAGAATTAACCGTTTTACGATTCTCTAATGGCACTGTAGCCACATCCATTATTTCCAAAAAAACAGGCGACCATCTGCTTCAAACTACTTTTTGCACGAGTAACTTTTGTTGGTTTCGGCTCATCTTGGAATACCCACACCGTTGACTGTTGTTTAATTTCGGGGTCATATGCATAGATCCAAGATTCATCACCTGTGTATATATTATAAACGGCTTTTGACGTACCACGGTTGTATTTTTTTATCATTTTTTTGCACCAATCGACACGAGCCCGTTTTTGATCGATTGTCAAGTTGTGCGGAATCCAACGCGAACATATTTTTTTTACAGCCAAATGTTCGTGTAATATCTTATGTAAGTATGCTCGTCATACTTATGCCTAAGGACGCCTCTATCTCGCGATATGTAACATGACGATCACGCATTATTAGTTCCCGCACAGCATCTATATTTTGTGGGACAACAGCTGTTTTTGGGCGACCTTCTTTATTTTCATCCGTGAGCATAGACCGCCCACGATTAAACTCACTGTACCAGTGATAAACAGTGGTATTTGATGGTGCTTCATCTCCAAAAGATGCGGTGAGTTGAATAAAGCACTGTGGTTGATTTAGCCCACGCCGAAAATCGTAGTAAATCATTGCACGAAAATGTTCACGCGTTAAATCCATGGCAAATGAAGACACGCAATTTTCAAAATGACGCCACAATGGAAAAATAATTGACAGTCACATGAAACAAAATGTATTCTTCAACCAAAGAGTTCTATTTTCAAATGTTGTAATTACTTTTTAAATATTGTTCTTGTAAGTGGCCAGTTCCGGATACATAAATAGCAGCCTTCGTATTACCGTTTTAAATTTGGTTCCTTTCGATCTGTCATGTAACCAGCCTAGTACCGCTCAAGGCCAGCTAAATATTGCAAATGTATTGAAATGTGTACCTGAGGTACACTTTTTTGACAAGTATAATTGTAGAGCATGTTTTTTGACTTACTTTTCCTTAGTTTTTATTATTTGTAGCTCAAAGCAGATATGTTACTACCGCGCGCATTGTGAAGCTTCAAATACGACCCAATTGGGTCGTCTTTTATATTTTAGTGTATATCTTTTACGTAAATGTCATTTCGTATCTTTTGTTTCACTTATCTGTCAAATTTGTCAATGTTGTTCGGAAGAGATTTAAGCCGGAAAATAGTATGAACGTAACAGATCTGTATAAGTAGAATATCATTGAATAAGTCACATTTTGTGTCCTATGACGCCAAAGCTTAATTTATTTGGATTTATTTTACAAAAACAGAAAGATTATGTCATAGAAGAACACAGTAGCCTGTAAAATATTCGTAAATTCTCTCACTTGTTCGTGTTACAGCAGCTTCTATGAATAATATTGGTTTCAGAATCTTAAACTATGATGTAACTTGCGGTCGCTAACTTATGACACTGTATGCCGCTCAAGATTTGTTCCCTAGAATTTCCATGATAAAAACATCGAAAAAAATCTTACAATAGTGCTATCACATTAAAACGTTTTTTTAAAGTCTTAAACCAGTAACGAAATAAAAAATACGTGTGGCACTCGGGGACTGCCGCGGTAAAGCTATTGCATAGCATATTTATCATCTTATGCAATTAGTCTAGTCGCACGCACACAAACACCGTGCCGAAGTCTGCCGTGCTAGGTTTATTTTCGTTACGCCGCGCCGCGATCTTAATGCCGCGATTAAAGCTCGCGATAAAAGCTATGAAACAGCTTAATAAAAAAATTGTTTAATGTTGACTTGATTCGATGGAAGAATCTATAGATAGAAGCGTTGCTGTCACGACTCACGCCAGTGTCTGCGCCAGTGCGACAAATCAATCTACGATAGCTACATAGGCGGACCTACCTGCGCCCTGCCTGACTCAAGCGGAGCGGAGCTTAGCGGTGCCGAATTGACCAATCACCATGCTCGAAATCTTCGCTGTCATTCCGCTGGAATAGCACGATTGGTCAATACGAGCACCGCTAAGCTCCGCTCCGCTTCAGTGGAAACGCAGCCTAATTAAGTAAGCCCAGCCAACCAATCATGACATAATATTTATAGCTTGTGTGACAACTGACAAGTAATAAAGTACGTCCCGCCGTCTGCCTGTCAATTACTCTGATAGTACCTGCCATAGAGAAATATAATACACTAGCTGTCCCGGCAAACGTTTCTTTGCCATATTATTATACATATCAATAAAATAAGGGAAAGGACCTAATGGCAGACACTTTAAGGAAACATGAAACATTTGAATGTTATTGGTCTTTTTGTAAACTTAGTCAAAAGAACTAATAGATGACATCACAAAAAACGAACATCACTAATAGTAGACACCAATATGAACTAATAGTTGACATAGAACATTAAATTACCTTTTAAGTACATTTTTCATATTAAAAGGTCTTTATTGGCCGTTTTTCAAAAGATTTCATTTGCTTCATCATAATAACTACAAGCATCAGAAATATTATCCACGTTGTCTCCAGATTCTAACCATTCTTCTTCCATGCTGAAACTATATTTCCTTTTATTTTTATTTTTCATATTTTTTTCCTAGCAAAGGGGGGGCGGAATCGTCATCACCCATCAACACAAGTGTAATGTAGCTCAATTGATAGATCCTGGCAAGATTATATTTTTATACTATGGCGACTTTGCCCAAATGCATGGAGTTCTCATGGTATCTTACGTTTAAACAAATATTTCATTAACATATTATTGACGACTAATTCCAAAATACATGCTCATTTATGTATTCATTAGTGCACAGCACCGTGGGAGAGCCATGCTTCAGCACGAATGGGCCGGCTCGACCGGAGAAATGCTACAGGCTCACAGAAAACCGGCGTGTAACAGCGCTTGCGCTGTGTTTTGCCGAGTGAGTGAGTTTACCGGAGCCCGGAGGCCCAATCCCCTACTCTATTCCCTTCTCTATCCTCTCCTATTATCCTTTTCTCTCTTAAAAGACTGGCAGCGCACCGGCAGCTCTTTTGATGTTGCGGGTGTCCATGGTCGATGAAAGTTGCTTTCCGTCAGGTGACCCGTTTGCTCGTTTGCCCCCTTATTTTATAAGTAAAAAATACAGCCGAACGTGTTACCTCCTCCTTTTTGGAAGTCGGTCAAAAACAACAGCGGTGCTTTCAGCGCGGCTGCTACTTTTACAGTGAACTTTATGACAGGAACACATAAATCCCT
Organism: Polyommatus icarus; assembly: GCA_937595015.1. Lineage (NCBI taxonomy): Eukaryota > Metazoa > Arthropoda > Insecta > Lepidoptera > Lycaenidae > Polyommatus > Polyommatus icarus. The sequence goes on along the minus strand of OW569332.1, from coordinate 12,196,247 downwards.
AAAGTATTATCACTTAGTTTTGTTACACCTTCTATATTTGAATAAGTATAGAAAATAATGAGAAAAAATATTTATTTAAGTAAATAAAAACACAGAATACAAAAAAAATATGCACGGCGGGGGCTGCAGAAGTTAGAACTATGTTACAGCCGCTAATGCCCACCTCCAAATGAAATATTAGACAATATGACCCGTATTACCACTAGATCTTGGCAAGGTCTAGTAATGAATATGGTTGTTTTTTTTTAAATATAATATTATATTCCCGCTGATTTATCTAAAACAAAGGATTTTAATTAAATAGGGGGCACTTTAGGAGCACGTTGATATCAGTTCTATGACTGTTAAGAGGTGGGGACGGAGCCCATACATTTTTGCCCATAGCCTTTTATTTTCAGTCTTTAGTCTCTATAGCTTTGTCCACATTGTGCCTTTTTTCTGTTCAACAAGGGCATGCCTTATAGCGCTGTCAACAGTGAACGTGTGGCATGCCCGTGACGCGCGTCAAAATCCACCTGCGTTGAAAGAAAAGTGTCATAGCACGCGCTACGATTTCAACGCGCGTTACGGGCATGCCTCACGTTTGACGTTGACAGCGCTATAAGGCATGCCCTTGATGAAAAGAAAAAGGCACAATGTGGACAAAGCTTATATTTTATGCTTCTCTTGCCTCTTCTTTTTTCTTCTTTTTTTTTCTCAGCTCTCCTTTTTCTTCTTTTTATTGCTAAAAACTAAAGCAATCGATTTTTAGATCAGTACAAGGTCTAATATTAGTCACCATGTCCAGTTTTAGGTAAAGTAGTTCTAAGTTGTTAGTTTGTTAATAGAATTATAATTTTTGCAGTAGAATAAACTACAAAATAACTATAGTATGTATTGCAAAACTAAAAGATAAGATCCATGTCATCTATTAGGTTTTTTACATTTTCAAGAACTAATAGTAGACACCCTTTATATTGTTAGGGAAAATAGATAAAAATTAAAAATAAACATTAATCAGTGTATACAATATGACCATTAATTCAATGAAATCAATAGAAATTACAAAAAACAAACAAATCACAAATGTATTCAATACTTACGTGCAAAATTTCGCCAACCTTAACTTATTTGCTAAGAAATTGCCGAGCGCGTGTTGACACGGTCACATTATTTACGAAAACTGACCCCATTTTAAAATTTTGTTCCTGAAGGCGTCCCTAATATATTTTTTCACATCAACAGATAGCTTATGAAGCCTATAAAATTTACAGTGTTGAGAAATTATTAGAGTAATTATTATTTTTATGGTATTTTTGTCGTAAGTGTCATCTATTAGTTCAGTGTCTAGCATTAGCGCTATTCCCTTAATACGGGCGATATACCTTACCCATAGGTAAGGTATATCGCCCGTGTTATTTTATTGAATTAGTGACTAAATAAGTGTGTCACCATGGCAACGTCCATCGCTATCCCATGACCCGCGTCGCATAAACAATGGTCGCTCTTTATAGACAAATAATTTGCAATAAAATAAAATTGCGACTATAATTAAAGATCTAATCTATCCTATCTCTCAAGTTGGAAAAAAGCACACATTAAAAAAAATAAACATTAAAATCGGTTATGTAGTTTAGGAATCCATCGCGATTCGCGGACAACATCGTGACAGGAGAGTAGTTTAGGAATCCATCGCGGTCAAACATCGTGACAGGAGATTTATATATTATATTAGATGGTACCTGCCTAACGACTATGATCTACTTACCTACAAAACATAGTTGCTATCAATATGTAATACCGCCTGCTCTTGTATTCAGATAAATTAAACATTATGCAATAGATCACCGGCGGCCGTGTCCTCACATGCTATTGCCACAGTATAGCAATATTATATTGCGTAATGTTGTTTGGTGTTTATGACATTAAAATGTATGAAATTTTTTCATTCACGTGACTTACTAGAATCTAGAATGTTTTTTCCGCGCGTGTATGTTCTGTGGGCACACCGAGTGCGTGAGGTAAAGTTAGAAAAGCCATTCGATTCCCTTGGATTTTTATGGATTGGGCTAAAATTGAAAGAGGTATTATAGTGAGTGTGGCAAGTGCACCATATAGCTATAATGCCATACTGCTGATTGGAAATGGCAAAGCGCGCCTACCCGGCAAGTGCGCCATATAGCTATAATGCCATACTGCTGATTGGAAATGGCAAAGCGCTCCTACCCGGCAAGTGCGCCATATAGCTATAATGCCATACTGCTGATTGGAAATGGCAAAGCGCGCCTACCCGGCAAGTGCGCCATATAGCTGTAATTCCATACAGCATAAGCGTATGGAACTATATATATGGCGCATAATTCGTGTAGTTTTGAAAGTTGGTACAGGTGTTCCTAAAGGTGTCCAGATGAATATACTAAAATTATTTATAATATCTCTTTATTTTTTATTTATTTATTTATTTAACATTTATTGTACACAAGAAACTTATTCTAAAACAATTGACATGGAAAGACGACACAAAGGAACTGCTTATTTCAAAGAAATTTCTTACAGCAGCCCTACGAAGAGAGACATGACATGTAAGAAAATGGACAGAGCGTGCACAATCACAATAATAATGCTATAAGCCTACATTACATACAAGAAAATAATATTAAATAATAACAATAATAATAATACATAGAATATTACAATTAGAATTTATAAATAAATACAATACTATAATAATTGAAACAAATACAAAATAATTCGCCTACAATACATACATACTATATGTATATTTAATAACGGTATTTATATGGATTCTTGAAGATAATGCTCTTTTAATCTTTTTTTGAATAAACTGATAGTGGGGCTATCGCGAACAGCATGGGGAAGCGAGTTCCACAATCTGACTGCATGAACAGTGAATGAGTAGGAGTAAAAGTTGGTACGGTGCGGTGGGAGGGAAAGGTTCGTTCTAACGCTGGATCTACATGGGATATGGAGGGGTCGGGAAAAATTGAATCGATCAACAAGGTAGGAGGGAGATAGAGGATTATATAGGATATTATACAGTAAGCTAAGGATATGGGAATTGCGTCGGTGACGGATGGGAAGCCACTTGAGTTTTGATCTAAATTCAGATACGTGGTAAAACTTTTTTAGTCCAAAAATAAAACGGATACAGAGATTCTGCAGGCGTTCTAATTTTGTCAATAATTCCTCATTCAAGTCTAAGTAACAGGAATCGGCATAGTCGAGGATAGGGAGAATTAGGGTTTGGACAAGGAGAATTTTGGTAGGAATGGGCAAAAAATTTTGGAGGCTCCTCATCATGTGCAACGAATGGTGTACCTTTCTACTGACTTCATTAACCTGAGGTTTCCAACTGAGATTATTGTCCAAGATGATCCCTAAATTTTTAGCTGAGTCAGCATAGTCAATAACAGTACCATCATAAATGACTGGAGGCACATTGCGTAAGTGTTGAGTCATGTATTTGCTGCCAATTATGATGGCCTGCGATTTTCTCGGATTTACAAGCATACCGAAAGATCTGGCCCAGACGGCTATTTTATGTAGTTCTCTTTAGTGAGTTTATTAACATTAAATTTGCTATAAATTATGTCCAAACAATTTTACTGTACGATCATTACTTTAGGAAATACACGAGTATTAAAAGGGTACGCTCGCACTGTTTTTCCATACAAACGTGTTCCCCAATTTACTTCCTGGACAATGCGTTTAGACAAATGATTTTCATACAATATCATGATCTGTTAAAGCTACGTTCGATTTTATCTAAATTTACTAATAAATAAAGAATATGACCCTCAGAAATTGCAAAAAAATTAATGCCCCGTACCCCGCCAATATACCGACCATAAAATAAATTTGAAAGATGTTTACGATAAAATAAGTAAGTATTGGTATAGACTCATTCTTCTTGTAGATATTAAAAGATAATAAATTTAGATAGCATCAACTTTGAACATAAAGTTAATATACCTATCGGAATAGAGAAACAAAGGCCTGAGCAAGCGAGATGTCACTATCAGTAACACTGCGTGGTAGAAAGAGAAGCGTGATTTGAGGTTGCATAGCTTTTTTTTCATCTGTTTGACAGTCTGTCTGCCCCTGGGCCGATAGTTGTCAATTTGGGCTCGCAGAAAAATTGTGATTTTAAGTTAAATAATGAATAATTTTAAGAAATACTGCTCTAGAAACATGGTTAAGTGTTTGTGGAATGATTCTGGATCCACACATCGAAAAAACCCGGACAAATATTCATTTCACAGGTGAATTATTCTACATCGACAGGACCTAGTTTTAAGTTTATTTTTGCCAATTCCCTACGAGTTATTGGCATTTTTACGTCCGTGTTCACTTCTGTATATGTTTAATTATATGGAAAACATAACTTGACTAGCCATGGTGCACAATTTAAAGATATTTTGTGTAAACAATTTTCATCTATTTTACACTAGGGCTGCATCAAGTTATCGATAAGTTGTGTCGATATGAAAATATTTTTAGTTAAGTATACTAATTATCTAGGAATGTTGAAATGATAACATACTCATCCGTAGTTTATAATTAGTTTATATACTATCATGCATAATTTATCATTTTTAAGGTTCCGCACCCAAAAGGTAAAAATTAAGTCCTAGTAGTGGGGTCCCGCAGCCCGCTTTACTACTAAGACTTCGTTGCCTGTCCGTCTGTCCATCCGTCCGTCCGTCTGTCCATCCGTCCGTCCGTCTGTCTGTCTTCAGGCTGTATAACAAGAACCACTATAGTAATAGACTTCTGAAATTTCCACAGATGTAATGTCATTCTACATCCAATACGGCTGCTCATCCAAGATAGGGAAATAGTTGAAAGCACTTCTGCAAGATGGGCATCAAATAAAAGGGCTCAGTAGGCTCATTGAGAGTGAATTGAAAATTAATAGGGTCTAGTGAAGTCGTGTCGTGTCGTGTAGGTATTGATGTCACGTGACGTAACCTGTCGTGTCGAATCGTGTCATGACATGTCGTGTCGTATCGTACCGGATTTTAGAAAATGCCCGGTTGAAACCGGTCACCCTTCATGCGCGAGTCCGACTTACACTTGGCCAATTTTTCAGATTTCCTGCTGACCTGGATACCAGAAATTCATGACTTAAAATAATTAACCATCCAAACTGGACTCCGAAGAAAAAATCATGCATACGAGTACTTAATTATGCAGCAAGCATTTTGAAGAAAAGTCACATTTTACTTCAAAATTACAATTTTATTATATTATATATATGCAGTTTTATTTTATCCCATTTTATAATGCCCGCTGTACACTCTCGCCGAGAGCTCTCGGGCGAGTCTCGTGCGAGAGGCCCTTGCCCGAGTGCGATCATGTTCATTATTGCTTAGTTCAATCGCAGATAAGAACTCAGAGAAGATGGTGGAAAACGACCATTCACCATTCACCATGCATCGAAAGATATCATTGTAATCCAAAGATTTATAATCATATTTAATTTTATTTCTCATATATTATGACTGATAATGACGTTTATTATTGTTATTTTTCTGTTCTACACTGTCCAACAACGGCGGGACTAGTAGTGAAAGACGCGAGAGTGTACAGTAGTGCGCTCGTTTTCCTCGCGAGACCCTTTGTCTCGGGCGCAAAATACCGACAACGGACCGAGAGGGTCCGAGACAGGCGAGACGAGGCGAGCGCACCCATTTACACTCTCGCACCCGGGCCGCCTCGCTGTGTCTCGGCGAGAATGTACAGCCGGCATTGTGTTTACAATCTTACAATTATTATTCCATGATCGATATTTTGTCGAATTACAAGATGTTTGTACATCACTGACACGCACACGTAAACATAATTGTATACACAGATGTAAATCAAATTTTGGTTAAGCTTGACAGCTCGGGATTGTTTCTCTATTCCGATAGGTATATTACCTTTATGACTTTGAAGGAGGAATCACGGGAATACGTCACCTCGATTTACTGTATCTAGCATAAACGTATGATGCTAAAGACCAACAAAGAGTGCGAGAGAGAAGAAAATCCTTTATGGAATTATAACAAGATGAAAAGAGAGGGGCAGTCTAATGAAAACTTTAACCACTTTCATTTGACAGGTCGTCACCAAGTCGTCACCCGTTTTTATGCCCTTTCGGTATTTGCAATTTATTGTTTAAATCCTTTATTATTTTCGACAAATACTATTACATATAACAATGGTAACTTGTTCTGTGAGTGATTGCAGTGTAAATCATAGGAGTAATCCTGAAAAATATACATTTCACAAGTAATTAATCTTCATGTCCTAATTGCTACGATGTGTTTATTTTAGCTATATTCTGTCTATATTTCTCTATTTCAAATAAAATATTGTTTATCCTCCCCTTTACTTTCATATTTTGCATAACTAAAGGTACTATTGTTCTTAAATTACACGATTTTTATAAAGAAAAATTTTTCATTAAAATTGTTTACATATACGCTAGGGCTTGAATCAAATTTATCGATATGCCTATCGGTATTTAACAAGAACATAAAACTAATCTAAAAATGTAATGGGGGTGTAAGGGTATTATGATATGTATTTAATTTAAGAATAAATATACTATGTTTGTCGTTTACTTTCAACTTTATATTTGCATTTCTATTAATGTAAGAGCTGATTTGTCAGATAGTTTTTACCAGTAAGTAACTTTAAAATGTGTATTATTATTTACCGTTATAAGAACCTCATGTTATAATAAATCCGACGATTGGAAAAAAGACAGGTTGCACTCCGGGAGTTCCGGCAGAAGTGAAAACTTGATTATTAACGTTAAAAAATGCGTTTTAATCCATTTTTTATGAAAATCGATTATTAAAAAATGATTTTTTTTATTTAATCGAAACCCTTACAATCAATTCAAGATTGAGTTTGACACAAAACACTACTCTCCAACCGTCTTACGGTTTTTCGATCAGCACGAGAATCTGACGCGAGTTTCACAGTTTTTACCCATCCCACAAAAGTGCTCAACGCCGCTAAAGAAGTTTTCACTTCAAAAATCACCTCAACCGAAAATGTGTATCTACTTTTCAATCGTCCCCTTTTTACTGCCAAATAAAATATATGATACCTAATTTGAATTACAAAATCTGTCAAAGTTGCATATTATTTATTTCTCATAGAAACGCAGGTAAAATAACTCGATCGGACAATACTATCGATAGTAAAATATACATCACTAGCACACGCACACATTGACAGATCAAAAATCGTCACGCATTTTCGGGTTGTCAGGTGGTCTATACTCTATACGACAGTATATATTATAGGTCTATGGTATCTAGAGACAGATACAGTAAATCGGCGTAACGTAGTCCCCTGATTCCTCCTTAAAAAAAGAGTCTATCAAATTTTATTTATTTTTTAATATTTTCAGGAAGAGTGAGTCTATACCTCTACGTTTTATTTTATCTTAAGAGCGTTTTCACACGGCACACGACACGACACGACAAAATGCGGTGACGATTCCGTGCGCCATACATTTCTATGTACCGTTTTCACACGGAACGACACCGCACAGCACGACACACGATTTTGAGATGACAATCCGCTATGTCGTCACGTTTTTTAGCACAGATAAAAAAATTACAAAGATATTATGAAAGTTGTCTGTGGATCATTTGTTGTTTGAATTTTAAACAAGGCAACTAAAATCACTGCTCTATAATATTATAATACAATGTGCCCCGCGTACCACTTGACGTTAAAAAGGATCATCGAACTATCTTTTAAAATTATATTGCACAAAACCCAACAATAGATGACATAATATTTATAAGTACTAATGGCTGGTTTACACGTACTAAGTTAATAAGTAGTTAACTTAATTTTAAATTTGTAAATTGTAAACACAAAATTTAGTAGCCACTAGCAAGTTAATTAAGTAAGTTTACGGTCATAAGTTAAAATTTAGTTGACCATTTATCTACTTAACACGTGTAAACCAGCCATAAGTGAATGTGGTGTCGTCGAAGAAATCGTCACTCGTGTGAAAACGTTCAAACGACAGACTGTGTGACGTCTGTTGTGCAATTTATATTTGTCTATGAATCGTGTCGTGTCGTGTCTCGTGTGAAAACGCCGTAAAGATCTTTCAAATTTTTTTTATAGTCGGTCGATTGGCGGGGTACGGGGCACTAATTTTTTGTGATTTTTAAGGGTCATATTTTTATTTATTAGTAAATTTAGATAAATTCGAACGCAGCTTTAACCGATCATGATATTGTATAAAAATCAGTTGTCTAAACGCATTGTCCAGGGAGTAAATTGGGGAATACGTTTGTATGGAAAAACAGTGCGAGCGTACCCTTTTAATACTCTATGTTTTCTAAAAATATTTGGACGTAATTTATAGCAAATTTAATGTAGATATTTAATGTAGAACTCACTTAAGAGATATTATAATTAATACTTTTCGAGTCACAAGCAAAAACTTTGAAAAAGAGACTAACTTTTAGTATATTCATCTGGACACCTTGTATGTATGTATGTAAATCATTACGAAGTCCTTAATCAGTATTAGTTTGTCTCTTTAGGGCTTAGCCCGCTTAGGCAGCACTCGGAGACTTAATTAATGATGATTAAACTTTAATTTAATGAAGAGATTGCCAGATAATGTTTGGGGCTTATGTCAAAATGTTAATTTTATTACAGTCCCTCAGTGCGGCAGCGGGACATATTCGTTCCTATAATATGTCTGATACCAGTTAATCATAGCTAAATGTGCAGGTTCCTGCACAACAAAACAGAAATTGCAATAAACCTGCATTAAATTTGAGCTGCAAAAAATGTACATTGTAGGTACTTATAAATTAAAACTTTTCATAATATCACTGAGTCGATTGAAATAAAATTATGATTAAGATAGATACCAAAATAATTATACGTCCGAAAAGGACGTAGAATAGCTTTTAAGTTTTAACGATATCCATAAATGTTTCCGCACGATTAACGAATCCATGTGAATGCAGTTGACATAATTAAGGCGACGCCTTGATAATTTGGTTGTAGCGATATCGATTTTTCTCAGCAATGACTAAAGCTAAGAAATCAAAGTTCATTGTCAGTATTCATCATGTCTTTGTCTTTGAATTACCCATAGCATAACACGATTGGTCAACTGTTATAACACAATAATCAATCAAAAAGACCCTGTAAAAAAAGGGATTCCTGTTTTGCCAACAGAGGAGAGTGATTTAAGCTTCCAAAATTTGTACATAGATTGGTTCAAGCATACACTTTAATTTGCCATAGCTTATAATAATATGAAAAGTATTTATGATTTTTAAATTACGCGACAAAAACCATTTTGTCGCTAACGCCCTTTCCGGCCGGGCCGGCCTCTCATAGAAAAGAAGCAATCTAAAACATATCCAACGCGGCGTCACCTTAAATCAACGGATCTTACAGCGATAAATACTGGGCCTATAATATGAAGTTCGTCTTCGCAAACGTTTTTTTGCGTGTGCTAAAGCTGTGTGTGCCACCAGCTGAACTAGTCATGCCTGAAGCTTGAAAGTGAGTAAGTATGTATTTTTGGCACTTTTCCAATTTTGATTATACTTTCATCGATATTACAATTGGAAGTTCAAGGTAGCGAAGATAGGTATAGATTATGTGTTATGTCACGTTTTTCAGCAATAGATGAATTTACTGTCACTTAGGTGGCTAAAAAAAGGTGTTTTGAATTTTATTTATGGGCCATTCTAGTTTTGAACCGAAAAATAGAAATCAAAAAATTTGGGGAAATTTAACATTTTTATTATTTAAATTTAATAATTATAATCTAATAAATCAATTAAACATAGTTTCAGAGATCGTTTGCCCAAAACTATTTATGAAAATCAAGAATTTAAGTTTTTACTTGATAACAGAAATGACGCTGTGCCTAACAGGAGTGATGAACATCAAAATAAATCCTAGTTGTAAACATTTATAACGATAATTCTGATGCTTATTTAAAACCTGTTATGTAGATTAGCGACAGTAAAAAACAGATTTAACAAAGCTCTAAAATTTTAAGAGAAAAAAAATTATATCAGTATGATAACAGAAGTGATGCACCACTTCTGTTATCAATACGATGGGTTATTTTTATTTACTAAATATTATAATTTATTTAATTAATTTAATTTTTAGCCGTTATTTATTTAGATCGAAATTAAGAATTTGTTAAAAACTGTAAAAAAATATGGTCTATATTAAACATAATATCTAGCACAACAAAATGGGTATCTATAAATGAATTTTTTAAAATCTATAACTATGCAACGCTAGAAACTTCCGAAAAATATGTTTTTAAAGAAATACTCATCATATTTTTACAACGCTTTCTGAAAAAATAATGATTAAAAATTTGTCTCGTCTGAGGAATAACAGGATTTTATTTGCTCTATGATCGTTGTCGTTTAATGGCCTACATAACATTTTTCAGTCACTTTTCTGTTTTTATATTATTTTTTCTAACTAAAAAAATATAAGAAGTTATAAATTTTATTATAAGTTTAATAAAAAACTGCAAGAATATTGAAATTATAATTTCTGTTATCAAAATTATTATTCCTGTTATCAACAATTTAGATACTTAAAATTTCTTGTAATTTAAAAAAAAAACGTGTCAAAAATGTTATAAATAATAAAATTAACATGTTTTATACAGAATAAATAACAAAAAGTATTTACTTTAGTATATTATAATAAGAAAAACGTCATTTCTGTGATCAAAAATCACTTCTGTTATCACCTAGTTAACAGAAGTGATGATAACAGAAATGATAAAACTCAAATAATCTGTATTTTATTTTTAAATAGTCAAATTTAACTTAGTTTTATTTATGTTTTACAATAAAAGGACTAAGAATACATATAAACAAAGCATTTTTACAATATTTAACAAAGTAATTAACTTTTTACAGACTTGGCAGAAGCGATGAGTGATCTCAACCAATGGAAAAATCACGAACAAATTTTGCTTTTGTTAAAAAACGAAAGAAATAATCAAACTCTTTGTTACTAACATATAAACTACAAGTGAATAAGTGCTGCCTACGTGCAAAATTTATTTGAAATTAAATTTGCCGTCATATTTTTTTAAAAAAATTACAATTGATAACAGAAACGACGGAAATTTTGGTAACAGGAGTAGAATCAAGAATAAAAACGTGCCTGTACTTCAGATGAAGAATATTCTCATTAAATCATAAAGCCAACTATATTTAAATACTTTTTTAACTATAACATTAAGATATTGTTTCTTAGAAGTATTTTTTTAAGTTGCCCCAATGTGCTAAGGTGTGAGAGTAACAGATAACAGGCGTGACGTTTGGGTACTTTGAGCTATCAAATTACTAAGAAAATGCTAATTTACATACTTAAAAGTGTTATTATGTTATAGTTCACACCGGTTACTATTATTTACACTCATGAATTTATTGATACAAGATTGTTAAAAGTACTTTTTTGTCAAGTAACAGATTTTTCGCTGTAGAATAGAATGACCCTTATACTAGATGACCCCCGCAACTACGTTGCTCGCAAATTCGTTTATCGCACTTGAACGCTTGTCCTACGAGTATGTCCTCGTGGCTCGTACCTAAGTCCTTTCCTGGGACTAAAAGTATCTCCATAGTTCTATACAAAATTTCAGCAAAATCGGTTCAGCGGTTTAGGCGTAAAGAGACATAGGTTAAAGAGACAAACAGACTGACTGTTATCTCCTGACAGAGAAACACTTTTGTATTTATAATTTATTAGTATATTATGGTTATGGATGGCTAGTACGAATAATAAGGCTTCGTTCAAACCTACGCGACCAAGCGACTACGAAGCGGGAGCGTCAAATGCAAAACACACATAATTTGACAACTTGACGCAACTTGACTCTCCCGCTTCGCTGTCGCTTGGTCGCGTAGGTTTGAACGAAGCATAAAACTGTTCGTAGATGGATGCAACTCTTATTAGATCTTAAAATTAAAATGCTTTTAATGCCTGAGCAATCTTGAAGTCAGGGACCTCTCAACATTATGACTCCGCATTGATTGCGACGACCACCCTCGCCTCTATAATGCGGGCCTATATAGGTCCCATAGTGGCGACCCCGAGACGGACTGACTCTATGAACACCGCAAGCTGATTCAGATTCAGTGCAGCAGAAGATCCCATCCGCAGAGATCATAATACTTAGCGACTTTAACCTCCACCACGCCGACTCGTTTCCCCGCTCAATTCCAGTAAAAGAGATCATGCGGGAAGATCTGTCTGCGACATTTGCCCTTGCGAACGACTTAGGTGCAGCGCAGACGACAGACTATCCGTGACGCACTTTTTAGTCTTTGGGAAATGGAACCTATGCAATTATATGCAGTAACGCACACGACGCGCAAAAAGTTATAGTTCGCGTTACTGCATATTATAATTGCATAGGTTCTGTTTCCATAGACAAAAAGTGAGTCACGGATAGTCTGTCGTCTGCGCTGCGACTTAGGGAGATCGCAGACGACAGACTTTTGTGCGATCAAAGTCTGCGGCTTACATAATGTATGTAAGCCGCAGACTTTGATCACACTAAAGTCTGTCGTCAGCGATCTCCCTTAACCGATTCATGGCCAATGCCGCGCCCAGCGCGTCATTCAAAAAGTTTTAGTGAGGCCGATGACGCGCCAGACGCGGCATATAAGAATTGTTAAAAAACACGATAAAACTAATTTATTATACTGTAATTACAATTCCCTTGTCTAAATATATATGTTGAACTCAATTTTATGCGTGGCCGTTTATTTTAGAATTAAAGGCTACTAGTCAGAGATCGTCAATCATTGGTTCACTCGAATCCTTACTTTTCTGCGATTAGCGTATTTATGAAACTTTTTTTTCTTATTAACACTCATCTTCATCAGCGTCAGTAATTTAGCTTCGATGCTACTGTCTGTTGAGTTATTTTTTGCGTCATGACAAATACGAGAACTTTCAATTACTTAATGTCCTTTTCAATGTAAAGTTTTGCAATATTGAGTGACTATATTCTGGAAAACTTTCATTCTCCTTATTGTCGTTTTCCAGGCAATTTTCATTTGAGTATGTTTGTAAATCGTGGCTGGCTATATTCAGGAAAGTCATTATATTCCTGCTGATTATCCAAAACAAACGTATTTCATTTGTTTAAATAAACGATTTTCTGAGAGCTCTTAAATTTTAATACAAATTTATATTGTTATAGCTACACAACTACTCTAAGTTATTTATTCTTCAACTAAAATAGATGAAGTTGCTAGTCATAATAAATCCCACAACCTTTACGGAAAAACTATCATGCCTATTGATTTGTGCTTTAACATGTAATTAGGGTTCTAACTTCCATACCCAAAAGATAAAAACGGGACCCTATTACTAAGGCTGGCCTCACACAGCCGGAACGTCTCTCTGAATAATTCATAATCTAAATTTCGGCACCTTGCCTCACACACATCTTTGAAAATAAGATTGATCAGTAGTCTCATGATTCCTGGCACATATTTAAACGTCTTTATGGAAGAAGAATTAATACTAATAAATATTATTTTTCTTTTACTTTCGTTTTTACTTAATGTTTCCCAATTTGGAATTAAACTTTTAAGAATTTCCAACCACGCTATGTTTTTTTCCCTGTCATGGTAATCCTCAATGGATGTATCCTATATTTCAATGCTTAAGATTAAATTTTCCGTGTCAGACATCACGCCAGCAGGTCACAACACGTCCAGGGGTTAGCTTCTTGCAGTGTCAACTGAAATAATTCATAATCTGATTCCAGTATGTGTGTGCCGCTCTATTAAAATGTATGGGAATACGCGCGTTATGAAATCATAATCTTAAATTTATCGATCCGGAATTCAGAACGCTCGTCAGTATCATTCTTACAGATCGATCTGAGAAACATAATCTGAAAAAAATCAGAATGTGTACGTGGAGCATACTTACTGATATTGTATGGAATTCCAGTCTTTCTGAATTAATAATATGAATTCAGAAAGACATTCCGGCTGTGTGAGGCCAGCCTAAGACTTCGTTGTCTGTCCGTCTGTCTGTCTGTCTGTCTGTGTGTCTGTCTCCAAGCCGCAACTCAAGAACGGTAATAGAATTGAAATTTTCACGGATTATGAATATCTGTTGCCGCTATAACAAATACTAAAAACAAAATAAAATTAAATAAATAAAATAAAAAAATGAAGGGGGGCTCCCATACAAAAACATAATTTTCGGCAATGCTCTATAATGGTACGGAACCCTTCGTGCGCGAGTCCGTGTTATATGTGTTATCATCAGTCAGTCAAGGTGTGACGACGTGAGCCCTCACAAAGCTCGGCTTTTAGTAACCAGCACTAATTAAAATCATTAATACCTACATACTCGTATGAGCAAAATTTGTGCCAAAGGTTGACGACTACTTACACATTTTGTTAACAGTATGAATTACTACTTATATACGCCATATCAGCTTTGAATTACAACTAATACGAACACTGCACACAAAATTTATATTTTCCCTCTCTGATTTACGCCTATTTACAATAAAATATGTATAAAACACAACCAGTGGCCAATGCCGCACGTGGCGCGTCATCGTTTAGCAGGGCCGATGACGCTTATGGTGCGTCATCGAACAAAGTACTTGGCCTGTCGTAAGAATTTGTTGAAATGAAGGTGGCAACGAATCGGTTAAGGTGACGCCGCGTTATAGTAAAAAACCGTGTTGAATATGTTTTAGATAGCTTGTTTTCTATGAGACAAACAAGCAATGGAACAGCAAACTGTTTGCTACGCCATCGCGAATCCCAGATATGGACGGTAATCTTGAGTCCTTTCTTGTTGGACCTTCTGCTGACTTCAAATCCTGATGGCTACCAAGTATCCGTGACCGCACCACTTGGTTCATCGGATCATTGGCTTATTAGGAGTGCTGTGCCACTTACGACGGTATTGCGACAGCTTAATCGTCGTGTGTGTGCCACACAATGTTAGCGGACTGGGATGGAATGCGGTCGTTTTTTGCATCCTATCCTTGGGGGCACTTGTGCTTCTCGCCGGATGATCCCGACATGATGCAAGCGTGGTGATGCAAGCGATGAAGCTTTTCATTCCGACCTCTGTAGTGCCAACTACCAACTGGCGGCAGATTTCGTCCCTGGCTTACCAATCCTGGACTCTTGATTTAAATACCAGCACATTTTAAAAAATGGATTACAACCTTGCCTTTAGGTCCCTCAAGAAAGAGATAACATGGGCAAAGAAAAAGCATGTCAATAGAATTGGTGTCGAGAGACTCGAGCGCCTCCCTTCGGGAACCCGTGCATTCTGGTCTCTGGCCAAATATTGAAGTGAATTCCTGCAAGCCAATCCTACCATCCCTACGCGTAGGAAATGGATCGATGGCCCAGGACGCAAAAGACAAAGTCGATCTTCTGGATAAGTCCTTTGCGCCAAACTCGCCCTGAGATGACGGGGGGCAGAAGTGTCATGTCAGATTCATCAGCGCTCAGTGCGAATAGTCCTCCGTTCCCTTGATATCCAAAAGTCAATTGGTTGTTAATTAAAAAAGTGTGTTCCAGCTCTCCCATTCTTCGCTTCTTGGAGGACAGCCTTGGTGCACCCGATCCCCAAAAAAGGTGACCGCTCAAATCCTTCTAATTACAGACCAATCACTATAACCTCCCTCTTCTCGAAGATAATGGAATCAATTATCAATAGTCAGCTCCTTCGATACTTGGAAGGCCAGGGATTACTAAGCGACAAACAGAACGGGTTCCGTAAGGGTCGCTCGGCTGGTGATTTCTTGGCGTTCCTAACTCATCGTTGGACTCAGGCGATTGAGTCGAAGGGAGAGGCATTGGCCGTTAGTTTGGACATTGCGAAGGCCTTTGATCGGGTTTGGCACAAAGCGCTGCTATCAAAGCTTCCATCATATTATGAGCTCCCCGAGAAATCATGCAAATGTGGGATCCGCGGATCCGCGTTTTGTAGGTGCGGGATCCAGTAGATTAATAATTGGCACGGGATCCCGCGGGATTGCGAGCTGCTATAGCTGTAGGCCCCTGATAACGTTATCGTCAAGTGCTGTCTAAAGCAATGCCAGGAGAAGCATTCAGGCTTGTAAGACGCGTCTTTTGCTCTTAGCACCCATTCCCATAATTCCGTATAGTTTCGCTGTTGCTGTCTGTCCGCGGTTTTACTCTGAGACTATAGGACCTACAAAGCTGTAATTTGGCATGAATACACATATTAATGATGGCAACAAAATGGTACGTGAAATCGTAAATTTTTTTTTTCATGGTATAGTTCTTGCAATCTACGAGTGCGCGTCGCCCTTAGTTGTGTGAGTGACCGTATCTATACACGCGTACATGGCTCGCTCGCTACTGACTGCTCCGTCGGGTACGCACACTAACGAAAATGTCTATTCACATTTCCAACTACAAATAAAGGCGACGCGCACTCGTAGATTGCAAGAACTATACCTCCCCTACACATCAAGCGGGGATGAATATTTTTTTTCGCGCCCACCCCCTCGTGTGGGGTGTCGTTGAATAGGTTTTTTAAAAATATTGCGAGTATTCATAGATCATTTTCCGATTTAGGGATCCGTTCGTGAAATATTAAGTTTTAAAGTGAAAAAAATCGTTAGGAGTCCAGTGTCCCCCCCTTCTACCAGCTAAACAGTTGGTTCTGGAAATGTGAAAAAATTCACGGGAGTAGGTAATATGCTGAATTTAAAAGGAAAACTATCACGGCTAAGAAGACTTCATAAGTTATTGAGTAAAAGTCGATCAACTAAAAAAAATGTATTCGGCGAAGTATAAAGGAAATGTTGTTAGTAGTGTTAAACACGCTATAAATGTACATTCATTGACCATAAAAAATTGTCAAAAACTAGCGGTACTACGGAACCCTACATTGCGCGTGGCCCGACACGCACTTGGCCGGTTTTTTGAACTCGGTTTAAAAAACAGGTAAAGGACTGATCACCTATTGATGATAATATATTGTTAATAATAGGTAGGTCAGGGAGCGTGCTTTATCATCGAATTTAGTGATTAGTAATTTTTTACTCAGTTTCGTCAATCGTTACGTCAGCTTTACCGCGGGTTTTACTATAGGTAAGTGGTTGACCTAACAGTATTATGGTTTTGTATTTCTGATTCAATTTATTTCGTCCTTTTCTTCAATTTCGATTATTCGGTTATAACAACGTACGAATAATAAAGAAAAGAAAATATATTATAATAGGCTTTTGTTTTACCTGGCAAGCTTGACTAACTCTTAAAGGTAATAAGTAGGTAGTTGAAGTAGTTCACTGTTCATTACAGGGAACTTTAACTTACATTAATCGAAGTAAGTAGGTAATTAAGAGTCTTTTTAACTTACCGATACTTATCATAAAACATTCAAGTATTATGAATTACACTCGAGAGCGTTATGTAATTAAATAATTAGTAATTACACGTAGTTGAATGAGCACCACTTATACAGTCTTTCCTATTTAGGTTATGTTTATCTAACCACAGTACCTACTCCTCATACTTTATAGCGCACGTCGACATAGATTAAATTCTATCGTGTATTAGTTACACATATGTGCACAGCGAACATGAATAATAATTGTGTTTAGTAAATTATGAGCATCGCGAGCCGCAAGTTGTAGTCGAGCTCCATGTAGCGGCGCGGAGTGATCGATAAGGCGGCGATACGGCGGGGACAGACGTCTCGGACAAAAATTAGTGACGGGGAAGTTTGCATTACTCATTATCGCTATAAAACGTGTTAATCCAGTGCGCGGGCGAGCCGAGCGTCAGTCACCTCGCGCCCCGGCCGGGGAGCCCGCGTACTCGACACTCGTGCGAATTGCGAACTTCGTGATGTGCTGACCGCGTGGACGAGTGTGGTGGTGTGCGGTCGTTGACATGTCCCGCCTCTTCAACTTCCCCCCGGAGACCTACTCGGCGGTGTACGTCGAGGCTCCCGTCTCTAACGTGAGTAACACAAACTAGCTGAATGCGCCTGCGCAAGGCCGCGATGGTAAACACCGGTGCATTCAACTCGAGGTATTCGGAGGAACCGAACTTCGCCGCCAGCAGTTAGCGTCTTGCGTTTCCTTTCGCGACCGAACTGCGTGGCGGTTTGTGTACAAATTTCATTAGCGTCGTGGGATCGTATTTAAATTAATGCAATAAGGACAATACCCGAGTATAAATAGATTCGTACGTTCGATTCGCCCTCCGACTCGAAACATGTCTATTGGTAGTACATGGCTATAGTACGATAAGTAGGTACGAAAGTAAGTGGCGATACAGTACTCGAGTCGCAAACCACATCTGGCTTTGTTCTTTTGTTTAGTTGAAGGTTAATGTTGCTTATATACCGAATTATAAGGCCAGCGAGATATTTTAATAATAGTTTTCTGATCATGAATCACGATTCACGATCAAGGAACAAGAACTTGTGCTTAGTTACCAAAAGTAGGAAAAGAGAAATACTTACTGAATTACTTCTCCTTGAAAATATTTATATTTAGAATATTCTTTTATTATTGATTGTTGAATGTTGGCCTTTATTCTTCAACATTTGAATGTAAACATAACCTAACCTAACCTAATTACTATTGTGATGCTACGACAAAGTTAAGTTTTTTGGGAAATAAGTAGACCTTAAAAGGAATTTTATTAGCCAGATAGCGTACGATTAGTACAAATACAAAAGTAAGTATTAGCTTTGTATTCCGTATTGCTATAATAATTATAGCAATATAGCAATTTTGCTATATAACTAGAACAATCTAAAAAACCTGCATTAGTAATTATAAAATATGTTATACATAATACTTATCTAATTCTAAGCATTATCTAAGTGAGAAATATACTTAGATAATGCTTAGAATTAGATAAGTATTATAATGTATAACATTTATAATTACTAATGCAGGTTGTTTAGACTGTTCTAGTTATATAGCAAAATTGCTATATTGCTATAATTATTATAGCAATACTGAATAAAAGGTTTGTATTCAGTATTGCTATAATAATTATAGCAATATAGCAATTTTGCTATATAACTAGAACAGTCTAAACAACCTGCATTAGTAATTAATTATTATAAATGTTATACATAATACTTATCTAATTCTAAGCATTATCTAAGTATATTTCTCATTACCTTGGCGTGTTTTTAATACTTACAACAAACACTGCGGCCAGTGGCCATCCCAATTCCCATGTGACCATTCATTTTCAACACTGGAACATAAAGCTTGAAAGGACTGTAGACTTACTGTAGAGTGTAGATTTACATTTTAACAAACAAAAGACAAAGAATTCTTGCTGACTACTCTGACATAAAATAATTTATATTATTCTCCTGTATGTCGCCTTGTCGAAATGTTACAAGTTACAGTATTGATCCAGCGCCAGAATCCAGTAGTATTGGCGCCCACTACTGTATGCTACTTGCTGCCAAGCTCATCAAATCTGGGACTGTCATCCATGGCATATGGTCGTTGGGGTTTCTGTTAAGTAGATGATTTTTGATGCTACAGCTATAAATATTGAATACTATATTTCTTTTATGATTTAAATTTTAGATCATTACAGGCCTGTTTCACCACTTCCTGATAAGTGCCGGATAGGCTATCCACAAGTTAACTTGACAGATAGAGTTGTGGATAGCCTATATCTGTCACTTTATCAGGAAGTGGTGAAACAGGCCCTAAATCTTAAAAGAATATACCGTACTTATTACTTAATTCCAAGACTGCTGGGCTTGGAATCCAAGTCCAGCATCCACAAGCAGTATCCAGTGCCGGATTAAAGTGACGCGGACGCCGCTTTAAGGCGGGATTATAGGCGACTGACATTTTAGAATTTGAGACAAACTAGCTCAATAGATGGCGCTCGAAAGGTACATATTTACATATCAAGCCGTAGTCGATTTTAGTATTTTCAGAAATAATGTGATCACGTGGTAAACTCGACATACAGAGTAATGATTAAAAGAGAGGCCATGTTCATAACTTATGCATAACTTGATAAACGAAATCTTTAATGAATTTTGTATTATAATAAAATGATGTATTTATAGATATTTAAATATGATGTTTGTTCTGTACTCACGAACATAAAAAAGTATTTCCTCATAATAACACATATACAAATTACAATGTATAACAAAATAAAGTATTACCCATACATAGTTCATCGCAAATGTTCATGATATTGGCGTATTTTCCATAGAAAAATTGGAATTCAAAAGCAAATCTTTTAACGCTGCTACTTTCACAGTGAACTTTATATAAGGGACACATACACATCTCAAAGTATTAATACCGAAGTAGATTTAAAATTCGGTAGAGTGGATTCAAAAGTTCTTAACTAGAATAAAACAGCTCGCTTACTGCTGGGAAATAGGGAGCTTATTTTATGACCTCAATGAGATTCTTGTGCTTGGGTTTATTGCAATAGCTTTAATAAATAAGATGTAGAGTGTAGCCCCATGATGATCACTTATATCACCTGGAATCAATATACCTAACACCCTCCACAAGTTCAAAAAAAACGATAACTCTACTTGCAGTAACGTTTTTGTTTTCATTATAATAATAATAATATATTCATTATGCTTATATGCAGATTATATTCATATTTTCTTTGTCATTTTAAATTTTTAGGAATCTGTTCCCAAAAGAGATATCCGTCTGTCTGTTTCCAGGGTGTATATCAAGTAAACTCGGTAGCTAGAGAACTTAAATTTTCAAGAATATTTTATTATTTTTGCTGTCACCAATCATCATAACAACAAAATATAGAAACAAGATATTTAAATGAATAATTAAGAGGTCTGAAATATATTCAAAACAAAAATAGAATTTTTAGGCCTTTTCTGCTCGACATTAATAATGACAACCGGTAGCGGGTAGGTGTTTGAAATACATATTTACGAAATGTGTATCTTATTAAATTTAAACTTTAATAATAATCTATACTAATATTAGAATAGTCTGTCTGTTACCTTTTCATGCCGAACCATTTTTTATGAAATTTGGTGAAGAACGGACGAAGGATACTTTTTGGTCCGGAAAAAAATTACGGTTCCTGTACATTGCATCAAATTGTCGTGAGTAAAGAATAAATAATTGCATAAATGCAATCTCTTTAGTTTTTACTTTTACATGCCGTCGCGATTTTTATTCATAAATGATAAAATATATTTTTTTAATAAAATCAAACAAAGTTTTAGTGCATTTCATTTCGATCGATCACATTACTTTTTCTTAAAGAATTTAGAATCCTTAGTTATTTCCTCCCGAGGTGCACCAAAATCATGGTGAAGTACTTTTAAATGCCGTCGCGATTTTTGTTCATAAAATATATATTTTTTGATAAAATCCAATAAGGTTTTAGGGCATTTCATTTCGATCACATAATTTTTTCTTAAATAACTTAGAATCCTTAGTTATTTCCTCCCGAGGTGCACCAAAATCATGGTGTAGGTATCTACAAAATATCTAGATCTATCCGCGTGATAATATTATTTTTACGATTTATTGTGCAGATTTTATTACTCCAGTGCTAAGATGTAATAATTCTTTCTATTGCTATGGATCGGACATATCTCACATATCATATATCATTTTACAATGTTTTGACATGTATACGTAAAAATCTGTCTCTGTGTTGCGGTAATCTGTACATTGTTTTCTGACTAGCTGTAATGTTTACATTTTTTGACTTTCAAACCTACTAAAACCGTAAAAATGATCGTTTGGTGAATATAAATTATCGAATAGCATCTTATTAGGTAATCTCTCGCCAAATAATTTAGGTAACAAAGCAATATTGTAGTATTTGTAAACCAAAAATGTTAACTAGGTTTCGGAATAAAACCCAGTTACTGACCACTGCCCAAAACGTCAAATTACGGCGCTTTTTTGTACTGGTATTCCACTAGTATTAGATAAGTATGACGTATTATAATTACATTTATACAAGAAACGTATTCGACAATTCACTGGCAAATATTTCGAAACGAATCAACGGTATGGGACCACGGCGATTCTAGACGTAAAGAGCTGCCAGTATACTGGGATATATTTGTGAACATACTCTAGGTTTTCTATGATAGACAATCAGCCTCTGACACACAGATTTGACTGATGTCCTTTATTTATTTTCCATTAAGTGCCTGTGGATTTTTTGTACCAAATATTCATGATCAGGCGTTGCTCTCACATATCAACAGATTGTTCAAATTTGTAAACAAAGCGATTTATCTTTATAATTGGTATATTTTATCAAAAACGAAGCTGATGGGTGCCTCCGGAATCATGATTGAAACATTTTGGCGTAAAAATATTTATTCCTGTATTTGTTTTCGCTGAATTCTAGAAGAAATAAAATTTTGAAAGGATTATTTTTAATGCACATTTTTTTAGTGGTAAATGGATTTAAATCAAAATTTTAAGCTGACCCTAACCTTGGTAAGGAACGTAACTAACTTACAAAAAATGTTTGAATGCTTATAATTACTTGTGGTCAAAGTTCTAGTGAAAATAAAAACACGAAATTTCACTAATCCTCGTTATATGCGGCCTTAAAGTAAAAAACCGTGTTGGATATGTTTTAGATTGCTTGTTTACTATAAGAGACCGGCCCGGCCTCTCATAGAAAACAAGCAATGGAACAGCAAAAAAATGGAAAGGACGTAGTAACAAAATTAGTTTTTGTCACATAATTTAAAAACCATAAATACATTTCATATAAGCTATGGGCAAATTAAAGTGTATGCTTGAACCATTATATGTACAAATTTTGGAAGCTTAAATCACTCTCCTCTGTTGGCAAAATAGGAATCCCTTTTTTACAGAGGTCTTTTTGATTGATTATTCTGTGTTATAAAAGTTGACCAATCGTGTTACGCTATGGGTAATTCAAAGACAAAGACATGACGAATACTGACAATGAACTTTAATTTCTTAGCTTTCGACTTTCTGCAGCGACCACTTATCCCAATAGACGCCTAATGTTTTGATTTCTCTTAACAAATAATTGTGTCAATGCGCTGAGGTAAGCGACGCGCGGGGTGAGGGAAGAAATGCATTACGATTGGCCAATTCAAATTCACGGCATGTCATAAATCATAACTAGTGATGGGAAGTACGAGAAGCGCTGGCCAAAAGAAAAAAAAACAGTACATAATATTTATTTTATTTTTAAGTGTAGAATGAAGAAAAGACTTTTATAAATTAATATTTAATCATTTTTAAAATGAATTAACTTCGTATAAATTCTCCGAACTGCAGGTTTCTGAACCGAAGATTTTGTGAGAAATACCAATCTTGTAGTTATGTATTTATACATCACACTATTTGCTAAATCCACCACATGATTGGTTTCTTCATAATGAAATTGATGGAAACTTATTTCTGAAAAAAGTTGTTCACCAATAAAGCTGCTTGAAGTTTTATTGACTAAAAACTCTGCTTGGTTCACTTTTCTTTACGCCTCCAATATACAATTTCATGATAACTTCACAGCGACGGCAAATTTTAACAACACTTTGTGATGGGTAGATTAAGCCACCCATGTCTCTGTAAGCTATAAAACTGTTAGCATTTTCGTTTAAAGTAATCAATGCCCCTATGCAGGTTTTACATTTCAAATGCTTTATTAAAGAGCTAGCAACAAAACCTGCTATGTACTCAATAGTATTTTCAGCAAACTGAGATAAGCAAATTGATTCTATGGCACTGTCTAAATCTTGATGACTTTCGGTGCCGAACTGAATTTCGCTCTTATCTTCTGCCGTTGTAGTCAAATTTATTCTTTGCAGTGCAGATGAGCAGTTTAGAATTGATATATTCTCTAAAGGTATGCAGTTACCCGTAGATACTTCAACCAGTTCTGTGTGTATCAATATTTTTTTAACACGACGTGGTAATGATGATGATGACGATGACGATGATGATGATGATGAATTTGAATTGCGTGGTAGCATATGCTTTCTGTACTTAAAACAACGCCGAAACTCCCAAACGTGTATCTATAAGGAGTCAGGAGTTCTCTCAGCATCTTCGAAACCATGGTATACCTTGACCCAATATTTGAATTTTTGGTAGCATATTCTTAGTACACTTCACATAAAACCAAAATCACCATAATATGTTTCCATATAAATTTCGAGGAGTTCCCTCGATTACTCCTGGATCCCATCAGGTCACCGCTTTTGTGAATATGGTACCAAATTGGAGTGAAACCTAATACAACAAAACAAAAATTTCGAAAATCGGTTCACAAACGGCGGAGTAATCGTTGAACACACAAAAAAAAATATCCACAGCCGAACATATAACCTCCTCGTTTTTTGGAAGTCGGTTAAAAATTTAAAAACACATACTTACACACGTTTACAAAAACAATTCATAAAATATTACTCTTTTTCAACAACATGAAAAAAAAAAACAATTTGTTTAACTGATAAAAAGTCAATCATCGCATCACTAGTGACGCTTGACTCGGCTTGACAGTAATGAAAGAAAGGATAAGGATTACTAGTTTGTGTATGATAGAAAGGGAAATACTTATAAACAAACGTTTTCCTTGACGTATTCGGACCAGCGTAAGTTGAGCTCTGAAGAAATTGATTCCTGACAATATAAATCTTAAAATTGGCTTACCTATGAAAAGTTATGCCGTCTTTGCTAAAATTAGACGATTGGCTACATTTTCCACACCATTTTACTGTACAGGGAGCCATATTTCGCCTTTATCGTATTTTATTTAGTAGTAGACGCATGAGATGTACATAGGTCACGGAAGTGGTCGATAATGAGACAGATTTCGCTGTAATTGTCTCAAGTAAGACCTATTAGTCTTACATGTTGCCAGACAGTATTTGCCTTGCATTAGGCGTCTATTGGGATAAGTGGTCGCTGACTTTCTGTTTCGAATTTCTGTATTTTTGTACTGATTTGACATTTGTCAGTTTGACAGTTTTGACAATTCATTTGCTGAATTGATTGAGAGTACACGTTCGTAATTCACCGTACCCTTGTTTTTTCACAAAACCTACTCATAAGGCAGAGTTTTTGTCAACGCACTCTGACATTGGCGATTCACTAAGGAGCCATTAATAAAAAAGAAGAAGAAGAGAGGAATTGCTAAATGTGACCATTTTAGCCCCGCTGGCCGTATAGGTCCGGAAATACTGCTGGTGACAGTTCGTTCCTGAGTTTTCGGCAGAAACTTACGCGAAAAACGCACGTTGGAAGACCACCACTCATCAAGGTGATGAGGATGGTATGTTTTTCGCGTGGGACGATGGCGAAAAGTTGCAGGTGGTATGATTCCGAACAATTCCTCAGAGCACTCCCTATGATACAACCGATAGAGGATGCAGAGTGAAGCTACATCTCGGCGTAATTCCAAGGGGTCCAAGCTGTTTGAAACACTATGGCAGTCAACAATTCGAGCGGCCGGATACGATCCAGAGGGAGCGTTGGTATTTTGGCGCCCCTACTCAGAGATGAGAAGAATATTCCATATTATGAGGCCGAACCTGTGCCTTGTAGAGTTGTAGGCGTTGATCCGGAATCCGGATTGGAGCACTGTCTCGCTCTGTTAAGAACACCTAGCTTCTTCGAGGCTAACTTGGCCTTACCCTCTAGATCAGTGGTCTCCAACCTTTTTTTCATGTGGGCCACAAACATGTTTTGGTCGTGATGTCGCGACTCGCGAGCCGCAACAAAAATTTTTTAGAGTAAAAAAATAACATTCTTCAAAATTAACGATTTCAAAGTGGAAAAAGTTTAACGATTATCACGTAGACTTTACGTTATTTTGCCGGTGGGCGTGAATTTCAAAATTGTTTAACATCACGCGGGCCACAAATAAAGTCCCGGCGCGCGGACCGCATGCGGCCCGCAGGCCGCGGGTTGGGGATAGCGGCTCAAGATGATATCGGAACTGGCACCACAGCTATTACGCATGTCCCAAGTTTTAACATCTTTGTAGTCAGCGCAGTATCTACGAGAACAGTTAAGAGGCCGGGTACCCTTGGAATTTTTCATACAAACGTAATACCAAAATCATTTTCTCATACGAAAATATTTAACATGTTTGAGTTATTTTTCAGTTTAGAATAGTAATTACCTAGGTTCCTGCACAAAAATTTACTTCAAAATATTTAAACACAAAAAAAATTTTTTTGTTTAAAATTTTTTTTAGTAAATTTACTACTCAATATTGAAATACTAAAAAATAGAGTAAAACACTAAAAATATATAAATAAATAGTAAATTTACTACTAAATATTTAAATACTAAAAAATATTTTTTAGAAATTAAATATTTTGTAGTAAATTTACTATTTATTTATATATTTTTTAGTGTTTTACTCTATTTTTTAGTGTTTCAATATTTAGTAGTAAATTTACTAAAACAAAATTTTAAACAAAAAAAAATTTTTTTTTTGTTTAAATATTTTGAAGTAAATTTTTGTGTAGGAACCTAGGTAATTACTTTCTTAAACTGAAAAATAATTCAAACATGTTAAATATTTTCGTATGAGAAAATGATTTTGGTATTACGTTTGTATGAGAAATTCCAAGGGTACCCGGCCCCTTAACACATTATATTAATAAGTACTTATACTTTAGTATGGTTTATGAGATATGAGTAACTAGTGCATGGGTGGTCTACACAAGTGGCCTTGGCGGTTATAGTAATCGTTACTAGTTAGATGTATGCGGGATTAACTACTATAGACTAATATGGGTGCTATTACTTATAACTCGCTACTACTTTAATTATTGTAATGGGAAATATATTATAATACTAATCAATAGTAGGTATAATACATAATTTGGGTAGGTAGTTAGTCTGTTTTTAGTACAGAAACACTGAGGCCGGACGCCGGTATAAATAGTCAATACTCAAGAATACTCAAGATGCATCCAGCATCTCGGTCTCAAGACACGGTTCTGCTCTGTGATTGGTTGGCTGTCAAAATTTGGACCAATCATAGAGCCGAACCGCGTCTTGAGACCGAGATGCATCTTGAGTAGACCGTACTGACTATTTATATCGCCCTGAGTCTTGAATTCTAGCACTATACCACTCTTAAGTAAGTTCGAGTCTCTCTGAACTTACTTAAGAGTCGCAGACTGGAGTGCTAGGATTTTTTGTATCGCTTAGGTATTATTTTTTTTATATAAACTAAGGGAGTAAACGAGCAAACAGGTCATCTGATGGAAAGCTACCGTCGACCATGGACACTCGCAATATCAGAAGAGCTACAGGTGCCTTGCCGGCCTCGCTACCTTCTTGAAGGTTTGCAGGTCGTATAGGTTCGGAAATACTGCTGGTGATAGTTCGCTCCAGAGTTTTATAGCCTGGAACGAACTATCTTGCTGAACTTATGTCATGTTACTCATATTCATATAACACAAACGAAAGTAAATATTTTTGGAAATTAAATTAATCTTGTGGTCCTTGTGTGACATTGCCTCAACCTTGTATTCAATAGGTAATCAAGTGACACTTGGGCGCCGACATTATAGTTCCATTTGCCTAAGTTATCGCGCGCCAAAATTACCTTGTCGGTCTGTAGTAAGTAGATCAAAATTTTCGTTAAACTTATTCTGTAGCAACAAGCATGCAAAAAAAATGCAGACAATAATTTTCTCTCGTACTTATAGACGTTACTCTTTATTTGGGCAAGTTCTAGAATATAAGCTTTGGCGGAATTGTAATTTATAGGTCATAATGGTACGAAAGTACAAAATGATATTTTTTTTCAAAAGTTAATAGTTACTGAATTTACTTTTGAAAAATTAAATAATTCGAAAAATTAAAATTTTTCAGACGAATTTAATTTTTATAAAGTACGAAAATGTAATAAGGAACAGACGTATTGTACAATGTTTACGTACACATAAAATTGCATACAATTAGATTTCCTTGCATATGAACATATTCTTAAGAATAGAATATTCTCGCTCATCATAAAAATGTGAGATTATCAAAATATGTTGCATAGAAATTGCACGCTATTACGTTCCTACGTAAATGGCGCTTTGGAATTCTGTAAAAACTCGTGGCTATAATAATTACTCGTAACTTTTCGTCACTTTAACTACGAGGACGAATACCTATCTAGTTATTTAACTAGCTTTTGTGCTTGCTTGCAAGTAACAAAAAATTCATATTATGGAGTAAAAGCAGTACCTAGTATCTTATACAGTATACTTACTTATCAATTATAGTAGTCTGTACTCTGCAGTGAGTAAGGTCAGGGCCCCCGTAAGGGCTACTATGGCGCCTGTGTCCAAAAAAAGGATTTTGGCTCCCTTTTAGGCAAATTTTTTGGGTCCCTGGTTTTGGCGCCCCTAAAGGTGGCGATTTGGCGCACTACTTGCGTATTGTAAAGTGGGAGCATCATATAAAATACTAGACATATGTCACATACACATTTTTCCGGAATGAAAAGTATCATCTCCAATAGCAATCGTTATACAATATTGATCGTAATACAATATTGATCTAATTAGTTGAAATTTCTCCTAATTTCATCAAAATCGGTTCAGCGGTTTGGTCTTAAAGACACTTTCGCATTTATAATATTAGTATGGATATTCCTATTTTCATATTATAGTCGCAAGTCGCTACTCGCAAATAGCTTCCTCAACTTCTGAGATCAAAGTGTGAGCCGTGTCTGACTGAGATAACGAAACTAAAAACGCAGTTGAAAACCTAACAAAATACACGTGCGTGCTACGTCCGTAAAGATAATATTATAGTTTTTTACGTTACTATTCTAGTAATTATATATACTTACCTACTTAATTAAATGCTCTATAACAGTGTTTCCCAAACTTGTTGGGACCGCGACCCATCTACAAGAAAGTTTAAAGTTCGCCGCCCACCTTGTGTAATGAAGACAAAAAAAAGCAGCGGTTGCTGCCGCAACATATACTTACGCGTTAATTCTTATCTTAGTTCACCGTAGCATCTTCAGTTACTTAATTACAATTACGTTTACGTTCGAATGCCCCACCGGCCACCCCCGTGCCGCACGCACCCATGACGACGAACGAACGAGTAAAATGGCAATCGAACGAGTACGACAATCGTCCTATAGTTCCAGGGTCCACCCAAAATCTACCCGCGACCCACCAGTGGGTCGCGACCCATACTTTGGGAAATACTGCTCTATAAGATTCTGGAATCTAGATGGTGCCTTCTAATCGCGTAGCAATTTGTTTATCGCTATGGGATAAAACTTTTAGATTTTTCTTTTCTTTTCCGCATTGAAAGTTTTGTAATGAACGTTCATAAGTCATAACAAACAGTAGGTAATATTATGCGCAAGGCCATGCGTAGACTTCGGTGAAATTAAGTTTGAATTGCAAAAAAAATTTTTATAATATAGTATTATTTTAGGAATTTTAAATGAATTGTTGTTAATTGAGATGGAAGACGCAACCATGCCCGGCCTAGGAAAAGATGGCGCGACGAGCTGGAGGCATACCAGCCGGGCTGGCCAACGGTGGCGCAGGAGCGAGACAAGTGGAAGACCCTGGGGGAGGCCTTTGCCCAGCAGTGGGATAGTATAGGCTAACAAAAAAAAATGAATTGTTAAAAATGACTAAAGTAGGTACTTACTTAGATTTAAGACTATAATATTGCACACCATGTATATTATGTGGGAGATGAATGCTCCAAATAATAATTATCTTAATCCTTCAGGCCCCGCGCGAGCACCGGTGATCGCGAGAACAAAAGATTAAAGAATATAATGGGAATTCCTAGAACCTCCGATCGAAGGATTAAGACCTCTGTAACTTCATTGTAGCAATAAATAAATTCTGATTCTGATTCTAATTTCGCGAGGCAGTTACTGATGCTGCATTATAATAATTAAAGTGTAATTAAACTAATGTTCAATGTCATGGTCCATGAAGACGCTGAGCCTGAGGGAGATTTACCAATCTTCCTGAAACGCAGACTCGTTGACATATTTTGTGTACAGTGTATTAATGCCCGTCCTAAACTACAGTACCCTGGGGGAGGCCTTTTCCCAGCAGTGGTTAATAAAAGAAATGTTCAATATTCATACATTAGTTTGTTAAAACATAAACCAGTTTTATTGCTAATTAAAATGTAAATGTGGTGACAAAAATTACACTATTAAGTAGAATTTAATTGAATAACTTTTCGGGTTATTTTAATTAAATTATTTTAATTTTGAGGCTATCAAACTTAAAATAATTAAAAAAAATTGCGAGGCCCCCTCAAGCGCGAGCAATAGTTGCGTAAAAAATCATCCAATTTTGATCAGTTAGAAAATGTTTTATGCTGTTTTAAGCATTTCTCACATACTCGTAACGTCATTACTTTTGTAATTTAAAACGACTATAATATTGTAAAAAAATGTTAGTATAAAATACTATACTAGCTGTTGCCCGCGACTTCGTCCGCGTTAACATAGTATAATAACAAAGATGGAACTATCCATCACCGGATGATGAATAATTTCGAAACCGGTCGTGTAATTAGTTAAAAAGTTATAATAATATCTCTTAATATAGCGGATAAATTGCAAGAAAAAGTGTGTTTTATTAGTGTCCAACATGAATTTCCACCAAGAACCGTCAGTACAATCAATTACATAGCTTAAACACGTATCCAATCATTTTTAATCAGTAGCCCAAACGTAAAATTTCATGTTTCTAACTCAAGAAATAACGGACTTTCATTCAAACTTTTAACCCCAATTTCACCCCCTTGGGGGTAGAATTTCCAAAAACGCTTAAATATGTATCCACTCATTTTTAATCAGTAACCCAAAAATAAAGTTTCATGTTTCTAACTCAAGAAATGACGGACTTTCATTCAAACTTTCAACCCCTATTTCACCTCCTTCGGGGTAAAATTTTCTAAATTCCTTCCTTAGTGGGTGTCTAATTAATAAAACAACCCTACTCACCAAATTTCGTGGCTTTAACTTTAACAGTTTTTGCTCAGCGATGATGAATCAGTCAGTCAGTCAGTCAGTCAGTCAATCAGGACGTGTAATTTTATAAGTATAGATTATATTTTTTGGCTAAGTTAGGATTATAAGGCAAAAATGTTTGTGTCTTCTAGTATTAATATTTTTATTCAAACCTCATTCGCCACCACAATAATGATATTCTAATTGGTTGTAATTTCTCCTAAACAATTCTGGTTTAACGGATCATCCAAATATTGTGATTGGAACAAAAAATCACTCCACCCTAAACTACAAGAAAAATAGTTTTTATTACTTTAAAATATTATGTCACATTTTATTTTAACATCAGCTCATACCTACCTAAAATATAACCTTAGTCACAGAATAATATTATATATTAGTAGTACCAACCTTAGTATCAATTATCTTACCTAATCTGGTTTACAACTAATTTAAATTCAATGTCTCAAGGCCAATAATAATTATTGTTATGAAAAGTAAATTAAATAAACCTGTATTGCTTACGTAGTCGGTATACATAACTATTTACTACTTATTTAGTAATCTGTGGTATTGCGCTATTCTCTGTTCAAATAATAGTGTATGTCGGGACTAAAATATATAGTCCTGTTGTTTTAATAATTAATAATATCGGCTCCTAAGTAGACCAAATATCTGATGATTAGCGGATATCACCAGTCGCCAGTACTAGTACCAGAGAATAGTTTAAAATGAATTACAGTTTTTATGGAATCGCTTATAGAATTTGCAAATACTGGATCAATTTTGTTGTAGATCATCGAAAGAAAATGAAAATGTGCTTACTGTGTACGTCTACGTTTTTGCACTTATAAATTTAACGTTGTAGCTATTCACTATTTAGCTTTTTGTGCTACGAAATCGCTAAAAATGTATAGTCGTCGTATCTACAAAATCCATGGAATGTCTTGGATGTAACTGGATCTCTGAATGTTGCGAGTTGCGACTGTAGTTTTAAATTTTAAGCCGTTTCGCCTATTAGATTGACAACTTACTCAAGGCATAGAATTAAATTAGAATAGTTACCTACTACGTAACTCAAGGTAAGTTAAATAGCAGAATTGACTAAGCTGTATATTTGTTCAGGTGGCGAACGGCAAGTCTCGTGAGGCGGAGGGTCCCGTGTCGCTGTCGCCAGTGTCGCCGGTGTCCGCGACAAGTGAGTCGCGCGTGTCGCTCTTCAGCTGCTTCCACTGCGCCGTAAGTGTTGCTGATTATATTGCTAAAAAAAAGGCTGCAACTCGCTACCGTGTGTGATAACTGATAATAAATTCCTACGTATTTTACGTTATTTACACAACGCGTAGATAATATGTATAGTGTATATATACATTTGTATGGATTTAACAGATTTGGATGACGTCTCACGCATTTTAAAATCTATCAATTCATACTCTGGTAAACAAGTGCCATTTTCCTTGAAACCTGATCGCATGCACCGAAAATTATGATTTTAGTCTCATTCGATTTGGAATAGCATCTAGAACATTCTATCAAAATTCCAAGAGGGGCTGAAAAAAAATGCAAAAGTTATAAACAATAAAGTAAACAAAAAAGGAGGGTTTGGTTTTTTTTTATATATTTTGATAAACTATTTGAGATAGTTAAAATTTGAAATAGACCCTAAAATAGCAGGCCTAAAACAAATCCTAACTTTTGGAACTTTATCAACACTCCTTATAAATTTAATTGAGCGGGGAAAGTAACGGTAAAAACGCATAGTTCGCGTTTTTATAACTAATAAAATTTAAATAATAATTTGTATTGATGAAAAACCCCTAAATCCCTAATTACTTTATTTACATGAAAAATTCTTGAATGCCTTTGATTGTTCATAAAAAGTAAAAAATCAAAATTTTTAAATTTTTCCAACGGGGATCCCTTTCAAGCCCTTTTAAAATTAGTTCAAAAGAATAAAAAAAATCTGAATTTCTTGTTTTGAAAAAAAAATCCGCGTTTTTATTTAAAATACATTAAAATTGTGACTATTAACAAATTAAAAAAAGCGTAACAATTAAACAAATGGTGATAATTTATTTTTATTGACGGATTCTTGTTTATCGATATGTCTTCCTAGTACCAAATTTTTTTTATTCCTTAATATTAATATTTAATCAGTTAAAATATGTTTTTAGTTCACGTGGCAGATTCCGGCAAATCACACGAAATGCGAATTATGCGTTTTTACCGTTACTTTCCTCGCTCAATTAAAGTTATAAGGATTATTGATATAGTTACAAAAGTTACGATTTGTTTTAGGATATTTCCTGCTCTTTAAGGATCTATTTTCAAATTTTGACAATCTCAAATAGTTTATGAAATATTAAAAAAAAACCAAACCCTTCTTTTTTTTTACTTTATTGTTTATAACTTTTGCATTTTTTTTCAGCCCCTCTTGGAATTTTGATAGAATGTTCTAGATGGTATTCCGAACCGAATGAGACTAAAATCATAATTTTCAGTGAATGAGATCAGGTTTCGAGGAAAATGGCACTTGTTAATCAGACTATCAGTACTTTAGAATTTAGAAATGCATCTACGCGTTGCGTTGCAGTCTGAATTGACCCTTAATCGGTTCAGCGGTTTAGATGATAACTGATAACTGATAATATAGCAACAGATGAACAGAACAATGTTGTTTCACATCACATAATATTTCAATGGCAGTAGCGGGAGCCATTGAAGGCAGTGGAAACAATGGTTAGCATCCAGCCGCTCCATATTTAAATCACGTGTTTTGCACATGTTTAAACAACTACCAGTTCCTAGTACCTGCTACTGTACTTATAGTTAAAAATCACACAGTCCAAATTTATTTTTAAGAATACGTATTATGTAATAGACAATAGATGTACGTAATAAAAAAGTATTTACAAACATTTCCGACTAACTAGGATAGGTAAATCCATTAGTTTTTAGGGTTCCGTACCCAAAAGGTAAAAACCGGACCCTAGCTTACTCTTAAAATTACTGAAGTCTGAACGAACAGAGCGCCCATGACTATTCACAATGTCGGATGTGAAAAACAGCAACTTTACAGGAGAGCGATTCAAAGTCTAAATTGTGAATAACTTTTTACTTATTTCAAGTAGAATCATGAAATTTCAGGGTTGTGCTCTATAAGTCATTTACGTTTAGTATATTATTAGGAGTATCCCGTATTTTATGAATAAATATGAGAAAAGTCACTTCTGACCTTTTTAACGGAGTACGAGTAATGCTGATTTGTAGGAAGTGCCAGAACCGACATTGTTGCTTGTACAAAATCAATGATTGCTTGTCGGAAGTGGCACTTACGCCATTGTTAAGTGATAAATTTATATTTAAAATATGTCGCATGTAGAAATTACCAACAAAAATGAAAAATTTTAAAGAAAAAATATATATTTTAAGGACTTCTGTCAAATAAAACGTAAAAACAATGTATGTATGAGAATACAAAATATTTCTTATGACGTAAATAATTCAGAAAATCAAATTTTCATCCGAAATGTAAATCAACTGTAAATTAACTTAAAACATTGAAATAGTAGTAGTATTCATCATTATCTACAAAAAACCCGGGACAGCATATATGTATCTTTTATGGTTAACGAATAGTAACCATTTCCTTCATTAAAAATTTACTTCAAATCATCTCCTACTAGCGTGGCTTGTTTTGCATATTAACAATTGATCCTTACCTAAATAAATATCAAATTATTAATTGTGATTCTGTAAAGAATAGAATTGTCTTTTAAATTATTACCATGGGGCAAATATTTTAGTAGTTAGGGCAGTTTGATTAAATCTTAAAACAAGGCGCTGACGCCGCAATGGCGGTGGCTGCCATGAATTTGTAATGCAAAATATTATATTTTAGAAGTGAAACAACTTGCTATAGATCTTATCGATATCTGCAAAATACGCTGGAGAGATGAATTTGCCCAAATATGTGGGAAATACAGAAAATACTGACGAAGGACTGACTGTTTTGCAGGTCCATTAATTTGTCAGCGAAACGAAGTTTGCGTAGGTAATCAGGTAGTTCTTAAAAATCTCTACATTTTTAGGGCACTTACGTACTACCACAGCCTTAACTTTCATGAAAAACATAGATGAATATTTATTAGATTAATTAATCAAAAGCAGTCTTCTTCATCCGAGATTCTCTATTTATTCTATAGTATTTTTTGAGGATAATTTCACTTTTACATAATCTGAGTAAATCTATATGTTTGTTAAGACAAATTACAAGCTCTGCATTTATAATGTCTACAAGATTAACAAGGATAATCAAACCAGCTACTCAACGAATTTGAGAAAATTATAATAATAGTATAGGAAAAAAAATGTTCATGGAAATCTTGTGACTGAAGTTAAACCTAGTGTGAAAAAAGGTCCTTTTAATACTTTTTTTACGATTTCGAGCTTATGTTTTATTGTTATTACATGTATTTAAAAAATGCCGAGAAAATCAGCTATTTGATACCAGATCGTCAAAACACGATAATTTAACTAAAAATTATATTCATTCATTGTGTATGTGTGCCAACAAAAACTTATTTTCGTACAAAAATGTCCTATTTTGAAGCCTTCTGAATTTTTTTTAAAGTCGGTAAGCACCGACAGATATAAAACAAACTCCAAATGGCATTAATCTAATTAGAAAAATAAATGAAATGCTTATGATGGAATACTACCGACATTTTGCCAATTTATAAATCCCCATATCAATGTCGGAAGTGGTACTACCGACAATTTAACCATTTATTAAACCGATTAAAAATGTCGTATGTGGTACAACCGACATTTAACACATTTGAAAAACTGGTTAAGAACGTTGGATGTGGCACATCCGACAATTTTAAATGACCAACGATAAAATGTTATTGAAGATAAATGTTTTTCTTATAATCAAATCTAAAGCAATAAAACATAAGCTGTGCTGTTCAAAATCTTTAAAGAATATAATAAAGAATAGTAAATACCATTTTCCGCACTAGTATTAGCTTCAATCATAATATTTCCATCAGATTTTTTTTCCATATTACTATATATTTCTTAATTTCGTTGAGTACCTAGTTTGATTAGTCGTGCTGATCTTGTAGACATTAAAAATGGCGTTGAAAATTAAAAAAACATAACTAAGGTTGCATAAAAAAAAAAACAAGTGACAGCGCGACATCCATTTTCACCGTCAACATAGTCGGAAGTGGCACATCGAGCGCTCTCATTCGCCCCCGCGTCCCGTTAACAACGTAGGTAGTGACTATCCGACATTGTTAGCGGACTATCTTAGTAAAATACGACATTTTTATTGTAGCTATTTCAGAAACTATGCATAATATAGATTTTATCTTTTCATTTTATAGCCTTGGTTATAAGGACATGTTTATGGAATAAAATAAAAATGTCGATTTTGCACATCCGACATTGTTAATAGTCATGGGCGAGAGGCTTTCGTTTCTAAAGTTATAATAACATGGTGTGGAATATTATAATGTACTTATTCATGAAAAAGCAAATGTTACCTTATATGTATGATATTTAGGTACCCAATGTTTAGTTTAAGTTATGTATAGTTTAGCCCGCAAGAATTTCAAAAGTTTTTTTCTTTCAGCTACACAATGGCATCAAAGCTATACGGAAAGACAAACATTCCGCTAAATCTAAGGTGAGTTTAATTATTATAACAATTCGTAATAATTACATTATTAATTATACTAGCTGTCCCGGCGAACTTCGTGTCACTTTATAACCTTCCCTGGACTTCCACGATCATTTTTAGACTAAAATTAGCCCAATCGGTTTAGCCGTTTTCGAGCTTTAGCGCGACTAACACATTTGAAAATCCATTTTTATATATAAGACTAGCTGTCCCGGTGAACTTCGTGTCACTTTAAAACCTTCCCTGGACTTGTACGATTATTTTAAGACTAAAATCAGCCCAATCCGTTCAGCTTTTTTCGAGTTTTAGCGCGACTAACATATTTGAAAATCCATTTTTATATATAAGATTATTTGCATCCGAAATAACACGCTAATTAAGTTGATTTTTTATGTATAAATGGAACTACAAGGTGTTGACGTTATTCTATCTTAACCTAACTAATTTTAATTTTAATTACCCTTACAACAAAGAAAAATTAGGAGCGTATTTTCCTACGTAGAATCCACTCCAGTTTTTGCCTACGAACCGGAGATTAGAGAAAAAATATTATGGAAAAAATATAATAATATGTATTCTAAAATTTAAGCGCGTCAGTACACGATAATTTGATCTCGTTTAATATGTATCAGGTGTTTATACTTTACATGTGGAATGTATGACTTTTTTTGAATTATCTGATTTAGAAACATTCTAGTAATGCGCGGTGAGTGACCGGGCTTCCGCGCTGCGCCCGCGCCGGCCCGCGGTCACGTTTCGCGGGTCGCATCCAGTAGGAACCTCCTTTCTCCCCACTCTCCCCGCTCTCTCCGCTCTCCTCTCTCTCCGGCGACGGCGACACGTGACGGCATACATTACGCGACAAACATTGTTTGTCGGCGAATTCGAATTTAAAAAATCAGCCAAGTGCGAGTCGGACTCGAGCACGAAGGGTTCCGTACCGATACAGAGCAAAAATAGGCAAAAAATTGTGTTCTTTGTATAGGAGCCCCCCTTAAATTTTTATTTTATTTTAATATTATAATTAAATATTAAAGTACACATACAACAAAATAATGTGTGAAAAATTCAAGTACCTACATTTTGCCATTATTGATATAGAGCGAAAAAGGCCGAAAAAACCACGTTTGTTGTATGGTAGCCCCCCTTAAATATTAATTTTATTTTGTTTTCAGTATTTGTTGTTATAGCGGCAACAGATATACAGAATCTGTGAAAATTTCAGAAGTCTAGCTATAGCGGTTCTTGAGATACAGCCTAGAGACAGACAGACGGACAGACAGACTTCGTTAAGTCTCAGTAATAAGGGCCCCGTTTTTAGGGTTCCGTAGTCAACAAGGAACCCTTATAGTTTCGGTCTGTCCGTCCGTCCGTCCGTCTGTCCGTCTGTCTGTCTGTCTGTCTGTCCGCGGTTTTACTCAGAGACTATAGAACCTACAAAGCTGTAATTTAGCATGAATACAAATATTAGTGATGGCAACAAAATGGTACATGAAATCGTAAATTTTTTTTATCGTACACATCAAGCGGGGATGAATTTTATTTTTCGCGCCCACCACATCGTGCGGGGTGTCGTTGAATAGGTTTTTTTTAAATATTGCGAGTATTCATAGATCATTTTCCGATTTAGGGATCCGTTTGTGAAATATTAAGTTTTAAAGTGGAAAAAATCGTTAGATTCCAGTTGGATCTGATTGGTTGGATCTAGAAATGTCAAAAAATTCACGGGAGTAGGAAATATGCTGAATTTAAAAAGAAAACTATCACGGCTGAGAAGACTTCATAAGTTACTGAGTAATAGTCGATTAACTAAAAAAAATGTATTCGGCGAAGTATAAAGGACCTTTTCGTTCAAATTCCTTTGAAAGTAACTGATATAATGTTGGTAGTGTAAAACACGCTTTAAATGTACGTTCATTGACCATAAACATTATCAAAAACTTGCGATACTACGGAATCCTAAAAACGATCGCTTACAATTACTTCCTGAAGAGCAATTTTTGTCGCAGAAGCGCTATATCGTATCTTTTTATGTTACTTATTTAAATATATTTTCTTGTGAGGAATGTTAAAAATAAAGCACTTAAAATTTTTTGCTGATATACCCATTATGTAAATTTGTCGGTAAAAACTACTACAA
Organism: Polyommatus icarus; assembly: GCA_937595015.1. Lineage (NCBI taxonomy): Eukaryota > Metazoa > Arthropoda > Insecta > Lepidoptera > Lycaenidae > Polyommatus > Polyommatus icarus. The sequence goes on along the minus strand of OW569332.1, from coordinate 12,157,375 downwards.
AGTAAAATTAATTAGTATTAAGTAGCCTCTTAATTACTGTTATTTATTAATTTTCAAAATATGGAAAACAAAATTAAAGTTAAAAATCTAAATTTGGAAATGACGTAGCACGCGTCAACGAGATTATTAAAATTTTCGTAGATAATCTACGACTACAGCTACGAGAGTTTTTAAACTTTCTATTATTTTTTTTTTATCTAAGTAATACTATTTAAATTGTAATTCAAACAACCTTACTTGTTATTTTTTTATGTGGTAACATAGAAAATCAAAATAGAACACTCTCTTATTATAAATTTTTAATAAGTAATCTAGCACATATTATTATGTCTAATAATTTAAAGAAAATTAGAAGTTTACCTTATCACCCTTAAAATACAATTACCAAAAGGAATAATAAATAACAATTGTTTGATTTAAGCTTGTAGGTTTTAATTTAAGCTTGCTACTTGCGATTTTGTCGCCTCTTTATACTTCTCTTAGGTCGGAATTTCGTAGTCTGCGGTCGCGGAGTAAATAATATATGGGTAAAGCTACTTTACAAGATTAGTGACGAAGTGTAGTATAATTTCTTTATGGTAACCGATTTGAAATTTTAATGTCACGTGTCGCAAGCGCGTTTAAAAATGGTAAAGGAGTAAATAAAAGTCGAAATATCTAGTTTTTTCCTTTTGTAGGTACAATTTTGTTTCTATTGACATAATAATTTGAGACTAAGGTTATGATCACACTCACAATAAAGCTATTTTACAACTGTACAATATAAGAGGTCGAGAGAATTGGTAGTTATACATATACTATTTTGTGCTGTAGCGAGTAGCGACTAGTGATTATTGAGGCTTCGAGAATCGAATAAGGGTCAAAGTTCAACCCATTTTTTAAACATTTTTATTTTTTACTTAAGTAGTGATTTATTTATAGTGCCTATGGATGCCTATGCATCCTTAACCCTAAGGTTAAGAAAATTGTGTTATTATTTCTCCTGTCGTCCTTATCTTCTATCTCGCCGTCTTTCACCGTCTTTCGAGTAGAAAAAATATCTTTTAGGTATTCTAAGCTTTTGGGAAAATTTTCCATAGTAGGTATACGAATCTATATTATTTTAAAAATCTTAATTTATACGAACGCTGTTAAATAATTTTAGCGGTCGTACGAGGCGTAATAAAATTTATAATGCGAATTAATTTTTAAAGGTTCTAGATTGATAAGTTCAACCTACTTATGACTGAATGGAAAATTTGGCGTACGATCTAACGTGATTATTTACGATCTCAATAATATAATTATTAATTATGTCCTCGAGGTAAGTTAATTTACGTATGTCATCGACGCCATCACTAGATTTTTAAAATGAAGCAACGGATTTTTGATGCGGTTTTTTCAACAGGTAGAGTGATCGAAGAGAAAATGTTAAAAATATGTTTATACACATATTGAAACGTTATGAACACTAGCTGGCCCAGCAAAACATTGTTTGCTGGGCCAGCTAGTGGATACATAAACTTTAAAGGGTTTGTCCTGAAGTGAGCTGTAGCGTAATAGTTAATTCGTATAAAAGGGCCTATTCACGGCAGTCCGCCGTGCCGTCCGCCGGCTTATGCAGGATAGTGAATAGGCCTTTTAATGGCCAAGAAAAAAACAAACTAAGAAAAAATAAAATAAAAGGAAGTAACCGTTTAACACCGGATGTGAATCAGAGATGTTATCGAAAAACTGAAGGTCAGGTGGTCTTCCGACGTCCGTTTACGAGACAACTTTTATCTTAAGGTCACAAGACCGGTCACTTTCATGTCAAGGTCCAATAACCAGATGGTCTAGCTGGCGAAAATAATCAACGAGTCAAATAATGACGAGGAAGAGCCCGACTGAAGGGAAAATAGGTTGTTAAAAATAAAAATACATATCTATGTTCCTTCCTTTGGGTTCCTTTTTTAGGGAAAAATAATAAGTATTTTTGTCCCATTGTTGTTGGAATGGCAAGATTGGCAAGGCGTGTAAATAGCCTTCACGGGATCTTAAAAGATTCATAATTCGATTAACCTTCCGTGAATTTGATGAAAAAAGAAAATTGAAACTCCCAAACTGAACTACGTCCGTACGTGGACGGTGGAGTCCTAACAATATTATAACACAGACCCAGAGGCCAGAGTGTCATTTGAGAGCTTTATAATTAACTAATGAATAAAAAAAGAGGGGTTGCACTCCGGGAGTGCAAGCAGAAGTGAAAACTTGATTATTAACGTTGTGCATTATTTTTTTTAACCCATTTTTTAATCGAAACCCTTACAATCGATTAAATTTTTAACCCATTTTTTATGAAAATCGATTTAAAAAAAGATTTTTTTAATTAATCGAAACCCTTACAATTTTTTTAACCCATTTTTTATGAAAATCGATTTAAAAAAAAAACGATTTATTTAATTAATCGAAACCCTTACAATCGATTAAATTTTTAACCCATTTTTTATGAAAATTGATTTTTAAAAAATCAATTTTTATAAAAAATGGGTTAAAAAAGTTGTGTTTGTACGATTTCCATGTTACAACACTACTCTCCAACCGTCTTACGGTTTTTCGATCAGCACGAGAATCTGACGCGAGTTTCACAGTTTTTACCCATTCCACAAAAGTGCACAACGCCGCTAAAGAAGTTTTCACTTCAAAAATATATCATCTTATATATAAAATTCTCGTGTCACAATGTTAGTCCACGAGCTCCACCGAAACGGCTCTACTGATTTTTACCAAATTTTATATGCATATTCAGTAGGTCTGAGAATCGGCTCCCCCCGATGGTTGCTCGCCTTGTCGCGGCGGTGGGGCTCTAGTAACCGCGGCTTGGACAACCGCGGTGAAGCAAAGAGGCAACCAGGGCCGGCCGGTGTCGCCGCCTGGCCCGAGGAGGGCGCTCCCAGCGGACTGGAGAAGTCCGCTGCGGATGCGCACCGAGGTGGGGCCGCAGAGGAAGAGGCAAGTAGGTATTACGGTGCGCCGCTTGCCCTATCCTCTGCGGCCGAGGTGTGGTCGGTGGCAGAGCCACAGTCCTGATCTGCCACATGGCCTCCAAGTAGCAGACTCGGGGGGCGTCTGCTACAGCCCTGGTGGGGGCCGAGGAGGAGGGCGCACGTGTTGTGCGCCCATCGTGGAGTCTTCGGGCCGCTGGCGGGGTCGCAGATGTGTGTATCGTTCCTGTGGCCCCGTCAAAAGGCGGCGAGGCGGAAGATGGGGGGGGGTTTTAGTGGGTATACCGTGGTCTCATTAGCTACGGGAGTCCCACATCACCACTCGGGTCGCCCCCTGCGCCTGGGTGGTATGCGTAATGCATTTCCCCCTCCGGAAAAAAAAAAAAAAAAAAAAAAAAAAAAAGGTCTGAGAATCGGCTACTGGGTACTTTTTATATTGATAAGTGCATTTGTTGAATAAATAATAGTAAATTATTACAAGCTGAGACTGACGGCGACCATTAAGTTTGTGCGACGGGATAGCGATCGACGTTGCCATGGCGACATACATATTTATTTAGTCACTTCAATAAAATAATATGGGCGAAATACTTTATATTATGGCAAAGCAACGTTTGCCGGGACAGCTAGTACCAGATAAAATCCGCTAATCAGTTTTTGCGTTAAGAAGTACAACATCACACGCTCTACAATTAGCATTTGATTTAAATTTTAAAGTATTCTATATTGGTTAAGGTCGTCCCCCGAGCAAACGACCTTGGCCATACATTTGCCGCGTTGCCGAGATCGCGCCAAAACCCTATTATTTTTACTTATCTTGGTTCAAAATTGTCCTAAAAAAAATTTTAAACGGCGAATATGTAGTTTATGATATTGTCGATCTATTGGCGTGAGTTTCAAAGAAAAGTAATTTGTAAATCCTAAGGAGATGCTGAATGTATGCTTGAATTTTAACAAATTGGTCTTACTTTGGAAGCTGAAATCATGAGTATAAGAAACAAAAATAGAAAATTTAAAACGACAAAAGGAATGTTGATATACTGAAGATTATTGCTGTATTTTTATTATAACTTTGTAGCTTTCAGATTATGAGTTTATAAGGTTTTAAATACGGTCAATTACGGAATCTCCGGACGGAACGCTATCCTCCATAAAAAAATTGTTCCGTCGCATAAGAACGACAAACAAGCAGACAGATCGACTGATGTAAACAAGTACCGCCGCCGATCTTTTGTGAGTATGATCAGTCCATGGTATGATCAACTTTCACTTGAAAAAAATACAAGTTTTCGGGTTTTCTCCAAATACCTAGGTGTCGTGAATTAGAAATTTGCTTGCGATAAGTAAATTTTTCATTGACTTCTGCCCGCTGCTAAAACGCCCAAAAAACTATGATTTTCATATCATCTTTCATTCATATCTGATGTAAAAGTTAGGGCATTGATCGTCGCGCGCTCCTAGAGGTATAAATTATAAAAATGGCGCACGTGCCTTGTGTTTATGAAGTCTCTCACGTGTAGGATACATTCTCCTTACTTTGTTGCATAGGCAAAATGGCTTACGGCTTTTCTTGTGCCATCATCATCAACCTTAGAGACCCGGAGTAGGTGGGCCATTCATAGGCAAACTCTTTATCTAAGGCATTGGCCGTACAGACTATAGATAAAGAAACGTCTCGATTCGCCGTTTAGACTTAAGCAAACTATCAAGGCGAATGGCTAACAGTATAATATAGATGCATATTACATGGTAGAAATTATAAACAAATATGTTTAAAATATAATTTTATTCCTACATAGTACTATAATATCGACGACGGAAAACAGAAAGGGCGTATCCCGTTAAAAGGTCGTAACTAGACTATGTATAAGGTCATTATCAGTTTTTTTTCTGCGTCGATTGGTCTGGGTCTGGTTGCTCTACAATGACATGAAATTAAAAAAAAAGTGAATATTTTTAAAAGTGTGATCATTTTTTTTGGTGTAACTGCCCACAAAACTGCGTATTTATACTTTTTTGAGATACGATTTGAAGAAGTTTGTGTTTTTAATTAAAACATATTTACGCTGTTCCTGTTTCGATGCGTCCCAGATGTTACGACCTTTTTGCGGGAAGCAATTTTTATGCTTGCTATGTTACGACATTTTAACGGTTCAGATTTTCCTAAGGACAAATAATGACTTCTTAGATACTACAATTTCATGGGTGGTAGAAATGAACTCAATCGTAGTAAATACGAGTCACAGGTCCCGCAATTTGTTGAACATTCCGGAATTTCTTACATACACCCCAGGTAAGTTACCTTAGTCGCTGCGCGGGCGTCGTGTTGAAAGGTTGTGTCAGTTTCGCTGTAATGAAATCGTGTTGCAAAAACCTTGGAGTGTATAATTTCTCTATACAAGGTATGTTATAAATTCTAAAGATTTAATTACCTAGTAATAAGTTCCAGGATACATAATGTATTCTTGAGCTAAACTCAAAAATAATGTAAACAAATCGAAATCAAATTCTGCGTGGTACCTATGCGTTGTAAGATTTTAGGTTTTTTTACTACTATTAGGGGTTAAAGTATCAAGTTTCCGTTTTTGTAAGTAGGTGTTCGTGAAATTCAATTTTCCCATAGTAACGTTTTTCTTAATCCTTTAATCGAGGGTTCCAAGAATTGCTATTGTATTCTATTGTTGTCGCAATCACCGGTGCTCGTACGGAGCTTGGTGTGTTAATTAGGTAACAACTAATTTAAATCTAAAAGCATACCTACGTATTTATGGGCATGGTAGCTTACATGACACATTTTTTAACCCCCGACAAAAAAGAGGGGTGTTATAAGTTTGACGTGTCTGTCTGCATGTCTGTCGGTCTGTCAGTCGGTCTGTCTGTCTGTGGCATCGACCATCGTAGCATCCAAACGGGTGGACTGATTTTGATCTAGTTTTTTTTTGTTTGAAAGCTGACATGATTGAGAGTGTTCTAAGCCATAGTTCATCATCATCAGCCTGCTCAGTACTGGAAAATTGCGTTTCATCTGGTTTGTGAAGGGCCGATTAGCATCTTGCAGTCGTTTGGTGGGCTTTATAATATTTTGCATTCTAGTTCGTGACATTTATGAATAAATACACATTAATGGAAAGTTCACCTGGTGCTGCAGCATAACCTGGTAATCAATAGGATACCCAACTCCTCACCAACTTAGAGCAGAGGTTTCGTGTTTAGGCTCATTTTAATTGCGACAATTAGTAAGACGTAGATAACAGTAAATATTTGCATGCTGCTGCTACAGCATTGCCAGGATTCTATAGGAGCCGAGCTTCATAATATTATTATGAACCCAAAGTGGAGGTTTCATGTTTGGACTCATATTGACGGCCTCATCCAAGAGGACATTCGTAGATGGTATTCATTGAGATAATAATATAATGATCCTTTTGATAGGAATTATTCTGCACTATAACGAATACAAGTTTAAAAAGCATGAAATAAAATTTAATTAATAAATATTGATGGATTAAATATTGATTTTATATCTTTTCTTATAATTTTAACCGACTTCCAAGAAGGAGGAGGTTTCTCAATTCTGCCGTATATTATATTAATAATATTGTTCATTGTTTTTAATGTTTAATCTTGTTCTGTAATGTTGTATATTATGTACAAGACTTATCTTTGACTACATTTTTATTTACTCCATAAATATCATTAGTAAGGAAAAGTAATATTATGAAGGGAATAATAATATAACAATATTATATTCTACTTAAATTCTGAATATTATTGTTAAATAATTATTTAATGAAAAGTACTATAATTACTTAGGTACCTAAAGTTACCATTATGGATATTTGATAACCTTATATTATGTGTTGTTGTTGTTATTTTAGTGGCATAATATATTATTTACTTAATTAGTTATTAAGTTGATATTGTATAATATTATATTTTTGCTTTGTGTTTTTGGTAACTTTTTAAAAGTTCAATAAATTTACGTTTATAAAAGCTTACGACGTTTTATTTCGTCATTGGGTGTCTAGACGTTTGACTTACAACCAATTTTCTAACCATTATAATGCATTATGAACGTGTTTACATCCCGTTCCTAAGAGCAAATTAAAACGAACATTAGTAACGACCTTCTTGAGGTCAGTAAATTTCTTATAGTTTTATGATTCAGTACAAACGTCGTATCAATATACGACCTTCTTGAGGTCTGCAATTTTTGTATCCAATGGGCGTAACTTGAATAACTTTATTTCTAGCAATAGGAAGTTATTGGTTTGTATGCCACTTTATGCAAGTTTTTATTTTAAAGTAAAGGTGTTAAAATTATGTTCCTACGATTTACCGTTAAAAAGTTATGATTTAATTTCCCAATATTTTTTTTTGTTTTTTGGCTCTGGTGTAAAGTTGCGTTAGACCGAGATACGCCCTTTCTGTTTTCCATCATCGATATATAATTGTAACCTCAAGGAGTTGCGTCATTTGACAAGTGAAGACCACCAAGTTTTCCTGGGTCAGATTGTGCACAGCAACAAAACTTATTGTTGAGTTTGCGGTTTTATTGTTCGTACATTCGGATGAGTTTGCATCTTATGACGTCAGTCGCGCCTAGAAACTGGACTGCCAAAGTGGAATTATTAGTGCTCATTTACATTCTATAATGGGCGGATTCTTGCGCTGGACCAGCTTTGTGTCCAGTAGCTGGCGTCCGCTACTGTACTATTGTACGGCTGCACTTAAATATTGCTATTTCTTAGAATTTATTCGGGGAGGATATAGTAGGTAAGTATTTTTTAATTGCTAGTTATGACAGATGATGGTAGGAACTTTCACAGTTTTTTGTTAGTGCCTATTCTCTTTAAGGGATCTTTTAAGAAAATGAAAAATTACATTCAGACTTTTGAACTGTGCAATAGATCATTCATCATGATAATATTAAGAATGAAGCCTACCTGCGGCTAGTACCTAAGCGTAGACACTGGACCAGGGGTCACCAATTAGTTTCGCTCGGGGTCCGTTTTAAGAAATAAAATACCTGTGCGGTCAACACATAAAAAAAAATTAAACAAATGTAATTACGGAAATTACAAAGGTATTTATTTACATTTCAATGAGAAAAGTGACATGTTTTGTTGCTAATTAGCTGACCGAAGTTTGGAGTGAAATTGGTGCAAGCTATCCTGGAGATGTTCATCAGTAAGGTGAGACCAAATAATGATTTAAACATATTTTTAACAAAATTCAGTATCGAAAATGTTTGGCACACAAGGGGCCGGCGGTCCGGATGCGGACCGCGGTCCGCCATTTGGTTACCCCTGCACTAGACACTTCATCGACAATTTTTAGGTACATCGTGCCCTTCGGCTACCCATCTGTTCCGATCCCAAATATGGCCGCATACGGAAATATTCCGAAGCCAGCACTCGCGAGTCGCGACACTTGAGTCTGTCCTGCTGCGTACAGTATATGCAAGCTGTGCCCCCCTCACCCCACGGCGCGCCGCCCGCCCCCGCCGTCGTCCGCGGTCACGTGACCATTGACGTCAATAGTGACCTCTGCCGGCACCGGCCTGCCTGTCGCTTATCTGAGCCGAAATACCCTACATACACGGGGTTCCTCGACCACATTTGCTGTAAACTTAAGCCCGCATCCGACCGAGTGCCTATATTTATACAGGTTGTGACAAAACAGAGTGATAATACTTTAGGGTGTGTATTTGTCTCTCATATAATATAGAGTTCGGTGTAAAAGTAGCAGCGCTGAAAGAGTGACTTTTTTTATTTTTGTATGAGCAAGCGCTTCAGCACCGTGAATTTACCCATACAAAAGGCTTAAGGTGACGCCATGTTAAAGTAAAAAACCATGTTGGATATGTTTTAGATTGCTAGGCCGGCCTCTCAATTCTCATAGAAAACAAGCAATGGAAGTTGCAACTAGGGTTGCCAACCGTACTTTATAATAAAGTATTGTACGTTATTTAAGGTAATTGTAATCTGTACTTTATATTGATAATAAAGTACGAAAAAATACTTTATTTGTCACTAGACGTTTCGTGCGGCTTCGCCCGCGTAAATTAGATATTTCACAGACAAATTATTTCACCAAAAATAGCCTATGATCTTTTACGTGGTTTGCTAATTGTTATCTGTGCCAAAAAACAGAATAATTGCTCCAGTAGTTCGTGAGATAAGCCCTTTCAAATAATTTCCCACGTTTACCACATATTTCTCTATTTATTCGTTCATATTAGTTGTAGCGTGATAAAATGTAGCATTTAGCCTTTCTAGATAAATGGACTATCTAACACTGAAAGAATTTTTCAAATCGGACCAGTAGTTCCTGAGATTAGCGCGTTCAAATAAGCACTTTTAAATAATTTCCTCCCGTTTTTTCCGCATTTTCCTCTATTTCTTCGCTACTATTAGTCTTAGCGTGATAAAATATAGCCTATAGCCTTCCTCGATAAATGGGCTATCTAACACTGTAAGAATTTTTCAAATCGGACCAATAGTTCCTGAGTTTAGGGCGTTCAAACAAACAAACTCTTCCGCTAAATATAATATTAATTATAGAAGTATAGACAATTTGATTTCTGTTGAAGTCGTAAGTATTTTTCGTTAAACAAAATTTATCGATTTATCGATCGAAAGAATCACGTTTATAACTGCAAAAAGCAATAAAATTTTATCTTTAAACTAGACGTTCCGCGCGGCTTCGCCTGCGTAAATTAGATATTTCACAGACAAATTAGTCCATCAAAAATAGCTTATGATCTTTCACGTGGTCTACTTCTTATGTGTGCCAAATAACAGAAAAATTGCTCCAGTAGTTCGTGAGATAAACCCTTTCAAATAAATTCCTCCGTATTTTCCACATTTTCCTCTGTTTATTGGCTCCTATTAGTCTTAGCGTGATAAAAATATAGCTTAGAGCCTTTCTCGATAAATGGGCTATCTAACACTGTAAGAATTTTTCAAATCGGACCAGTAGTTCCTGAGATTAGCGCGTTGAAATAAGCCCTTTCAAATAATTTCCCCCCGTTTTATCGACATTTTCCTCTATTTCTTCGCTCCTATTAGTCTTAGCGTGATAAAATATGGCCTATAGCCTTTCTTGATTTAAAATAGGCTATCTAACACTGAAAGAATTTTTCAAATCGGACCAGTAGTTCCTGAGATTAGTGCATTCAAACAAACAAACTAACAAACTCTTCCGCTTTATAATATTATAGTATAGATATAATAATAAAGAAAAATAAAATGCACTTTATTTTTATACTGTGTACTTTATTTTTCTTATTTAGAGTAACCAATGTACTTTAAATGCAAAAATAAAAGTTGGCAACCCTAGTTGCAACAGCAAAAATTGGAAAGGGCGTAAGCGACAAAGTGGTTTTTGTCGCGTTATTTAAAAACCATAAAAACATTTTATACTAGCTGTTGCCCGCAACTTCGTCCGCGTGAATGTAAGTATGTTATTATAATAGAGATTTAGAAAATTTAACACCCATTTACGACTATTTCATTTGAATCTATATTACTCACGAAATTTTTAATTTACATCAAAGACCAAGGAATCTTGAACCACAGATACTTATCGTTTTGAAAAATCCTACCTTCGAAGACCGCTTGGCATGGACAGGGGATGGGGGCCACAGGACAGGGGAAAGGAACATAATATTGTGACGGAGATAGAGGATAGACTACTGAAGACGGGATTTAATTCAGGCATCAGCTATCTCTCTTTAACCTACCTCTTACTCTCAGATTCCTAACCTAAAATTAAACCAGAATAAAATAACGCTTGAAGTTGTTTACTAACTTACCCAAAGGGCAATTTCTTTATGGGTCTTAGCCCACCCGCCACCACACATTCCCATCACTGTATCTCCTGTGTCACCAGGATCGACAGCGGTATATTTTTCCTCAGCGAATTATAATTCTTCATACTTCTATTTTCTTCTGATTAATTTCGTTGCGGGTCCCAAACCAGTTTGAGCATGTCATTCGGCTCCCTGAGATCATATCAACGGGTTTTCGTGGTTGGATACCGCTGTCGATCCTGGTGACACAGGATATACAGTGGTGGGAATGTGTGGTGGCGGGATTATTGTAATTCTTGTTTCTATTCAAAGCGGAGACAGCGAAAAGTTGCAGTGACCGAATGTCAAATAACTTAGGGGAAGCACCACGAAAATAAACTATCATAATAATAATTGTGACTACTATAATCTATAATCTATAATAATCTATAGACGCTTCACACCACGTCAGTCTGGCCCCGTGCTAAGTACCTAAAGGACTTGTGTTACAGGTACCAGACAACGGAAATATATTTAATACTTTTATACTATACATATATTTAAGATTTTTATTATATTATACACATATTTAATACACATCCAGACCCAGGAACATTGAAAACTTTTTGTTCCGTCGGCGGGATTCGAACCCGCGACCCCCGGCTTGAGCGTCCAACGCGCTTACCACTGAGCCACAGAGGTCATCTACTAAGCTATAGCTAAATTATTTATATTGCAATTTGCTGTGTTAGACAGTAGACTGTTGCCAATAATAATAGTGACAAAAACGCTTGAAGGCACGGAAGTTCCTATAGCGCTGTCCACGATATCAACGTAGTATGCGACATCTGATTTACACTGTAGGTGGTCTAACATTGTAGTTCTTTCGTTTTGGCAGAAAAAAAAACATTAAAATCGGTTAAGGGCGTTCCGTCCGGAGATTCCGTAATTGACCGTATTTAAAACCTTATAAACTCATAATCTGAAAGCTACAAAGTTATAATAAAAATACAGCAATAGTCTTCAGTATATCAACATTCCTTTTGTCGTTTTAAATTTTCTATTTTTGTTTCTTAAACTCATGATATCAGCTTCCAAAGTAATACCAATTTGTTAAAATTCAAGCATACATTCAGCATCTCCTTAGGATTTACAAATTACTTTTATTTGAAACTCACGCCAATAGATCGACAATATCATAACCTACATATTCGCCGTTTTAAATTTTTTTTAGGACAATTTTGAACCAAGATAAGTAAAAATAATAGGGTTTTGGCGCGATCTCGGCAACGCGGCAAATGTATGGCCAAGGTCGTTTGCCCGGGGGACGACCTTAAGTAGTTTAGGAATCCATCGCGGACAAACATCGTGACAGGAGATTTATATATATTAGATTTAGTAATAAGGCCGCCTTTGTGCACTCTCATCATTTTATTGTGTTTTTATTTTGTTTGTGTTGTGTGTTTGTAATTACTGCGATTTGTACAACAAAGTATATTCATTTTCATAAGCTATGGGCAAATTAAAGTGTATGCTTGAAACAATCTATGTACAAATCTTGGAAGCTTAAATCACTCTCCTGTGTTGGCAATATAGGAATCCCTTTTTTACAAAGGTCTTTTTGATTGATTAAGTACCTATTCTGTGTTATAAAAGTTGACCAACCGTGTTATGCTATGGTTAAGTAATTCAAAGACAAAGACATGATGAATACTGACAATGAACTTTAATTTCTTAGCTTTAGTCATAGCTGAGAAAAATCGATATCGCTATTCGCTACAGCCAAATTATCAAGGCCTAATAAATTTGCTCTTTCAGCGCTGCCACTTTCACAAATAACTCTGTACGAAGTAATGGAGGATCTGTCAAATAGGTTGTGGATTGCCTATCCGGCACTTTAGCAGGAAGTGATGAAACAGGCCCTTAATTATATTTTTAACTTATATTATACTTATTAGATTAATAACACCAGTCTCTTAACTCATAAATACTCCATCTTCCACCTTTGTCTGTCTGTCCTTCACGCTCTTTACGCTGAAACTGCTGAATCGATTTTAATGTTTGGTATGACAATATTTGGTGACCCGGGTAAGGACATAGAATAAAAAATATCCTATGTCCTTTCCCGGTTACTTTACGTACATTTTCCGTAACACGTTTATGTTACGGAAAATGTATGTGAATGTACGGTTTTGTGCGACAATCTAATTTTGGACGTCGCCTGGTGAGTGGTGACTGCTAATTTCATAAATAAGTAGACGTTTCCCACAAGTTTGTTGAGCTGCAGCCCGCAATACGATTTGCCGCAATATCAAATATGAACGACAAAATATAATCATATTTCCTTTAACGAAACCCAGTTTACACCAAACATCATTGCGGCAGTTTAAGAGCGAAAAGGTCTACCTTTAGGTGCAGATAGGTTGGAAATGACAGTCCGATCTAGACACGCAGTAGCGTGTCAAGCCAAGTTCCAGCATAACAGAATGGCGAGCAGCACCGTGTGTAATATTACACGAACCATTGACCCTCTCATAATTCAGAAACTATTTCACATAAACGTTTCAAATTTGGCTCATATAATGAGACTTGCGAGATAACCACATGATATAAATTTCAACTTCAAATTAAGATATTAACGTCCAAAAATCTACATTTTTATAACTGACTGACTGACTGACTGACCTATAGATCAAAATTCTAACCCACTTCCAGATGACCTAGAAGGCTGATATTTGAAATCCAGCTCGGTAATTGTGTGAAAGCGTAGGGAAAAATCAGAAAACAAAAAAAAACGGTCAAGTGCGAGTCGGACAGAGCGAAACTAGGCAAAAATTGTGTTTTTTGTATGGAGACCCCCCTTAAATATTTAATTTATTTTACTTTTATTATAAATTATAAAAATAAAGATATAATTAAAGATTTTGTGAAATTTTCAAGTATCTACCGGCTGCCATTATTGATTTTAAGCAAAAAAGGCCAAAAAATCACATTTATTGTATGGGAGCTCCTCGTAAATATTTATTTGTGAAGTGAAAAAACTTTAGGAAATTAATAGAAGGTGACTTTAAGAAGTATGTCTGTCTGTTTGTTACCTCTTCACGCCCAAATTGCTTGTACCGATTGTTCTTAAATGTTGTATGGAGATATAGTTTGAGTACCGGGAATAGACCTAGAATTATTTCAATACGTCTGTCCGTCTGTCTGTCCGTCTGTCCGTCTGTCTGTCCGTCTGTCCGTCCGTCCGCCCGTCTGTCTGTCTGTCTGTTTTTTAGACATCTATAATAATTGCTACTTTACTGCCGCACAATAAGCTGTACACTATATAAGTTAATCGTTGGAAATACACTTGTGTTATACCGTATTATTCCAATGCCTCCTAATGGTAGCTGCTTTTTCCATTCGCTTGAATTTTCTTTCTTTTATTCGTCTGATACTCAACAAGGCTTAGGGGCTATTTCCCCACTTCCTGATTAGTTTCAGATAGGCTATCCAAAACTTATCTGGCAGATGAAGGTTCTGTCAGTTAAGTTTCAGATAGGTTATCCACAATTTATGTGATAAATGAAGTATCTCCCAGATAAGTTGCGGATAGCATATCCGATACTCGTCGGGAAGTGGTATGTATAGGAACCAAATAACATTATGAACAATTAATAGTCTATTTTTTTGCTTTATTGAATATCTGTAACAATTAATGTTATTTAAATAATTTGAGATCTTAAACTAGATTAGATTCTACTTGGTTAGTTTTCATCAGAATTAAAGTGTTCAATAACTTTATGAAATGACTGATGTAATGAAAACTGGCCAAGTTAGATCTAATCAAGTTTAAGATCTCAAATTATTTAAATAACATTGTGGGAATAACGTGTTGTGGCCAAAGGAAGATCTTCCGACCGAGCGAGGTGGTATGCCCGGTCAGGCCGAAGCCCACTGACGTCATTTCAGACGTTGTATATATCTTGCCGCCACATCACTCCCCCCCGAAGACCGGAGGTCGAATCTTGTTCGCTTGAGTCGCCAGTGCCAGTGAGTTCCAGTGAGTCAGAACTGTTGCAGTGAGTCCCAGTGAGTCGGAACTGTAAGCTGCTGCACGGGATCCAGTGAGTCGGATAAGCTGCCGTGCGGGGCCGATGCTACGTGCTGACCAGGAGAGATGTGCTCTGCTTGCTGACCGGTCGGTGTAGTGAGAAAGCCCAATGATGCCGATGCGGAGTCGCCCAGGCCGCGGTACAACTGCGGCTAGTGGACGATGTACCCAATGAGGCGATGCTGGCTGGCGCGGTGCGGAGGGACGGGGAGTGATGATGATTCAGGAGGCGTGTTCTGTCGAGGGTCACCAATGTGGGAATAATGTGTGGAGGCCAAAGGAAGATCTTCCGACCGAGCGAGGTGGTATGCCCGGTCAGGCCGAAGCCCACTGACGTCATTTCAGACGTTGTATATATCTTGCCGCCACAACATTAATTGTTATA
The DNA here is from genome assembly GCA_937595015.1 of Polyommatus icarus. Lineage (NCBI taxonomy): Eukaryota > Metazoa > Arthropoda > Insecta > Lepidoptera > Lycaenidae > Polyommatus > Polyommatus icarus. The sequence goes on along the minus strand of OW569332.1, from coordinate 12,142,139 downwards.
GATATTCAATAAAGCAAAGAAATAGACTATTATTTGTTCATAATGTTATTTGGTTCCTATACAGTATACATACATATTTTGATTTTCCATGGAACTTGGCACTCATTTAGATCTCCATCCTTTTTACGGCGAAGTCCATAGACAAGAATAATGTTTGTATGGAACTTGGCTTTCCATTTTTACATATTTTATGTTTTTGGTGGGATATACTTTACAATACAAGACATATTAATCCTTCTGTCAAGAGTTGGATTATTTCCGTTGAAAAATAATCTGCTTTTAATCCTTCGATCGTCAATTCTTGGAAATCTTTTGTTACGGGGTTTTGTCAAGTCTTGTCTTACGGGGATTGATAGGTTAAATAATATTATTTTACTCTTTCTAACTTTCGAATTTCCTATGACAACAGTCTATCGTGGTTCTTTGATAACTTCAGCCAGTTGATACTTTCAATTGATAATTAGAATTAATACCTTGAGTCTGCAAAAAACTATTTTTGATGCCAAAAGTTCATATCTACAATATGTGTACTTCCTTATTTCTTATCAATATCATTTCCGTCCGGAATATTTGTAGGTCAAAATATTACTAATATCGTTGTGTCTATGAACCGACTACCGACATAATTATATTTCACTTGTTTGTTGCCAAGGTCCGGAAAGGTAATTAAAATTCTCTATAAGAAGTAGATAATGTTGGAACTTGGAACAATAGAATTTAATTCTATTATAGGTAGTAAGTAGGCAAAATAAAAAAGTCATAAAGTTGTCGCTAATAATAATCTATGCAAACATTCTGAAAATTAAAATAACCGTTAATTAGCTGTGAGGATTGTCCTTGAATTTTGGCATATTTTGTTCTCTTCCGAAAGCTCCGTTGTGTTGTATACAACATAGACCAAGACAATAGGAATTTCTTTGTTCCCGTAGAACCAGGGGTTCAAAGTAGGTACATAATATAATATGTAGTGTACCTACTTAAAATATTTAGTATAACGACTTGCAGATTCTGTGAGGAGGAGGATGAAACACCTATTCACCTTCTCCTCGACTGTCCTGCTCTAGTACAGAGCAGGAACAGGCACCTCGGTCGCCACGAATACTCATCCACAGAGGAAATTCGTGGCACCAACCCCAACCATATCGTTCAATTTATGAGCAGTATTGGGTTGGGGATGATTCTCTAGTGCGAAGGAGTCACAATAGATCCTCATGGGTCGCAGTGACGCCAGGGCTATAGCGACCTGCCTTCTATTAAAAAAAAAAAAAAAAAAACCTACTTAAAAACTAGAGTCGAAAAAATACTCCTGGGTGACAAGATTGAAAACAAAAAAAAAAACAGTATTTATATACTGTTTTTTTTTTTTGTTTTCAATCTTGTCACCCAGGAGAACGAAACATATAAAATGCCAGGAAAAGAACATGCGTTGTTCCCCTGGTTCTACGGGAAAAATGGTTAGTGCTTATGCAGTAATAATAGCATAAGTCGTAACTATAAGTAATAACTAATAACCAATAAGACATTGCGGGCTGCGGCTTATTATGCGTTGAACCCCAGACCCCTTCAACTTTGAAGTCTTCAACCCTCGACGCTACGCATTTTTTAACGTCGTTATAGAAAAATCTAAACTTTTAACATGGAGCAATAACAACAGGTACAATATGCCCAAGCTGTCATGCGAATACGGAAGGTAATTTTGTAAGTATTAAGATCGTTAACTTGCAAAGCGGAGCTAAACAAAGAAATATGCGGAGTAGTACTGAATTAATTGAGCGTTTAAATTATAGATCCTTTGGAAAAACAAGAAATGGGAACAATACGAAACGAGGATTTAAATTTCTAGTTGGCTGCATTACTGAATTACAATTTGTAATAATTTATTGAGTGGCAAGCACCTCGAGCCACGTGACCGAGCCCGAATTAAAATAATTATTGGAAACGCAAGTTGATTTTAAAACAAGGCCCGTTTGCGCCAATCTGAATTATTGCTCTTTCTGTAATCATAAAAGCGATATTGATTAATAACGTTAATCATAATAATAAATATAGCCACTAACCTACCAGGTTAAGTTATTCTTTGTTAAGTTTTGCTTAATTTAACCAGGGGCTCCTAATCTTTTTTAGCTCACGGCGCAGAACTCACGGCGCGGCGGGGGCCGGCGCGGCGCCCTATACCTATTTGCTAGCTGTTTGAAAAATATACAATCAAAATAAATAGGTACCATTGTCCATTATGATTTATGGATAATATTTGTGGTTTCTGAAAATGATGGAGGATCGACTCAAGGGCCACAGTGCACCGTCCCTCTTCACATTCTACGGTGTACCAGGGCGCGGCGTATAGGCCATAGATTTTTTGGAACCGACCCGTCCCAGTTGAACTTTATTAATTTTTATTATTTATTATGTTACACGTCTTAATATTTACTAAAAAGCTTGCCTTGTAAGAACAGTAGACTTAAAAATTTAAGTATCAAAATATTTATAAAATATATAATTCAAACATAAAATATATAATTCAAACATAAAATATAAAATTCGTTTATGGTCTGGGAGGGAAAATAATGTAAATCCATAACAATTAACAACTAACCTACGTCTTGTATGGTCACTTTGCGCGCCTGATGATTATAGAAGAGCAACAATTACTTTACAGCAAAATGTAATTGCGCTAGAAACGGACAAGGCTTTTTTAACACATTCAATAACTTTGCTTTAGAATAATATTACATGTTATCTATTGCCAAACCATCAAAATAAGTAAGACTTTCTAAAACAAAGTTAATTTCGTATTAAACTTAGAAAATTTTGTCAATAATAATTGTCATGCCTCAAAGTTTATTAAGTAAGTATCTAAAATATGTGCTTTTTGGTAAATTCTTGATATTTTTTCTAAAACCACAAATTTCAAATCACGATTTTATTTATGAGCAATAAACTATAGGTATTTTTATTGTAATATTAAATTAAAGTTTGACGTAACAGTGAGTTTAAACTTTAAGCTCTGCAACGTGTTTGCATTAAATCACCGGATATGATAATATTATGGTCAATAATGTCACTATTTTTATAAAACCGCGATAAACAATAAAATAAACACTCAATAACATTGAGGTGTACTCAATAATGACTATTATTTGGTAAAATATAAAATCATGGCTGGGTAATTTTGTGCGAGAAGCCAGAACAGTCCATTTTTAACCGACCTCCAAAAAACGAGGAGGTTATTATGTTCGGCTGTGGTTTTTTTATTTTTTTTATTTTTGTTTCTGTGATAAAATTATCTTAAATGTTTTTTCGTGGGACTGAACGTAGCCACAGAATATAATATATTTGACGTAGCCTATTTGACGTAACGTACCTGTTTCCATACCAATTTTATCGGTTCAACGGTTTACATGAAGAAGTATAGACATACTTACACATTTTCACGTTTGTAACATAATTAGTATGGATTGGTATGGACTAGCATGGAGAAAATTACATTATCATAATCTAAATATCTGCAAGTCTCGGTAGTAAATAAAAATGCTTGCACCCCAGCAGTTATGCCTATGGTTACGCTGGAAACGGCTAAACCAGCCTTTCCCAAAGTGGGCGATAATGCTCCTTTGTGGGCGCTAGAGGTCTGACAGGGGGCAGTACAGTGGGACCCAGAAAATGGGGGCGTTGTGTAGATGCTTGGGGGTTGATTTATTTCATCTGGATGCATTTTAAATTAAAACCACGGCGCTAAAACATAAGTAAGGTCAACTTGGGGAAGTCCGTCTGGGGGGTAAGTCCATCTAGCGGCAACAACTTTCATATTTAAACGGCTAGTTTTATATGGCTCAGTGGGTAAAACAGTATTGCAGAGTTAAGCTGAGGCTTAACCTACGCGTCAGTGACGGAGCGTCAAGTTGCGTCAAGTTATCAAATGTGTGTTTTGTATACAAAAACTCACATTGTTTAAGCTTTAGTTTGATCTAAGAAACAGACATGTCGCTACTAACTACCTGTTACAAAAAAACGATCTCCAAACTTTTTCCCGTTTTGTACTCGTATTTGGACTGTAAGTCTCTGTCAAAAAATAAGAATAAAGTGGCAAAACGAAGGATTTTTTGGAGTTTCTTGGATTACGTAAGTAATTAAGTGATCAATTCGTTAGTTTCACTTTAATTTGGTTATTATCACCTGCAAAATAATTCTTACCTAAAAGTGCAATAGAGGGGAAGTGACGAACTTTTCTTACGCAACCTAGACGAGGTTGCATAAGAAAAGTCCGTCATATGCTGGTCTTACCTCCAATCAGATATTATCAACCTTTTCAAACCTACTAGATGACATTGCCCATAAAGTGGCCTGGTTCACGTCAAGTGCCCTTCGACGGCACTTGACCTGATCTCCACCACTGAAAATTATGATTTTGGACTCGTAACTTTATACGTAAATATGTTCTTTTATAAAGTTGTTTTATTTTAAATTACGGATTACCCATATCAAAAAAATGTTTGATAGCCCTGAGTTGGGCTCAGGGCTACAGGGCACATTTACTTGACGGACGGACGGACTTGCCCCAATTATTTTTTTACCCAATAAAATTAAATGAGGCTTTAAGGCTGCTCTTCCGAAAAAAGCGTGCAGATGAAACAACTTTTCATCGGCATTAACAGAGAAATTATATCTGAAAAAAATTATTAGTAATCTACATGATATGATACCTAATTTGGTTTTGCCATATTTTTTCTATCGGTATCACATAATAAAGAAATAAAAAACCAAATCACCTCCAAATCGTTGAATGAAACCACTTTACTCCTTCATTATTTATCAAAAGAATATATAAAAAATATCTACTGCTTTGCAATACATAAGTTGGTAGTTTGGTTTTTTTACTTTTTTGAAATATGTAATATATTAAGCCTTAAAAAGGTTTTTTCTCCTATTTCGCCCTATCATGGACGCGGCGAGCGTCGTAACCGCCACCGTACGAGGCGCGCTGTTATGAATGTCATTTACGTCGATATTCGCACTGACAGACACTCGACCTGCTAATTTATGGAGAGAGGGCCCTTAAGATTATAACAGCATAGTTTCTTCTTCAATACCTCCCACTTACAGATGTCACTATCTGGTTTTTAGTATGTATAGTATGTACACTGTACATACGACGTCGAAAATCACCTTTAGACGAACTTGCCTCAAAGACTGGGAAAGTCCGTCTATAAGATGTTTCTTTGAAATATCAACTAGGTACCTATATTTGCCACACAATTAATACAGTACTCCAAAATTAATAATGCTCATGAATGACCGTAAATAATGACCGTGTAACAAAAGCTACAGGAATATCACGACGAACTTTGACTAATACATGTATCTTAAACGCAATGCAATAAGAAAATGCAATATCGTCTACCGTCGCTCTGGAGATACGACCATTGCCGAAAAATTTCGAAAACTTCTATGCGCATTATCACTTTGGGAGCACTATACCTACGTGGGGACATCTAACATTTACTTTGTCATCTACTGTGAACACCGTCTTTCTAGAGTCATTACTCTAAAAGGACCAAAGGGAAGGATCTAAATTTCCAACTTAATATCTGGTGTAGAAATTTTTTCCCCCCAACCCTCTTAGGGGACAAAAGAAGGGGTAAAATTTTGTATCAACTGATGAAGAAGAAAATATACTTTATATGGCAAAACAACGTTTGCCGGGACAGCTAGTCAATATAATATAAAGTACCCAGTAACCGATTCTCAGACCCACTGAATATGCATATAGGTAAAAATCAGTAAAGCCGTTTCGGAGGAGTTCGTGGACTAACATTGTGTCACGAGAATTTTATATATTATAAGATATAACTTGAAATCGACATAAATTACACATAAAATTAATATAATGCAAAAATTATGGCATTGACGTCAATAGAACAGCGGCGTGTGCGCAGAACATGAACAGTGTGGACTTGTGTGATACTCGTACAAACGCGAACGGCGCTAACATATTTTTACTTTTATGCTTTTTTGGGTTCAATAGAACTCTGATATACTTACAGAGTATAACAAAACAAAGTGATAAATACTTTAGGGTGCTGGTAGATAATAGATATTAAGAGTTTACTGTGACAATGGAGCGCTGAAAGAGCCTTTTTTGTGATTTGAATTGGCAACAGCGTCATGATTTTGTCCATACAAATAATTAATATAAAAAATATTAAGCTTTCAGCGCTGAACTTTCACAATATACTTACACTATACCTAGGTACTTACAGGGGATTCATACACAACCTTAAGTATTATCACTTTGTTTTGTTACACCCTGTATAGCTTTATTTTTACTCAATGAGTGATGGAACGGATGAAACATAAAATGGAATAATATTATGTAAAAACTATTTAAACAAAGCAATTTGGATGTTACATATGTACGGTGCGTCCACATTTGTATCATTTGCGCGATCAGATCTCCGTCGCGATCATCGCGCCGTATCAAGTATGCGTATCATAGTGTGGACACCCAGCGGTGCGTCCACATTTGTATCATTTGCGCGATCAGATCTCCGATTAGACAGATCACACCGTAAGGGTGCGTCCACATTTGTATCATTTGCGCGATCAGATCCCCGATCAGATCTCCGTCGCGTATCATCGAAGCGTGTCAAAATGATACGCGTATCATGATACGCCCCGATCGCTGTTAACCACGTATCTAACACATGCCGTATCAAATACTCGCATGATCGGCAGAATGATCTAATAGGCGTCCACACTATGACACGCATACTTGATACGGCGCGATGATCGCGACGGAGATCTGATCGGTGATCTGATCGCGCAAATGATACAAATGTGGACGCACCGTAAGATGCTTAAATTCTCATAGTTTTCGCTCTCCATATTTTTTATTGACTTGCAACTACAAGAATATCTTATTCACATTATCTTCTTTTTTAAATTAATTTAAGCTAACGATTCAGGCTCGCTAGGAACAGCCACGATAAAGAAGGAAAATTGAGTACTTAGTTTGTGTTTCGCTACATGAATGGACACCTGATTTGATAAATTGTATTCAAAATTATTACTGGCCTATGTTCCTCCGAGATTTTATGTTACTAAAAAAATCAGTTTTTTTTCTGAAAATGTAAACCCGTTAGTATACAGTGCGTAGATTTAAGCATTGTAGCGACGCAGTTATCAGTTAAGAAACATTCACACTAAGTTATTTGTGTGTATGAAAACAATATTTTGTAGTAATGGAAGTTAAATACCGGCCTATGCAAATAATAAAGCCCATAATACCACCATCCCTTAACTCAGCTATCCCCAACCCGCGGCTTTATCTGTGGCCCGCGTGCTGTTAAGGGAGATCGCACACGTCACACTTTTTGTGTGATCGAGTCTGCGGCTTACATACAATCTGCATGGCGCGCGCCATCAGATTGTATGTATGCCGCAGACTCGATCACACAAAAAGTGTGACGTGTGCGATCTCCCTAAACCATATTTTTGAAATTAACGCTCACCTGCAAAATAATGTAAAGTCGTCGTGAAATTCGTGGATTTTTTTTTCCAATTTTAAATCGTTAATTTTGAAGAATGTTATTTTTTCACCCTAAAATATTTTGTGCGGTCCGCGACACCAAGACCACAAACATGTACGAAAAAAAGGTTGGGGTCCACTGCCTTAACTGGTTTAACACAATATCATCAACATGGATTAGTAATTTAGGCGCTACGGTGGAACAAAATAATGTGGAAAAAAGGTGGAAAAAATAGCTTAATAATAAAATCATTCAATGCTTTTTTTATTAAGCTATTGCATAGCTTTAATCGCGAGCTTTGAGCGCGGCGACCGCATCAAGAAATCCAGTAACGAAAATAAACCTTCAAGAAGAAAGCGTATTCCCTCTTAAAAGGCCGGCAACGCACCTGCAGCTCTTCTGATGTTGCGGGTGTCCATGGACGACGGTAGTTGCTTTCCATAAGGTGACCCGTTTGCTCGTTTGCCCCCATATTTTATAAAGAAAAACCTAACACCCCCACTCCGACCGGCATAGCGGTGCGGGGTCTTTTTACCGTCGTCGTTTAGGCAGTTCGGCAGATTTCGGTACGGTGTTAAATAAAAAATGTTTGATAAAAAATGCCATGCAATATAGCTTTACGTGACTTTACCACGGCAGATCCGTATTTTTTTTATACAATGTGGCTTAGGCCTTAGCAGGTATAGACTATATACCTAGTGAGGGAACCCTAGAACAATTTTTTTTGTGATTACTGATTACTAACAAGCAAATTTTTTGTGAGTCATTTTGATAAGACGAACAACATTTTTATTTTCGAAAAATCTCTAAAGTGGTAGCTGACAGAGATAGAAAGGAATTCATACTTTGACTTGATGGTCCTAAAATATGGATTGTTTTATTTGTAGGACAAGGTTACTCTTACATTATATACGTCATACTTAACTATTAACCTACCGATACACAAAAAATCTGCTGTAGTAGTCAAACAAGTTTTGTTGATTACAGAACCCTAACACGGAACCCTAAGCTACTCAAAAAAAATTAGCTTGTTAGTAATCACAAAAAAAATTGTTCTAGGGCTCCCGTATTAATAGTGTGATATTAAAGATAAAAACTGCAAAATGTTTAAGTACAGTTTACTACGCAGTATTTTATAAAATTATTTCGTTATTTAAACTAGAAAAATATTTTCATTTGCAAATTAAATTCCGTCCAGTACTTTTCCACGGACCACGAGTGGACGACATTTTTTCTAAATTATTGCTAGAACATATAATAAATCTCCGTGTTATCATTCCACGTCTAGTTTTTACGATGTCCGGCTTAAAATACAGAACTAATAATAACGAATATTAGGGGGCGTCCACAAATTACGTAAAGTGTTTAGGGGTGGAGGGGGTCGAGTCAAATCTCACCTAATCTCACGTTGGGGAGAGGGGGGGGTCTCGGCAAATCTCACGTAATTTTTTTCTGAACAAAATAATACTATTTTGGACCATTTCATCCAGATTGTACGTATGCTTAAGATTCAATCGTAAGCGTAATCGTTATACGATTACGCCTAAGATTTAATCGTAAGCATAATCATTCACAAATTCGTTCGAAAGAAAATCTACTGACAGTCAAACTAAACGTTTACGTAAGAAACCCACATTTTGAAAAATGTCACGTGAGATTTGGCGGAGGGGGGGGGTTGAATAAAATCTCACGAAATCTCACCAAGGGGGGAGGGGGGGGGGGTCTAAAATTAAAAAAAAACATCTCACGTAATTTGTGGACACCCCCTTATCGTTATATAATTCACTTATAATTTTTATTTGTCATTTCCCGCGAACGTATAAAATATAATCGTCATGGGCGTACCCAGGTAGGGGAAGGGGCAGATAAAATATTAAATAAACATCAATTTTCCCGGCAAATGGGAATAAGAAACGTGTTACCTACTCTGCGCAAGATGAAGCGTTGGAATCAAAATATATTTTCAGTCAGATTTATAAAAGTCAATTTTCATGATTTTTTGTTTCAATAGGTATACCAGACCGACCATCTTCTCGAAGGTATGAGCTGCCCCCTAGCTGAAATCCTGGGTACACCCATGATAATCGTCCTGAAATATTTTTCTCAATAACGTAAAATTCAGCAAAAACAGAATAAATTGAAAGCTAAGCCAGAGTGGCCGAAATAAAATCGAAGCAGAAATTGTAAATACGAGAATGGGCATTGTCCAAAAAAAATTACATGTACTTTTTATATTTTTTTTCGTTAAAATAGGGTATTTTAAGAATATAAATTCAATAATTTTGAAATTCATTGGCTAGTTTTTTCTCAATAAATTTTTAAAGTTTCGCTCTGACGTCATCATCGGCGGCCAATTGACCTCTGCAGAATGTTTTTTTTCCTTTGAATCTTATTTATAATGGCTGGTTCGTCAAATACATGTTCTCATTATGTCAAAGCTGATACGAAAAGCTTACCAAAAGTTCGAAACGTAATGTTGGTCGAATTTATTGCTAATTTAACGCCATTGAAGGTCAAACTAAGGTTAAACATATTTGTTCAAAAATACAAGTAACTAATGGGTATTTTTTTCGTTTATATACAGAAAAACGATCACTGACCTTATTCCTCGAAATGTTTTTGTAATGAGCAAAATTTAAAAAAAATGGACAATCCCCATTGCACCACGATTCAAAAGAGATTTCAGTATCCTTATGCACAGTAAATATTGACCCTATTGTAATACTGTGCCTAATATAATAACTTTTATTACCGACTTCTTATCTTTCTACTACCAAAAAAGAAGTTAGGGCACTTTCATACACGTCGTGATACTTATAACTTTATTGTCTCAAACGTCGGTTAATCGGGTGTACGTCATCAAATTGATGCAATTAGGAGAATCGATTAGGCGGCGGCCTTCCCTGCCCGAAGTCACGTAGGCCTTTCGGTCCAACTTGGCACGTGCTGCCTCATAATTGCTGGAGGTTTATGCAACGAGCGACAAGATAATGTCACCCTTGCGCCTACGAGTCCGTGCCCTCGCATGCGATTAGCCTTTGTGTTGTTGAACCTTTTCAGCGCCTGCAGATCGATGTGATGTGGGCTTAAGTAACTGATATTAACCCATCACTCCCCATAAGGGCACCGGTGACCGCGACAACAATAGAATAACAATAGATTTCCGAGAATCCGAGATCGAAGGATTAAAGCAAGATTATTTTATCATTAGCTTAACATGCCTGTAAATAGGCAGGGATTTGGGTAACGGTCTTGAAAATGTAAGGGGTCAGAGAAGCTTATGCGAAAGTTGTGGGCCGACCCCCAACACATGATATTAAGCGCGTTACAAAAGCGGGTGTCTATGTGTAAAACTTAATAATCAGTAATCACTTATAGATGACCCGCTGAAATTTTTATCACTTTCCTCCTAATCTCGACCTTCCCTGGACTTCCACGACCATTTCAAGACTAAGAATAGCCAAATCGGTTCAACCGTTCTCGAGTTTTAGAGAGAATAAAAAATCCTACCAAAAACATTTCATGTAAAATGTTACCTCGACGACCACAAAAGGTTTGCCCTGTGAAAAAGACATCAGATCTAATGTAGAACCAAGCTTCTGAATCTACGCGGCCTAACTCTATCAACCCCAACTCCAACAATTTCTACATATTATCAGAATGTATGTATGGCTCCGCTGTTTCGCTACCGCCGTGGAGGTGAGGTGAATATTTAGTTTCTGATCTAAAGTAAGTAACGAAACCAATTCTATGAAGTGTCCCCAGATTTTAAAGATGAATTCATACAAAATATAAATCAGTGATAAAATTATACAAAATATAATTAATCTGTGGCATATTAGAGTTCAATGCATTTATTGAAATAAGCGTGAAACATAATATTATGACCATAACGTAAACTATAATGTATAGGTAATAACTCTCGTATTTCTATTTACGATTTTTAGCAAGGTAACGTTGCGCGTTTAAGGCTCTTCTCGCGAAAAAAGCGTGCAGATGAAACCACTTGTCATCGGCATTAACAGAGAAATTATATCTGAAAAAAATAATTAGTAATCTACATGATATGACACGTAACGTGGTTTTGCCATATTTTTTCTATCGTTATCACATAATAAAGAAATAAAAAACCAAATCACCTCCAAATCGTTGAATGAAACCACTTTACTCCTTCATTATTTATCAAAAGAATATATAAAAAATATCTACTGCTTTGCAATACATAAGTTGATAGTTTGGTTTTTTTACTTTTTTGAAATATGTATTATATTAAGCCTTAAAAAGGTTTTTTCTCCTATTTCGCCCTATCATGGACGTGGCGAGCGTCGTAACCGCCACCGTATGAGGCGCGCTGTTGTGAATAAAAAAAATAAAAAAAATCAAAATTGTTTTATTTCTGAATAAATTTAAAATAAATATTTTCAGAATGTCCTACATGATGCCTTCCACCGGTTCGGGAACTAACCCGGCGAGAAGAACCGGCGTAAGAAACTCGCAGAATGTTATTTTAATGTCATTTACGTCGATATTCGCACTGACAGACAATGATCAAGGTCATTGGCGGATATAGAGGCCTTAAGCTCTCCGGGCCACTAAGAATGAACTTGGCTGCGCATGAGTTTTTTTCGCGTCGCAACCTCATGGGCCAGCGGAAAAATACATATCACCGCTGGAGATCACCTTTTTGCTAAACTAAACAAAGTTATGGCCTAATGTTGCCCTAGATTATGACGCAGCAAACCATATTTTGTACACAATAATATTATGAACTGAGGCGACATAAACATTTTTTTGCATGGAAAATTTGGAAACAATAATGTGTCTTATTTTGACATTTTTGGGTCAATTATTCAGACCGCACTTCACAATTGTTTTGACAATTTTGTACAATAGTGAGGGAGCCCTAGAACAATTTTTTTGTGATTACTAACAAGCAAATTTTTTGTGAGTAGCTAAATTTTGATAAGAAGAACAACATTTTCATTTTGGAAAAATCTCGAAAGTGGTAGCTAACAGAGATAGAAAGGATTTCATACTTTGGGGTCCATTTTAGGGTACAGTAGTCGACGAAGTTTTGTTGATTACGGAACCCTAACTAGCTGAGTTTTTGTATTCGGTAGGTTGATAGTTATATAATTTAAGAGTAACCTTGTCCTACAAATAAAACAATCCATATTTTAGGACCATCAAGTCAAAGTATGAAATCCTTTCTATCTCTATTAGCTACCAATTTCGAGATTTTTCGAAAATAAAAATGTTGTTCGTCTTATCAAAATGTAGCTACTCACAAAAAATTTGCTTGTTAGTAATCTCAAAAAATTGTTCTAGGGCTCCCGCACTACAACATCTCACGCAATTGAATTTAGAAATCCATACAAAAGAAATGCATCTACGCATCGCGTTGCGTTCTGAATTAACCCTTAAACTGTTAAATTTGCTTCCGAAAGCCACCTGATTCTAATGAGCGCATAATATTATTCCTTTATCGGGACTCAAAGTATCTCCATACTAAATTTCAGCTAAATCGGTCAACGGTTTGAGCGTGAAGAGACAGAGTACAGACAGATACACTTTCACATTATTAATATTAGTACTTAGATATGTTATATTTTATTGGTATGTATATCGTAATCTAACCAGTATTTTTTATTTATGTAAATTTTTATTCTACCGGGCATACAGTAGGTACTGCTAATTGCTAAACATCGCTCTGGCATAACGCCGTCCGCGTTAATTAAATATGAATGACATAAAATTCATTGTGCTTATTTGAATTAAACGATTGCAGAACATTAGGGCCAAAGTGATTTGAATAATTGCCAATATCATTATATGGATAGTATGTACTGCGCGTACGTGACCGGCCAACTGTGTCAGCCAAAGGGAGGGGGATGTAAATGACATTAGAATCGATTTTAAATGTGTCTTGCGGAATTTCAGCCGCCGTTTTCCTTGTAGCTCTGTCGCCGAGGAAGGGGGGTTTAGGCACGTGTCAATTAACTGTAGTTTAATATACTGTCTTTGTTATCTGACAGCATTTTGCACCGGTCAAGTGTGAGCCGCAAAATGTGCATCGAAAAGTTAGAATTCTATTCGCAAATTTATATACGCAAATACTGTATTTTGGTATATTTCTAGCCTAGTTCTTCTATAAAATGCATATTTATTGCAAGGTTATTAAAACTAGTTAAGATTAAGCTGTGTTAAAACTATGAGTTCTATGAGTTTACTGTAGTTGGAGGCTAGAGCCTGCAACCCACACAATGTAGACTTGCCGCACGTAAGCCGCCGCAGTAATGATTAATATTCATCTCTGAGATGAATATTAATCATTACTTAACTTGAATTAAATGAAGATTTTGACATAAACCCCATGGTCCATACATTATATTTTGTCATATTCTTCAGTAATCCTTCGATCGCGGATTCTTGGAAATCTATTGTTATCGTTGTCACCGGTGTCTTAATGGGGTTTGATGGGTTAAATTTAAGTCTAATCGTCATTAGACTTTAATGAATCGCCGGTCTAGTTTCCGAAGGTGGTAGGCATCATAGTTTCGACGTGCTTTTTCCGACGTTCAAAAAGTGTATTCATGATACCTATTTTAAATATTAAGATATTTTATTTTTTTATTTTATTTTATTAAGGTGACGCCGCGTTAAAGTAAAAAACCGTGTTAGATATGTTTTAGATTGCTTGTTTTCTATGAGAGAGTGCGGCAGCTTTGAGCTTAGGGCCAATTCAGACCGCAACGAGACGCGCAGATATATTCCTAAATTTGTATGGATTGACAGAATTCAATTGTGTTAGACGTCTTTCAAATCTGTCAAATCCATACAAATTTAGAAATACGCGTCGCTATGCGGTCTGATTCTCTACAGTGCCGTCGATTTTAGCATATTTTATTAAAATGGAAATTAGTTCACAACATGAACGTCACATTATAATATAATCAAATATTATAAACAGCGAATAAAAAATATAAACAAATAATATTTTGATAAAAATAAATCCTGTATAAGTCACATATTATATTTATTTTAGAAGTGTTATCAAAATGTCAATCGATTTGGAATAGTCGTTAAACTCTGTTTAATGGCTTCTTATTTTTAGCTTTAGTACGCAAGCGATCGATTTTGATAAGCAGTCCATTATTGTTCCTCCATTTAATTCAAAATATATCCATTATTATAATAAGCAGAAGACGTCATCGTATAAATCATGGAGCGTATTATCTTCCTCTATTTTGTAAATATTTTTATACTATATTATGCACTTATCTGCGTAATTAATTTCTGATGTATTTACGTAATATAAATTTTTAAAAATATTTTTCAACTACTAAGTTGAAGGCACGAAATATGTTAACTTTCGGAGAGGTTTGAAGAAATTATTCTTGAATAACAATAAGTTATAGTCTGTTGTGACAGGGGCTCCGTAGTCGTAGGTCAGTTCCATTTCTATGATTTTCATTTACATTCGATTGTATATATTTTAAGATTGTTTACAACAAAAAATGGGACTAACCTATCTAAAGGTGACTTTCCGATCTTTGCCGCGAGCGACCGACAAAAATTTTACTCTAGGTACGCCAACAACATTTTACGCCACAAGCGGCGGCAGCATGGGTCGCCAGCGCCACACACAATATGTCAGTGGAAAATGATACGTATAGTCTATGACTCTATGCAATGATATAATAAATAATAACTCAAAGCAGATATGTTACTACCGCGCGCGTTGTGAAGCTTCAAATACAGGCCAATTGACCCCTCCTTTATTTAGTCTGCATCGAACCATCGAACGCACTTCACGAATGTACCGCGTCTTGTCAAGTACCAAAATAAATTGAAAATGCCGTCGTGTGTATTTAGAAATTGAACAAACTATGGCTCCAAAGTAAACAAAACACATGGAATCTCTTACCACTTATAAGAATGCAATAAATACCTCGATTGACTACATTTTCAATTATTTTTTCGAACAATCTGAAAAAATCGAATTTCCGCCATGGCTCAGGCGAAGAAAGTGACAGCGATATGGTTTTGACGCAAGAACGATAAGGATGGTTGCGTTGCTGCAGCCATAGAGTAGTTAGTGCAGACTCGCCACATGACTGTTAGATGGTGACTTAAATGCCTACAATTGCAGTTTATTTGTATTCTATTTTTATACGCTATGCGATGTCTTATGCAACTGTACTGTACTGTTTTTTTTAGGTTTCCTTGTGATCAAGTAAAACTACAAGATTGGATAGCAATTGTTCGTCCACAAAGAAGCGAATCAGACTGGATTCCATCAAAAAGTAGCAAAATATGTAAAATGAATGAGGAGTACATTTTGCTACCAATGATGAAGCAAAACAATTGAAGTATCGCATTTTAAAATCGTTTTTGAATTCCAATGTTTTTGACTCGCTCTTAGGGGGGTATTACATTATCATTTATATTGGATCATTTACAGGATCATATTATATAGGATCCAATAAAAATTATAATTTGATCATATCTGCATATTACATTATCATATAACATTAATCCTATTTTACGTCATATGTTGTTTTAATAGCTAATGGGGAGCGCTAACGCTGACAGGTATTGACATCAGTGTTACTAGATCTCAGAGAATTCGATTTGTCAAAAGACATCGTCATTTTTAATATGGCTTGTTTTTTGTTATTTCAGCAAGATTATTCAAGTATATAATTAGAAAAAGAATTACATTACATTATTTGAAACATACTAACGAACAAGAAATTAAAAACTCTTTTTTTATATTAAATAACTGGCAACACCAATTTCTATGACCGTATTGGATCCAATCTCTCAGCAAATGTTAAAAATCTATGATCAAGGAAGAAATGAATCATTTATCTATATTACATTATCCAATATAAATGACCCAATGATCTAGGATCCAATATAATTGATAATCTAATACCCCCCTTAGAACATTCAAAATAAGAGACCCCTATTTTTAATCATAGAGCTCATCTCATACTAATATTATAAATGCGAAAGTGTGTCTGTCTGTCTGTCTGTTACCTCTTCACGCCCAAACCGCTAAACCGATTTTGCTGAAATTTGACATGGAGATACCTTGAGTCCCGGGAAAGGACACATGATAGTTTTTATTCTGGAAAAATGTACGGTTCCCGCGCGATAAACAAATTTTGGTGCAACGGAGTTGCGGGCATCATCTAGTAATTGATAAATACACAAATATTCGTCTCCATTTGGCACATAAAAATAATCCGGAAATACAAAAAATTTCAAAGAGACAGAAAAGAAATAAATTAAATATTTTTGAAGGTACATAAAATATGTATTTTATGTAGTAAAAAATGATTAAAATCGATAGCCTCGATCCTTCACGTGGTCTACTTCTTACCTGTACCTGTGCCAAATAACATAAAAATTGCTCCAGCAGTTCGCGAGATAAGCCCTTTCAAATAATTTCCCTCATTTTTTCACATTCTCCTATTAGTCTTAGCATGATAAAATATTGCCTATAGCCTTCCTCAATAAAGGGGCTATAATATCTAACACTGAGAGAATTTTTCAAATCGGACCAGTAGTTAGCGCGTTCAAGTTAGCCCTTTCAAATAATTTTCGACGTTTTTTCCTCATTTTCCTCTATTTCTTCGCTCCTATTAGTCCTAGCGTGATAAAATATAGCCTATAGCCTTCCTCGATAAATAGGCTTTCTAATACTGAAAGAATCATTAAAATCCGTTGCGTAGTTTTAAAGATTAAAGGGAGCAAAGGGATATGAGGGAAAAAAGCGACCTTATTTTATAATAATATGTATAGATATAGATATTTATTATTACTTAAATATTTTGGTGTTAAAATTTTCAATTAATGTAAAAGTAACTCTTACATATGTTCTTTCATTTCTTACCTTATTATAAGGCTGGCAACGCACCTGCAGCTCTTCTGATGTTGCGAGTGTCCATGGGCGATGGTAGTTGCTTACCATCAGGTGACCCGTTTGCTCGTTTGCCCTCTTATTTAATTAAAAAAAAACCTACTAATTAATAATATACATATTTAGCCCGGGCATACGACCGATCCTAAAGTAATTACTCTAAAAAAATATTATGTAAATACAAAGAAACAAAAATTTACACGTTATATACCCCAAGTACTAATATTTTTAAAAATATTCAATGTGTACTTTTGTTTTCCTACGACTTTATTTTAATATGTATAGAATATAGCACATAGTTTAATAAAAAATAATCTAACAAACAATTAGTTTTATTCAATGTCTCTTCTGTTCAACAATAACAATATTCTCTTATTCTTTGTCGCGCATGCGCGCCGATGCGCCTGTCAAGTGCAATTCAAAACCATCTCAAAACATATAGTTATCCTATTCTATACCATTCATTACGTATTATCTGTCGTATTCATTGTTGTAACTATGGTAACCTTTAGATATGACAGAGGTAAGTACGTATTTGAATTTGAAAATTGTTTGGAAGCAATTTAAGCTGGAAGATAGTATGAACATAACAGATCTGTATTTAGTAGAATATCATTGACTCTATGTCATAACTCAGGTGGCATTTTATTAGATTGTTGTTGGTCGCGGCTAGCCGCGTAAAAGATCGGAAAGTCATAATAAGACTCCTCATTTTTTCGCCGGACATTGAAAATTAAAAATTGGTAAGTAACCAATTATTGAAGGGCACGCCGCACGATAGGTTGGCTTATTAACGCCTCCGTGGTCTAGTGGTAGAGAGCGCGGCTCTTGACTCGGAGGTCGTGGGTTGGAAACATGTTATTTCCAAGTTTGGTTAGGACAATGCAGGCTGATCACCTGATTGTCTGACAAGTAAGATGATCCATGCGTCGGATGGCCATGTAAAAAGTCGGTCCTGCGCCTGATCTCTCGCCGGTCGTGTCGGTCTTCCGTCCCACTGGGTTATGAGAGTAAAGGAATAGAGAGTGCTCCTGTGTACTGCGCACACACTTGGGCACTATAAAATTACTCCTGCGTAGCTGATCTGGTTTCAATGAAACCGGCCAGCATTGTGGGAGCTATATTAGGTTGGCTTATTAACACGCATAGGCCTTCTTCCTGACAGGGCTTCTGAGAGGAAAGATTTATTTGTTGGCTTCGAGTATGCCTAAATTTTGTAAAAAAATTTCACAATCATTATAGAGCTGACCATGAGGATTGAGGAAAGACATAATAATATTATGCTTTAATCGAGGCAGGTAGGAAGTTACCGCGGGATTACTTGCAAATTTTCGATCTGCTTGGCGAACTATATTCGTGAAATATTACGGACTGGAGCCCAACTCAAGCTTGGCCGAATTGTGAATGCAAAGTGCATGCGATCGGCGGGAGCAACGCTCACGGCTAGTGTAGGGCAGGGCGTTGCCTGCAGTTGAGGTAAGCATACATTACAGAGGGAGACAGCCTGTGACGTGTACCTCAGTGAAACTGAATACCAAGTCCCCTGTTGTTGCGTTGAGGAAAACGCCGCAAAAACATCGTGGTGCATATGAAAAGTTGCAGTTTTCTACTTAAATCCGTTCACTTTTTCCTCCTTTTTGTGACTTAGATATGAATGATTCAAATTGTGCGATTTATTAAACATATCGGTTTTCGACTATTGCTGAGGAAAAGTCAGGTTATATTTGAGGTTTTCCTTATATTGTGTCGGCTTCAGGATATGAAATTCGAAAGTCTGGCGGTAAAATATATTCTCGCTTAGCCGTCATCGGATGCACTCATAATATTATGGTAAACTCTTCGGGCTTTGACTTCGGTAACAACTTTATATTATGTTAATCCTTGGGTTTCTAGACGTTTCTTACTTATGCACCCTTATTTTTGACCAAAATATTCGGAATATATTACGCTTAATGTTTAAAGATGGTGGCGATGACCCCGGCCAAAGGTCCGTCCGTTCGTTCATCCCCTATAATCATATTTAAGGAGTACGTCACTGTCTTGGAATTGAATGTTCAATTTTGTTTGTACACGCGTAGGCTGTTGAACCCGAAGAATGGACTACGATATCCCACAGTATTCGTCAACTCAAGAGACATTTATGATGATTTAAATTTCAATTTAATTAAGAGTTTCACAGATTAGATAACGTATGGGGCTTAGTGGCACCCTGGACGATACAGTTTAAGCAATATCACGTATTAGCTTTGTCCACACAGGGCCTTTTTTGTTCATCAAGGGCATACGTTATAACTTATAGCGCAGTCAACAGCGAACGTGAGGCATGCCCGTGACACGCGTTGAAATCGTAGCGCAGCTATGGCACTTTCCTTTCAACGCGGGTGGATTTTGACGGATTTTGAAAAATGGATTTCCAATTGTGTTAGTAACGCTATATAACTCGATTAAACTTATTCTGCTAATTTTAGTCTTAAAATAATCCTTAAAGTCCAGGGAATATTTTTAAGCTAGTTACCTATAAAAACAGAGGGCTCAATCAAAATGCATTTGCCAGTTTTGATATCGAACTTAGATATCAAAAATGTGTGGAATGGGAAAACGTACTTACATCATACATGCTTTTCAAGATAAAAACTATCAGGCTATTGCAAGCGGGCTTTTCCAGGATTGGAAGTATCTCCATACGGTTATAATATGATATGATATGATATGATATGATATGATATGATATGATATGATATGATATGATATGATATGATATGATATGATATGATATGATATGATATGATATGATATGATATGATATGATATGATATGATATGATATGATATGATATGATATGATATGATATGATATGATATGATATGATATGATATGATATGATATGATATGATATGATATGATATGATATGATATGATATGATATGATATGATATGATATAATATAATATATATATCGCAGTATTCTGGTCTAGTCTGTCTTTCGATTGAATGACTAGCGCATTCATTGAATTACAATTTACACCATTCAGTCGAATGACTAAGGGACAATTCAGACCTCAATGCGACGCGTAGATAGATGCGTTTCTAAAGTATGGGTTTTGACAGGTGTGAAGTCGATAAATGGGATGTTATGATTTTTTTAAGTGGCCGTAATTGGCGGTGTAATAATAGGTAAATCCACGCTGTCATATTATTATTTTATTAGAATTATGGTACTTTTAACTAAATAAATAAATCGAAAAAATATCTGCAGCGTTATCAGCTGTGCGAGCTGTGCGGACTGTTTGACGCCATATTTGTTTTGGTGACTATACTAGCGCAAAAGTGGTAGAAAATTAAAATATACATTTCAGTTTTCTCACTGTTTTCATGACCACTCTCGTCAAAGGGCTATATTATTACAAATCGCTTACTAGTTGGACGTTGAGTGACTATTGTTCAATCAACGTTCGGCCGAGTCATTCAATTCAATTGATATTATTGGATGTTGTCATTCGATGAATGCGCTAGTCATTCAATCGAATCGCAGATAGAACCAGATGGCTGCGACATATATAATTAATTACCTTATATATAAATTTGCTGCAAAGTCCAAAGTAGGTAGAAATATATCATTTATCAGCTTTTCTACCAAAACTTGTTTAATGAATGTGATCCTTTTATGGTGAATTAATTCCGTTACTAAAGTTTGACGAATTATCATAAAATATTGCGCAATAGCTTTGTCCACACTGTGACTTTTTTTGTTCATCAAGGGCATGCGTTATAGCGCAGTCAACAGCGAACGTGAGGCATGCCCGCGACGCATGCTCTCTGACCGTATCCAAAAATTTCGATTTGTTCTATAATGGCAATGTTGGCGTTGCGTTCGTTGACGCATTCAATTATTGAATGCGCCAATACGAAAGTTGAATGAAAGAAGATGACGAAAATTGAAGACGAAAGTGCAAGGTGTGGACATAGCTAATGGAAAGCCTGGTGATTAAAAAAAACTAAAACTTAATTTTATGAACAAAGGTAATAAATAAGGAAAGATGATTTATTGAGTAATAATCATGACTTTTGTTAATGTTTAACAAATAAATAATAATAGTCAATATTATATATTATACACTTTTAATTTCACAAATTTTGTGTATACTGCCTTCAGTTGCTATGATATTATACATTAATGAGCCTATTCTTACGTGGTAGCTCATATACTATGGGGTTTACTTGAGTCATTTTTGTTGAACCAAATTTCTAAAAGTTGTGACACTATTACTTAGCTTTAAAATTTATGATTTTTGTGGTTTTGTTCTACGAGTTCTTTTAAATACTATTTATTTTAAAAAGAAATCTAACTATTAAAAAACCTAGTCAACTTTATAGGTTTACACTCAGTGTCATAAACAAAAAAAAATCTTACAGGAGTAGAACCTAAAATGCTTACGTCCGGTAAGTTTTTAAAGTTCCATTCTAGAGCGTGCTAAGAATACAGTACAGCCAAACCTGGATAAGATAGAGTTCAAGGGAACACGATTTCATTCTCGCTCATAAAGGTTTCTCACTAACCCGAGTTTCTCGCTTATTCAGGTACAAGGTTAGCGTTTCTCTCTTACAGAGGTACGCAGAAATGACAAGTAAAAATTCATGCACTATGTAATTTTATTTTATTTAGAACTTATTTACATTAAAAAAAACCGTCAATTTCTTTTGTTTTATAATTTTATAATAGGTTTAGTAAGGATTCTGGTAAATTAATCATTCGATCGCGGATTCTTGGAAATTCTATTGTATTCTATTGTTGTCGCGATCACCGGTGCTCGTATTGGGCTTGATGGGTTAAACTCCCTCTGAATTTCATTTGGCGATTTTCCGGATTCAAACGCATTCACTATTTTAAGTTTATCATCACTCAATGACAGTGCTTTAAGTTTCCGTTTCGACATGATGCAGAACAGAACTATCTTTCGCAATTGGTTATCTATAAACTGAGTAAGTCCATTCGAAAATAATGTGATAAAAAAACAACGTTTTTTAGCTCAACGAAATAGAATGGGTACAATATTGACGAGAAAACAATACTAAAACAATGGTAGGAAGTTTAACGAAACGAAAGTTAAGAATGAGTCATAAAATAGCAGATGTTAAATTGTAGCAGATGTTCAATTTGTAATTTGTTTTCTCATTTGTTACTGTGTGTGTAAATAAAAAAATAAACCTCGACTGTCGCTTATAGAGGTATAGAAAAGAGGCAGATGTCCATAAGAGAAAAACGACTCTCCCTAACAGAGGTTTCTGTTTCTCGCTCATAGAGGTTTTGGGAGCTTAAAATGACGGGTCCTAGCTATTACTCTCACTTATACAGTTTTCTCACTTATCCATTTGTCACTTCTCCAGGTTTAGCTGTATTATTATAAAGTTACTGGATGGCCCACCACACATTCTACACATTCCCACTACTGTATCTCCTGTGTCGCCAGGATCGACAGCGGTATTCAACCACGAAAACCCTTTGATATGGTCTCAGGGAGCCCGAGGGACATGCTAAAGTTGTCTTGGGACCCGTAACGAATTTAATCAGGAGAAGATAGGAGGAGTAGGAAATATACAGGCCCACCACACATTCCCACCACTGTAAAACGTTACTGGATGAGGCTCGCACTTCCGTTGCGCCAAAACTCGTTTATCGCAAAGGAACCGTACATTTTCCGGGATAAAAGTATCCTATGGAGAGTAGCGTATCATATGGAGATACTTTGAGTCCCGGGAGAGGACATATCCTCTCCCGGGACTCAAAGTATCTCCATACCAAAGTTCAGCGATATGGGCGTGAAGGCGTAAAATACCGACAGACAGACACATTTTCGCGTTTATAATATTAGTTTAAGGATATTGGATACACACATAAAACAAAGACTCAAATAATTCTACTAACACAGTTGGGCAAGCGATAAACTCGAACGTATTTTAGTCAGTATTCAGTAATATTACAGAATTTACAGCGAATGCGACGCGCATAGCGACAGTATTCAGAATGTAAGTTCAATTCAGGGTCCATGCCCTCTCGCCACCTCGCGCCACCTCGCGCCCTGCGGCCGACAGACAACGCGCTCGTCTGAACCCGGGTCATGGATACATACATACAAACATGACGCTTGTACAAATCTAAAAATAGCACGTGGAAGTGATATTTTTTATTGCGTCTATATAATTAAACTATTTCGACCTATTAACCTAAAGGGTATGTCTACATCGTCGATAACCTTTTTATTGTTCGTTGTTTATAAATAAAGCGATACTAACAAGGAATCTGCACTGATTGAATCTGTGCGGCAATAGGCACGCGGCACGCCACTTTGTCGTGTTCCACGCTGGCCGGTCTACACCAGCTGATTTCTATTACCGATAATAACCAATGAAATAAAAAAATCTATTTTTTTAATACTTCAAATCAAGGTCAATTTAATATAAATACTTACGATACGGATCGGGTTCCGCGACTGTTAAAATCTATTAAAATGTTGGTTTAGAATTTCTTATGTATGGCGCTAAAAAAGACATCAACGCGCTATTTTTGAGCATGGCGTCAAAGGTCAAAACTGTTACCTGAATCACTGTATTTCGTGCAAATAATTTAAATGCGATAATTTTTTCCTATTTGTTACCTCTTTACGCTTAAATCGCTGAACTGATTCTGATGATATTATGGATGTTGAATATTTAAAAACGATATAATATAAAATATTATGATAGCGGCAAACGATGTTAGTTCGGACGATTTTGCGAGAAGTTGCGGTCTCGAATGAAATAAAAGAACCGGAATAAACTGATAATGAAAGTATCTTAATCCATGATGGTCATTTTTTATTTAGACTTAGGATATTTAAAATTTCCTCTTTTGAAAAATCGATTCAATATGTCAAATATCGAGATTTAAAAACTCTATGAAAATTTTACTTTCCCACTTTTTAAAAAAATTTAAAGAAACTGCAGTCCGTCTGTAAGCTGCTTAGGCAGCACGCCGCGGCTCCGTGCGAGCAACGTCTGCATCATACCCAATTATTACGTCGTAACCCACATTTAACCCCAATCACACGTCTATCACATTTTTTCGCACGCTTCAGCACACCCACTGGAAACTTTCTTGAGCTAATTATATTTTTATTTTAATTAGTGTGATAACCTTTCCTTGTGTAATTGAACAAATTATTGCATAATCAAAACATTGCTATAATTGCCAAAACATACTCTGTTGAGTACATTTTGATAGTACTGTTCCTGGTTTAACTGCTATTCGTTGTTATTCGATTTTTGGTGCGGTCTCTGTACAAAACTAAAAATGGCAATTTTATAAAAACTAACGACGTCGAACGCGTTTGGTCGCGGTTCAAAACTTTAATAATTAACAGTTCAAAAAACAAGAAAAAACGCTTTTAGTACGCACTAAACCAATCCGCTAACTTGGATCCGCCATGTTGGATTAAGGATTTCAGTCAAGTGACTATTTTTTCGTATCCCTAACAGCGAACCCTTTCATTTAAAACTTATTTCAAATATTCTGACCGCCATCTTGGGGAGGCCGTCATCCTTACTAATATTATAAATGCGTAAGTGTGTCTGTCTGTCTGTCTGTCTGCCTGTCTGTTACCTCTTTTGCTGAATTTTGGTATGGAGATATTTAATACTTTTTATCCCGGAAAAATGTACGGTTCCGCCGCGATGAACGAATTTTGGCGCAACGGAGTTGCGGGCGTCATCTAGTTATAAATACGAAAGTGTGTCTGTCTGTCTGTCTGTTACCTCTTCACGCTCAAACCGCTGAACCGATTTTGCTGAAATTTGGTATGGGGATACTTTGCGTCCCGGGGAAGAATATAGGATATTTTTTATCCCGGAAAATGTGCGGTTCCCGCGCGATAAACGAATTTTGGCGCAACAGAGTTGCGGGCATCATCTAGTATTGGAATAATTGTAATGACATCAAATCGTCATGTATTGTCATCAAAGCTCAGAGCGTGTGCAATTTCATCCTAATCGAAGACCGGGAAGTTCTAATCTGATAATAATGATTAAAAAAGCAGAGAAGAGGCACTAGTAAAAATAAATTGGACGTAAATAACTCGATCGATCAGTATCAATAAGTGCTTTTATTAGCTGGTCATTCGGGTAATCGGGTCGTTGGTCCGCTCGGTAACATATTACGAGTACTTATATAAAAAAAACTACTTAATAATATTAGAGCTATATTCTGCAGATTTATTGCCCAGGATTTCAACACTACGATTGTAGTATAGCCACTACACCTACTATTTTTTTTCTAGATGACATTATACAAAATATAAGACAAATATATTATGTTTCATTTTTGACCGAGATTTTTTTTAATGAGTGAGCTATTCTTATTCATGTTGTATTTGATTGTTTCGAATGCGATTAAAAATATGTATGTTATATGCGTTCGCGAGAACGAGCGATTAGGTCGCTACACGGCGAGGTCTCAAGCAATTATTATTGTATTTATTTATTTTATTTATTTATTTAACTCAGGCATCTTGGCCCATATTGTTAATACCTTATAGACTAACTAACATACATACAATTATACTAAAACTAACACTAACACCAAATACGTATTGTCTGCGACGTGGGGCGCGACGTGTTCGGAAGTCGTCCTCGGAACCTCTCGGCCACAACTCAGCCTTCTGGAAGGTCGGTAGATGATGCGTCGGGACTCTCAACACAAAGGAGCTAAAATTCACTTTGTGGCGGGACTCCAAGCGCTCGACCCTCAATACGAAGTGGGTCTGCTCCTGATGTAGTCCACGACCTGCTTGACGGTCTTGGAGCAGTGCAGTCGTGAACAGTGTATTACTACCATCATTAATACCATTACTACCACTATTAAATCGTTACGATTTAATAGTGGCGCCGTCACGCAGACGTTCATACTTACTAATGTTATAAATGAAAAAGAGTGTCTGTCCGTCTGTCGGTTACCTCTTCACGCCCAAACCGCTAAACCGATTTTGCTATTTCGTATGGGACATACTTCGAGTCCCGGGAAAGGACATATAGTACTTTTTGTCCCGGAAAAATGTACGGTTCGCGCGCGATTAACGATCGTTGGAGCAATGGAGTTGCGGGTGTTATCCATAGGCATCATCAAGTAGAGGACCTATACATATAAATCGAGCGTGAGCCTTAGTGACATGGCGCTTGTGACGCTTGTATTAATGTGCTTCACTGTCAAATGCGATTTAAGTACGAAGATCAATTTAAATCAATCGTAAAGGATTAAAATGTATTCGCGCTGGGTCGAGTGCGGTCAAAGATTTTCGCATTATTCTCGGCAATAAGTTTCGGCGTTTGATTTTTGTTTCGTAGTTTAGCATAATGAGATAAAAACCTTGTAAATAAGTAGGTTGACGTACGTTAGCGAAGTTTTAAATTCGCATTTTTGGCCCGTCTTTATGGAAATAGCTCATTTTAATTGGAAAGCGGAGGCGCGAACATTTTTCACGCCGCAGAAAAATTTCCAAATTACTATATGCACTGAATAATGGGAGAAGGGTAGTAGGTGCTCAGAACATGGAATATTTTTAAATCAAATGTTTAGTGATTGATATATTCCCCAGGATACCTGGTGAACCAAAAATATGGCGCTACATTTTTATTCCGATCCTGCATCTAATTTACCATCAGAAAACAATATTGCCTGGGTGAAAAGAGAATTCATGTTTCTTAATTTTATTTTTCATTAAAAAAAAATATTGCGTCATTTTTACGATAATCCTCTCCCACCAATTTTACTGCATTTATAAAATCTTCTTAATTCTGGGTAAAAGAGCCTTCCTATATTTTCTTTCTATCCCTATTTCGTGTGGGCTGATCAGAGAGTCACTCAATTATTACATGTTGAAATTATCGTGATTAAAAATCACACAATGTGATTCAGACGCGGTCAGTATCCGGTTAGAAGATCCATAGTAAATGTATAATGATTTTCATCTTATATGGCTATACGAGATCCTACGATTCGTCATCAGTCATCAACTCATCACTCATCACTCGTCGTATTATACTTACGAGTGAATCAAAAGATTTGGATAAAGATAGGCTTTACACATGCAATCATCATGCAATATAAACTGGATAGTAGTTTACAATACTTATGTATCTTTTATACATAACTAGGTGACGCCCGCAACGGAGTTGCGCCAAAATTCGTTTTTAACGTGGGAACCGCCCATTTTTTCGAGATAAAAAATAGGTAGGTATCCTATGTTTTTTCCAGGGACACAAAATATTTCCATATCAAAGTATCAAAGTATACATTTCAGCAAAATGGATTCAACGGTTGGGACGTGAAGTGGTAACAGACAAACAGACAGACGCGTTTTGGCACTTACAATATTAGTATGAATATGGATTTTATGCCGGCATCGGACTTTAAAGCATCATTTTATGCTTCACATTTGAATGTTCTAGAAAAGAAGCTGGTTTTTATATCCGGTAGTCGTTTGAGGAAATCGATTATTATTAGTTTTGTTTGAAAATTTTGTGGATGATAATATTATTTTTATTATATTTCATTTATTAAATAGTAATCGATCACTTTTAATATCTTTAAACTCATACCTACTTTCAGCTTTTATTTTCAACAAAACTTTTGAAACTATACTAGGTCTACTTACAGTAAACTATTTTTTTTCTCGCTAATTTTAGCCTTATTTTTTCAGGTACGTTCGAGCATTGTAAAGAAGGTGGTCTAGGTACAGAAAAAAGTAGA
Source organism: Polyommatus icarus (assembly GCA_937595015.1). Lineage (NCBI taxonomy): Eukaryota > Metazoa > Arthropoda > Insecta > Lepidoptera > Lycaenidae > Polyommatus > Polyommatus icarus. Next base: position 12,113,905 of record OW569332.1, on the reverse strand, counting down.
GGTAGGTGAGGCCTCAAATTAAGATCCCGGCACGAATGTGAAGTCAATTAGTAATTAGTAATTAAGAGGATATAGAGGCCCAAATATATTATTATAATGATACTACTATGAGGATTGAGTAGTGAGGAACCTTCGGTTGTCAACTTATAAAACGATATAAGTAAATTAAAAATATTTGGAATCCATTGAAGGCAATTCTGAACTTATTTTCTCATTTTGTTGTTGCACCATGTAAATATTTTTCGAACTTTTGTTGATCTCCCCACATTCAATACAACTTAAAATTCTAAATCAACAAAATGCTAAATCTTAGCATTTTTAACATAGTCAGAGAGATGTATTTTAATAAAATGGGATTTAGCAATACAAATGTAGCAGAGGACGAGAGAGGTCGTCACCCCTTTGATAATATCTGGTACCCGAGATTAAGGAGGCTTCTATTAATATTAACGAGATTCTTACCCGACAAGAAGGGTGTTTACACTAGGTTTACATACGACTGATCGTGAGCAGTGACGTCAGCCATGTCACATAAGTCACAGTTTATACTAAGTACTCACATACGGTTTTGCTCGATAGTTTTACTCCAAATCGAATAGTAGGGGAGGTCGCGCTCAGTTTAAAAAATCATTTCATACCGAGCGAAAATCGTTACAATAATAGTATTCCACTAATACATAACAGCTTTGATCGTCAGCCACTTCATAATGGGTGGAATAAAAATTGAGAGCATCTCAAAGTTGTTGTTGGGAATCGTATTGAATTGACATTAAAAAGATCCCAATTCACACCCAATAAAGGTTCATAATATCTAGATTATATACGTGTAGGTTCGGTAGGTGTTATTTAGTTTTAGTATATAACAACAGATGACGCTTTTAAAGTAAAATGTATATAATTCTTCTTCACAAATATTGACTTTTGAATTAATTACTTAAAATTGTTATGTGAGATAATTTTATGGTTAATTCAAACGAAAATCGCCTCAGTTGAATGTTTGCAGGTGGAATTAATGTCGTCTACGCGACGCCCTAGGATACATTGAGAGCGAAGTAGGGCTATATTGGTCATAACTAATATCGCTGGCTGACGGTTTTTCCACCATCGTATTAGCGACTTACGGTTTTCTTTATTATTTACAAAGTAGAAACATTCACCTGTACAAATTTTGTAGTCTATAAAATGACTTTATATTCAAAAATTTTTTACATGTTCAGTAACGCGACTGACGTTGAATCCCCCGTCAGCAATAAATGACGGTGATTTTTTGGTTAAACATGACCTCAATAATCATCCATCAAAGTTTCATTCTGCATAAAATCACTTTTCGCAACTATTTTTTTTACAACTTTGAAATACTCTCAGTTAACATTCCACCACGGGTGCGGCGACTGACGCTGATTATATTGATTGATAAATATTAAGATACCGCTGGACAAAAATTTGGTCGGTATGAAATGACTTAGCAAACGCTAGCACTACCTCCCCTAGTAGAAGGAAATGACATATTTGACATATTTAAATCCATCGAGCCGGCTCGAAGCGAGCCTTCGAGCTGCCAGTTTTAGCGGTCCACACGGTGGTTATTGCTCGATTTGGAGTAAAACTATCGAGCAAAAACGTATGTCAATACTTAGCATAACACACCAATTTTCTTTTTCACGATACTATCAATCTTTTATTTCCTAATAATTAATATTTGAGATATAATTTTATTTATTTGCTGTATTTTCAAATAATATATTATGTGTGGTTCTCCAAAATTTGGTTAACTTGGTGTTAGCAATGATTTTCAAATATATTTTATATCTCTTTCCTCCAATATTTGGTAATTATATTAAACGGTATTATTAAGGATGTTTAACTTGGTCACTTAATTTGATTTACTTATGATTATACGAAAATAAAATTTAAAAATTAAAATTGAAGTAGTATGTATAATATTAATAATGTTTAAGTAATCTACAAAGATAGGTTATTAATAAGTAAGTATATACTTTAATAAGTTACCATTATAATAATAATGGTAACTTATTAAAGTTATTTTAAACATAAGAAAATGCACAAATTTATTTAAATTTTGAAGTTTTTATAAGCTCAGCGTCTGAAGAAAAAGATATTAAAATAGGTATTTGGTACCGTGGGTATTAGAGTATTCTATATCTTCTCTTCTATATCTATATCTGTACTTATTATAAAATAAAGTCACTTTTTTTCCCTCGTGTCCCTTTGTTCCCTTTAATCTTTAAAAGTACGCAACGGATTTTGATGATTCTTTCAGTGTTAGATAGCCCATTTATCGAGGAAGGTAAATTAAGGACTATATTTTATCACGCTAAGATTAATAGGAGAATGTGAAAAATTATTTGAAAGGGTTTAATCTCGCGAACAACTGGAGCAATTTTTTTGTTATTTGGCACAGATAAGAAGTAGACCACATGAAGGATCGTGATAGGCTGTCGATTTTAATCATTTTTCCAGTGGCTATATATTTTATACCCGTGCGACGCTAGTACTTATTATAAAACAAAGTCGCTTTTTTCTCCTTAATGTCCCTTTGTTCCCTTTAATCTTAAAAACTACGCAACGGATTTTGATGATTCTTTCAGTGTTAGATAGCCCATTTATCGAGGATGGTTATAGGCTATATTTTATCACGCTAAGATTAATAAAAGCGAAGAAATAGAGGAAAATATGGAAAAAACGGGGAAAATTATTTGAAACTGCTAACTTGAACGTGCTAATCTCAGGAACTACTGGTCCGATTTGAAAAATTCTTTCAGTGTTAGATAGCCCATTGAGACCCAGTGTTAGATATTGAGGAAGGCTATAGGGTATAATATATAATATTTTATCAAGCTAAGACTATTAATAGGGGAATGTGGAAAAAACGGGGGAAATTATTTGAAAGGGTTCATCTCGCTAACTACTGGAGCAATTTTTATGTCTCTTTAAGCAATTTTTATGTTGTTTCATGTCTCTTGAAGATCTATCCACTAACATTACCTTCTGGAAAAAACAGTTCCCAAATCAAAATCAATGGAGTCAGAAATCTCTAATTCATCCTTAAACACAACGGATAATGAGTTTGATACAAGAAGCCTAGACCTATCTACAGGTTTACATAACTACTCATATTATAATATAATGGATGAAATGAAAAATGAAATTAATGAACTAAAAAATCAGTTGAGCAGTACACGGGACGAATTGGATAATGTTATTCTTGAAAACAATGAATTAAAACGAATAATTTTTCAACAAACCCAACAAATTAACACGCTCAGAGAAATATGTAATAGTCCGAAGAAATTACACAAAAAGCAACTACAAACAGCTAAAAAAAGAGAAGGTCCTCGATACAAGACAGCAATCGCAATCTCATAACAGATACCATACAGAATGAGCCCTCAAGACAAGGTGCGAACACATCAAAACAAATGGATCAAATCTCATCGACTCAAAATGCGCAAGTGCAGGCGCCTAACAATATATCTAATGCCATATCACCCAACAATCACAACCAATCTCAAGATGATTTTCCTATACATCAGTCTACTTTATCTGCAGAACATTGCCAAAAAGAATCAAAGGAGGAGTTGGCTAACACAGGAAAACCTAAAAAGAAAACTTTGTATATTTTTGGCGGAGAACAATGTAGAAACTTAGCATTGAAACTGAAAAAATCAAGAGAAAATTCTAATTATGAAAAATACGACACAACATCGTTTATAAAGCCTGGGGCAACATCAAGCCAAATTATTAAATTATGTGATCTATATCTATACTCGAAGGAGGACCGCATTATTCTATCACTGGGACAACATGATAAAAATCCTACTGAGGTTATGGTAGAGTTAAGTAGCGCTCTTAAAATCTTACCTTTTCCAGTACTTGTATTAGGTATTAATAACAATATTTCACTTAATGAATTTAAGCTTAACAATATGCTAAAACTAACTTGTAAATATTTTCCAAATGTTATGTTCTTACATTACAATGCCACTGATAATTATTGCATGAAACTCAATTTTGCCATTGATAAATTTGACTATAATGAAAAATATTTGTGTAATAAATCATTAATTTATAAGTGGAAAAATTATCAAACTTTTAAAACTTGTAGCTTAGGCCATTTAAATAACTCATCTGTAAATATCTTAGATAAACCAAAACCGGCCAAGTGCGAGTCGGACTCGCGCACCGAGGGTTCCGTACAAACCTGTATGAATTTCAATTTAATACCTCTTACGCGTTTATGAGGAAATGGGTAGTAAGTTTAAAATTATTAAAAAAAAATATATTATGTGATGTAACTAAAAATTTATGGTTTTCGTAATTTTTCCTTTATCTATGCTATAAGACGTTGCTTCGTACCAAATTTCAAGATTCTGAGTTCACGGGAAGCACCCTGTAGGTTTTGATTCCCTTGCAAGTGTCGAAAATTTGCGGCATAAACGGCTGTATCTTTTGATTGCGTTGGCTTAGAAGTTTGATTTTTTCACAGCTTCAAGGGACAGTAGACCTGAGTAATTGATATAAATTTCAGCTTCATACCTCCACGCGTTCCTGAGAAAAAGGGTCTTGACAGACGGACGGACGGACAGACGGACAACAAAGTGATCCTATAAGGGTTCCGTTTTTTCCTTTTGAGGTACGGAACCCTAAAAAGGGGTACAATAGCATATTACTGTTCTACAAAAATAACTCAAAAAAGAAGCAATGATCAGCTGTTTTTTCAGTCCTAAAAATGAGGTAAATTCATATGTACACACTAACAAAAAACAAATAAATATAAAAAATTAAAATGGATAACGAGAGGAATAAAAACGAGTTGTAGAACTAAAAGATCACTTCGATACATGTTTTATAAACAAAAACAACAAAACTAATAACAATAAAAATAAATATATAACATACTCGAAAATATTACGCAAATGCATGTATGTCTCACAACGAATATTTAATGATAATTATGTACGTACTGCTAAAAATAAATGTAAAGCCTCTTGGAAATTAATAAATAATGAAAAAAATGAACTACTACGACATCATAAAGGACATAAAAAATGAATTAAATGGTACAATAATGACTAATCCAACTGACATAGCTAACGAATTTAATAACTATCTGACTAATTTGACTGATAATAATAATAATAATAACATGACATTGAGAAACACAAATAGCAAACGTATTTTCAGCTCAATTTTCTTATTTCCGTGTAGTTTAACTGAAATTGATAGTGTAATTCGTTCACTAAAAATACTAATGCTGAAGGTTATGATGGTGTATCTACGAAAATCATTAAGTATTGCAAAAAAGAGTTAGCTCCGATTATTTTACATCTTATCAACTTATCATTTGAAACTGGTTGTTTTCCAGAATTATTAAAAATATCAATTGTAAAGCCGATGCACAAAGGAGATAAATCAAAAGTTGAGAATTATCGTCCAATCACCCTCATACCAATATTGGCAAAAATTTTTGAAAAAGTTATGTACAAGCGACTAATGACTTTTATAAAAAAGATGAATATAATTAAACACAACCAGTTTGGATTTCAGAACGACAAGGGAACGATATTAGCAGCGTCAACTTTGGTGCATGCCGTAGTTTCTGATCTAAATAAAAATAAATCGGTTATAGGTATTTTCTTTGATATGAGTAGGGCATTTGATTTTGTATCCCACAATATCCTAATAAATAAATTAGAAGATTTAGGTATAAGAGGCCCACCTCTAAACTGGATTGAATCCTACCTCGTTAATAGAAGACAATATGTGGAAATAAAATCTATAAATAATAAAAATATACTGCAATCATCTAAATCACAATATAAAGTCAACGATACAGGAGTTTAACTGGAAGGCCCACATAGAGTATGTATGTAAGAAATTAAATAGTTACATGTATGTCCTACATATAATGAGGCAAATAGCAACCTTACCATCTGTACTCTCGGCATACCATGGATATGTGGCCTCAGTACTCAGACTATTACTTTGGGGGAACTCAACTGACATTAATAAAGCATTTATAGCGCAGAAAAAATGTGTACGAGCCATATGTGGTAAGCCCTCATATGAGTCATGTAAGCCTCTATTTAGAAAATTAAATATTATGACGCTTCCTTGCCTTTATATATATGAACTAGTCAACTTCGTAAAAATTCACTATGCTTATTTTACAGAGGCAAGTGAAATTTACCCGAGAACTAAAAGGAAACCCAAACGTTTAGTATTAGACATCATTCCCAGAACGAGTCTTTATCAAAAAGAATATTATGCCATGTGCATAAAGGCCTACAACACTACTACCCCAGCAGCCATAAAACCCCTACCTTACAATAAATTTAAAAAAGAAATGATAAAATGGCTTAAGGTAAAAAATTATTATTCTATCACAGAATTCCTAAATGAGTTATAAAATTATATGATTATAATACTGTTGACATCAAAAATTATTGTTAAAATATATTTTAATTGTATTATTATTGACATAGAATTATTATTTTGAAATCATAATATATTATTGTTGACATTGAATTATTATTTAGAAATCAATTGAAATTTGAATTAATGTAATTTTATTAGCTCGTAAGATTAGGACATGTAAGGGTTTATTATTTTGAATGTTGTATTAATTTCTTTTGATGAGATAGATAATCTAAATGAGAAATAAAATCTGATGATTATACTTTTGACATTAAATATTATTGTTAAATATCGCACACTCATATTATTGACATTGAATTATTATTTTGAAATCAATTGAAATTTGAATGAATGTAATATTATTAGCTCGATAGATTAGGACATGTAAGGGTTTATTATTTTTAATGTTGTATTAATTTTTTTGTATTACTTATATTGAATTATTTATAGTATAAAATGTAATTAAATGGAAATTAATGTATTTAGAACAAGTGCTTAAAAATTTGCATGCTATATTATTAGTGAAAAGTGTGATCATGGAAAGACTATCATAACTGTAACACCTAAATGTACCACTTTTGAAGCAAATAAAAAAATATGAATATGAATATATGAATATGTTACTTGGCACAGATAAGAAGCAGACCACATGAAGGATCGTGATAGGCTATCGATTTTAATAATTTTTTCAGTGGCTATATATTTTATACCCGTGCGACGCCGGGGCGGGTCGCTAGTACTTAATACTTATTTTTCTTGGTTATATCTTTTTGTAATGAATTCAATCTGGATAGAATATAATTATTAAAATAAATAAATTCAAATTTAATTCTATAAATAATCATGAAGCCTAAGCATAAACATCGCGGCCAAAAATTATGTTTTTTATAGTTTTAAGTACATTTAAATTAGTTGTTAAGTTTAATTATGGTTTGACGTCATAGTTTATTTTTAACAAACAGTTAATTATTTGTTATAGCTGTAGTATATGACTATTAATGAGTTTATTTCTAACATATCAAGTTCCAAAGACAAAAAAACTTAGAAAATAAAACTAGTACAAATTATAAACGGAAAATAAAACTACAAAATACAAGGTGTAACAAAACTAACTTGTGACAAAAATATAGGGTGTGAATGAGTCTTCTGTATTGAGTTCACTGTGACAGTAGCAGAGCTGAGAGATCAATTTTTTTTTGGACTACCTTTAAACGTATTAATTTTACTCATGCTGATAATCCTTATTAAAATAAATTATTTCATCACTAAGTACAGTTTGTGTAGATAATATTTGGTGTTTGAATGATTAAAATTGGACGTTTGGTTTAGAAGTTATAGCGAAATTAAAAACTGCGATTTACGCCCGTTTCGAAGTGGGCAAGGCGGGGGTGCGCAGTAGCGAAGATTATGACCGGCCCTGCAGCTGGTGATGAGCTCATATTATTATACCAAGAATACCAATGATCCCTACAGATTTGCCTATACCCTGCAAAAGGCTCCAATTTCCTGTGAGACGTAGCTTTTTCGGCGGTACCGACAAAGACTTTATTTAAATGCGGGCCACGAGTAGTAATAATGAATATAAATCAAAACTGCTGAAACAATTTACTCATTTTTTCAGTGGCTATAATATATTTTATACCCGTGCGAAGCCGGGGCGGGTCGCTAGTAAATTATATAATATCAGTGTTTAATTACTGAACAGGTGGGACATAAATTGATTTTATTTTAATGAAGCTTCGGTACTACTAATATATATTCTGTGCTTCGGTATTAATTTTGCAAATATATAAGTGTAGTTCAGTAATTGTAAGTTTTCCACGGTCGCGTCGCGTCGGTGGAAACATTCCCGTAGTATCACGTACTCGTAATCTCTACAACGTAGAACTTACGGTATGTTAAAATAATTATATGTAGGGTCTGCGTAGTGCGTACATGTTTTAAATAGGCTTATTAAGTGTGACGACACCGAGTGATTAAGAAATAAAAATCGGCCAAGTGCGAGTCGGACTCGCGCACGAAGGGTTCCGTACTGTTATAGAGCAAACATAGGCCAAAAGTTGGGTTTTTGTATTGGAGCCCCCCTTAATTTTTATTTTATCTATACTAATCTTATAAATGCGAAAGTGTGTCTGTCTGTCTGTCTGTCTGTTACCTCTTCACGCCCAAACCGCTGAACCGATTTTGCTGAAATTTGGTATGGGGATACTTTGAGTCCCGGGAAAGGACATAGGATACTTTTTATCCCGGAAAAATGTACGGTTCCCGCGCGATAAACGAAATTTGCGCAACGAAGTTGCGGGCGTCATCTAGTTTTTTATAATTATTAAATATTTAAGTAGCTATATAATTTTAAGGCCTTTGTAAAAATATCAAGTGCCGAACTGTTGCCATTATTGATATCGAGCAAAAAAGGCCAAAAAAATCACGTTTGACGTATGGGAGCCACCTTTAAATATAAATTTTATTTTGTTTTTAGTATTTGTTGTTATAGCGGCAACAGATATACACAATCCGTGAAAATTTCAGAACTCTAGCTACAGCGATTCTTGAGATACCTAGCCTGGAGACATACAGACGGATAGACAGACATCGAAGTCTCATGAAGAGGGTTCCGTACCCAAAGTGTGAAAAACCCTTTGGGTACGGAACCCTAAAAATCTGTTCGAGTGCGGACCGAATGAAGATAAAAAACTAAGGATACGACGTACGTTTAAAAAAAATGTAACATTAACATAACCAGAAATAAGTTACAAAACTATAACCTACGTCAGAATTACAATACAAAATGTTGAAAATAAGCCTATGCCATCTATTGACACCTCAGTTGTTAAAATCGGACCTGTAATTTACCAGCCTGCATGTATTAACATAGGCTGTCAAAATCTTTAACCCATCCTTTGGCTTTGCCGTAGTCACGTAAAAACAGCCCATAATAATTCCAAATTGGAGTTTTTCGGGTGACATGCCTTTTGCCTCGCCATGCCTCTCATATTAATATAATAATACCTAATCAATAATCATGTACGTCAAAGGTTGCGAGTGGAGTGTGCGAATGGTGAAATTCTAAACTCAATCCCGATTGTGAGCTTGAATTTTTTAAATTGTCATAATGCGTTTTAAGTCACTACATAGTCAGCCCTGACTTTTATTGATACTGTAACGCCTCCGTGGTTCAGTGGTCTAGAGTGTCGCTCTTGACTCGGAGGTCGTGGGTTCGATTCCCGCCGCGTTGGAAACAAGTTTGGTTAGGACAATGCAGGCTGATCACCTGATTGTCCGACAAGTAAGATGATCCATGCGTCGGATGGGCATGTAAAAAGTTGGTCCTGCGCCTGATCTCCCGCCAGTCGTGTCGGTCTCCCGTCCCACTGGGTTATGAGAGTAAAGGAATTGATAGAGAGTGCTCTTGTGTACTGCGCACACACCTGGGCACTATAAAATTACTCCTGTGTACCTGGCCTTGTTTCAATGAAACCGGGCACCGTCACCGAAATCGGTGTGGGGTAGTATTATTATTATTATTAATATTTCACTACCATAAACAGTTACAATTTCAAGTCCATTTATGCCCTTTAAAATCAATTTTCAAAGTCGTTTAAAACGACAATATGTACATTGTACATATAAGAATTAAGAACGTGTACATATATTATTACAATCACCCAGACATCGTGCTCATAGTTATATTTTCTTTTCCTCATTAAAATTAATTTACTCACGCGAAGGAATTGGGGCATGTAAGTTTTGACGTAAATCAAACGTTGATGACGTAAAACATGATTGCACGGTCAGTGAAATTTAAGTTATCTCTTTTCGAGTTAACAACAGTCATCATTATTATGTGAATAAACATAATATTATTGTAGAAACGAGCTGAGTGTACAAGAACGTGAGAAATGGTTATCAAAGTAAGGATGAGGCATTTCATACTCTACAGAATATTCTTTATATACTTACTAAGTACTAACTAACATTAGCGTAATGTAGTTGCAAATAGCGGTAAAAGGTGATACTACAAGATGGTCACTAAATTAAAAAGTAGATCATACATTTATTATTATAAGTAATTACAATACTTTACCCCTGCCGTAGTAACTTCAGGACAAGTCATTCTTATTCCCTGTCAAAGCAACGTAGTCAGGATCAGTCCTGGTTGCGCGCCAAGGTTTATCAAGATTCACATCTTCGTTATCCACGCGATTACTAATTAACCCATCAAGCCCCATAAGATTATTACCGGTGATCGCGACAACAATAGAATAACAATAGATTTCCAAGAATCTGCGGTCGAAGGATTAAAGATTGGCCCCAATAGGGCACTAAAGTTGGAGACATTTCAACGCCAAGTTAGGGCCAGTCTTAAAGAGATTACTGAGTCTACGATCGTGAGTTTGTTGGGAAAGTGCGCAGCCGGTGCGGTCACCATTGACGTCAGAAGCTGCGTTTCGCAATCCGGTGTTGCAATGTCGGCTAAACGTTGGTAATCATGACTGTACTCATCAACGCCGCTATTCACACGTATGATTATTGCTTGGCTAATACTCGCTAAAGTATTATAGCAGTTTCTATAGAGTTACACGCGCAAACATAAAGCAGAGAGCAGACGACCGATACATCTGCTCATAGTTCTAATGGGGGTGCATGATTTAGTTTAGTGTTAATTATTATTCATTTTAAGTTATGTTTTGTTCTTTTTAACTAACCCTTATGGACCATAGTAGTCTGCATTCTGCAACAAAGATATTTGTGTATTTGTATAAAAATAGTAAATTTCAGTGACTTTAGGATGTTCTGTTTCACGTCCGAAAAGCCTGTCCTACAGTAAATAAACTTCTTTTAAGTTTCTTGGAAGAAGTCTCGAGCTGACGGAGTAGAGGAAATTAAACTACATGTATTCTTCTTAATCTCTGAGTTACTTTTCTAATACTTGGACTGTGCTAACCTGACACTAATGGCAGTTACCAACGAGCCTAACCCAGTAATTACTCCTGTATCAACTCAGTAAGCACACATTATTGTGCGCAGACGCCTCAAGACGGAACTGTAATCATTCTTCCTGCTTGGCAATGATGTTTAATCGATATGTTAGGTGATTATATAATGTGTTACCGACGTAAAAGCTCGCTTGGTACTCGCGGCACGTACCTTGCAGACGCCAGCCTGACCGTACTAAGTCATGCGCAAACAAGAAAATAAATAATGTAAAACGTGATGAGACTTACTGTTTAATGGGTAAAACTAGACTAGTTTACTGCTTGGAATAGTTACCTAAAGCACGCTTTAGTCGGACAGGTCGTAGCTTTCCGTAGCAAAAATACGCGACGTAACGCTTGCGTCAACTGCTATCAGAATATGTTGCTTATACAAGACTCGACATACATTTTTGAGTGATTATTATTATTATTGTTATATTGATCCAACAAGAGATCGATGCATATTTCATTGGCCGCTAGGATAGTGGACAAGTGTTTTCAAAAACTGTCAGCAAGAATTTTCCAACAATATCTTACGGTCTACCGGAGCCATGATAGTTAATTGTCGTATCAAATAGCTGTCATATTATGTCAGAAACCTAATAAGCCACTGTTCGGTCTGAACAATGTGGCTTATTAGTAGGCTTATTATTAGGCATATAATGTTATGGAGATATACCTCGCACCTATAAGTAGTATTCAGTTTCATTCATCCAATGATCATAAATCTTAATTCCCTGATAAATTCAATACAATGGTAAAATAAAAGACGCCTCTCACAATTTATACGATTCCAGAACTTTCTTCTTAAACAAGACATCTCTCATGGCTGAAGTGTTGAATGTTGATTAGGATCGGTCATATAAAGGCACAGAATATATTATATTAGTAGATAAAGGTACCGAATAATTTACCTATTCGTTTGGTTAACAAATCTCATCGACGAAGTTGTAAAATTAAGTTTGAATGTCCTATTTTCTACTACGAAGTTCCTAAGCAGAGGGAAATATTCTGCCAATTCGTTTGGATAACAAATCTTACCGACGAAGTTGTAAAATTAAGTCTGAATATTCTAATTTCTACTACGATGTTCCTAAGCAGAGGGAAATATTCTGCCAATTGTCCAATTACTTTTGTTTAGCAGAGTGCAGATTACTATTATTATAATCGTAACTAATTAGGGGACATGAGTATCTAGTAAATCGTTCTTAATTCGAATTTCGAACTTCATTATGTTCGGTCACAGGCCACGGCACTCTTAAATCTTACCAGCAGACCACGACTAATGACTTCATTCATAATAAACCTTGGCGCACGTCCACCAAGCATCTCGCCAGTCTTGGTACAGTTTTACCCAAACACGTGGAAATGAACTTTAACTAATCACAAAGTTGATAAGGTCGATGTCATTGTATTCTTTTACTATGTGCGTCACAGCAGGCGCCGCATGCGTGCTATAATAATATGACCCGTCGAGCCGCGGTCCATCTGTCTGTCTGAGGTTATCTGTCCGTTTCTTTCCACTGCGCTGCCGCAACACGTAATCTCTACTACCACGAAATGGAGCAGCGATAATTGCATACAAGGTTGCTTCATAATACTTTTAGTTGTAAAAGAACGAATCGACAATATCGAGGCACTTCGAGATCGCATACCAGTGCTTAGCCAGCAGTCAGCACAGTACAATTATAAATTTTAATGTATACTAATTACTAGTGACTAGCTAGACCATATTTATACTAGAGTATACAATCCAAATCGTGATTTTGATAACTTGGGAGCAAAATAAATATCTACATTCTACAGTATCACGCTTGCGGCCTGCGTAAAACTTGTCCTTCAGTTATGCTACCAGACCTCCGCACATAATCAGGAATATTGAAAATAATCATCTGCTTAAACGTGTTTATAATCCGCATCATAAACCAGTTATTGTTATTGTTGTGAAAAGAAAAAGTAGCGGACAATAAGGCATTGTGCATTCGCGTGTAGTTGTGTACGCGTCGATTCACAATGGTTGGAAAGCGTGAGAATTGTCGCTCTAGAACTTAACATTCATAATTAAAACACGGCCATATTATGGTGGAAAAAATGCCGGCGTTATTACTTATTACAGTTTTATAACAAGCATAGATGTGGAGACCTGAGTTTTTTATCAGAGACGCTTCACGCTTGTACGGCGAACGTATATAAAAACCACACATGGTAATGACTAATGATACTGACCAGGGAATCTTGTGGGCTAGGCTATGTTGCGAGTATGTCGTAACATAAGTTTGGGCAACCGTAGATACATTAAAAATAACTTGCCGCAAGTACCTATATGCGTTATTTCTTGAGTACAAATTGCCAATAATCTACTTTGCTTAAATTTTTTGTATGGGCAAAAGCTCATCATACAAAATACATTATATATTGCATTTTATTCTTGTGGATCTTTCTCTGTGTATCATGATAATAATTATTATTATTCGTTGCTCATGAATAGAAATGATAATTTTGAAGTGTTGCGACTTGCGACATTACCTAAATAATAGCTGGCCATAGACAAGCCGCCCTTTACAACGCCGTCGAAAATATTTCTGTAAAATGTAAATGGTTGTGCTGCTCGTAGTATGCCCAGTATACTTATAGCCACTTTTTAAAAACATTTACTCAAAGATCATTCTGCATGGCCGGCTCGGCACTATAAATCGTGTCGTGAATGCTCAAACCGTTTCAAATGGACGGCTGCAAAGCTAGCTATAAGTTATAACGGTGTTATATGGCTTCCGAGCTTCTTTGAATCATGTTATGGAAATGTCCTTAAAATGATGCAACGTTCAGGTTATCGGGCTGATAGTAGCCGGTTACGGCAGACGAAACTGGTGCACAGACGCAGCCGTTATCAGCTGGCCCTCAACCCTGACTTATATATACTCAATGTACCGAGCTATTTTGGGTGTTAATAGACATGTACTAGAAGCAATGCAACTATCAATTACTGCAGTCTTTCCTTCTTACGGTGATAATGGGTCTTATTATTATTATAGTCAGTTACTTACTTATTTTGGGTGTTTAGAATGATAAATAAGGCATTAGAAACAATGCAACATCAACGCAGGCTTTACTTCTTTAGAACTTTGGGTGTAACTAAAGTTTGAAATTAAGTAAGCAATGAATTGGAAATTCTGTTTATTTATAAATATTTCAAATATTAACTATAAGATATTATCACAATTTTCTTACATTCTCTACCGAATGTAGAGCGAATCTTATCGATATAAGCGAGCATGGCACGCGTGCTAAATTCAGAATTCCTTTTGTTATTGTTCACAGCAATAAAGTAGGTAAATAAAGTGTCCTATTTCACCAGTAGCTGGTGCTCTGTAATTACATATTGTATTTATGCCGCATACTTAGTAGTTTACTATGTTTTGTCGTTAATAGAATGAGTCATGACTTATGTATCTGTGAGATTCCTTTCTGCAGCTAACAATCGTTATGTCATTCTGCGATTGATCTGCTATTATTTTGCTAACAATACACAGAGGGTTTTTATTGTACCCTATGTAACATGGAACAGACAAAAGACGCGAAACAATATCACAGAATATTATACTATATAACCAGCTGCCAGACAAACTATTAAGTGTAGATCGTCAAAAATAGATTGTTTAGGTCATCCTTACGTAATCGGCGTTGGAGTCTAAAAAGTTGCTTCTACAAGTTTTTGTCATCGCTGAATATGATGCAAAACCACACACATAGTACGATGCAGTTCGATCGTAAAACTCACAATGGGTTGTAAAACTTATTGGCATCTTACCTCTTACATGGACGCTCAATCTGTCGTACGCTCTCCCATGTAGAGCTGATTATGGAAGCGGGTACCACCCGAGAGATTCACGCGTACTTCTATTTCTATTTTCTGTCCCCACAGCAGGGGAACTTTAAACTGAGCACCAAACCAACCCCCACATTCATCTTAGATATAATATTATTATAAAGCGGAAGAACTCTTCCGACTAAGACTAAGTTAACTTTGTTAACCTATTTGGAAATAAAATATTTTGATTTTGAACTTTTGGACCGATTTGAAAAATTCTTTCAGTGTTAGATAGCTCATTTATTGAGGAAGGCTATAGGCTATATTTTATCACGCTAAAACTTATAGGAGCGAAGAAATAGAGGAAAATGTGAAAAAAAAAGAAATTTCTTATTATCTCAAGTAAGAACTCTGGAGCAATTTTTGTGTTATTTGGCACACTTGAAGATAGGCACCATGTGAAGGGACATAGGCTATTTTTGTGGAAAAATGTACGGTTTCCGTGAAATTCCTAAATAACGCGGGCGAAGCCGCGCGGAACATCTAGTTGGAAATAATGCCTTTAAAATATTTGACAGCCTACGAGCTGCTGATCTTAGAGTTGAAAATACCAACATTTACACACGAATCAACATTTCGTAGTATATGGTAATGTTCCTAGATAAACTATGGTAATAATAAATATGAGTCCGAAGACAATAATTTTTTTCGGGGAGCGCATGCAATGCAAATGTACCTGTAGCATGTACCTCGTAGTTTCGCATTATGGGGCATAATTATGTGCGATTCGTCCATGTTTCATTAAATATGTATGGGGTGCGATTGACGTCAACGGCCTGCTCTAAGGTAATGCCCCATCGACCCTGCTCGGAACGGCCGTTTACCTTTTTCTGGATCGTTCCCAGCCAGATAATAAATTAATCGGGATGATCGATTCATTTATGGTAAACGTAGCCTGCTGTTTTAATGGCCGCCGCATATGCACTATAACTTATGTACTTATAGAAGCTAACAATTTAAGACCTATACATAAATAATGCGAGGAGCAGTGAATTCCAAATTTCACTGATGGTAATTTAACTAATTTTCTTTTACCTTTTCTTCAGCGACAATTAAACCAATTAACCCTGTTAAGTCGAATACTGAAAAGGGTTATCTCCTGCTAGTGTTCTTCAGTCAGATGTAATAAAATAGTTGCTAAATAGACGTAGAAGTTACTGACCTACGTCAGTTCTTTTCTAATTAGACTCATTAAAGGTGCATCAGATCAAATGCAATTAATTATATTATGATAAGTTCAAAACACTAATTAGCAAAGTGGTAATATTATACTCTTATACATCTCTTGGTATAATTAAATAAGTTATGCCAGATAACTTGTGTCAGTATTCAATAGATCGCTAAGCTTCGTTTTGTGATCGTGTTTCGATACAAATTATGCTATATACAATTCAATTACAAACATTAATGGTTCTTACTGCGAAGATTTTAAAACAGAAGCCCCATATGTTAGCTGTTAAACTTTTCATTTAATTACAGTTAAATAATTTATATTTACCCCTGATTGCGGCAGTTCTCTCTCTTTGCTAATCGTATAATAAATAATTTCATGTTATGTATTACATACTCGGCGTTTAAGCAATACTACTAGGCAATGTCAATTTATTCAGTACCTGGGAAAACCCAATTGTAGAGAATTACAATAAAGTACAAAAACAATGCATGTACCACGCGTGCGCCTGCGTCAAATGGTAAATAGAAAATTTCGTAAACACATTCCGAGAAAACGTCTCTACTTTCGGCGCCAATATCACAATTTGAATCTATTACAATTTTTACACAAATGTTTATTTCTCTGCTTAGTGATTCGACGATTTAGTATTAAAAATATGATACAAGGTGTAACAAAAATAAGTGATTTATGAATTAGTTTAGGGTGTGTATTTTTTTTTTAAATATAAATAAGGGGGCAAACGAACAATTTCACCTGATGGAAAGAAATTACCGTCGCCCGTAGCCAACATCAGGAGAGATGCGTTGCCGGCCTCTTAAGAGGGGGGAATACGTGCTCTCTTCTTGAAGGTTTGCAGGTCGTATAGGTCCGAAAATACTGCTGGTGATAGTTCGTTCCAACTTCCAGAGTATGTGTTCCTTATAATATAGAGTTCACATTATCACTCAGTTTTTCTACAACCGAATGTATAAGTCTTTACGTACAGTGTGACTAACCTTCTTTTAATGAATTCTAATCTGTACCTAATTCAGTTATCAGGACATGTGTTACTAGAAGACATTAAATTTTATGACGAAAACGTATTTATGTCATTAATCATACGACAGAAAACCAGATGAAACTGAACCAGAAGAGCCAATAAAGATAAGTTTATTGAGCTGAGTGTATGACCCACGGGTTAAAGAAACAAAAAACCAGTCAGCGTAACCGTAGATGATCAGTTAAATATTAAACTTCGATTTTACTGTAAAAATCCATCAATCAAATTATAAAATATCGGTGTTAACCTTTAGGCTAAATCTTTAAGCTTCACAATTTATTAAACAAGATAATAATGTCACCGCATCGTATTACGTATATTATGGTGAGCACGTTTGTTACGTACGTTTTTACTTAATTTCAGCACAATCGGTTCAGCGGTTTGGGCGTGAAGAGGTAACAGACAGACAGACAGACTTTCGCATTATAATATAAGTATGGAGGAAATTATTTTAGGCACTACAGATTTAATGAAGGGATTAAATATTTTGTCTAAATAGAGATTGTTAACAAAATTATAATAATCTATTCAGGAATTTTATTAACGTTTTATCAAGACAGAACCGTGATAAGAGGCGGGAAAAATGTCATGTTGATTGTCATCTTTCATCTTACTTACTACTCACTTGTATTACTTTTCAAGCTATTGTTTATTGTGTAGGTACTTTAACTTGGGTACATGCTACAGAAATAAGTGAATCCGATGGCAAATTTTGACAGCACATTTTAAAAAAATATCCTTGATCATTGGATAAATTTATATATTTGCATGTTTCACACACATAATCAGCGTCTATAATTGAAAAAAAATGATCAAAATGTTTTATTCCAATTACCCCGGTATTGCTCTTTCGCACTATCGCACTATTTGCCATCATAATATTCTGGTAGACTAACTGCTGCACTCAGAGAGGAATAATATTACTAATGAAGATTTCGACAGTCCCATATAATTACGTTATATATTCTGTCCAACTCTTCGTTAAATTGAAGCTTAATCATCATTAAATGTTTCTGAGTACGGCCGTTAGATTTTGCAACTGTTTCTATAATAATTATAAATATTACTCGTATCTTTTAGTTTGCAAATATTATTGTTTTATTTTTATCCAAATAGATAAGTATAAAAGTTTTATCAAAGTCCAAATATACATTAGCGGTTTTATGAGTAGTATATACATATTGTTTATAAATAACTTGACACGAATTGAAAAAGTGTAAAAATAAAACAAGGTGCCATGCCAACGTGCCTATAATATCCTGCAGGAACCCTACATTTTTTGTGGTTCATTTTCTATAAGTACATCAAATCAAATTATTATGTTTTTAGAATTCTTACTGTACAAATTGTACAATACTATTTTTGAACGTTTACCATCTGTGGTAAACTTAATGAAAAGCGGAAAACCAGATTTGTTTGGCTCGTTTGCCTTTTGTTTTTTTAAGTGTAGAAGCCTATTCGACGCAAATAAACAAATGTTCCCTCTTTATATCATTGTCGACATATTAGCATACATATGATAATCGATTCTCATTTCTTACGAGATTGTGCGAATGTCATGACTTGTGACTTGTAATCTACCTTGTAATATCTTGTCGCCAGTTACATAACAACGGACAATACACTCGCAATTTTATTCTGTTTAGGTTTTTTGCATTTCGACTTGAAACAAACTATTTCTTAAGTTTACGTATTATTTCAAGTCTGAATATTAACAGTTCTGGTTTCTGAAAGATTACTATCTTATATCTTAAAAACAGAGCTTCCTAAGCCGCGCCGCGCCGGCAGTCTACTTTCCTACCGTCTTACGATTTTTTATCAGGACAAATTTGATATTCCTGAAACAAGTTTAATCAACCCTATAAGTATATCCCATAACCTGAGCGCTTTTTGGTACACTTTACGGGAAAACTATCACGCCTATTGATTTGTGCTTAACATAATAATTTTTATTTATTAATGTAAGTAGATGTGTTTTCATCGGTCAGTCAAGATTTGATTACTATTATTATATCTACTAAGATTATAACCACGCAGAAAAACGACGCAAGCCAGCTCAAAGCTCATTTTTTAGCTAGTACATTTTATTACCCATTTCAAACAATGTGCAAAATCCAAATCACACAACGCGGCAAAAAAATATATTTATCTTCAAAATTGTCTATACTTTACCCATTCCACTCCTAATGACGCTTACACTTATTTAACTCGGTAAGTTGAATAAATAGATAAGTATATTGTATACAAAGTAATTTGAATGTCTGACGCCTTAAATTATCATAATGTAAAGATGTTATACATTAGTAATCCATTGTTATTTATTAGTCATCTATTAACAATATGCGTGTGATTTGTGAAAAACTTATTTTTACAAGTTTTTTTTTTATTAGATCCGTGATTGCTTTGCCAAAAGCCAACAAGTAAACCGGCGCGGCGCGGCGCTGCGCTCAACCATTGAAGTTTGAACCTCCATTTAAAGTGGTCTCTGTATTTCCCAATAACGTATTTTGCTTTTTTATGAATATTGAAGTAAAACCCAAGAATCCGGTGAAGGTGACCTTTTTTGGTAATTGATTCGATTTAAACAAACATTCACAAGCTTTCGAATTTTTTTGTCATCCTCAAAGTGGATATTTTGCCGCAGCATCTCAGGCTCAAAGTGGCTTATCTTTTATCTCTTTGCTGTTCTTTGCGGTTATTTAAAGTGGTCACTGCATGTCATTGAAGTATATAGGGAAAACCAACTTGTACAATTCAAGCCGCTGACAACGCTCACTGAGACGCTCACATACAAACAGCACGTTGAATTTAAAAAATATTAGATGTTTATCTATTTTTGTTACCAAAAATATTTATCACGTATCAATTATACCTTTAAAGAAATAAATAAATCACGGAAACATACGTAATAATTTAATGTACATGCAAGGGTTAGCTAAAGCCCAAACCTATATTATAATATCCTCAGAACTCGGAAGTCGGAAGCCAGTAACATCATATTATTTTATTCACATTGTCACTCTCTTTGTTTTCCGATAAAATAAAATAAATTAATAATAAAATAGCCAGTAACATCATTTATTCACATTGTCACTTAATTACTGTTTCGTTTTCCGCTAAAACAAAATAAATCTGTCCTCATGTCAGCAGAGAATTTTAAACATAATAATTATATTATATATCATGCGAATGAACCTCTTTACAGTGCAGTAAATGTAGTTACAACGCGAAGTAATAAAATATTGTTTACAAGCCGTTGGTTGTGACTTGTGGGACGCAGAAGATGTGTGTGCTATTGACGTCAATGCCTACAGGGTCACTCGGTATAACTTATGGTCCTGTCATATTCTAAAATTTTATACAAACCTATGTACCTGGGACGCCGCATGCGTCGTACCTTCGCTCGCGATATGGACAAGTTATGAATTTATGCTGTCAACAGTTTTGGATTTGGAATAATTTTTTTTTTTATATTACACAATACATTGTCACTTGCCGAATTATACAAATCTTTTTGGTAAAATTCTATTTTTGAGGTACAAAAAATGTTATCGTTAGGCTACCGTACTTTTGCGGACAAAAAACTGCTTTTATTACCTGAGAGTATTGATCGCTTAAATTTTCTAGAATTTAAGTATGTAGTAAGTATAGAACTATTCGGTCAGTTATTTATAAGCGCACAGTGTATACAAATGAGTTGTTTTTGAATGGATTAGTAAATTGGTCGACATTGAGCTGCGCCAGCGCAGCCCGAAGGTTGATAGTGTGACGCCAATCTAAGAAACGTACTACGATTGAATTTCGTATCATATGTAAGAAACTGATAGGTGTAATATTTCTTACGCTTACTTTAAATACACGTGCACACCAACAATGAATAGCATGAGCTTAATGTTTCTTAGGGATCGCATTGACAATACATCTCTATTTAACCAAGTGCAGTATCTATTTTAGGGTGTTAACACCCTAAAAACTTACGGCCGTTTGGACGGATGCAAACCATGTCTGTATTTCATTTTATTGAGAAGTCTTCTAAGCGGCGGTTCCGTCACTAATCACCATACATCAGTAGTTTATCAAGTATGTTACTTCTAAAAGAATTTTTTAAAGTCGATTTCCAAACGAAGAGAAAATCAGCAAATTAGGATTGTCAACTTACTTTTAAAACTAGTTTAAAGAAAGCGGCTGACAAATGTATATTTACAACTTCCACTTTCGTTTCCTTTTAATGTTATCTTAATGGATGGTCTTATCCGTGTGTACGTTAAACTTGTCCCTGACCTGCACAATTACTGCATAACTAATTATCAAAAGTTAAAAACATAACCCTGTATGTACAATAATTATAACTGCTAAAATAACTCTTGCTTTTAGCTATGAAATATTGAAGTATGAAATTGAAATTACAGTAATAATTATTGTATTTAATTCGATTTGTGTATTCGCTAAGCTCTACGCTCTATAGTCTATGGTCCGCTCGAGGAGGTAAGGTTGATTTACCGTTTTACTCTGTGCATTCCGATCTCTATAATAAGAACCGCCATGGCCCGGGAAGAAGGGAGACGGGAGATGAATTATTAAGCTGATTAATTTTGATTTGCAAAGTATTAGCGAGAGTAAATACAGTATAATATTTCTAAAACTAGTTTGTGATAAGTTTAAATGAGTTTGGTTTGTGTGTTATAACTTATAACGTGAAAATTATTATTTAAACTGAACTCAAAGTGCATAGTGTTTCGGTTTTGAGGTTATGTATGCAACTATGGAAGCTCTGTTGATGAATGTAAGTTTCAACAGTAAGTTGTTTTGTTTACATTTTTTAATTGCAATAATAAATATCAGAGGTGTTATTGAAAGGCTTTATAAAACTGGTTTCATTGGTAGTACTTATTTTAACTTCAACAAGAATGTAGAGCTATGTAGAGTTAATTTTTTTGCGTTGATAATATTGTGTTGCGGATTAAAGATCTAAGTAAAAAGTTTGAGTGGCATAAATTATGTCAGCTCACACAATTTTTGTTTGTTGAGTTATGAATGCAGTTTTGTTCTAATTAATGATCTAAAGAACAAGAAAGAACATAATATTATGATATTAAGTAATATTATTACCTGTATTCATAACTCAATATGTATTTTTTTTAAGCTGATGATACACAAATGCATATCAGCGCCCAAGTAATATTAAATATAATTGAAAATAAAAAATAACTCAGTAAACTATTTTAAGGCTCACAAAAATACTTTTACGACAAAGGCAGTGTTAGAAACCTGCAGCAGTTGTGTTGAAAATTGAAATATTCAACTATCGCGTTTTACAACTTCCAGCGAACGTTCTAGATTCAACAATATGAAATATTTTGTTGAATGGTGAATGAACCCGTGCGTGGTGCGTTTTTATAGGATTACGGCTGGCTTCTTCAACAAAGTTTTATAGTTTATAGTTTTTACTTTAAAAGTTTAATATCTGCATAGAGTGCGTACCTACTAGTAACCTTTTTAATTTTTAGAAATAAAACAACAAAAGCTTCGCCGATTTTTTTAATAATTAATGCTTTTTGAAATTTTTGAGTTTCTAGAACTCTACCTAAAAGTTCTCAGAAAAAGTAACTTCTTTGGAATGTCCGTGGAGTCCGGAAACGAGTGCTATTAACTTGGTCCCATCACGTATTGGACTACAAAAAACCGGACATGCTTCTTTGGACATCCTGATTTCATCGACGTCATACTACCATTCACGTTGTTCATTAGGACTCGCTAATTCAAAATATGTGTTAAACATACACTAACTAGCTGCAGCTGTGGAACACCGTCATAAACAACGTGATGTATTTATATAACTTCACTTACAAACAGTTATTACTGTTGATTGTATTATGTATAGACTGATCAGACCACTTTTTAGTTAGGGTTATTGTCAGACAAAATGGCCTTTTAAAATGAAATAACAATAGTATAGTACGATGATTCGCGTAGTCGTGATTTATTTTAAAAAGCGGGTCAGGTCAGCGGCCGCGTCTCGAAACAGAGAAAGTTAAAATTGGCCTCCCTACTTTGTAGCGTTAAGGGTACGCGCGTGCGCGAGGTCGACTCTACGTCAGTGCTACGTGCATGCGACGCTCACTTCGGACGCGCGATTCGCAATTAATAAATTAGAACTCGCTGGATGTGTGCAATTTGTGGAGTGTAATGGATGGGACGAAAGTGACAGCCGGCAGGTTCATCCCGGCCGACCTCCCCGACCGACTCTACATGCGCGCCCTGAGGCAGTACCAGAAGTTAATCGATTTAAAACGATTCACCGCGAAGGAAAAAGTAAGCGGAAATAGTATAGCGATACATTAGGAGTCAGGACGTGTCTGATTTATTGGAATCGACAGTTCAACTACCCCGTATTCATGGGTTTTACGTTTTTCCTATTCAAATTTGTATGAGAAAAAATTCTTAATGTGAATATTTGACGATCGGTGTTCTTTTCATTTTAATGCTGTTTTCTAGAGATATAATTATATCAAATTTTTATTCTAAGTTGCAACAACCAATCGATAAAGCGCATAAAAACACGGTTTCTGGAAGGCTCTTTGTGTTTTAGACGCTTTGATTTCATGACGAAATAATTATTATGTTACCACTTACCATAGAATACCAACCTAAGTATAGCCATTGAAGGTTTCATTAAGCAATCTGGTTTTATTATAAACAAAAGTTATATTTAGAAAATAACTTAAGCCGAGCTTTCTCGTCGTTATAGTAAAATTGCTGTGGACATTAGTCCAACACGCAAAAATTAACTTGGTAGGTAGGTACTACATGCTTCTAATTTCTATAGAGTTTACTTAAAAGAACGAGGTAGCTAAATAACAAACATGTGGTATAATAATTTAAATTGTAATTATTATTATTACAATTTAAATTATTCAAAATAAATATTATGTGTAGTAAATTAACGAGTACTCTGGTGTTTCGTCCCAATGTTTTTGGGCCCACTGGGACCAATGACCAGACATGAATTTTTAACATTTTTTCATCTGCGATTGGTCTCAAGTAATTATTTTTTATGACTGTCGGGCTTATGTGCGTAGGGCTTTTATTCAAATTTTCAACCCTTTTTCACCCCTTTCGGGGTAAAATTTTCAAAATTCCTTCCTTAGTGGGTGTTTACTCAATATACCAAGGGGGTGAAATTGGGGTTGAAATTTTGAATGAAAGTCCTTCATTTCTTGAGTTGGAAACATGAAACTTTATATTTGTGCTACTGATTAAAAATGAATGGATACGTATATTTAAGCGTTTCTGGTAATTCTACCCCCAAGGGGGTGAAATTGGGGTAGAAAGTTTCGATGAAAGTCCGTCATTTCTTGAGTTAGAAACATGATAGTTTATGGACGTTTTCGTTTGACGTTTGCTTAAATAGGGTCCCGTTTTTACCCTTTGTATAAGGAACCACAAAAAGGGGAAAACTATCCATCTTTGTTATTATACTATGTTAACGCGAACGAAGTCGCGGGCAACAGCTAGTATCTAAATATGAATCAAGTATTAAATGCCTTAAATCAGTATTTAGTGCAGAAACATTCTTTAAAGCCAATAATAAAATTATAACGTTATGTTTAAATGTTAACTTTTCTTCTTGTGTAACCTACGAATAATAAAATCTAAGTAAACGTTAAACTCCCACACTTCAACCGTTTTGAATTTGGTTCCTTTTTGCACACTAATTAAAACATTAAAACTATTGTGCAAATTATTGCACTTTTTATGTAAGGTGGGCAAACAAGTACAATGGGACTTTAACCAATGATATTATATGAATACTTTAACAATAATTAACGTTAGTTTAAACACTAAGTATATACTTTAAATATTATTATGACATTTAAGATATATAATATAGAGCAGTATTTTTTAAAAACCTAATTCGAAGCAGTATGTTTAAGTAATAATAATAATAATTATTATTATTGTAATATAAGGTTTAAAGTGAGAGTGTTCTATGTTTTAAAATATGTACAAAACAATATTATGGTTATAATTGATTATTTTTGTGCCAACCCTACTTCAAAATTTCTTGCCAGAAAACAATGGATCATAAAAGTGGGACCAATCGCTAGATGAAAAAATGATAAAAATTCATTTCTGGTCATTGGTCCTAGTGGGCCCAAAACCTTTGGGACGAAACACCAGAGTACTCAAATTAACACGTCTTAACACTAAACGCGCTTATTCCACGCATAATTAGGGATGTTAGTAAATCAAATACAGTCATTATTATTTACAACTAAGTCTTTGTTTCCTATTTTTTTATCTCTTACGTAATACGTAGCATTGAAGATAAAATTATTAATAAAAGTACTTAGAAAAAAATATGTAGGTAATATAAATTCCGAGTACAATTTTATAGGTACGTTACGACGTAACATATTATTGTTATGTAATCATAGTATCATAATAATTAACAAATGCACCTGATAAGTCAATTTCTAGATTTCAGACGAAGTCTGTGTTTGAAATCTATAATAATATACTCTAAAATTGTGTATTTTTAACCGACTTCCAAAAAACGAGGAGGTTATATGTTCGGCTGTGGATATTTTTTTTATTAAAACTCAACTATTTCTGTACTCAATCTTCATAATTTTGAAGTCGGTGCCAGTTCCAAAAGGTACAAATATTCTGTCAGAGAACTGAAGATTCATCTGGTACCGACTTCAAAATGAAGATTGAGTACAGAAATAGTTGAGTTTTAGCCGAATTCGGAAAAGGCACTATTAGATGGGAATAATTATTATTTAATACTTTTTAGTTCATATTATAAGGATGCTATTATTGTTTTTACCTTGGAAGTCGGTTTTAATTTTTTGTTAAAAATAATTAACACCTGAAACAAAATATAAAAAGCTCTACATTTCTCAGTTCTACAAAATTTTATAGAGCATCAATTAAAAATAATTTGACATTAGATAAAATATTTTGCTCTGTTTAATCACCGGATAGGGGTACATCCGGCCGGATACAGATTGTTAAAAACATTTCGTGCCAGCGTGTTTTAGAGATAATATTAGTAACATCTTATTCAATATCATCATCAGGGACCTACTATTATAATCAATATTTTTGCAATGCGATCTATTATTATAAGCATTATTGGTTACTTACTAGATGACGCCCGCAACTCCGTTGTGCCAAAATTCGTTTTTCGCGCGGGAACCGTACATTTATCCGAGATAAAAAGTATCCTAATGTCCTTTCTGCAAAATCGGTACAGTAGTTGAAGCGTGAAGAGGTAACAGACATACACATATTTTTGACGTGGGAGAGCCATGCTTCCGCACGAATGGGCCGGCTCGACCGGAGAAATACCACGCCCTCACAGAAAACCGGCGTGAAACAGCGCTTGCGCTGTGTTTCGCCGAGTGAGTGAGTTTACCGGAGGCCCAATCCCCTACCCTTTTTCCCTTCCCTACCCTTCCCTATTTCCCTCCCTACCCTCCCCTATTACCCCTTTAAAGGCCGGCAACGCACCTGCAGCTCTTCTGATGCTGCGAGTGTCCATGGGCGACGGAAGTTGCTTTCCATCAGGTGACCCGTTTGCTCGTTTGCCCCCTTATTGCATTAAAAAAAAACACACACTTTCGCATTTATAATATTAGTAATATATTTTTTGGGGTAGGACAAAGTTTGCACCTAATTTTCGCCCAATGTTTAATCAGGGTTTTCGTATAGTCAATGCCATTATTAATGTAACGTTTGAATAGTTTATACTACTTAATAAGTACTAAATGTATATCGGTTAGATAAACGTTCGCACCATGTGACCGCTCCCACGCCCTATCAGTGAGTTTCTATTTGGCCTGGCCTCACGAGGTTTCGAGTTTCTCCTGATTACTACTGCTGATACTAAACTTATTTTACTAATGTGAGCAGAATTTAGCACAATGTTATATATAAAATTCTCGTGTCACAATGTTAGTTACCGTACCCCTCCGAAACGGCTTTACTGATTTTTACCTAATTTTATATGCATATTCGGTAGGTCTGAAAATCGGCTACTGGCTACTTTTTATATTGATAAGTGCATTTGTTGAATAAATAATAGTAAATTATTACAACTCGAGACTGACGGCGACCATTGTTTGTGCGACGGGATAGCGATGGACGTTGCCATGGTGCAACACTTATTTAGTCACTTCAATAAAATAATATAAACGAAATACTTTATATAGCAAAACAACGTTTGCCGGGACAGTTAGTATACATAATATAATATTCAGAAGGTCGAGAAAGCTTTAGCGTTTGCTATGTATGTAGAGCGCTAGGTGCTATGCACCACATACATAAAATGCAACATATTAGGGAGTAGTAAAAGTCTTGAATAATTATACATTGAGCGGTATTTATTCGAGCAGAGTTTCACCTTACCCGTTTCAAAGTTATTTACAGAATGCCCCCATCAATGCAATATGGCTGGCTTTTATACCATTTTACACAAAAGAAACTAACTTCCGTTAACAATTCAAATATAGTAAAATCATTAAAGAATACATAAAAAAATAAGAATGGCTTAGAATAAGTGGGTATATAATTCTAAATATTAATTAATGTACTTCTCATATTTAATATAATTATTTACTTAAATATGAGAAGAGGAAGTTATAATGGAAGTAAATAATCCTCCTGTCCATTTATAACTAACTATTTGTCAAAATCAATTACCTTACTTACTACTATTCAAAATATAATAATCACTAATTAAACTTATATATAGTGACTAACATAATATACAGATTTAAATAAAATAATTATAATACTATGTAGCTTGTCCATTGATATCCGCTAACACTCGGCCATCCTGCATTAGGAGTGTCCCACGACGTTCCCATGGTTTGCTACCCTGTGCTGTACCAGTGCTAGAACTGCCAGTGGTCTGAAACAGATGAAGACATCGGAACAGTATTTTGTAAACAAAAAAATAATAATATAGGTATGCATTGATGTCAGAGAAATCTAGTATCACAATTCACATCTCATCTCCAATAGCCAACACATGGCATTTCTAAAGCCATTATATTATGCATTTATGTAATTTATTTTATTTGTATTTATTTATTTATTTAACTCAGGCATCTTGGCCCATATTATAAATACCTTATAGACTAACATAGACATACAATTATACTAAAAACTAACACTAACACTAAAACACTAAACACGTATTGTCTGCGACGACGTGGGGCGCGACGTGTTCGGAAGTCGTCCCCGGAATCTCCTGTAGACGGCCAGAACTCCTCCTTCTCGAACGTCGGTAGATGGTGCGTCGGGATTCTCACCACAAAGGAGCTAAAATTCACTTTGTGGCGGGACTCCAAGCGCTCGACCCTCAAGACGCGAATTTATGCATTTTGATTTTTGTTGTATTGTTTGTTATCAGTAATATAATATTTTGTAACGCAGACTTATATAGTTGTATTGTAGTAATTAAATTTAGCTCAATTTTAGAATATTTGTAAGGTCACATAGACATCGGTCACATAGACATCGGTCACATAGACATCGGTCACATAGACATCGGTCACATAGACATCGGTCACATAGACATCGGTCACGTAAACATGGGTCACATAGACGCCAGTCACATGGACGCCAGTCACATAGACACCAGTCACATAGACGCCAGTCACATAGACGCCAGTCACATGGTCGCCAGTCATTGATTTTAGGATTTGATCACACAGCCATCCCATATAGATAATATTATTACTATGTTGATTTTAGGGTTTGATCACACAGCCACCCTTTAGATAATAATATTATTGTCGATTTTAGGGTTTGATCACACAGCCACCCTATAGATAATATTATTGTTGATTTTAGGGTTTGATCACACAGCCACCCTATAGATAATAATATTATTGTTGATTTTAGGGTTTGATCACACAGCCACCCTATAGATAATATTATTGCGTTGATTTTAGGGTTTGATCACACAGCCACCCTTTAGATAATATTATTGTTGATTTTAGGGTTTGATCACACAGCCACCCTATAGATAATATTATTGCGTTGATTTTAGGATTTGATCACACAGCCATCCTATAGATAATATTATTAGAGAGTAGTAAAAGCACAGAATACATAATAGTACCTTACGGTACAGAAGTCTCCCTCCCGAGTTTAGGTATGATAACTCGCTCGACTTGTCGCATACGCAGCGCACACATCCGCGAAACAAAAGTAATAGTACCCGGCCGCCGCCGCGCCGCCCGCCGCGCCGCCGCCGCCGATCGCTTGACAGCCCTGGCAGATTGAAGTAAGACGGCAGACCGTTATTGTACTATGAACGCTAAACGCTATGCAAAAGATTGAAATTAGGTTGTTTTCCAGAATAGTAGGTAAATATCTCGGTGATTTCGCGCCGTTTGTATGGAAGTGAGACAAGCCTGGTAAAAGTCTTGAATTATTACATTGAGTGGTTATATTGTTAGTGAGTAGGTCACACAGACTTGAATTATGTCAATATTTTTTTTTCTTTTAGGTGCAGCTTCGGGACCAGTTTCTTATATATATCAATTGTGAAGAACAATAGAAGTAGAAAAGCTAAAGTGTGATAGTAATAAAATAGTTATTAAAGTATATACCTATTCGATCAATAAAATTTGTTTCTGTACACATGATACTGTATAAATTATTATCCCTAATCTTTAGTTATACTGTACAAAAATTATATTTAAAATAACTTTCTAATCAATCAATTAGATCACCGTGTCTACCTCAGCATCGCTAGATGAACTGTTAGTATCAGAATTTGCCGATTTATAAGGCATTAATACCTCACCCCTATTATAGCTGAAAACTTCTTATTTTTTAATTTTTGGGTCTCTTTGGCATTGGGGTTCGCCATTTCCACAACACTAGATCACTGACTGAATTTTTCCTACATTTGTATTAGAAGTTTTGCTGTTGCTGTTCTTTCAGTTAATGCCTGTCGTTGTGAAGTACGGTCACTAGGACCACTGAATGGAATAGCTGGTAATTTAGAGTTATCATGGCTAAACATAAGTTTAAATGGAAGGAAGGAAGTAGTAGAATTAGGTGTATTATTTATACCCCATACTATATCCATTAATTTATCATCCAAAACAGTTTCATTTTCAGGCAGTGTTCAGTCCATCAATATTGGTACCATTTATTTTTTTCAGTGGGCCATTTTATCTGGGACTAGCTATAGCATTAAGGACATGTTTTAATTGCATGTGTTCTATAAATTAGTTAAGGTATCGGCTAGGAAATGCTTTGCCTCTATGCTATTATGCAGACTGGGTTTGTAAACTGGAAAGATATTACTTTCCAGTCCTTTTAAGTACTTTATGGTTTTTATGGAACTAGTGTTTTTTGTCGGGCTTAGCAAAACAAATTGTGCCATTCCCTAGTCTTAATAAATGATCCTAAGTTATCGGCATGAAGGGTGTGCATAGATACGGGTACTTTTCTATAAGATGTAAATTTTTCTCCTTCAGATTTTCGATAATTACCCTTACCGAGAACATATTATTGAAGGCAAGAATTGATGAATTTCCTTATTATATCGGGTCATTTTTGGAAACCAAAGGGTCAAAGCCAGGGTGTAATTCATGTCAGCTGGGGGTCATGATAACATTTAGCTGCATTAAGTTATATTTTACCAATTTGGGAACGGCAAATCGTTCTCCATTTAGAGTTTTTTTGGAACAGTTTATCCTCTTTAAGGGCGTTCCGTCCGGAGATTCTGTAATTGACCGTATTTAAAACCTTATAAACTCATAATCTGAAAGCTACAAAATTATAATAAAAATACAAGAATAATCTTCAGTATATCAACATTCCTCGTTTTAAATTTTCTAATTTTGTTTCTTATACTCATGATACCAATTTGTTAAGATTCAAGCATACATTCAGCATCTCCTTAGGATTAACAAATTACTTTTATTTGAAACTCACGCCAATAGATCGACGATATCATAAACTACATATTTGTCGTTTTAATTTTTTTAGGACAATTTTGAACTCAGATAAGTAAAAATAATAGGGTTTTGGCGCGATCTCGGCAACGCGGCAAATGTATGGCCAAGGTCGTTTGCTCGGGGGACGGCCTTAACTACATAATTATTGTCCTGCCTGCTGTTTTGTATTAATCCTTCAGGCCCCGCGCGAGCACCGGTGATCGCGAGAACAACAGAATACAATGGGAATTCCTAGGTCCTGTGATCGAAGGATTATTATACCCCTTAAACCTAGTTTACTAGCATCCGTATTAACCTGGAGATCACAGCCAGACAATTTTGATACTTGGTCCTCAATATGAGGCAAAGGGTACGAATCCTTGAGTGTCTGTGAATTTAAATTTCGGCAATCAATGCACAGCTTGTAATCTCCACCCTTCTTTTTATCTAAAATCACCGGACTAGCATATTCAGACAGAGTGACAAATGATACCATCTTCCGAAAGATCGTTAACCTTTTCATCAACTATTGCATTATATTTTCATTTGTAATAAATCTGTGTACCCTAAATCTTTTGTATTCCTAGTGCATAAATTAATATCATTTTTTTTATACTTAACTTTCAGCAATATCTACCTTACCTAAGCCCTCTAATTCCCGATTCAATGTATTTTATGCACCAAGTGTAATGTCACAACTCACAACAATCTTTAAAAGGAATGAATGTATTTATGTGTAATATCCCCATGTAAAGTTTGTAATCTGGATGCTGAAATAATAAACAAAGCTTAGGACAACACAGAACATTATTGTTAACAAGAATATTCTATAAGTAGGTAGTAATGGAAACAAAAACGTACCTTGTTGTCGAGCAAATCTGGAGCAAATGAATTGTCACAAAACGAATTATTGTTCTTCAACATAATTTCATATTTTCTATTATTAATATTATTTTAATCATAATATTATGCTTTATAATAAATTGTAAATTATTGTGTTTGACGTTAACAAGTGCTTAGTTTACCTATGTTTACAAAGATGCAAAGGTAGGGAATAGGCTATTTTAATTCTCAATTTGACATTGTTTGTTTATTTTTTAAATTTATTTCGTGTTTAACGCCTATGACTTTTATATTTAATTAGTTCTCAATAATTTAATGGATTTAATTAATGTTATGTTTAATTAAATGAGTTATTATTCATCTTAGAACTTTTATAATAATTATTATGATGTTAATGCTATACCTACAATTATTAAAAATTATTTTGCACGTCACTTATTAGGCAGAATGTTTGAACCATTTCAGTAAAATTGTAAGACCTTTTGTACTACATTTTATGCAATAAATCATTCTATTCTATTCTATTCTAATGCCATTTGTGATTCAATCGATAAAGTCATTTTCAGTAGAGGTATTCGAGTCGATATAAATATTAACAATTTCAGCCCGGGCAATTAACGTATGTGCAGGCCAAGTTGTTTCAATTTCACCAATGTTTAGCCTTTAAATGACCCTCAACACTGACAGCTCCTCCAGGAATTATATAGCACACAAACTGGATTAGTTCCATTGAATTTTTCCCATTGGGATCGATATCTACAAATACATCAATATTACAGTAACTATTTTTAGATCAAATTGTATATTCACGCTTCAGCAAAAACATTATACCTAGGTATCACTTATATTTATCAGCTGTTTGTAACTGTCAAACAAATTAAAGTCTCAGTAAAAGTGGCAGAATTAGCTGTAGTAACTAATACCAGGCTGGTTGGTCATTTATTGCCCAATAATTATTAAGTATATGTCGCTTGGTAGTTGTTTTACAGTCTCTATAATATGGCTTGATCTATTTTATCTCCAAAACCCTTCAATATATTATTAGAAGGTAAAAACTTTAATATACTACTTAATATAGTATTTAGTATTAATAAGAAGAATATAGTATTAATAAGGTAAAAACTTTAGATTTAATTTTCATTATTCTTGTTCATTGGCTCCTACCCACACAATTTTTTTTTTTGTAAATGTTATTTACTAAGATATTACTTGAAGTACAAAAGTGTTACTTACTTGTTGAATTCTGCGGTTGCCGAGTTGTTCCTGCTATATTCGCGAACCAGCAGTTAACCGTCGTATGACCGAGGCGTTGAAAAGCTTCAAGGCAGTTTTTGCGTAGCGGACCCACGTAACCGCAGCTGCACGATGAATTGTCAATCGGTTATACTGTTCCATCCGTAAACCTCCTAGCTGGTCGATTTTATGCACCCATGTAGCTTCATTACAAGCGTCGTCTTCTGGTTCAAACTTTGGTATCACTTCTGCATCAACTTGAGTAATTCTGCATCGTTTTGTCACTGGTTCACTATCACAATCACTGTTGTTTATGTTCGAAAAGAAGAAAAAAAAATCACTTTCTTCGCCGTCGATCGTCGAGAGTCAGGACAAGTCTGGGCGTTCTTCTCCTTTTGCCAAGTCCCGCAGCATAAGGACCGGACATTTTTGAAACATCCCACTTCTGAAATATTAGGGAGTAGTAAAAGTCTTGAATAATTATACATTGAGCGGTATTTATTCGAGCAGAGTTTCACCTTACCCGTTTCAAAGTTATTTACAGAATGCCCCCATCAATGCAATATGGCTGGCTTTTATACCATTTTACACAAAAGAAACTAACTTCCGTTAACAATTCAAATATAGTAAAATCATTAAAGAATACATAAAAAAATAAGAATGGCTTAGAATAAGTGGGTATATAATTCTAAATATTAATTAATGTACTTCTCATATTTAATATAATTATTTACTTAAATATGAGAAGAGGAAGTTATAATGGAAGTAAATAATCCTCCTGTCCATTTATAACTAACTATTTGTCAAAATCAATTACCTTACTTACTACTATTCAAAATATAATAATCACTAATTAAACTTATATATAGTGACTAACATAATATACAGATTTAAATAAAATAATTATAATACTATGTAGCTTGTCCATTGATATCCGCTAACAAACAACAACAACTCGCTTCCACTAAGGCGTAGTTAGTTAAGGTGACGCCGCGTTAAAGTAAAAAATCGTTTTGGATATTATGTTTTAGATCGCTTGTTGAAAACGAGTAATGGAACAGTAAGAAATGGAAAGGGCGTAAGCGACAAAATGGTTTTTGTCGCGTAATTTAAAAATTTTAAGTTGAATATAGTTCATAATTATAAACTATGGGCAAATTATAGTGTATGCTTGAACTAATGTTTGTACAAATGTTGGAAGCTTAAAAATCACTCTCCTCTGTTCGCAAAATCAGAATCCTTGTTTTTATAGAGGTATTTTTGATTAATTATTTTGTGTTATAAAAGTTGACCAATCGTAAAATTTAGTTTGCTATTATTTTTATCAATATTCCGCGAAATAAACTTCCACCTTTAAGTAAATGAGTGAGTGCACGCATAGGCATGCGTACAGCACCTCCCTCACTGCCTATGCGTACACTCGCATGCAAGAACTTGCAAACACCACCACCACACAAGCAATAATGTTGGCAAATCCGTGCAAGGCCCCTCACCACCATGCAGGTTGAAAACCTCGACGCGCGTTTCGCTCCAACACCGGGATCATCCTCAGGATGTGGACTCTACGAACAACGTCCGTCAAGTGCCGCCGCCGGCCAAAACACCGCCTTTTATACCCTATCAAGCCCCGCTACTATCCCCACCACCCCCACTACCCTCACCAGTACCCCCGAACATATTATGTTCTTCTTGTTCTTGCATGCGAGTGTACGCATAGGCAGTGTGGGAGGAGGGAGGTGCTGTACGCATGCCTATGCGTGCACTCACTCATTTACTTAAAGGTGGAAGTTTATTTCGCGGAGTATTAATAAAAATAATAACAAACTAAATTTTAAGCTATGGATATCCGCAAAGTAACGCCTGATTCCATTAACTATTTGACCAATCGTGTTATGCTATGGGTAGAGAAAAAGACATGATGAATACTGACAATTAACTTTAATATTTTCTTAGCTTTAGTAATTGCTGAAAAAAATCGATATCGCTGCAGCCAAATTATCAGGCGTCACCTTAAATATG
Source organism: Polyommatus icarus (assembly GCA_937595015.1). NCBI lineage: Eukaryota > Metazoa > Arthropoda > Insecta > Lepidoptera > Lycaenidae > Polyommatus > Polyommatus icarus. The sequence continues at coordinate 12,078,342 of OW569332.1, read as the reverse complement.
TGTGCGTGACACCGTGTATTTTCATAGTTACTTTGACCGGGCACTGTTTGTTGTTCTTAGAAATTTTTACCTTATCTATACTTTTTTAAATTGATCTGAGGTATTTTCGTATTGTTACACCTAAAAGCAAGCAAGAGCTGAATACCAATACATAAATTCTTTCATGATAAGTGATTACTGATAAGGCTTAATAACGATGCCTACTATACTAGAATTACCGCTCAAACGTGAATAAATTATTCATTTATTCAATAATTATACACAACCTTCTTTTAATGATCGTTCAATTTATGATAATTTAGGTTGTTCCGTCCTTAGAAATGTTGAAATGCGTCATTCGACTGAGGACGAATGTTGACCAGTTACGTCCTACACTCAATTGCCAAGTATGCCTACAGAATACATAATAAATAATAATACAGGTAACGCGTTACGCGTATAGTAATCGATAACCAACTTTACATGCTAATAAATCGGTATATTATTATAAATAATGGTTTATCCACTAACTAGCGACCCGCCCCGGCGTCACACGGGTATAAAATATATAGCCACTGAAAAAATATACCTATAGCCTTCCTCAATAAATGGGCTACCTAACACTGAAAGAATTTTTCAAATCGGGCCAGTAGTTCCTGAAACTAGCGCATTCAAGTTAGCCCATTCAAATAATTTTCCGCGTTTTTTCCACATTTTCCTCTATTTCTTCGCTCCTATTAGTCTTAGCGTAATAAAATATAGCCTATAACCTTCCTTGATAAATGGGCTATCTAACACTGAAAGAATCATCAAAATCCGTTGCGTAGTTTTAAATATTAAAGGGAACAAAGGGACATGAGGGAAAAAAGCGACTTTGTTTTATAATAAGTATAGATTAAAATATTTGCTATATGCAGTTTAAACATGCTGATACTGGTGTTGTAAATAAGATTATTCTGGTAAATGTAGTTACAACATATTGTATGTAGTTAAAATATATGTATAAGGATTAGGGACTAACGCAATTTTGAACTGCACTCCTTTGTTGGAACTTATTGTTGGAAGCTGTTGATATAGATTTATTTATTATTATTATACAAATAAATTAAGAATGTTGTCATGTTCGCTTTCTTATACTACGGTCTACAAATTACAATGTACGTTCTAGTATAAGAAAGCGTATCTTATACGGTGGCATTGTATCGGTTCTAGAACGAACTAGAAGTTAGAACCGATACAGTGGCACCGAAGTCGCGGGTTTATGCATCTCTTTTTACTTTTATTAGCTTGGACTGTATGTATGTAACGGGATTTTTGCGCACGATTTTTTACAGTAGGTAGTAACATAATTAATTCGAAACTTCGCATACGTTTTACTTAGAGCCAATAACAATTCAACAATTTATTAGTTTTTTTTTAATTTTTGATTCAAAATAAATGTTCGAATAAGTAAGTAATTCTAATAAAAGATGAAAATAGTTATGGCCTGTTTTTGTAGTTTTTTACACTATTACCTATTTTTCAATTTTCTTGTACTCGTAATACAAGTTTCTGACAAACAGAATATTAGTTTTTGCAAAAAATAAACTGATAACGGCTACTTTATTTAGCGAAGCAATACTGCGCGAAGTTCCGTATTATTCTTCAAATATTTTTATAGATAAGAAACAAGTCTTGCTCATTAAAATATTTGTTTAACAAGCCCTGAGCTGCTTAGTTATTTGTTTTTATTTTTATTTGCCAGGCTGTAATTTAACTAATACACTAGTCTAGATCCAATCAAACAGCAAATATATATACCAAACATGGGATAAACGACACTTTTTAGGGTTCCGTAGCCAAATGGCAAAAAACGGAACCTTTGATCCTTACAGATTCGTCATGATGTCTGTCTGTCTGTCTGTCCGTCCGTATGTCACAGACACTTTTCTCCGAAACTATAGGAGCTATACCATTGAAGCATGGTAAGTAGATGTAGTCTGTGAACCGCATTAAGGTGGGATTTCACCAAACACACATAAAACTTCGATTTATAAAACTTAGTTCCCATTGAACGCGTTCATGCAGCGACGTAAATCTCGTTCTCTTTCAAATGGATTTCACAAAATTCTATTGATCGCGATTATTAAATCTAAGTTTACGTGACGTCACGCGATTATTTTACATGTCTTCATCATTTTAAAGCCTTTTCACGTTAATTTAACTACAAATTAGTAAGAAACAATACATAAACTAACCAAACACATGTGTCAAAACTGTTATTTTGACATTTCTTTTGTCTATGTTTTTCGTTCCGCCATGACAGGGCTTGAACGGGTTTTATGACGTTAAACTTCGGACTTTAGGCGTTCAGAAGATAAAACTCGGATTTGCTGTGAACGCGTTCAGTTTATGTTGGCGAAAAGCAATTCGATGTTATAATCGCGTTTATACGTTTTGAACCGGTTCAATGTACATTGAACGCGTTCCATTTCTTTGATGAAATCGCCCCTTAGCTTTTTAAGTTTTGACCAATCAGAATGCGTTCGAATCGGGGTAGTGAGTCAACAAAGGTCTGCTCTATGTATCATAAAAAATACTACGAAATATGCGACTCAGCTCGTTCCAGTCTTAACGACTAACGGGCTGCTAGCCTGTTAGTCCGTTAGGCAGGCATGGGCCTTTCTGTAAAGGTCTACCTGTAGATCTGGTTTAAGTTAAACCAGGATTAAAAGCGAAATACAGGAGTGACGATATCATAATAATATATTGGCATTAGGTATAGGAATAGTTATAATATAAAAATATAATAAATTCAAATGTTTTTCGCCTTTACATTATGTTTAATTCAAGTCACAGGAGCAATTGAAGTTTGCCGGCACTAAATTCAGTTCGATAGGCATCTAACTGTTATGCAAATAAGTTATAGTGAACTAATCATTTGCGACTGACATATCTGGACTCTTTGAAGTCCAGCGATTCATTTAAATAAAATTCGGCGTCCTTGGACTTGTGGTAGTGGGTCGGTGGTTCCTAAAGTTATTATAAGAACGGATTGTGCAGCAAACAAAATGTGAACCTTTTATTTTATGAAACAAAACCATACACGCACTGCAAACTCGACGCAAATTGAATACAGTGCAGAGCATTGCGATGATTTTTGACTAAGTATATTTATTTTCCTTTAAATTTTCTACGTTACTAAAGTGGTAATCGATTATCCTGCTGTTAAAATAACCATTTCAGCACAAAATTCAGGATAACGTTTTTGTATGACGTTATAAAGCCACAGTTGTAATATTAGTTAGAATTGATACTAAAATTCCCCGTAAGTCGTAAGGATAATGCCTTCTCTGTATCAACATGTGCTCAGACGAGCAGTTATTGATACAAGAATTAACTCTACTTCGCAACTTAAATTTTACCTTATTTGCTTTTTAATAAAGTTGAGAATTGTTTAAGCATACTTGTTGTTGTAAATCTGTGTTGGCGTTACTGCCTACGTACTGTCGATTAATTTTTATCAGGAATGTCCTTATAAAATGCTCATAATAATATTATTCTAGCGGCTTCAACCGCATGAATATATCTGGCACATAAACATTGATACTAGAGATATTATTATCAATGTTTATGTGCTAGTATTAAAGGGGGTAGAATTTTGAAAAACCTTTCCTAGGATTCCCTAGGAAAGGTTTTTCAAAATTCTAAATCATTTAGGGGATACAAGTGTAACATTTTTAGTTCATGTTTCTCAAGCTCTAAAAAAATTGCCGGTGATTTTTCAGTCGATACATTTTGTAATCTGAGAAAAATGTCAGAGTTTAACTCGAATTTTCTATGAAAATGTTTTGTTTTTGGGATAGGGTAATTCATAACTACTATATATCCCAAATATGAAAACTGACTGCATAGACGTCTCATTCGTAAAAATGGGAAATTGTAGCTTTGCCAATTTTTTAACACGGCCGAGTCCTTGAAACAGACATACAAGTTTAACATAAGTTTTGATATGATATTGAATGTACTGTCACTTCTTGGTGAAAATTCATGTTCAATTAAATAATACACTTTCCTTGCACTTATTCCACTTTATTTTAATATATTTATTACAAAATTATTATATACACGACCGGTTTAGAAAAAATCATCATCAGGTGTACTGCAGTCTGCAGGTAATTTAAAATTATAATTTACCATAAGTTTTACTTGTAAGTTGTACTGCATCGATTTGGTATGATTTACGAACCTAAGTTATCAGAAATTACGCTCATAATATTATGCATAATATGCAGCTTTTATGCTGGGGGACTTTAACGCCCATCCATCTTCATTATTCGGTAAGGAACTTAAACAGTTTTGTATCGAACAAAGTTGGTTGTGTGCTGACATTGAAATTTTGGGACTCAGTTCGGAATCATACACTTATATTAGTGATGTTTACGGCACCAGGTCGTGGCTAGACCATGTGCTAGTAACGCAAGCTGCGAATTTAACGGTAGCTGATGTAAGAATTAAATATGACATTTCATGGTCTGACCACTTCCCGGTCAAAATTGTATGTAACATGAATATATTAAGGTCTAGAATAAATAATACATTTCAGAAACCGAATAAAGTTCGTTGGGGAGAAAGAGATTTATCGAATATTGAAAAATACAGTAAAATATGTACAATGAAATTCCGCGACATCGATTTTCCCCCAGAATTTCACGGTTATTCGGATATATCGTGTAACAACTTGCAACATAGGTTAATTATAGTATGTGAGGATTGTGAGTATTCTATAGGAGGCGGCGAGACTGTCGTACAAAGATAGATCTAATAGCATTAGAAATAAAAATAAAAAATGTTCGGTTACCGGATGGAATAAGCATGTAAAGGAAACTCATATCCCGGTTCGACTGTATTTTCAACAATGGGTTGAATTAAGTAAACCGGCATATGGCCCAATTTATGAAAAAATGATGGAGTCTAGATCTAGATTCAAACTAAAACTTAAATGGTGTCAGAATAACCAGACACAAATAAAGATGGACATTTTGGCAACAGCTCATAAGTCGAATAATTTTAGTAAATTTTGGAAAGAAACCAATAAATTAAATAAACAGCCGAGCATCCCAATGAGTGTTGAGGGTAGGTGTGAGCCTAAGGACATTGCAAACCTATTTAGGAAGCATTTTCAAGTCCAGAGCTCACTGGTGTCTGCGAATACTGTGAACAGGATTGGGATGAGTTCGGGGAACAAAATTGTTATTATATCGCCCATGGAGGTTGCGAGAGTGGTGAGAAGCATGAAGCGCGGAAAATCTCCGGGGCATGATTCACTCAGCATGAACATTTACAATACTCGTATGCTGGAGTTCATCTGCCCAGGGTCCTAGCCATGCTCTTCACCTTCTGTATAGGCCACTCGTACTTGCCGGAGGAGTTGATGAGGACTGTAGTTGTCCCCATAGTTAAGAACAAGACAGGAGACTGGTGGTGGCATATGATATAAGTGCACACTATATACAGTATTTTTATGTGTGTGTGTTTCAGGCGGTGTGGCATAGACTTCAATATTTTATTGTAACTATACCTACTGTTTACTAAAGTCAGTGATAACAAACGACCTCGCTCAGTAGTCGTCGTGGAAATGACATATTTATGCACTATACAAACGAGTCGAGTAATAAATAACACTTTTTACCGCCTCTACGTAAGAGACGTAGGATGTCCCTGTCAATTATGTTTGTCAATATTTAATAGGGAAAATAAAATTTACTCTCAACATGAATCATGACTTATTGTATATTTTTATTTGATAGGGGAAGTAGTGCAGTTCCCAGAGCGTAAAAATCGTGCAAACCTCCAATTTTTGCAATAGTGGATGAAAATTGAAAAGAAAAAAAGGAATATGTAGCTGATAACACAAATAATAAAGTTTACCTATTGAAAAGTTGTGCTTTTGATTTTTAAATTATTCTCTTCCACTCCAAGTAAACTCATAAACAGTAAAATTTTGAAGAAAATTTGCATATTTCTTTCTTTTGAATATATAGCAAAATAATAAAATATATTTTTTTTTATTTGTATCATTGCTTATATTCCAAAGAAAGAAAATAAGTTGAAAAAATATATAAAATAGATTTAAAATTAATATTTTTGTATGTAGATGGGCATACTTCCAAATGTGCTTGTTGTGTGCCTCGCCAGGTAAATGGCGTTCCTATTTTTCTTTGGTTTTAAATAGGAAGTTTAAAATTACTTTTTAGGCTTAGCAAAGCCTTCTTTTTCTTAATGTGTATAACTTTTTAGCTCTTACTTTATTAAATTTTCTGAAAGTGTAGCACAAACTTTTCACGGATATTTCGAAGAAAATCTGTATTTTATTTTTTTTGGTTAGGTTTTTACAGAATAAAATTGATTTTTTATTTACATTTTTTCACTAATTATATTTGCTAAAACATACTTAAAGGAAAAAAATACAAATTAGGTTAAGAACTGATATTTTTTGTATTCAGATAAGCATTTTCCGAACATAGGTCGCAGCATGCGTCTTTAGTATGTACGTGAGATTTGTAGCACCCAATTTTTTTCCGGCTTTATGTAGGAAGTTTAAATATATTTCAAAGACTAGAAAAAGTCTTTCGTTTGTCGATACATTTAATATTTTAGCTCTCACTTAAATAAATTCTCAACAAATATTGAAAAATGTTTTCCTCCTATTTTACACATTTTTGGAGATATTTAAACGTTTTTAAGTACTTAAAAGTTATCATTTCTCTAAAAATTAAATACGCACAACAAGTAAGTTTAACACACTTTACGTTACAACCCTTGAATCCACCCAAACCATTTTATCTTGGTTACGACGAGTGTTAATCTCTAAAAACATTGCAAAAACCTTATAGTTGTATTTAGCTTAGCAAAGCAAACTTTCTTTTTTTAAAATTGTGTATTTGGTTAATTTTCAACGTAAACAATCGGATAAGAGTCATTAAATAACAGGAACAAGATTTTTTTTTCCGGACCGGTTTTATATGGTGAAATATAAATTTTTAATTAAGTAACTAAAAAATTAAAAGCACAAAAATTTTTTTGGTAAACTTTGCAAGTTATGGGTAAAAAAGAAAATGACACCTCAAAAACAAAAATCCATTCACTAATAACAAATTTCGGAGGTTAAAACCTCTGGCGACTGCACTAAAGATGAAACTATATTTAAACTCAAAATGAGACGGTATAAGTACTTGCAGATTTTAGCGTACCAAAAATATAAACTGTAGAACTCTTATCTCATGAGGAAAAATGTTAAAAGGTTGTATTTAATGGCGAATTTGAATTTGCCTAAATACAAGTGTTTCGTGTTATCTAAAGAATTTACTCCTAAATCTGAAATTTATATACTTACCGCTAAAATTCCGAACGCGTAATTTTCATTCCGGACCTTAATTCTTGATCATTTTTGATATAGCAAAAAACCTTAAATTTGTTGCGGTCAGGCACGGATCAATTTCGCACAAATATTTTGATAATTATATAAGGCACATCCGTTTGAGATCATCCCACTTGAGAAACAATAAAACTTATTAAAGCATCGCCACTTTTATGACAAAAAATACTTAGGTAATCGACTTGTTTGTAAGTGAAGCACGCGAACTTGAAAAATAAATTCAAAAGTGTGAACTTGAAGTGTGTGTGTCTATCTAAAAGACACTATAAGCTCTCTATCACTTCAGATTTTAAGCTTAATTTGATTTGGATGAAATTTGTTCATAGATGCACTCACTTCCAGGACATGACATCTAAGATAATAATAGTTTTTCTGTGCAAAATTTTACGGTTAATGTGTTTTGTCGCTACGAAGTAGTGCAGTCGCCAGAGGTTTTAACCTCCGAAAACTGTAATAGTGAATGGATTTTTGTTTTTGAGGTATCATTTTCTTTTTTACACTATAACTTGCAAAGTTTACCAAAAATTTTTTTGTTCTTTTAATTTTTAGTTACTTAATTAAAAATTAATATTTCACCATATAAAACCGATCCAGAAAAAAAAATGTTTTTCTTGTTCCGTTATTTAATGACTCTTATCCGATTGTTTACGATGAAAATTATACACTATTTTAAAAAAAGAAAGTTTGCTTTGCTAAGCTAAATACAACTATAAGGTTTTTGCAAAGTTTTTAGAGATTAACGCTCGCCGTAACCAAGATAAAAGAGTTTAGGTGGATTTAAGGGTTGTAACAAAAAGTGTGTTAAACCTACTTGTTGTACGTATTCAATTTTTAGAGAAATGATAACTTTTAAGTACTTAAAAACGTTTAAATATCTTCAAAAATGTGTAAAATAGACTGATTTTTTTTCTATATTTGTTGAGAATTTATTTAAGTGAGAGCTAAAACATTAAATGCATCGACAAATGAAAGACTTTTTCTAGTCTTTGAAATATATTTAAACTTCCTACTTAAAGCCAGAAAAAAAATTGGGTGCTACAAATCTCACGTACATACTAAAGACGCATGCTGCGACCTATGTTAGGAAAATGCTTACCTGAATACAAAAAATATCAGTTCTTAACCTAATTTGTATTTTTTTCCTTTAAGTATGTTTTAGCAAATATGATTAATAATAAAAAAAAAATTCTGTAAAAACCTAACCAAAAGAAATAAAATACAGATTTAATACGAAATATCCGTGAAAAGTTTGTGTTACATTTTCAGAAAATTTAATAAAGCAAGAGCTAAAAAGTTATACACATTGAGAAAAAGAAGGCTTTGTTAAGTCTAAAAAATAATTTTAAACCTCCTATTCCATACCAAAGAAAAATAGGAACGCCATTTACCTGGCGAGGCACACAACAAGCACATTTGGAGGTATGCTCATCTACATACAAAAATATTAATTTTAAATCTAAATTATATATTTTTTCAACTCATTTTCTTTCTTTCGAATATAAGCAATGAAACAAAAAAAAAAATAATATATTTTATTATTTTGCTATATATTTAAAAGAAAGAAATATGAAAATTTTCTTCAAAATTTTACAGTTTATGAGTTTACTTGAAGTGGAAGATAATAATTTAAAAATCAAAAGCACAACTTTTCAGTAGGTAAACTTTATTATTTATGTTATCAGCTACACATTCCTTTTTTTCTTTTCAATTTTCATCCACTATTGCAAAAATCGGAGGTTTGCATGATTTTTACGCTCTGGGAACTCCACTAAATGTAAAATGTCACAAGTGATATTTTATATTTAGATGCTCTGTGAATGAATATAGTCCGACTCGTAGCGAAAGCTGCTCTCTCTCTCTTCGCGGTATGAATAAACTCAAATGGCCTGTGTCATCAGTTTTTATTTATATTCTAACATAAACAATATAAAATTGTCAGTGGCGTAGCGTGGCTGGGCTTTGACCTGCGGGGGCGAGTGCGCTGTGCGCCGCGCCTCCGCGGTTATAAAAGAGACAAGAGAAGTTGTAGTTACTATCACAGAAGTTGATTCCTAGGCAGATGACGGACCTAAGTAATTTATTTATTTATTTATTTAACACTTTTTGTACAATGTTCAATGGCGGACTTAATGCCATAGGGCATTTTCTACCAGTCAACCATTGGGTGGTAACAGAGACAAAACTAAAACGGTGCTTTCTGTGTAGAAAAAAAGATTAGGAACACACATTTAGGAAATACATAAATAAATATGCAATAAATACTGATAAAGATAATAAAGAATACTAGGCATATGATATAATAATAAAATAATTATAATAACATATAAATATAATATTAAGTAGTAATTTGGCCGCGTTATGTCAAACCCATCGGACCGATCACAGCTAACATTGCATTGACATAAGCCGACAAAATGACGTAGGTCCATCAACTGCCTAGGAATCAATTTCTATGACGGTACATACTTAATTAACGGTTAACAAATTGTTACATAATATAATGTATTACTTATTTAATTAAAAAATTAAAAAAACCCCCGCCAAACAACTTTAAAAAGTAATAAAATAATATTTACTGCCTTTTATTTTATACTTTTCAAACTTGTGTTGGTTAAAGTGCAGAATAATTCCTATCAACAGAATCATAAGTATTCTCATGATTACCATCTATCAATGTCCTTTTCGATGAGGCTGTTAATATGAGCCCAAACATGAAACCTCCCCTTTGGGTTCATACGAAGCTCGGTTCCTATAGAATCCAAGTGATGCTGCAGCAGCAGCATGTAATATATATTTACTGTTTATCTACTTCTTACTGATTGTCGCAATTAAAATGAGCCTAAACACGAAACTTCTACTCTAAGTTGGCGAGGAGTTGGATATCCTATTGATTATCAGGTGATAGTGCATCACCAGGCCAACTTTCCATTATTATGTGTATACGTATATTGAATATTCAGAAATGTCACGAACTAGAATGAAATATAAAACCCATCAAATGGCTACAAGTTGCTAAAGGCCATTCATGAACCAGATAAACCCTGATCGTCCAGCATTGAGCAGGCTGACGATGATGAATTACTATAGCTAAGAACACTCTCGATCATGTCAGCTTTCAAACAAAAAAACTAGATCAAAATCATTCCACCCGTTTGGATGCTACGATGCCACGGACAGATACACACACAGACAAACAGACAGACAGACAGACACGTCAAACTTATAACACCCCTCTTTTTGTCGGGGGTTAAAAACAGCAATAACAAACAAAGAGTGAGTTGTATCTATGATAAATATAATATTATTGAGATCTATGTAACTGACGCGAGATTTTTCTGCGCGCGCTCTAGTAAATCACTCGCCCCGTCCAAAAAAACTTAGGTTGCCTCTTTTGCTAGTTGCTACGCTACTGAATATCGTATGATAACAAACGTCACCAAAACATATGATTATCGAAGTGCACATTTTCAGATAACCCGGCTATTTATAATTGAAAGTGACGTACATTTTCGACAATGACCTCTAATTCTAAAGCTATTGTAGTGGATAACTTCATCTTTGTAAGATTTTTTACTCAAGTTTTAAAATTAAACTTTTTATAATAATTACTTATTGGTTGTTAAGTCATACTTAATAAATATATTATTAGTTATTATATTTTGTAAACGCTCTGCAAAACTGTTTATGACTTTCTATTTTATTCTGCTTGCCAGTTCGCTCTAAAAAAAATTAAATTAAGAAATTTAAAAAAACCCCCGCCAAACAACTTTAAAAAGTAATAAAATAATATTTACTGCCTTTAAGTCCAAATAATTCCTAACTTGTGTAAAGTAATACTTTAGTCTATAATTGTTGTCAAGGTGTGCCGGGGGACCGCGCCGCCAAGTAAACTACAACATACAACTTAACCGCCAAGTCACTGACTATCTCGATTCAGTTCGCTATGAATTGATTGTGAAATCAAACATCTACATTAGCGGTCCCCCGACACACCTTGACAACAATTATGGACTAAAGTATTACTTTACACAAGTTAGGAATTATTTGGACTTAAAGGCAGTAAATATTATTTTATTACTTTTTAAAGTTGTTTGGTAAGGTTATTTTGTTACTTTTTAAACTTGTGTTGGTTAAAGTGCAGAATAATTCCTATATGTATATCTATTATCTAGGCTGATCACCTGATTGTCAGACAAGTAAGATGATCCATGCGTCGGATGGGCATGTCCTGCGCCTGATCTCTCGCCAGTCGTGTCGGTCTCCCGTCCCACTGGGTTATGAGAGTAAAGGAATAGAGAGTGTTCTTGTGTCCTGCGCACACACTTGGACACTATAAAATTAGTCCTGCGTACCTGGCCTGGTTTCAATGAAACCGGCCACCGTCACCGAAACCGGTGTGGGATTTATTATTATCTAGCGACTCGTCTATGATCGTCCCACGAACTCACGAGCTCGTATTGTGTAATGTGTAGGGCGACAAGTGTGGTATGTATTACACAACAGCGCATCAAATATACGCCACGAGTATTTTACGGCCACGCTGAATAAATGCCCTGCTCGGCTTACATGAAAACAACAAAAAAATACACGTTACGACATGTTTTCGAAAATTTTACATAAAAATACCATATTAAAGTATCTTCAGTTGCCAGAAAAATATTAAAATGGGGTTTTTCAGGAGAATTTATTATTCGCAATATTATGACGAATTGCCTGGACTCAAGTTCTGTAAAATATGAAACTGTTTTATTGCAAATATGAGCTGCTGCCCGCGTCGCGACGTCGTCAGCGTGATGGCTCTACAGCACTTAAAGTAGGTGATAGCGTTCTCTAGTGCGAAGGAGTCACAATAGATCCTCATGGGTCGCAGTGACGCCAGGGCTATAGCGACCTGCCTTCTATTAAAAAAAAAAAAAGGTGATAGCGTGATAATTTTAGCCTATATTATGTTGACCCGACCCCTTAGTAATTTTCATGCAAAATTACAATTAAATCCATGTAGTACTTTTTGAGTTTACTCCGGAGATACATACAAACAGACAGACAAAAATTCTAAACTCTATATTTTTGGCTTCAATATCGATTGTAGATACGCCTCAAGTATTATTTTTGAAAAATATTCAACTAACTATTTGACCGAGCTTTGCTCGGTATTCGGTAATAAACGAATCAAATGATATTTTCTAAAAATGATTCCTAGCTAGATCGATTTATCGCCCCCCGAAAAAGATATAAGATATACAGTTTTGACTTTTCTACGATTTTATTACTATATAATACATATGTATATCTAGAGGTTATCCTGTTTTCTGTACGTATATTATCATAAAGGAAATTACCCAAACAGTTTTTGGAAACTTATGGTGATGAAATTCTAGGAAATTGATTTATTTATTATGCCAAAAAAATTTATTGAATGTAGAGTCGTCTCAAGTTGCGTTAAATGCGGGTTGAACGTTTTAAAAGATACTTGATACTTGCCTACCTTCAAAATATATTGTATTTGGTATTCTAAAAATATATATCACTCATAATATTTTAGTCAGTAAAATAGTAGAAAATGCAATATAATATTATAAATGCAAAAGTGTATCAGTCTGTCTGTTACCTCTTTACGCTCCATAGCACTCCTGAGTCCCGAGAAAGGACATAGGATTATTTTTATCCCATTAAGAAGAATATCCCAGAAGTAGGTGCCAAACGACATCAAAGAGTAGGGTAGACTGGGTACGTTTGTGCCAGGTTACGGTTGTGACAGTCGTCATAACAGCGAAACTATATGGAATATGGGGATGGGTGCTAAGAGAAAGACGCGTCTTGCAAGTCTGAATGCTTCTCCCAGCATTGCTTTTGCCAGCACTTGACGATAACGTTATCAGGGGCCTACATTGCTTTTTAACAGTCAAAAGTAAATTTTCTCGCTTGGTTTATTTTCTTGTGATAGGTTGATCATTAGTAGTTAACTGCGAGTGATTATTTGTTACGTAAATCGTTTAGCCGATTCGTGGCGATTGTTTAATAATTGAAATTCTGTGTTGGGTACGGTTGTGACAAATCTTATGGGTACGGTTGTGACATACATTTATCCTATCTTTTTTCTTAGATGTCCTAAAAATGCTTACAGAAGAATATTATCAGTCAATACGAAAATACTTAAGAAAAAGTCAAATGTAGGACTTATTTACGAGAACGGCGAAATTCATCAAATTAATCGGATGTCGTTGTTTTGGTCGATAAATATGTTTCAAAATAGAATATGTTTTGATACGCTAGATGAATTTGTTTAGAATAGTGTTTATGGTGTTTTGTGGTACAATTTTATTGAAATTAAAATTATATCAACAATTTTTTGTAGATGTCACTACTGACCCCAACCACTGTCTCAACCGTCCTTGGGTTGTGGTCGGTTGTGACAAGTTCCCTCTTTCTTTAAAATTTGATTCCATGACTAATACATCGTATTTTGGCATGATATAATAGTATTTTTATGTAGCCAAATAAATAAACTATGGTTTGTGACAAAATTTTCCCAGCTCACTGTAAAACTAACAAAATTATTGGCCTCCAAACCACATTTGACAAAAAATTGTCACATCCGTACCCAGTCTACCCTATGATATCTTCATCTACTTAGTGGAAATAGTAAACATTTTAAAAATCAGGTCGCTGCTTATAATGTACCTATTATCAGTCAAGTGTTTCAGTTATGAACTTCTCTGTAATGTTTACTTTACTGCTCGTATAAATATTAAGAAAATTCAAATCACAACAATGATTTTTTTAAGAAACTTCACATGAATCTTATGAAATCAACTTATGAAACTATTTTTCAGTGTCTTTATAGCATTAACAATCAGTTTTCAGCAACTTTACAGCACAACAATATTTTTTTAGGTTCTGCTTCTCAGTTACAAATTAGGAGTTTATGCGAATGGGTTTCTGGTAAATCCGGACCATGAATCTACTAATCTAACCTTATTCAATTATTATCAACATTGGCTAGTCAGAAACGTTTTGTTCGCTCGAGAGTAGAGCTTTGTAAATTGTAAGTTGTGAAAAACGCTACGTAGAGTCCGCACCAAAATTTTCTAAGTCTAGAAAAACAGAACAAAAAATGCCTTAAAAACAAATAAATATGTAAAAGTCCACCGAAGCATAAAAACCCTGAGCATGTCGAAACTATTTTTGAATAATGCGAAATGTGACGCGCGTTATAGCCTTGCGAAGATGCGCTATATGTATTTTGTAATGTGGGGCCGATTTTAGGGATACGTTGTTGATTCCAAAAGAAAATATAATTCTTTAGTATTTTGAACATAAATGTTTTAATGTGAAACTTCTTAAGGAGGGTAAAACTGAAGGGTTTACACTGCACACTGTACAACGATCTCTTCTTAGGGTGGGTTGCACCAACTTACTTTAACTAATAACTATAACTACATCGCAAAATGTCAAATCTTTGGTTAAGGACGCCATAATATTTAACGATAACCGCTCATACATTATATCGACATTTTTTCATGAAAATTTACTGTGTTATAGGAAATATTTTTCCTGTAGATTTTTACGGATAATTCAATTTTTTATAATTACTCTCAATCTCATTACTTGTAGCTTTAAAAAAAAATTAACGCAACAGACATCTGTCAATTTCTGTGGTCAAAGTTATGGTTAAAGCTAAGTTTTCCTTAACTATAACCATAACTTTATCTTTAACCACGCCTCTGGCACAATAGACATAACTACTAGTAGTTCGACTGCAAGGAAACGGACAGGTTTCAATATCTGTCAAATTCGTCGGGTTTCACTAGGATTATGAACGGAATGTGCCTCGCGCTGGCTGATATAATTTATTTTTAAATATTTAAAATAATGATTTCAAAATTAGATTCTGACAATTTTAATCGCATGTGCCAAAACACAAACAACAATACGACCAAAGAGGAACACGTCCAGCGAATATAATAATAATAATAATAATAATAATATCTATGGACGCTTCACACCACGTCAGTCTGGCTCCGTGCTAAGTACCTAAAGGACTTGTGTTACGGGTACCAGACAACGGAAATATATTTAATACTTTTATACTATACATATATTTAAGATTTTATTATATCATACACATATTTAATACACATCCAGACCCAGGAACTTTGAAAACTTTTTGTTCCGTCGGCGGGATTCGAACCCGCGACCCCCGGCTTGAGCACCAACGCGCTTACCACTGAGCCACAGAGGTCGAATATGTCATAGTTTTAAATTCGTAGGTAACAGGTTAACAACCCTAGCGACGATTTTCGTCATAATACGTCAAATTTAAAAACTTCAACATCAGTTCTAAGTCGGCATACTCTATAATTCTGTCTACTCTGCCTCTGGTGCAACCCACCCTGAGTAAATATAATAATTATTATTTTAGTTCAACGTACATGTGAAACTTCGATAAACAATAAGTAAATAAAATATACTACGAACCCTCTACAGTCTACAACTCTACAGCGTCCAAAGACAGTGTAACATATAAGTCTTTGTTAGCGTCATGATCGTGTAACTTAAAAAAAATTGCGTGTGAAAAACAAACGCTATTTTTTTCATTAGATATTCACACAAAAAGTTCATCAGACTACGTAATTTTTAATTTTGTTTGTGTTTATATTATGAAGTTAAATAGTCTTATTTATGAGACACATTTAGATCAAAGATAAAAACAATAATTTAAATAATGGTTTCGACAGAGTTATTTATAAAAGTTGGTCGTTTACGTAAAACGAACGGCGCTTATAGCCGCCATTATCATTTTACCGACTAATAAGGAAGCTATAATAATCGTTTCTGTAATGATTTAAATCATGTCATTATGTGAGTACGGGCGGATCCAAACTAGTTTTCTTTCGGGCTCCTAAATGTTCTAAGTAGAAAAACAACTTATTTTGATGAGTTCGTAAAAATTCGTTTTTAAACTTTTTAAGGAATTTTAAAATGTTACTACGTTTCATTTTAATTTTAACAAACATTACAGGTATTATACCTAATTTATAATGTTACATGTCACTTTGATTGTGAGAATAATATTGTGATCATCTAACGTCTTTCTAAAATATAAAGTTCTCCTATGAGTAGGTAGATATATTATTTAAAGTTTTCATGTATTCTTACTTACTTTTATTATAATTTTATATCGAGTAAATTCATCACTACAGTTGAAATGAATTATAATAATTGTTTTTAATTAAGCATGATTGTTCTATAATTATTTATTGTTCATTAATTGGTCTATAATTACAAAATAATATATTAAAAGGGAAGAAAAGTAAAAAGGAAAGAAAAACTTTTTACCCATTTTCGTCGTCTGATTTGGCTTACGCTATGTAGTTATCGAAGTAAATGTGGGAATAAGTATTGAGGCTGTATATATAGACCTAAGCCCTTTGCATATTAATAACCTGTTCACGTTTTTCGAAGACCATCAGATCACCTTGCCTATTTTCCTTTATTATTACCTTCGTGCATATTTTGACCATTTAGTACCTAAGATGTTGTAGATTGTAGCCTATAGATGTATCTGTAGTCTACAATAGACTACATATACGTATTATAAATACGAGGGCGTGTCTATCTGAACCTCTTTACGTCCGTTGAATACATTTTTGGGAAAAGGTATGAATTTACTTTGAGTCCTGTGAAAGAACGAGAATTTCTCCGAATTTTTGCACGAACATAATTTCATTAACTTTAACAATCATCTTATTTCATAGTTTTTTATTAAGTATTAATTTTAAGTATATTGTAGCTTCTGAAGCAGATTCGCATAAACATCCAGTTTGCTCATATCGCTAAAAGTTTTGCCAATTATGTCATAAAAACTTTGCGGAAAAGAATATTTGAGTGCCACAACTCGTTCCTACTAAAACATGAACGTGCTCATCTGTGTGGGCTGCTCGCAGGACAATGATGACACTTCCTGTAGTGTCTCCGGAATTTTGATTCATATTTTTTATGTATAAATGCTTCCTACACACAATACATTATGTTCAAAGTACACTTCTCACTAGATGGTGGATCGCGAGTGTATCACATTACATTACGTCTGATTTCGGATGATTTCAGATTTCTTAAATCATCAATCAATCAATTCTTGTCGCCAGCTCCTCTCTGACTATTTAAGAGTAGTCGTTGGGTCAGGGCTTCCCTCTGTAGAACAAGCCTCGCTCCTAAAAGGAAGCTTTCCTTTTAAAAGGCCGGCAACAGACCTGCAGCTCTTCTAATGTTGCGAGTGTCCATGGACGACGGTAGTCGCTTTTTATCAGGTGACCCATTTACTCGTTTGCCCCCTTATTAAAAAAAGAAGCGGCCCTTGCTACTGCAATGCAGCAGTACCAGGTCGCGACACGTTGTACTCTAGTAAATCTTGTATCTGTGTTAGGCCAGTTTGATTTCAAGGACACAGCTGAGTCAATCCTCTGTGAGTTCTGTATGATTATATACTACCGTTGGTGATCCTTTCCTCACATTGTTATTTTGACAATGGGTCATAAACAAGGTGTTACGGTTCTAATATGTAATTCGCTGGAACTTCAATTTGCATACATTATGCTGATATTTTGTACACTTGTACTCTACTCTGGAGAGGAAAAGAAGTTATTTTTAGGCACCTATCATGGTTACTCGCGGATTAAATATTATCAGGTTCAAGTTGGTGGAGAACGACATAAAGCAAAAGACGTATTGCAGTGACACAGTAATTGGTTTCTATTAATTTTCTAGAAATTATCTTCGTTAGCAACTTTATTCGTCCGAACCTACGCTATTCGTCAGGGTTATGTACAGTCAATGATTATTGTAGTATCGATTGGTCGGCTGAACTTGACGTTATCTGACCAAACTACGTGGGTCTACCATCTGCTTATAAATCAATGTCTCCGATAGTATCTTCTCTATTCGTTTCTATATGCAAGAGAAAGCATTAAATTAATAAAGGATTAGTATTTAGCTGATATCGGTTAGGTACTGATTCACGTCCAATCAGGTTGAACAACTAGGTGTGATTTATTTCGTATTCATAACTCCATAGCGCCACATTATAAATCCATACAGCGCGGTAATTCAGTCGTGCCATTGGAATCAAAGTAACTCAACAGAGAAACTAATTTTACCCGTCGCACGCACTTAATAATTTTGCTACTTCAAGTTATCTGAAAGCTAATGAGAGCGTGCACCCGATTTGAGCATTGGAGTATAAAGATGGCCTACTGAAGCTATCCCCAACCCGTGGCCCGCGGGCCACATGCGGCGTCGTGAAAGTCGTGAAATTTTTGCCACTTTTATAAATCATTAATTTTGAAGATCGTAATTTTTTAAGCCTAAAAGAAATTTCTTGCGGCCACGACACCAAGATTAAGACATGTTTGTGGCTACTGTATGTTACTTATACTGTGATGGTGCTAAGGACTTACCTTGACATCATAACTAATCTAAATTCAAAAGTTTTTCGCTTATCAAATAGATGCTAATGTTACATAAAGTGTTTGCGTAAGAATAAAGTTTTATAACGTCATAGTATACTTACCTAGAGGTGTCAATATGTTTTAAGCAAGCTCTACCCCTCGATTCAGAATCTTATAGTATTTTGCTTGGAAAATATGCATTAAGTTTACATAACTTATTATCGTTCCTGGTTTATAATATTTTGATATTATTATGGTTGGTATTATTAAATTATGAAACGAAATAGTCGCTACAGTTTTATCATTTAGATTTGAAATTATTTACTTGTAACCCCTCTCCAACAAGGGACCACCCGTCTGAAATTGCTACTGATTTTTTGAAAATGAAAATGGATTGAAAGTTGACACGTAATTTGAAAACTTTTCACTCAACTCAATGGCTCATTACAAAGCTAACAATAAGTGAAATCACTCCGTTCTAGTTTAGTTCAGAAGCGTCATAATTGCAGTGATTAGCTGGAGAATTTCTATAAATATCTTTTGTTAGAGATGTGGTACTGCCAGGTATATTTCCGTCGATATCTATAAAACTTCCTTCGACTGTACATGCTCAGGCCATTAGGAGTTATGCGCTGACGACATTGACATACACGGAATACAGAAAAAACAACCCACAAGGTTATTTTCCTAATGCATCCATGCATTTGAATGTAAAACGATTTCGATACGGGTAGGTCTTAATATTGCAAACGATACAATCATAATATTATACAGTGCGTATAAAACTATAAGTCATAATACTTTTTTGTGTGTAATTGTGTATACTATCACAATTTTTTGCCAAACGAGCGTAATTTTGTGAGTCGTGAGTCGCAGAAATTCTGTCGCGTAAACATCTTTTTAATTTTTATACAAATCATGACTCACAATACTACGCTCGTGTGAATCAAACAGGACTTTTGTATGAAACTGAATGCAGCAGAATTTCTGCCAGCCGAAATTCTGCGACTCACAACTCACAAATTACGCTCGTTTGGCTTCACCCTAAGTGTCTAACAAAACTAAATGATAATACTTAGGTATATTATAACTTACATACTTATTACAAAACTACACTTTTGTATTATGTAAATTAAGTTTGTAAAGTTTTGAAGAAAATTATCGAGCCAGCTTTTATTCGAGGAAAACTTTCTACTAATTTAGTACGACTAAAACTGCACAGCTCACGAAGATTTGAGTGGTATTTTGATGCTAATGTAAGCGAGTAGTTGAGTCGCGGTAAACTTCTTTTTAACTAACTTCCAAAAAGGAGGTTTTATATTAGGCTGTAATATACTATATTATAGTTTTTACTACTACCACTGTCGATTCTGGCAACACGGTTATTGCAGTAGGCCTCTCTCTCTCTAACTCTCTTTCATGATGTAACAAATAATTGCAGCCAGCACGCTGATCTCTAGTTTTTTTTCTCGTCCCCAGAGCTCAGAGCTTGTTTTTTTTTTTTTCTTTTATCATTATTTTTCCTTTTCATTATTCCTATATTCTACTGCTGATAGCATAAAGTTCCGATATGGCCAGTATTTTGTATTCCCGAGCGCTGGCTTCCGTATGCCAATACAGCCTGACCCCGAATTGTACTGCCACTGTGTAGTATCCTCGGTATTGACGTGTGACAACTTAATCAGTCAGCTAATATGGATGGCTCTCGGCCAATGTTCTTCTTAACTTTACATACAATGGGTATTTTTGAATGGCTACACCTGCAACTTGTAATACACGCGTAGTTGTTCCAAGCCTCACTTGCCTCAAAGTTCTACTTATGTTAGTACTTCTTATGTAGGTTATTTTTAAACCTACATCCAAAAAGGAGGAGGTTATGTGTTCTTCTGTTTATTAGATAATTTTTTTTGTATGTATGATTTCGATAACGGCGACTTACTTCAACTTTTGTAGGACTTTGATGACGTTTACTGTGGTTACAAAATAATCTATCGCTAGTATGTCATTGAGTTACAAGAACTACGTAGTACTAATAAGTTATAACTCAATGGTTTATGTTAGATTAGTACAGTTGCGAACACTAATATAAAAGTTATATTGACTTATAATTATTATTGTAGACAGCACGCGGTTGTACATAGAATACAAGTCAGAACCGCCTTTTCAAGGAACCCCAAAATATTTTCACGCTCTTGACGAATTACGGTGTAGACAGTGAGTCACGTTTTAATTCACATTTGAAACACTGGTAAGTCACACTTGTCAGCTGTTCCAACACACACCTGGCGAGCTTCTGCGTCATGCGGCCAATTTCGACAGAAAAACAGCAATTGTTATCGCAAATTACTTCGAGTATTACTCATTGATATAATGCAGAAAATGTATTAAAATATTCCGTACATGAACATTTCCAATTATATTTTCTTTAATGAGCATTCCAGCATAGTGTAAACTTCTTGGCTAATAATTGTTATATGTAACTATACGCAATATTTCAATCACTTACATAAATAAGTGATTAACTAATAATACTTTAGTGCGTGTGTGTCCCAAATCCTTGAAAGTTGTATAGAGTTTATTCTGAAAATAAAGCCGCGAAGCAAGCCGAAAATAAAGATTGCTATTTATCAAATATTATTGTAAAGGCATTTCATGATGTTGGGACATTTTCAAGAAACATAGAAATCAAAGTACTCAATTCAATGCACACGTTACACACCCTAAAGTTCAGTCACTTATTTATGTATCACAACTTGTAGATAGAGAGAGAATATATTATGTATTTAAATAAGAAAAATAAGGAGTTACACTTTATTTCAATACATACTTATATTTAAATATGCACACGTAATTACTGTTAAGTGTTAATTAATTAGAATGTCATACTTAATGGCAGCAACTTCCGACTACGACTAAGGCTCTACCACGAACTCAGAATCTCTACCATACATTATTATGTATGTATTATGTATGTATGTATGTATAATATTATTATATTATGTACTTAATAGGCATGTAGAGTCTACTATGTTGAACATAGTAATTACCTGAAACGACCCTTGTTGTAATTTTTACCCAATAAATCATTAATGCAATATTTTCACGCTTTAAGGTGAACGCAGATTTGGCCGTACCACACGCACCGCAGTCGTCGCATTTCGAATTCTTTATGCCCGCTGTACACTCTCGCCGAGAGCACTCGGGCGAGAGTCTCGTGCGAGAGCCCCTTGCCCGAGTGGGATCATGTACATTCTCGCTTAGTTCAATCGCAGTCAAGAACTCAGACAAAATGGATGAAAACGACCATTCACCATTCACCATGCATCGAAAGATATCATTGTAATCCAAAGATTTATAATCATATTTAATTTTATTTCTCACAGATAATGACTCTTAATGTCGTTTAATATTGTTATTTTTCTGTTCTACACTGTCCAACGGCGGGACTAGTACTGAAAGAAGCGAGAGTGTACAGTAGTGCGCTCGTTTTCTTCGCGAGACCCTTTGTCTCGGGCGCAAAATACTATAATTATAGAAATGCTCTTTATTTAAAAAAAATAAACGTCGTGGCATGGCATAGAGGTTGGGTAGTGGGTAGAGAGCTGATCGCTGTAACTTGTAAGTTGTATCCAATAAGTACAGATGTAATGATGATAGTGATGATGATAATGATGATAGTGATGATGATGATGACGGTAATGGCTATTGAGTATTGACTATTCACACTCATATGCAGGTTTATTGGTAACCTTGGTGAGTAATAGTTTAATTAAATAACACATCAGGTAACCCTCAACGTCTATTGCAATTTGCAGACAGACATCTAAAGTAGATTTCAGTCAAGTATGATGAGTGATGACTCGCGTGACTCATGAGCGAGCATTGGTCGCTAATAATTTTATTATAGGTTCTAGGGGTTTAGCCAATACGTTTTTTTTATCTTTTTTTATAGAAACGTCCGCACCGATCAAAACGTATGGAATAGACAATATGACATGAGTCAAATGTCGACTTTATATTTTATCGAACGCGTGTCAATTCCATGGCATACATTTTCGATCGGCGTTTCCATAAAGAAGCGATAAACAAAACGTGTTGGCTAAGCCCCCTGATGTCATTAGATGCAGCTATAAATTGTATCAGAAATTGAAACCTTGGAAAATCAGTGGTTTTGAAATATAATTGAACGTTTGTAGCAGCGCGTACTGACTACTGACAAAGTCTCTGACGAAATCGGAAGTTGTTTTTTACAGCAACACCTATTGTAAGAACTAAGAAGTTAATTATCCACATCCGTTAAGGGCAATTAGAAACAACACAATATTTGCTACAGTAGGATCTTAGCCATGCATACTGCATAGACATGGAGTTCAAAAATTGGGACCAATTTGAGGCCATTTCATGTATGAAATTGAATTTAAAAGGAGTTTCATTTTCTTGTATTCATATTTTTTGCCAAACATACATGATAATATTTATTTTTGAAATCTTTGGACTAAGACATAATCAAGTTTTCTTTACCCACTGCTTAAGGTCAGGTTCATCAGCACAAACATGCAAATACCCAAAAATAACATCGGAATCCGGAGTTTTTTTTCGTATTTGACAGAAATAAAACGAGCTGTTGCCATGTGTTGTATTTGCTTGTGAAATGTGAATAACACACGTCTTATCATTTGAATAACACACTAATCGTTTCTTCTCGAATAAAATATAACGTTCTTAAAAGCTAATACGACAATATAGGCTACTTGACCTATATTCAATTTCATTGAACAAATGCATATTTCTAGTAGAACTTGGCCTAGGAAACCGTATTTCACCCTTATCATCAAATAAAAGCTTATGATTGATAAATAAAGTCGATTTGAAAATATGATTTTATGAAAATAGGAATTGTACTGACGAAAACGCTTTTGCGGTACTTCCGATTTGGATGTGACGTCATACTCATACTAATTTAATATCTTTTATTTATCGCGCTCGCTATATGTAAGTTTATTTTTACATAAAAATAAGAATAAGCCTAGAAAGATTTGTAAAATATATTTTGTTGAATAATTCAAATAAAACATCAGTTTTATATAATATATTATCTCCATTTATTGTAGACGGGAAATGAAATGGCCAAAACTTTTCTCTAAAAGTTTTCAACATTACAAATGATTTCTAATTTCTTATTAAATTATTTTATAATTTTTGGGCACTTTTAGATTCGTAGATTTAGCACATAAAAAAATTTCAATAAGAGGGTTTAAAATACAAAGCGTATGACGTCACACTATGGCGGACAGCGTTTTCGGCGCCATTTAAGAGGCATATTTTTCAATAAACATTTTTATGGGTTTCTAATGTGTAAAATATTAAAATATTAGTTTTTTTTTGTGAAAATGAATGATTATGAAGCGATTAGCATGAAGAAAAAAATTAGGTCAAGTAGCCTATTGGGCTCTTAAATGCCAGTTTATCAACCACACCCCTTGTACTCACCTAAGTTTTGTCAGGACTTAATTCAAACATAATTAAATATTTTTTGTTACTAATGTTCAGGGGAGGGGGGCTCAATAATTGTTATTATATTTGCTTACTGAAAATCCAAACGAGATTTCCAGTTATTTAATCGGATTCTTTACTGTTTAATCTGTATTAGAATAGAGAAGTTCATAATGAGCAATTCTATTAGTGTTAGAATGTAGCATGTACATAAGTACATGTACACAAGGCTAGATTATTTGCATTGCGATTCGCACGCGTCTGTACGCTCCCATTAGATGGCGTATACATATTTGACGTTCAAATACATGTGGCCACGAGCACCGTATACGTCGAGCAAACATCGGAAAACTACGGGATGCAAAACGTCAATAGCACGAACGACTCGTAGCCACAGATCGTTCAGAGTTAATTAAACTGCGGCACTTCTAGGGTGGTAGAGAATCCTAGGCCTTCGGTAACTCTCTTTGCGAAATACAGCACCAGCGCTCTTTGGCCTCGGTTTTCTGTGAGCCCGTGGTATTTCTTCAATGAACCCAGCGACATAATCTTATTCTTATAGAAACTGCTGAGCAAATTATGGTCTCTAAGTCAGAAGAGAAACTTTGATAAATATTTTAATGTAAGTACCTACCTGTATCAACATAAAGAACGATACAGCTTTCTTCGTTTCAGTTATAAGGCTCCGCGTACAACATAATATTGACCTAAGTTATCTGTGTGAGTTTTCGAGAATTTTTAGAGCATTGTTTGTTCTATGTTTCATTGAAAAAGTATGAAATGATTAATGAAACAGTCGCAAAGAGCAGCCTCACAACAGAAGTCGAAAAGGTTGCTAAATCTATGTTCTCGACTAAATTTCGATATACGAGTATTATGCCTCTTCATCTTTGCAATAGCATTGTTTATTGGTTAAGGGATGTCCTACGGAGAATCCGTAATTTACCGTAATTAGAGCCTTATAAACTCATAATTTGAAAGCTACAGAGTTATAATAAAAATACAGCAATAATCTTCAGTATCTTAACATTCCTTGCCACGTTTTAAATTTTCTATTTTCGTTTATTATACTTACTCATGATATCAGCTTCAATTTATTAAAATTCAAGCATATATTCAGCATCTCCTTAGTATTTACAAATTACTTTTATTTGAAACATACGCCAATAGATCAACAATATCATAAACTACATAATATTCCCCGTTTTAATTTTTTTTAGGTCAATTTTGAACTAAGATAAGTATAAAAACCGGCCAAGTGCGTGTCGGGCCACGCGCAATATAGGGTTCCGTAGTACCGCTAGTTTTTGTCAATTTTCTATGGTCAATGAACATACATTTATAGCGTATTTTACACTACTAAAAACATAATCTCAGTTACTTTCAAAGGAATTTGAACGAAAAGTTCCTTTATATTTCACCGAATACATTTTTTTTAGTTGATCGACTATTACTCAATAACTTATGAAGTCTTCTTAGCCGTGATAGTTTGCCTTTTAAATTCAGCATATTTCCTACTCCGGTGACTTTTTTCACATTTCCAGAACCAACCGTTTAGCTGGTAGAAGGGGGGGGGACACTGGACTCTAACGATTTTTTCCACTTTAAAACTTAATATTTCACAAACGGATCCCTAAATCGGAAAATGATCTATGAATACTCGCAATATTTTTAAAAAACCTATTCAACGACACCCCACACGATGGAGTGGGCGCGAAAAATAAATTTCATCCTCGCTTGATGTGTAGGTACCATAAAAAAAAAAATTACGATTTCATATACCATTTTGTTGCCGCCATCATTGATCAGTGATCACATATCAAATTACAGCTTTGTAGGTCCTATAGTCTCTGAGTAAAACCGCGGACAGACAGACAGACAGACAGACAGACAGACGGACAGACGGACGGACAGACCGAAACTATAAGGGTTCCTTGTTGACTACGGAACCCTAACAATAGGGTTTTGGTGCGATCTCGGCAACGCGGCAAATGTATGGCCAAGGTCGTTTGCTCGGGGGACGTCCTTAATAGAAAACAAAAACCATAAAAATCAGGCTAGAATTTTACAAGCTACAACAATAAACAGGCCAGTCACAAATCACAATATGAATGACAACTAAACACAAGGCCAACACCTCTGCAAATAAATAACTACCATTAATCATTTGTATACAATATATACATTTGTGTGAACTGTGCCCTCTGAGTAATGTGTTCTACTCTATATTTTATTAACCAGTGGGCGTGGCACTAAACGGCCGTTCAAATTTGAATATTGAATTTGGAATTCTTTATACATTTTTTTTGTTTCTTTGATTGATTTAATTAGTTCCTGTTTTGTACTTATAGGTTCTTATTATAAAAGTTTGCGTTAGTTAAAAAAGGTAAAGAAACGGATATTGTGTACTTAATTGAAGACGGGCTGAGAGGAAACATATTTAAGTATTATTTACCTCTTATTTTCTTTGTCCTACGGAATATATTATAAATATAGTTAATGTTCTTAAAATTACTTTAACAATAATTTCTAACAAATGTATCTTGAGAAAATCTACGTCCGAACTTGTAAATTATAAACTAAATCATTCTCAGTAAGTATAAAAAACTGTTCTCGAACACAAAAACTTAATTAAAGTCTTGTTTAGTTTTTGCGTACTCAGTTCAAGGTAGCCGAGATAAGATCTGCGTTATCAGAATAATATTTGATAATTCAATATTTTCTGCACTATCCAAGGATTCGTTTGTGAAAAAAAATATTACCGCTAATAGTGAAGAAGATAATAATTAATAAAAAATCTCACATGTGAATTGCTATGTATCCTCTACTTATACGTATTTTGCGATTTACGTGCAAATTAGAATTCCAGAGGATTTAAAATATAGCTATACGCAAAATTACAGCAAAATGGAACCAGTCGTTTTGGAGTCTAATCGATGCAAAACCTAAACATTTTCTCTTTACAACATTAGTTTTTCATCATCATACTTTTAATTTTTATTTAATCATAGCTATTGTTGTGTATGTAATTTAAATTGGACGAAGAAAACTGAGCTCTCCAACAAACTATAGTTTGACGAGAATCGAGATAACTTTGTAATTACTTGTATCTAAGGATTATTGCTATTATCTATGGCTATTAATATAAAGATTGAACAAAATGTTACTATTAATAAAGTAATACCTATTTTATTGTTAAAAGGTAATTATGTACCGACGTACCACAAAAAGTATATGTTATTTAAATTATAATTGTGCAAAAAAATACAATTAAATGCAATTATCAATCCCTTTTTCTAATCTAGAGAGCTTTTACAGATACGTTGCCCCACGGCCCACGATTAACTTTTCAAGCGATTGCGAACCAGCATGGTGATCTATTAATAAAGTGTTTAGTAGCAGTTCAAATTAACGCTGATTAATTTGTCTATTGGTCCAAGTTACGTCGAGCTTTGTCTCGCGTAAGCTCTTGCTCGTAGCTCGTAGCCCGATGTCGTGCCTATACAACTTTAAAGCTACTTTAAGGGCCCTCTCTCCCTAAACTAGCAGGTCGATTGTCTGTCAGTGCGAATATCGACGTAAATGACATTAAAATAACATTCATAACAGCGCGCCTTGTACGGTGGCGGTTACGACGCTCGCCGCGTCCATGATAGGGCGAAATAGGAGAAAAACCTTTTTAAGGCTTAATATAATACATATTTCAAAAAAGTAAAAAAACCAAATTATTAACGTATGTATTGCAAAGCAGTAGATATTTTTTATATATTCTTTTGATAAATAATGAAGGAATAAAGTGGTTTCATTCAACGATTTGGAGGTGATTTGGTTTTTTATTTATTTATTATGTGATACCGATAGAAAAAATATGGCAAACCCACATTACGTATCATATCATGTAGATTACTAATTATTTTTTTCAGATATAATTTATCTGTTAATGCCGACGAAAAGTTGTTACATCTGCACGCTTTTTTCGAAAGAGCAGCCTTAAGTACATATTGTCAGCACCGTAGGCGTCGAACGCACTGCATAGTACACGAAATGCGTCCAGTGCGGAATGTGCGAGATTTCACATCATTACATAAATTAATTAATTCTAAAATATGGCGCTTTCGGCGCGTGCGTATTGATAAGGCTGATTTTAGTCTCACGCTGGCCGCACGCTGACCATCCGTGCCGACACCAAATGAATGAAATTTCAGTGCCCACCGCTAAGCGTTATGCAAAAACGTTTCAACGCCGATCATGTGCGATCACCTTTACCATATCACAGCCACTGTGGCGGTACCCACAATTCGCCTAACATTCCTGCAACGCGCTATAGAAGTTTTCTGAGCGCGTCGGTATAATATGTAAATTGTAATATATTATATTGTATAAGACAGCGGAATTGTATCACATGGGCTCCTGCCTGACCGAGCATACCACCTCGCTCGGTCGGAAGATCTTCCTTTAGCCTCCACGTATTTCCCACACCACGAATGAACTTTCTTAAAACGCAAAAACTAAAATGGTTGTTTACCATTTTCTTTGCGTATGTACCGAATAAAAAATATATGTACCTAAAGGTGTCCTCGAATTAAAGCCACGCGCCGTCTGCGCATAATGCACCAGATCTGCATCTAGTGGTGCAGCGCCGACCTTGACTCCTAGATGTCAGTCAAAAGGCTATTGTAAACACTATCACTCACTGTTAGTACATTCAGCCACAAATACTTGATGTGAAAACTTTTTTTTTTACGTAAGTTGTAGTTGGTACTATTAATTACTAATATATATTCTGTGGTTGTAGTAAAGGTGCTCTCTCTCCCTCTCCTCCTCCTCCCTCACCGGAATCATTCGCTTGTAATGTAACGACGTTACAGAGTCGAGCATTACATCAGTGAGGGAGGAGAGCCGAGCATTACAATTTACAATGCGCACCTTGTAATGATGCAGTGTCTTGATACAACTTGTCAACTAGCTATATGGAATGCACAAAATCGAATGTTTTTAAATGTTACATATACACGCGTATGCTCGTCAGTTAGGGAGGTAGTATTAATGTAATGTAATGCCTAAAATGTTACATTACACGTGAAAGCTCCCGGTGAAGGAGCACCTTTAGGCGTTTAAAAAAGTTATTTTCTTCTTCGTTTTTACAAAAAAGTTATTTAATGACGATGGAAAATTTAAAGTTTATGGTCCTAACTCCAAACCCAACCTATACTGTAGTAAAATAATTGTAACTTTACGGCCTTTTTTAAGGTTATAGATTTTTTTATTAAGCCATTAATAGCTTTACATATTCGTTAAAACTTTAATAGTCTTTAAATTTTTGGTTTGGAAGAAGGCATATTTTACCCACGCGCGGTCTTCCTCTCAGCCTAAATACATTAGGTATGAAATAAATGATCTATTCGCTCTAGTACTGTAATTAGTAAATTATAAAAAAAAAAATAAGACATAAAAGTTGGTATGCAAGGGAAAAAGCTAGTTTATTATATTTCGGTCTTAAAACTACAAATATTGAGAATTGAGATGCATTCAAAGACGTCACTCATAATGGTAGACTGCTACTTGGTAACAGAGTGTTTCCACGAATTTCCAATTCTATATAAATATTGCTAATATTCAGGTTCTCACTTCTCAGTAGATTAGGAACCTGATATTTAGGCATTATAAATACAAAAACCCCAAAAGCTAAACCGGTAGTAGGTACCGATATTTCTTTTTTTTCAAACACCCAAAATCTGGTGACGTAGGTCAAGAGATATTTTGTTAAATAGCCCAAAAGTAATATTAAGTATAGTGAATAGTCTGTCAAGAAAGTCATGACAGGCGGGAAAATTTTCTAAACGTAATCACGCTTAAAAGGTGTATTGTTAGGGTTCCGTACCCAAAGGGTGAAAACGGGACCCTATTCATCATTCAAGAGACTTCGATATCTGTCTGTCCGTCTGTCTCCAAGCTGTAACTCAAGAACCGCTATAGCTAGACTACTAAAATTTTCTCAGATTGTGTGTAGTTATCTATTGCCGCTGTTGTTAACAAATACTAAAAATAAAATAAACTTAATATTTAACCCCTTAAATATTAATGGGGCTCTCCCATACAAGAAACGTGATTTTTTTGGCCTTTTTTGCCCGTTATCGGTAACAGTTAGGCACTTGAAATTTTCACAAAATTCTTAATTATATTTGTACTTTAATACTTAATAATAAAATTAAAATAAAGTAAATATTTAAGGGGGCTCCCATACAAAAAACACAATTTTTTGTCTACTTTCACTCTATACCGGTATGGAACCCTTCGTGCGCGAGTCCGACTCGCACTTGGCCGATTTTTTTCTTTGTATTTTCACAGAGAACTCTTATTACATTTTAAATATTGTCAGCTTGCACATTTTTTATCTCGAATTAATAAAGTTCTCATAATTTTTATTTCATTTAAAAAAAATCCCGCCTGTCATGACTTTCTTGACAGACTATACCTGCATAATACGAGTATTATATCTTTAGAGAATCTAGGAAACGTACCGTTAATTAATATCAAAATCAATATATTTTCTACGTACAAAAATCCTTTGTGAAGTTCGAATGGTGTCATCTAGGTAGTTAGATGTTTAATTTTCTTAAATTAGCTACAAATCTTGTACTCGCACACTATTATAATTTATAATAAACGTATTTACTTGTAAGAATCTTAGTACTAAATTTTTTGACATGCTCTTTAAATTAATCTGAATCAATCACAGATTTAAATCATCTGCATCCGTAAGTTTCTGAAATTATGGATATATTAACTAGTTATTTTATAAAATTTAATATTTTTATTTCTTACACCAAGGAGCTCTATATTATATTATAATTTATAGGGAATCATAATATATCTTTTAAGTTTTATTTAATTATTTAAAATTAAAAAAAAAAACTGAAATCCAAATAGTTAAATGTAGAGTTCTAAACTTCTAACTTAATAGGTACCTACTTCTGAGTTCTGACTTCTAGCAATAGAAAGAACTGTTCCTACAGGGTATAATAAAAATGCCTAAACCCTAAGTCATAGATAATATTTCAGGATCATGTATTTGTCCCTAATATTATATACAGTTCTCTGTAATAGTAGCAAGAGTTACTTTTATTTAACTATCGTATTGGATAACCGACCTCACTTCTTAAGATTGACGCATTGTAAATCTCAA
Source organism: Polyommatus icarus (assembly GCA_937595015.1). Taxonomy (NCBI): domain Eukaryota; kingdom Metazoa; phylum Arthropoda; class Insecta; order Lepidoptera; family Lycaenidae; genus Polyommatus; species Polyommatus icarus. Next base: position 12,046,820 of record OW569332.1, on the reverse strand, counting down.
TAATAAACATAAAATTACTCGTAGTTTATATTTTTTGTAAACAGACGTCATAAAATCAAAATACAAACCCGTTGTAGTATTTTTCATACTATCACCCAGCCGCTTCTTTCGGTTATATGATTATATCGCTATTATGGATATGCCTTTAAAATATTCACAATTTTCACGGACCACTTAATTTCTGCCTGTTGTTTTTACGTAATTTACAAAAAAGAGATAGTCGGATTTACTAAAAAGCTGCCAGAGATCGTTTTCGGCAAGTCAACACATTACTGTAGCCGAAATTCCAATACTCGTATCGGAAACGGTAGCGATAACGATTCTGTCGAATTAGAGACGACTCGGAGGTCTGTGATCGAATATCGAAGTTGTAGTAAAACTGGACGCGGCGAGGAGCGCGGCGCGGGCGCAGACGTCACGAGAAAGCCGAGGTCTCTATATAAGCACGGAGGACCCTCCCTCTGGCATCACTCGCAAGCTAGCCTTCGGCGCGCACGCCACTCCGTCGCTCGCTCTCGCGCCTCGCTCGTATCGTTCATTCGTGTTCGCGGCTCCGACTCGCTCGCTCGCGCACCATGACAGTCTCCAGCAAGATGAACAGTGTCTCCCGCCAGTCCATGCTCGGCCGCTTCGGCCCCGGCGGGCTCCTCTACGCCGCCAATAAAATACTAGCGGTACGTCATCGCATCGTGTGGTGTGAAACCTTTTATGGAAGTGATAGGAGCTCAGTGTTTTAACGTCGTAAATGCAGTGAATTCAACGTGCGCTTCCATTGTCCGCAGGTCGCCTCCGGCAAGGACGAGGACCGCTGGCGCTCCAAGGAGGACGGCGTCCTCTTCAGGCGCTGGCGCCGCGCCACCCCCGTGGTGGACGCCGCCCCCGCGGCCCCCGCGCCGCCCTCGCAACCCTCCGACCTGCTCAAGTTCCTAGCTATCGTGAGTATCTATAATGCTGCTACCTCAACTTCCGTCGTAATTCGCACAAAAAATACAGTCGAATATAAAAATACTTTGTTACGCACGCACAGTGTATTGACGTCTTTGTTAAACTCGTTAGGTATACGTTTTAATTACCGAGCATTTTCTTACAAAAACACGATTAAGCAATTAAGAATGAAATCATAAACTATGCAATGTAAGGACATTCTTTTATGTATTGAGTTATAATAATAATAATGAAATAAATCTAGAGATCCCAACTCAAAAATTGGAAAGGATGAATGTATTATCTACGAATTACGATAAAACGACAGATAGAAACGATCTCCGCAAGGAGCTAGTGTTCTGTGGAAACGATAGACTAATAGAAGCACGTTCGTTGTTACAGAATGCACTGGAACTGTCGGCCCCGGCGTCGGACGCGCTGCTGAAGTCGCGGTCGTCGGAGTGGTTCCAGCTGTCGGGCCACCCCGGCTCGCTGGCTCCGGCGGGACCCGGCACGGTGTGGAAGCGGCGCGCGCCCGGCGACCGCCCCGCCCACAACCCTGAGCGCGACGCGTACGAGGCGCTCGCCGCCTGCCCGCACATGCGCTCCGCCATCCCCCGCTACTACCGCGACCTCGAGTACGACGGGGACCACTTCATCGAGCTGCAGGACCTGTTGCACGGCTTCCGCGACCCCCACGTCATGGACGTCAAGATGGGCACCCGCACCTTCCTCGAGGACGAGGTCAGCAACGCCCGCGCCCGCCCTGACCTGTACGAGAAGATGGTCCGGCTGGACCCCACCGCCCCCACCGAGGCGGAGCACGCCGCGCGCGCCATCACCAAGCTGCGCTACATGCAGTTCCGCGAGCGCTGCTCCTCGTCGGCGGAGCAGGGCTTCCGGATCGAGGCCGTCAAGATGCCCGGCCGCCCGCCGCTCACCGATCTGCAGAAGGTCAAGGAGCCGGAGCTCATCTCGGCCACGGTCGGCCGCTTCTTCGGCGGGGACGAGCGCGCCCGCCGGGCGATCGCCGCGCGCCTCCGCGAGATAAGGAGCCTCTTCGAGAAGTCGGAGTTCTTCCGGACGCACGAGATCGTCGGGAGCAGCATCTTCATAATCTACGACGACGAGCGCGTCGGCGCCTGGCTCATCGACTTCGGCAAGACGCGCCGCGTCCCCGAGGGCGTGGAGGTCGACCACCGATCGCCCTGGCGGCAGGGGAACCACGAGGAGGGCTTCCTCTACGGCCTGGACCGGTTGATAGATACGATAGAGACGGCAGAGCTAGAGCCGATATCGGAGCCGGACGTCTCGCGTTGAAGACGCGCATCCCAAGACGTGGTTTTGATCTACGGTGGTGAGCCGCCGGCGCCCCCGAGGGCCGCCCTTCGCCGCGTGTTGCGGAGTTCTCCCGGACAAGCCCGGAGATGTACAGAAATTCCGTTTGCAAGTTTATAATGTGAGAGTGCGATTTGTCGCTTTATGATCTAGTCTTTAATTATTTAAATACAAATTAATTTTTATTCCTACTGGTTTGTTTTATTTATCCTGATGAGTTAGGTACTTGTTATCGATCAGTATATCTACTATAGTTTTACAATTTGAGCTAATCACGACAGTGTGAGCTGATTACGACACGACGGTCAAAAACCGTTACCCTAGCTAGTGGCTAGTGTGGAAATGGACACCGGTCAATCCGGTTGTAAATCAATGGCAAAACACACGAACTGGCCTGCCACCACCCACCACCACTGTGGATGTGCCCGCATTAAGGCTCCATTCCACTGCTGCGCACGCACGCACGCACGCGTTAATGTGCACGGATTTATTTCTTTGACTTTAGTCAATTACTGCGTAGCGTGTCCGTGCCCCGTGGGTTGCAGTGGACACAGTCACATTATATATTTTCTTACAAAGCGAAGCTTGACGCACGTGTGTAGTCTCTCCGTGCGCCGCGGTGGAATGGAGCCCTCATAGTTTATACTGTCGGCAGATAATATAAGTTATATCTTTGTATATTATATTATCATATAACTACATAGTTACAAGTACATACTTATATTGTACTACCAACACCTATGCAAGTCCTAGCCTCATGGCACATACCTGCTTATTATTTACCATAAAAACTTACTTAATTTTACTTTTTTTTAAGGTTTTTTATTTGTTCTCATGAAAGGCATTGAGGTCAAAGGGAGTACCTAAGCTTTGCTCCGTGTTAAGGCTCCTCTCGCGAAAAAAGCGTGCAGATGAAACCACTTTTCATCGGCATTAACAGAGAAATTATATCTGAAAAAAATAATTAGTAATCTACATGATATGAGACGTAACGTAGTTTTGCCATATTTTTTCTATCGGTATCACCTAATAAAGAAATAAAAAACCAAATCACCTCCAAATCGTTGAATGAAACCACTTTATTCCTTCATTATTTATCAAAAGAATATATAAAAAATATCTACTGCTTTGCAATACACAAGTTGATAATTTGGTTTTTTTACTTTTTTGAAATATGTATTATATTAAGCCTTAAAAAGGTGTTTTCTCCTATTTCGCCCTATCATGGACGCGGCGAGCGTCGTAACCGCCACCGTACAAGGCGCGCTGTTATGAATGTTATTTTAATGTTATTTACGTCGATATTCGCACTGACAGACAATGATCAAGGTCATTGGCGGATATAGAGGCCTTAAGAGCCCGTACTCTCTTTTCTACTGCTCTCTTCACACTCACGCCCGTCTTTCATATGCCAGGTGAAATAGGATGATCGCCAAGTTAGCGGGCAGTCATAGGTATTCTGTTTTTAAAGGGTTTTTTATACTTAATATGAAAGTGGTAAAAAGTAATTCCAACATTGTATAGACGACTTTCTCAACAGTACATTGTATTTTTTTCATACCGTTAGACGTCAATACAATCCATTAAAAGGTGATATTTGTTGTAAAAAAAATTTGTTGTAAGGGTGTAAGTTGAATAAAACCTTTTACAGCAAAAATCACAAAACTGTCGCGGGTTTGAGTTGGATTATTTAAAGATACTTACTTAAAAAAAATAAAAAATCTAGCTGCAACATTAGATTATAATTGTGCATTAAAACTTATAGAAATATTGTATTTTAACTGTTAAATCACGTCTGTTAAATGAGCGAAATCGGCAAAATTTCGTATACGGACTCTTAACTCCAACATTATTATACTTACTTATTTTTAACCGTACTCAGTATACTTGAATAAATGTACGGTGTAATGAAGTAGATCACCTTTCAATCAATAGATATTAGTTTAGTACCTACTTATTATGTTACAGACTTATAAAATTCAATTAATTTAAATAAGAGTTCAAGCAATTTGTACAAAACTACGTTGATGTTATTTGATAGCCTAGCGCCATCTATTGAGAATTTGCGGGAAAATAGAAATTTAAAAAATATAAACCATGTAGATTGTAATTTGTAGATGGTAGATTGTAGGTCCTTATATCTTAGTGACAATAAACTAATAATATATTACTTACTTCAATTTTATTATAGACACGAATATATTATATTCTATAATAAAATTGAAGTAAGTAATATATTATTAGTTTATTATCACTAAGATAATATAAGGACCTACAATCTACCATCTACAAATTACAATAATAGGGGATGCAGATTGCATAGATATGCAATCTGCATCCCCTATTACTATTAGTAAGAATAACATAACAATATCTGCATTAAATAGTCAGGTACACGTATTTCAATTTATATGAAAGAGAAAACGAGCAGGCGGATTATCCTGATGATGACGATTCACGATCATAGAAAGCGGTAGCAGCAGAGACACTCAAGTCAAAACACGAGAGGAGATACGCATATAAGTAACTACTCTTGCAATTACTGTGCAACAGATAGAATCTATAATATGTATGTTGATTATTAAAAACTCGCCTCCTATGAAATCATTTTTTTAACAACAAGATTGCCCGTTCGCGTTCTTGTAATGATCTGAATTCTGAAAGAAAGAAAAATAAAATAGTTTTAAGTAGGTATTAAAGAATAAAGTGGAGCTGAATTGGTGCAATAATAAAACACAGTGAGTCGAGTTGTTTTTGTTTCAGCCCTAAACACTTTCTTCCTGATTCATTTCCCAATCTATCTTCTAATATATTATATAGATAGCGATCGACGTTGCCATGGTAACATACATATTTAGTTAGTTCAATAAAATAATATGGCAAATACATAATATTATATTATTGCAAAGCAACGTTTGCCGGGACAGCTATTAGTAACTATAAAAATTAGCGCCAAATTTTTTTTAACGCAAACGTCTATAAAATAAATAATTAAGTAGACCGTAACTAATTTTACTATCGAGTGCGCCATCTAGTGTCAATGTTAGAAATCTTTATATTAAAATTAACTTTTTGGTTTGGGTACATCTATCTTATTAGGACAAGTATAGTTCTTGCAATCTAAGAGTGCGCGTCGCCCTTAGTTGTGTGAGTGACCATATCTATACACGCATACATGGCTCGCTCGCTACTGACTGCTCCGTCGGGTACGCACACTAACGAAAATGTCTATTCACATTTCCAACTACAAATAAAGGCGACGCGCACTCTTAGATTGCAAGAACTATAACAATATTATGTATGTTTTTATTAATTAGCAATATTCAATCAATTTATCGTTTATCTAAAGTAGATTTGTCAACTTATTTGTTTTATTTTTCCTGATACAAAGGGAACACAAAATGTAAAGATTCAATAAGAAGCATATTTTCGGTAGGATGTCTTTAATACTAATCAATTGATTACAATTAAAAGATTATATTATAATATTGAATAATTGGTAGGCACCATACCTTGACCTCTATAAGGGGGGTATTACATTATCATTTATATTGGATCATTTATAGGAGGATAGGATAGGATCAAAAATGATTATTTGATCAAATAATCATTTTTGATTGGATCCTACAATATATGATCCTATAAATGATCCATATAAATGATAATGTAATACCCCCCTAATACACTAGAGGTAGATATTAAATATTAGTTGGTAGGGCTATTTTTTTCTATCAATTTGGCAACTATTTTCCATGGAATTAAGTATTGACATCGTTGCTATTTTCTACATGTCAGTATGTATTAAAAAATATTATTTACTTGGGAATTAAGAAAGATGAAAACTTATTAACAATTTATATTTTAATAAAGGTTTTTGACAACACAGGTTTGTTTTATTTCATCCACAACATATTTATTACTAATATAAAATAGAATGTCAACGGTTTTTATCGCTATTAATACAAAGTAAAACCTAACTCAAGCTACATCTAAAACAGTAAGTCAATTTCTAACAATCTATTTTGCCCAGCAAGTAAAGTTTGTTAAGCAACTTATATCTAATTTGAAAATTATAATGAAAAAGTAAAAAATATTGAAATTTAACCAGTGCATGTATTGTTTTTGTAAATTCTATTGTATTCAGGACTCTTTTGCTATTAATAATTATTATTGAAGAACTCAATATAATGATATATTGAAAAAATATTAAAATTAATTAAATCTAAGTTATGAGTCTACCATAGTTATATTCTTCTTAGCCTTAATAGTTTTAACACTGTTTACTTTTGTGGCAAATCGTAAGGAGTTAAGGGTCTCATTGAATGATTCATCAAATTGATTAACATTCACCAACATAAGGGTTTTGGAGTTGCCTCCGAGGCTCGGCATCAGCAAATGTGTGAGTTTGGAGTTTCTGTAGGGTATATGTGATTGATTAGTTTGCAAGGATAAAATTACTTTAGAAAGTTCGGATAGAGACCTGTTGATGTGTTTAGTTTCGTCCATTCTTTGTGTAGTCTTTCCGCTCTCTGAGCCAGCCAAATCTACTAAATTCAGATTGCTGGTGAATTTTTCTTTGCGTTTTTCGTTTATGGCTGAAATCTTTATTTGAGCCACTGAATGTGATCGGGAACTCCTTTCGTTGTTTAAGGTCGCTGCAGTTTGTCTGTTACGTTGGGCAAATATTAGCAGCCTGATGAAATCATGCGAGCTCTTAACTACCTCCTCCTTAAGGTTAGAAACATATAAATCTGTTCCCTTTGAGTTGACCATTTTGATTTCGTGACTCTCCTGGTCTTTGCTAGAATCTAACAAATCATAAATTACTTCATTATAAATTTCAAGGAATGAAGCTCTTATAGTTAACTCCCACCCCATTCTTTTTAAATCTTCCATGCAGGTGAAGATCATATTTATGGCACGCGGTACAATACCATACTGATCAGGCCCTCCTGAACCACCCTCCATTGTGTATGTCTTTCCCGAGCCAGTTTGGCCGTATGCAAATATACACACATTATATCCATCCAAAGCTGATTGAACCATAGCGGATACTTCAGCAAACACATCTTCCTGGGAGGAATGTGGAGTGAATATGCCATCAAATGAAAAAGAGTGCTGTGATTTCCCTTTTCTGGCTGAGCTCAACAACTCAATTTTCTCAACTTCGATAGAGCATGCATCTAACACATTTAAAATGTACAAGGGCTTGGATGCTTCTGATTCTAGAGGAGGGCGGACCCTGCAATATACTCTGATATTACCCTTCAGGTCTTGGATTGTATTCCTCAGAACTCTTTGGTCGCTGTACATAGTAGCTAAAATGTTCTGTAGTGCTTCTGAATCATTTTTAGTTCTAGAAATTGCTTCCAATGCATCTTTGTGGTCCAACTGTAACTTATCATGCTCGGCAGATATCTTCTTAAGGTGATCTGTCAAAACTCTTAATGCTTCATTTTCCTCTTTGAGGCTCTTATATCTACGAGATAAATCATCATGATCCATTTTAAGTTTGTCATATTCGGTAGTCTTGATTTTCAAGCTGTTTGTTACATCTTCCAACAACTTAGATTTATGTTGTAGGTCTTCCACTTCATGCTTTTGAATGTCAAAGTCAAGTTTCAGTCTATCGAAATCTGAGGTTTTCTGTTTCAAGTCTTTAATAGTATTGAATAACTTCTCTTTGAGCAGGTCTCTCTCCTGAATACTGCTGTCCACTGACTCCTTAAGTTTCTCATAGTCGTCAGATACCTCAGAATGTTTATCTTTCAAATCAGTTAGCTCACCTCTCATTGACTTATGCTTTTCTAACAAATCATTGAACCTCGCCTTATAGTCATACGGAGGAATTTTAGCAGTAGCTGTTGCAGTTTTTTTCTCTACTCTGCTAGATTTTGCAGGCACGGAAGGTGCTACAGAAGGGGCCGTTGCCGCCCTTTTGATCCGAGGTGCTGGCACAACATTTGAGGTGGTTGTTGACGTCCCGCGAAGCAGAGGCTTCGTGTGATTTGAGATTAAATTTCTTTTCTCGATGTCACTTAAGCCGTTCCCAATTGTTCTGGTGAGATTTCTTCCATTAGAAAAAGCAAATCCTGGCCTGTTTTCTTTAGTTGTACTTGATGGCAACTTCGGTATACGCGACATCTGGAAAGAAGTTTGGTTTTAAATCGGAGATCATATAATTTAATTTATAATAAATTAATTTTATTTTGTTGTTTTATGTAAGAGAAGGACAAAATAAAGTTGAAAATATTTGAGTGGTTTTGGTTACGCTTGGGCTCGAGTTTTCGAACCAATTTTTGTACGATATATTGTATTAATTGCTAAAGCATATTTGTATTTCTATCACTCACCTTGTATTTTAGCAATTGTATAACAATTATTACATTTACACAATAAAATAATTATTTACACGCATAAAACAATCAACAACGGCATTTGTCAAAAAACGGACTCAATTCAAAATTCGAAAACAATAGACATTTTTTTTTTTGGTTTGATTCGTCCCATTCAGGACAGGCAAAGGGAACAAAGCCCATACAGCCATGACTTTTGTAGTACCTACTATTGTTATGTTTTTCATCATCGTTTTCATGTATCGTCAGGTCTAAAGTCTAGTCAAAGTCTAAGTAAGAGTGTTTTCACACGAGACCCGACACGACACGACAAAATGCGGTGACGATTCCGTACATTTCTATGTACCGTTTTCACACGGAACGACGCCGCACAGCACGACACACGATTTTGAGTCGACAATCCGCTATGTCGTCACGTTTTTTAGCACAGATAAAAAAATTACAAAGATATTATGAAAGTTGTCTGTGGTTCATTGGTTCAGTTTGAATTTTGAACCAGGCCACTAAAATTACTGCTAATAATACAATAATATGCCCCGCGTTCCACTTGACGTTAAAAACGATCATCGAACTATCTTTTAAAATTATATTCTACAATACCCAACAATAGATGACATAATATTTTTAAGTACTAATGGCTGGTTTACACGTACTAAGTTGATAAGTAGTTAACTTAATTTTAAATTTGTAAATTGTAAACACAAAATTTAGTAGCCAATAGCAAGTTAAAATTTAGCTAAGCAAGTATATGGTAATAAGTTAAAATTTAGTTGACCATTTATCTACTTAACACTCGCTCTCTATACATATCGCTCGTGTGAAAACGTTCAAACGACAGCCTGTGACGTCTGTCGTGCAATTTATAATTGTCTATGAATCGTGTCGTGTCGTGTCTCGTGTGAAAACGCCGTCAGGTATGTTTATGTTTTGACTTTTGTAACGTTTTTCATATGTCAGTTGTTTTTGATAGATGTCATGTGTCACTGGTTTTAGTTTTTTTTAAGCTTTTCTAAATGTGTCTTAGAAATGTAAAATGTATCTTTCTTAGAGTTTATTTATGTTTTCCTTTTGTTATAATTTATATTTCATTGTATTGAATTCATTTCATTGTATTCTTATATAAGTTTATTGTAGTATTATAATGGGTGCGACTGAAGGACCTGTATCCATAGTCACGAATAAATTTAAAAATAAAAATCTCAATAATTTTAATATTGGCAACATAAAAAAAAATATAACTGTCAAATTGCCATTTGCCATTTGCGATCCATTGCATGTGTGTTGTATTGTGATAGTGAATACTTTGTGAACCATATTGCTACATTTTCGTAGATTGGATCGACGGTTCTAATCAAATTTGTTTATGTTATATTCGTATTCTACATTTCATAGAATATAATTGTGAATGAAGTGTTTTGTTAACTTTATTATACCTGTTTATCACTCATATTGACGGATATCCTAGTGCGTTTTGCAACAGCCGCAGTGGCGGTAAATTCAACTGTTCGTTGTAATTTTAACATGTTAGTTCTTTTAAGAGTTCATTAAGCAATGGGAAGCTCAGAGGAAAACGTCACAACTACTGAAAATAAAAGTGAAATAGAAAAAAGTGAAGGAGATGTTAACTCATCGGAAAATAATATCTCCGATACTTCAGGAGTATCTGCAGAAGATACATCGCTCAATCAGAGTAATGATGTCAATTCGTCTAAGGACGATGTCGCCGGCGGCCTAGGTGCGAAAAAGACTAAAAAGAAATTTCGTCACGGAAAAAAGAATCATGTCGTATCCAAAGATAATCCATCACCAGCCACCATACGGCGCGTCCACCACACAGGCACAAAATTCAAGCAGTCGAAGAAAAGGGCTCAAAGTTTTCCATCAATATCAAAATTTTTTCTACCTTACAAAAGACCGCGCAAAGACACATTTATACCTCCCACAAAGTTTCTTCTAGGTGGCAATATATCGGATCCGTTAAATCTTAACAGTCTAAAAGACGAGAACGTAAATAGAGCTATGAATGCTGTGACTCCACAATCCTCACCTCTGCCCACTCCTCCTCGGCACAAAGCTAAAATAGATGTTATCATTCCACCGAATATAAGGGACCCGCTGAATCTCATGGAGCCCCTGGATAACGAGGAGTATGAGAAAAGGTTGGAGATGCAGCAGAGAAAGCCAAGGAAAAAGCCTCGAGTCAGACGTCGCACTACAGAAACAGTAACCAACCCCCCGGTCGTTGAGGTTGTGGTCCAGAAAGATGAGGGCATCAAGGAGCCTCCCCCGCCTGAGCCATCGACTTCCAAGGAAACGAAACGGAAGAGATCTTGCAGTGAAAGTGAAAATTCACAAAAGGGCAAGGATGGCAAGAAACTAAGGCGAATGGACTCTTTGGACAAGATTGTTAGCCCGGTAGTTCCTCAGCCTGGGGCATGGATGAGAGCCCGGCCTCAGCCTCGTGCCGGACCCCAGGAGCGCCCGGCTTCCCCTCACAGGACTAGACAAAAAAGTGTTTCTGAGGAAATACAGAAGCTGCCAACATTTCATCCCAAGAACTCAAGATATCAATATGGAAATTATGACAGGTATATTCAATCTTTTATTCACATAAGAATAATTATTGTAAAAATTAACTTGACTTTATACACCCCATTCATTATGTGTATAATTAATAAGTTAGTTCTTACTAAAAAAAGTCTAACTTATTTATTATGTAACATATAACTGTAAATGTTAAAGCAAAAGTTTGATTACTAATATCTTGCTGCAGACAATTTTATTCTTATCAGAATTTAAATTATGTAAAATACGTCTAAAAAATGTGCTTGGAATACTTAGCTTTATTACTAACAACAGCTAAGTATTCTACATTAAGGAGTTATAAATGCATGGACTGAGGTTAATGTTCATGTTTTTATTACTGAGTTATCCTGAATGTTTTTATGAATGTGAAGTGTAATAATTACACAGTAAAGTTTAACCTGTTCTGTGCATTAAAATTTGTTCTCCTGTTTTTTTGGAGTATTCTTATGTCTGTTTGTATTATAATTTATAATACTTTGTCTAGAGTCTAGACAAAATGTTGTTAGTTTTCTTGAGTCATAAAATGCATTTGAAAGACAATGAATAGAAATTTCCTTATTATGAGATGAAAATATGTTTCTTTTAAGTAAGTCCAGTAAACCAAATTTTTTTTTCAATTTTATATTTGTTGTGATGTTAACCCTCAACCACTGACGTACGTATGTGGTACGTCACCCACGCGGTTTTTCATTCAAAACTCAAAATTTCGCGGGAATTTCTGCGTGTCCTGTTTGGTAGTGTCCTAGTTGCCAGTGACACGTCGAAGGCAGGGGAGAGCAGATGCAATGCACATCTGCAAGCAGGTGACTTCGATGACCTACGTACCGTACGTACCTTCGATGACATATGTGGTACGTAGCATCAGTGATAGTGTGACTTTTTTGAAGTAATTACTTTTTGTTTGTCCGTAGATAAGATGAATTGTAGTCTGTCTTATTCATCTTGGGAACCCTCTACATCTTAAAAAAAGCCAGTTGAACAGAATATTTCCAAAAACGGCGAACAAATTGAATTGATACCGTAGCTTTCACATGAGCTCTGTAACCTTATTGGTTGGCCAAAGATAAGGGTGATGGAGTTGGTCAAAAAAGCAACAAAAGTCATCAATTTTACACAATGCAATTTGCCATTATATATTTCAAAGAAAGAAAAAGGTCGCAGAACCCGAAACGGATGTCAATTGCTTGCAATAAATCGGTTTGCTTGCAGTGCTCTAACTCAGCCTGCAACAACTGTTGTTAAAAAGTGCCTTATAATTTGATTTGTGGTGATTGTTATTTTTTCCTAATTAATATAATTCTTGATAATTAATATAAACAAAAAAAAGGTCATATGTTTAGAAAATATTTTTTGTTAATTTTATATAAAAAGTCTATCCTACTTTGTAAGTCACTAAGGTTTTTGATACATAAAAAAAATATTTATAATAAATATTACTATTTTTATTATATCCTTATGTCATTTGAAAGTATCCAAATAAAAGGACTGCAATTGCCACCAGAATTTAACTTTATCGACACATCAGCAGGCATTCAAAATTACATATGTTTCCCATACGTACGTCAGTGGTAATGTGACTAAATTGCATGTCAGTGGTTAAGGGTTAAGCAACTTTTCTAATGTGTTAGGCACAGACAAAACAATGCGTAATGTACAAGACAAGTATTATTCAGGCAGATGGCGAACCTAAGTAATTTGATTGTGTTAAGTTAAACCCATCTGACCGATCACAGAGCTACCATTAAATTTACATAAGCCGACCACATGACCTAGGCATAAGGCAGCATAGGTCCACTAACTGCTGTTGTTTTAGTTACTAGGTCATTCCCTTTGGTGAATTTTACATTATTACAAAGTAACATTTCAGACAGTTAAGTATTCTGGTAATACTTACCTCATATTATATGCATAATATTATCAAATTTGATAAAGGTCTCTATTAATGATGAGCAAACAAGTTTTCACTTTGTAATTAAATGTTGACTCAATCATGATTTAACACCTCAGTCGTGGATTCTTGGAAATCTTTTGTTCTCGCGGTCGCATACGACCGAAACAACCGACCGTTGGCCCCGTTGGGAACAAAAGCGCTAAGTTAAAAAATGTACTTATGAAAATAAATAGTTCAATGCTTTAATAATTTAAAATAAATAAGGACTTGGATAGTCCTCATGAAGTTATCAATATTTTAATAACAATGTATTATTAAATGAAATCTCTAATTTTTTGTACTGTCACTTACAGGTATTATGGTTACCGTAACTTAAATGCGATGATGGATATAAGGCTGCAAGTTTTTGAAATGCATCGTCACCTATTTCAAAACAAAGACGTCTTAGACATTGGTTGTAATGTCGGCCACATCTCAATTGCTGTGGCAAGAACACTTGGTGCTAAATCAGTTGTTGGCATTGACATAGACCCCGCCCTGGTTGGTAAGTAAAATGTATTTATTTATTTAAAAAAAACTATCCTTATTCTTAAATCTTTTGACTTTAATATCATTTTATCCTTCGATCGCGGATTCTTGTTATATTGTTGTTGTATTGTTATTATATTGTTGTCCCAATCACTGGTGTCCTTATGGGGCTTGATTGGTTAATAAGTTACATTTGACCACATAGCTGTTGAAATTTTCTAATAATATTATAGTTTTTAAGATACATTTAGATAAAGTGTTTGTAGACATTTTATTGTTTAGTTAAATTTACTGTAACCCAAATGAAGCAGGCATAATTCTTACATAAATTATACTCTAATGTATGTTAATTACTGCAGTTATAAGTAAGAAGTGAATAAATGATAATAATATACAAGGTTTAAAAGCAAATACACTTATTTTCAAATACTTGTTTTCTTAATGAATAGTGTTTAGTCTTACTGATAAATTTTCTTGCTTTAAAGCTAGAAAAGTGCCTTAAGTGATAAAATATTGAATAAGGACAACACATTATAGATGTGTTTTATGTGGGGATGTGTATTTAAGATGTTTTTACTTAATTTCCTATTAAATACATTTTCAGGAAGGGCAAGAAAAAATCTCCAGTCATTTGTGCCAGTACCTTCAGAAGATGCCAAGACAGAAGATGACAAGAAGTTATCTGATGATAAAAAGGAATGCGATAAGTGTGATAAAGCTTGTGATGAGTCCAAGTGTCAGGATTGTCACATGGACAAACAAGACAAAGACGAGGATCCAAAGAAACTGTTACCCGGTAGAAGGCTGAAGAAGCCGAGGAAAAATAGGAAATCCGTAAATAGGCCCGACCAAGGACAGTATTTTTTCCCAATGTCAATGTCCATGATGTTTGGTCCACTGGGAAGCCAGCCCGCTGATATGTCCACGCCAGTATTTCCATATAATGTTACGTTTAAACAGGTAAGTAATTTATAACGTTTTTCATCTACAATTTCATACATCTCGGGCCATCTGCGCCGACTGTGCGCGCGCACTAAAATCAGCCTCAGAGCGTTTTCACACGAGACCCGACCCGACACGACAAACTGCGGTGACGATTCCGTGCGCCATACATTTCTATGTACCGTTTTCACACGGAACGACACCGCACAGCACGACACACGATTTTGAGACGACAATCCGCTATGTCGTCCCGTTTTTTGTCTACAGATAATAAATAAATATTTTTTTAAATGAAAAGTATGTTAAATCATAATTTAAGTTCTGACAGCCTGCCAAACTGTATAGTGGTTTGCCGGCGAGCATTACGCGGTACGGCGCCATATTACTATAATATAATATCTTATATCACCTATACCAGTATTATAGGTACCTAATATGATAATTAATAATATAAAATAATATTATAATAACTATATTTTATACTTACTACCATATTATAATACTATACTACATAGTACCTATTAATATTTCATATATTAGACTACGTCTATACATAATACATAATATATATAATACATATTAATATATATAATACATATTAATATATATAATATACATAATTACATAATTTTACATAATAACATAATACATAATATACATAATACATAATCTATTATAATATATAAATCTCCTGTTGTTATTAAAATACGATGTTTGTCCGCGATGGATTCCTAAACTACTTATCCAATTTTAATGTTTCTTTTTTTTTAATGTGTACTTTTTTCCAACTTGAGAGATAGGATAGCTTAGATCCTTAAGTATAGTCGCAATTTTATTTTATTGCAAATTATTTGTTTATAAAGAGTCTTGCCGGGACAGCTAGCAATAATATAATAATTCTGTAGAAATGTCAATTCTGTACATTAAATATATTCAAAAAATAATAAGCGGAGGGTGTCACAATATCGCTATAGAAGCCGAAAAGTTAGTTTGTTTTTTTGTCTGTCTGTCTGTCTGTATGATTGTTCCAGCATCACACGAAAACTACTCATCCAATTTGAATGCGGTTTTCGAAGATATATTTGTTTTCTTCCAACTTAACATCTGGTGTATAAATTTTTTCCCCCCACCCCTCTAATGGGGCATAAGAAGGGGCAGATTTTGTTACATAAGACTTTTGCTTTAACACGAAAACTACTGATCCGATTTGCATAAGATTTTCGCAGACATTTTGCCTTCTTCTTAAAAAAAACAAACCCCAACAATAGATGACTTAATATTTTTAAGAACTAATGGCTGGTTTATTGCCCGCTGTACACTCTCGCCGAGAGCTCTCGGGCGAGAGTCTCGTACGAGAGGCCCTTGCCCGAGTGCGATCATGTACATTCTCGCTTAGTTCAATCGCAGTTAAGAACTCAGAGAAGATGGACGAAAACGACCATTCACCAGTTACCATGCATCGAAAGATATCATTGTAATCCAAAGATTTATCATCATATTTAATTTTATTTCTCACAGATAATGACTAATAATGACGTTTATTATTGTTATTTTTCTGTTCTACACTGTCCAACGGTGGGACTAGTACTGAAAGACGCGAGAGTGTACAGTAGTGCGCTCGTTTTCCTCGCGAGACCCTTTGTCTCGAGCGCAAAATACCGACAACGGACCGAGAGGGTCCGAGACAGGCGAGACGAGGCGAGCGCACCCATTTACACTCTCGCACTCGGGCCGCCTCGCTGTGTCTCGGCGAGAGTATACAGCCGGCTTAAATCTAATTAATACGTGTAAAGCAGCCATAAGTGAATGCGGTGTCGTCGCTGAAATCGTCGCTCGTGTGAAAACGTTCAAACGACAGCCTGTGTGACGTCTGTCGTGCAATCTATACTTGTCTATGAACCGTGTCGTGTCGTGTCTCGTGTGAAAACGCCGTAAGGGTACACAATAATTACCTATTTTAACTAATAAACATAATAGTCAAAGGAACCGTACCACAACAAAACAAAAACAAACAAAAATGGTATGGTATGGTAAACATGCTACAGGCAAATCAAGCTAATGCTATGTTTTGTAAAATGCACAATTTCAGCAGTGGTTCTGATGTTGTTGATGAATAGTACCTAAGTAGTTCATAATATCTATAGTTGGAGTGAATGTAGTGAAAATATTGCAGTATTTTTTAAAATGAAGTTGAAACACTTTTGTATTCCAATTTTTATATTAAGAAATTACAATGAAAATATTTTCCTAATTTACTAGAAATATTGCCAAGTGGTACGATATTTATTTTAGTGGTACGAGAAAATTTCATATCAACATAATTCCCCTTCCATATTCTCGTATTGCCAAAGCCCATAATATTATCCGTAGCGGTCATTGATCCCCTGTCAAAAAACTTGTCTTCTTCTTCTTGTTTAATGGCACCCAAAGATCATCGTTTTCTATACAAACCGCGATTGACAATAAAGTGACAGATGTTTCTAGTATAAAGGATAGGTTACACAGTGCGGGCAGCTGAAGTGACAGCAGGCAGCTACTGTGCCTGTGTACTCGCACGAGAACAGCTCAACTCGCCTCTCTCATCTCTGGGTCACGCCATGCACGCTGCTGATGTCGCAGTAGATAGGTAATGTCCCAGTGACATCGCCTGGTCGAGTTGTATCTGTGGTGGGGGAAGGCGAGTGGCGAGTGACAACAAAAAATCTTGTAATAACTCGCACCAGAGCAACTTGCTCATGACAGTAACTCGTATGATGTGACCACATGGTGCAAGTAGCTGCACCACAGTAACTGACTAGGCCAGCTCGCATGTCGTATTATGTCATATTATTCATGTCATATAAAATTATATAACTCGTAAGGCACGCCGAGCGTAGATACATTTTATAATCTAGTGTTTAAACTATTAAGTACCCAGTAAAAAAAACTTTGAAGTTCGGAATAAAAGACTTTATTATTATTAAACATTAACTCATCACGTTCCAGGGAAACTATGTGCCTCGTGAGGAAGTAGCGGTGGGTTCGGGCATGGAGAGTCCGCAGTTCGACCTCATACTGTGCCTGTCCACGACCAAGTGGCTGCACCTGAACTGGGGAGACGTGGGCCTGAAGCGCGCCTTCCGGCGGATGTTCGCCGACCTCCGCCCCGGGGGGAAACTGGTGCTCGAGGCGCAGAACTGGGCCAGCTATAAGAAGAAAAAGCGTTTAACGGTATGTAACTTGTGATGTTAATGGTTGCAATATGAGCTAAACTTTATGTTAAAGTTGGAACGCGATAGGTCGCAAAGTGGTGGAGCGTATTCTTCATATTTTTATATGGTCCGTTGCGAACAAGGTCAGAAAAATCAGAAAAAATGTATGAAAGTGTGGTCCAACAAGCTGTGCCCGTCTTAATGTGCATGTAACCTTAATTAATGTTTGCAAAGATCTTTGTATGAAGTTGCGAATGCGCTGAAGCATAAGCGTCGTTAAAATCGCGTCGCCCGTAAGCGTAAATTGTCAGTTGGCCGTAGTATAATTATTTTAGTATTATTGTAACAAACACATTGGATTGTAATTTGTATGTTATCAAAATAATACGAATAAAGAAACACTACTTGCTCACGAAGTAAATTTAAAGGAAAAAATGCACTCTAACGCTTAATTTACACCGGTGCGGAATAGAACTGAATGGAAGTGTCAACTTCGCCTCATACGAGGAAATTGACACCGGCGAATTCCGCGGAAGACGCGCGTCCGATTATTTGGCTCGCAATAATTAATCTGTGAGTTATAATACTGTTAACATAAAGTTCATTGTGCTATTTATTACAGTTTCGTTGCAAAAAGTCGCTTCCATTCTGCGCCGGTATAAATTGAGCCTAAGAAGTTACAAACTAAGTTAAGGTAGTCTAGACTACTAAACACTAAATACATTGCAAAAAGTAATTAATGTTAGTAATTACAATGAGTACTCGGAATAAGTTGAAACCAACGGCGTGTGAACTTTGAGGTCTTGTTATAGAAGTACAGACATACTATTTAAGTGACCTTGCACTTGCCTATACTTGGGCAATAATTAATAGTTCATGTGCTCTATTAATAGAAATTGACTAACATGCAGCAGCCCACGCATTTTAGGCTAACATAATAATTGTTATTAGGTCATTTTGAATGTTAACATATTTTTGTTTTGGATATATTTTGAGAAGAAAATCAATATACTGAAAAATATAGGAAAATAGTAAATATTTAAGTAGAGCTTGTCTAACTTAAAATGACGCGCCCCTCCGTCGTATTCACGCTACGAATAATAAAAACTAAGGAAGAGTAACTCCGTCAAAAAACATGCTCCAAAATACTTGTCAAAAAAGTGTACCTTAAGTAGCCCGCAAACGATCAAACATCAAACACGTCAAACACGTACAAACTACGTGTTTGACGTGTTTGAAGAAAATTTGGATTATACTACGTGTTTGACGTGTTTGATGTTTGATCGTTTGCGGGGTTATTTATTTAAGGTTCACTTTTCATACATTTGCAATATTTAGGTGACCTTGAGCGGCATAAAGGCTGACGTTACATGACAGTTCGAATGGAACCAAATTTAAAACTGTATTAGTATGGGAGTTACGTTTCCTTAGGTTTTATTATTCGTAGTATTCACAATACAAAAATGTTTCATTTATATCAACTTTGAAGTGGTGAGGCGCGTCATTTCCAATTAGACAAGCTCTACTTAAAAGTGATCGATAAGTGGGCCTGTAACAACAAACAAAGTCTTATCCCTTGCTCATTTCCACTTGTGTTGGCTATGGGTTGGTGTACCTACTTCTTATATACCTGTGCGTCATGCGTGGAAAGGAATAGCAATATTTTTGTGTGTAAAGTCTCCCCGGGTCCAGTAGCTATAGCTTATCTGTGGTAATAATTATTATCTAAAAGTTTTTTTACCTTTTTCAGCCGACAATATACGAGAACTTCAACTCGATCGAGCTGTTCCCCAACAAGTTCCGGGAGTACCTACTCTCGCCCGAGGTCGGATTCAGCAAGTGCCTGGTGCTGGGTGTTCCGCAGCACGCCAGCAAGGGCTTCCGGCGGCCCATCCAGCTGTACGTGAAGGGGGACTTCACGCCGAGCAAGGCGCGGTGGTCGGACGCGTACGTTCCCTCTTCCCATCACAAGCCGGAGGCGGAGCCGCCGCGTCGCACGGTGTACGCGCCCGTGGAGCCGGCGTACCGGCCGAGCGACGACGCCCCCTCGTGCGGCGCGGTCACGCCCTACTCGCCCAACCTGGACTCGTGCGCAGATGACTCGCCGTTCTACAACCCGCGCAGCGACTCGTACGCGCCGTCGTACCAGCCGCCGCGGCCGACGGTGTACGCCACACTGCCGTCGCCGCTGGGCAGCGCCTCCCCCGCTGCCTCCCCCGCCCATCCCGCGTCCCCCGCACACCCCGCACTCCCCGCGCACGCCGCGCCCGATACCGCGCGCCTCTACCCCGCCCCGCCCGCGCCGCTCGACGACTGAACGATCCGCCTTCGTGTAAATACTTGTAGAGTTCCCATAGATTATGTTTAAGTTGAAATGTTTTATAATATTATATTCCAAACGTATTAATGGGGTTGTTTTATTTATAAAACAAATCTGAGGATGATTTCATGATGTATAAGTTGAGACTCAAAAGTTTTTACCGAGCAGTAGCCATCGAGTAGTAGCGCCAAAGTAGACAGAAGTTATGGGTAGCGGGTAGAATTCGCATTGACAATTTATTGAGATATTGTATTGCTAATTTATAGTGCTATAAAAGAGGTATAAGGTTTTATTATTTGCCTCGATTAGGCGAGATTAAGATCATCACTACGCGGCAGCGACGCGACGCGACACGTCACGGTCAAATATTAGTTGTATGAAATCGTATGATGTAAGCCGCACTACGTAGCAGTGACGCAACATCAGTTCTGTGGTACGTGAAAAGTCGTGTCGCGTCGCTGCCGGGTAGTGGCGGTCTCACCTTTAAATAGATCTTATTCCGTAGATCACTATAGAGTATAGATAAATATTTAAATTACAATTTACAGGGTGCTTACACGCATTAAACATTTGCAGACAAAATTAAATAAAGTGCGGTGAAGTCCAGTCGCGCGGTATTAGGCAGAGGAGCTTGCCGAATTGACCAATCACCATGCTCGAAATCTTCGCTCCGCTTCGCTGTCATTCCGCTGGAATAGCACGATTAGTCAATTCGGGCACCGCTAAAGGTGCGTTTACACCAAAAGAACATAGAGCAAGAACAGCACACATTCTTTCGTTTTCGTTTAGTGTAAACTATAATTCGTTACAACATACTTTAGATCGTTTACACCAATCGAATCAACAAGAACATCAAGAATAAGAATTTTTGCTCTATAGATGAGAATCATATAGCTCCGTTTAGACCAAACGAGCGAATGCTCATTTCTCATTCGTCAACGATAAGAAGTAGGGTTCACACTACACTTAAAGAGTATATAAACTACGTAACAACTACACTATGTCTGACTGTAATGTATTATGATTTCAAGTGCTGTATTTATTGTTATAACGCAATTAATGAAAAAGAAAAGAAGGAAAAGACGTAGGTGGGTGACGAATTTAATAAAAGAAGAATACTCGATAATTTTAAAAACCCGCCAAAAAGTAAAATATTTCAAGAACACTAGAATCCCTTTGAAGAGACCGCCTCGAAGAGCGAGCACGTCCGAACACGAAAGAACGCTCTAGGCAATTGCTCGAGCGCTCTTGCGTCGTTTACACCAAACGAGCTCCTCTCCGCTCCGCTCCGCGTCAGTGGAAACGCGGCCTTATGACTCATCGCTACCTGTCTCTTTTACTCGGTCGCGAATATTCAGTTTACGTAGGTACGCAATAGATGGCGACAATATTCCATACTATTATTATATATGCGAAAGTATATCTGTCTGTCCGTGTCCTCCTGTCTGTCCGTCCGTCCGTCCGTCCGTCTGTGTGTCTGTCTGTCTATCTGCTACCTCTTCACGTCCAAACCGCTGAACCTAAAAATGGAGATACTTTGAGTCGGCCGGGATAAAAAGTATTCTATGCCCTTGACATAGGATGCTTTTTATCCCGGAAAAAGTTCAGTTCCCGCGCGATAGTTTTTGGCACAACGGAGTTGCCGGCGTCAACTAGTAATAATACAGTGTGTAACAAAAAAAAGAGAGTTCACTGTGAAAGTAGCAGCGCTGAAAGACCAATTTTTTTTTCACTTTTGTATGGGCAAGCGCCCCAGCGTAACGAGTTTTCCCATACAAAAATGAAAAAAAATGTTGGTCTTTCAGCGCTGCTACTTTCACAGTGAACTCACTACAAAGAACATGTACACGTCCTAAAGTATTATCACTTATTTTTGTTACACCTTGTATCAATGTACGTAATTACTTATGTATTTTTCTTAACTTTATCTTTCATCTTAGGTTACTTTATATTATAGTTACTTCAGGCGCCCAAACCTAGGCGTGTTAAAGCCTGCGTCATTTGGAATGTTCAGTTCCCAAACTTTACGAATACAATTAAGGGAAAGATTAGGTAAGTAGCCTAAATATCAGCTTAAAACTTGTATCAACAAGGGACATGGATTTAATCGAAGAAGAGATTTTATTTAGTTTGTTTATGTACATAATATTACGTTTCTACCAAGTATTATAAATACAATAGTGACGTGAACTAGTACTAGTAGGGAACTGTAATATAATATAGATTATATAGATCGTATTTCAAATGCATAATATAGATTAAACAGGTGTACATAAACTGAAGTAATTCCTGGGTTAAGGTGTATCCAAAAAGCAGTAGTATTTGTACGCAACTCGATTTTGGAGAAAAACGCATTTGAAATCTTTGAAAAAAAATGTTGAGTTACAGTAACTTACGGCTCTGTCCACTACTGTACACTACTCCACGTGGACTTTCATTCATAGGCTCAGATTCGAACGCATCGATTGGTCTAAACTCTAAAGCCGACGGATCGCGTGAGCACACGAACCAATCAACGCGTCGAAAATTTTCCATTCACTCCAACTATAACGCTTTCAGTACTTTTTAATTTTTTGGTTCCGCATAATTAGAACAATAAGATTCTAGGGCCTGTTTCACCGGTTCCTGATAAAGAGTCAAATAGGCTATTTGACAGATAATGCAAAAAATTCTGTTCCACACGTGTCTGATAAGCCAATCAAGCAGATAAAATCAATGATATCCTATCAGCCCGATCATGTGGCTGTTAAAGGTTTTATTTGTCAGATAACAAAACTTTTTTTTTGAGATCGCGAAAATATTTCCAGCCTGCAGCCATCCTGCAGCCTATTATATTTTTTCCAGTTATCGTAATGATGCAGTTCAGTGTTGTGTGAACTTTCTTCAAGTTAATATAATATTATAATGATATTTTGAATAAACATGGATCTTTTAGAGATTTTAGAAGATGAATAAGATGATTTTTAGGGTTCCGCAACCAAAAGCCAAAGGGTAAAAACGGGACCCTATTACTGAGACTTCGTCAACGATATTCTATGTTACTAACGTAAGAAACTCATTGGACGTCGTTGTCTGTCTGTATGTCTTTATCTGTCTAGCCAAGTGTGAGTCCGACTCGCGCACAAAGGGTTCCGTAAAAGTAGGCCATAAATTGTGTTTTTAGGGTTCCGTACCTCAAATGGAAAAAACGGAACCCTTATAGGATCACTTTGTTGTCCGTCTGTCCGTCCGTCTGTCAAGACCCTTTTTCTCAGGAACGCGTGGAGGTATGAAGCTGAAATTTATATCAATTACTCAGGTCTACTGTCCCTTGAAGCTGTGAAAAAATCAAACTTCTAAGCCAACGCAATCAAAAGATACAGCCGTTTATGCCGCAAATTTTCGACACTTGCAAGGGAATCAAAACCTACAGGGTGCTTCCCGTGAACTCAGAATCTTGAAATTTGGTACGAAGCAACGTCTTATAGCATAGATAAAGGAAAAATTACGAAAACCATAAATTTTTAGTTACATCACATAATATATTTTTTTTTTTATAATTTTAAACTTACTACCCATTTCCTCATAAACGCGTAGAGGTATTAAATTGAAATTCATACCAAATACTCAGGTCTATAATACCTTTAAGCTGTAACAAAATCAAACTTCTATGTCAACGCAATCAAAAGAAACAGCAATTTAAGCTGCATATTTTGAAACTCGCAAGTACTCGCAAGGGAATCAAAACCTAAAGGGTACTTCCAGTCGACCTAGAATCTTGAAATTTGGCATGAAGCAACGTTTTATAGCACACATAAAGGAAAAATTCCGAAAACCTTAAATTTTTAGTTACATTACAAAAAATATATTTTTTAATAAATATAAACTTATTACTTTTTTCCTCATGAACGCGCTAGAGCTATCAAGTTGAAATTCATATCAAACGAACTTTGTAAACCTTGCAGGTTTGTACGGAACCCTCGGTGCGCGAGTCCGACTCGCACTTGGCCGGTTTTTTGTATGGGAATGGCCCCCCTTAATTTTGACGTGACAACGTCTTAAATTAGGTTGCGGCTGGGAGTCACTTATGAAAAAGTGTAACGCTCGGTAACGTTACGATGAGTCACCGAACGAGAGAGAGGCCCGCCGAATGCCTTGCGTCTCTCTCCCACACGTTGTCACGTAAAATCTTCGCCCGTAAAACCGACTTTACAGGCAACCATTTTTTTTATTTTATTTTAATATAATTAGTAAAAGAACACATATAATTAAACTAGCTTTTGCCCGCGTCTTCGCTCTCATTAAGAAGTATAATTATATATACAATCTTTTATCCCCTTAGGGGTAGAATTAATAAAAATCCTTTATTAGCGGATGCCTACGTCATATCATCTACCTGCATGCCAAATTTCAGCCCGATCCGTCCAGTGGTACGGGCTGTGCGTTGATAGATCACCATGTCAGTCAGTCTTTGAGTTTTATATATATATATATATATAAATACCTACCTGTTGCCATTATTTATATATAGCAAAAAGGCCAAAAAATCATGTTTGTTGTATGGGAGCCCTCCATAAATATTAATTTTATATTGTTATAGCGGCAAGAGATATACATAATCTGAAAAAATATCATATCTCTAGCTTTTACCGTTCTTGAGTTACAGCCTGGAGATAGACAGACAGACAGACAGACAGACAGACAGACAGGCAAGCAGACAGACAGGCAGGCAGGCAGACAGACAGGCAGACAGACGGAATATCCGGGTGCCGCGTGGGAGTTGATGAGTTTAAGGGTTAATGGCATTTAAGTTTTATTAGGTAACAAAATAATGTTTGTGTTTTAAAAATAGAATGTGTCAATAAATTTAAGAGAGAAATAAAAGTATTAATGCAAAAAGTATATATTATTATTATCCTTCATTATTCAATCACCGTTACAATTGAAATATTTAAAATTAAGTTTTATAATTACTACTTTTTATTTTCTTATTCACATTTTAAAACTAACAGAGTTAACACTTAACTGAAATGGAGGAAGAAGAAAAGCTATTAAAATAAGTATAATATAAAATATTTGAATAGCCTTTCTTCCTTCTCCATTTCAAGTTATCTACTCTTTTTTATAACGCATTTCCATCTTCAACATCAGCTGTTTCTTAAAAAAAAATCCTGGAGTTCTTCCTCAAGAAGGGTTTTTTGTAGCTTTACAAATTCGAACTTTTCTTGGGCTAATTTATCAAAAGATCTTTTTGCTTCGGGTTTACCTGTAAGGAAATACATATTTTTAATATGCAAGTATTTCATAACAAATACTTAAATAATGATATCCTGCAAACTTCAGCTAGGGAGGCAAATCTGCCCAAGATCAACATCAACCAGCTGCACTGAACACAAATACTGGTAGGTAGGTTATAAGACTGGTAGGTGATCAACTTTTAAAAGTCAGATCAGATACAATAATAATTATGTCACAAAAATGTTAAGTACACTGGGTGGTTGAACTTGTTACCTCTGGGTTATGAGTTATGACTTATGAGTCATTACTAATTTCACAGATTATGATGTTTGAGATTTTAATAATACTGTTACGTGCTAGGGTTCGATGATTCGGAGAGAAAGACCTGGTGACTCTCTTGAAGACTTTATTCACAAACACTAGCTCACACTAATCACTGAGTCCAAACACTAAGCACTAGTTCCAAATCACTGAGCACTATCACTGTCCTAGGTCGTAGCCGAGTCACTATCACAATCACAATCACTCACTATTGATCACTTGTTTTCGCTCCGAAGTCGCCTCGAAGATAGCTCAGATAAAACTGAATTGCCGGCTCGACTGTCTGCGACTATTTATACGGGCCGGATCGAACCCTAGACTGTACGAGAACATTCGCATAAACACGTAAACAACACTTGTTTACGTAAACATGTGCGGAATGTTCGAGCATGCAATCGTACACCTTGCGCCATCTTGTGTCGATTAGGGGATTCGTTTGCGTTTTATGTTGCGCTAGCTTGACGCTAGATGGCACTACGTGTCCTTTTTCGTAACACTACTCCCCTCTTAGAGGTTGTTACTGCCATGGTAACGCGCCAGACGGTCTATGTGTACCACTTTGAATGTCCCTCTTGGTTGCTTTTGGATCCTGTAAGTCACATCATTCAATCGGGTAACCACTTTGTATGGGCCGTCCCACATGGTCTGTAACTTTGGAGATTTCCCTTTTTGGCGAGTTGGGTTATGCAGCCACACCAGTGACCCTTCTTCGAAGTCTTCATCTTCAGGTCTTCATCTTCTCACTTGACTGTAACCCATTTTCCCGAACCGTGGCGTGTATATAGCGCATCTTTTCCCTTAAATCGCAGACATAGTCTGGTAAGGTCTTTGGTTCCTCCGGTGACCCTCCTGTCAAGAGGTCTACTGGTACTCGTAGTTCTCTACCGTAATTGACATACGCCGGGGTAGCTTTTATGCCCTCATGTACGGCGGTACGGTACGACAGAAGGAAGAGCGGTATATACTTGTCCCAATCCTTTTGTTTGTCATCTACCAATTTCGCCAAATGCCTCTCAAGGGTCTGGTTAAATCTCTCAACCATTCCATCAGACTGTGGATGGTACGCGGTGATCCTCGTCGTGAGTAAATGTAAATGTTCTAAAAGTCCACTGTGGACTCTTGGAAATGCTATTGTATTCTATTGTTGTCGCGGTCACCAGTATCCTTATGGGGCTTGAAGGATTAAATATTTATTCAGTATCAGGAAAACTTACACAGAGCAGGATGTTTTTTTGATCAGTAGCACCTCAATCGTGGGTATCACAGACATAATAGATTTTCATTTGTTATGCAACAGCCGGCTGCCGCTTGAGTGAAGGTTCCACAACAACTATATCATCTCGGCAAGAAGTACTAGCCACAATAATATCTATTCTGGAATCTGGAAACAAACAACATATGTACTTACAAATTTACATTATGTTTTTTTATTAAGGATTTTATATAATGAAAATATTTACCATTCACTGTATCACTAGCTGTCATTGGGATCAGATAATACAGATTACAGAGAGTTTATTCAAACATAGGTATCAACAGCTGTCTAATCTACAACTAAAGATTGAACTGCATCATGCATGAGACAGAGCACAGCATGCTGGAGAGATTGGAGACACAAATCCATCTTCTTAGTCGTTTCCTTATCATTTCCTTTATTCGACTTAACCTCAATCTTTAGACATGTATCACTAGTTCAATAGAACTTCCTTGAGGCTTCTTTGAATGTCTTAACTGTCTGTTTCCAACTCAGACCAAAGAAACAAGGTTTCCAATGAAATCGTGTTTTTATTATAGTAGTATAGTATCCTCAATCCCCATGGGATAATTTACACTTCTTTCGCGATTCTTTCCGTTGTCTAATATAGCGTCTCGTATATAAACATTTTTTAGTCTACATTCTATAATACAAATCACAAAATATTAGGTAAATTATTCAAGAAACTACTTAGAAGAACATAGATGATAGAACCATAGAACACTGAAATATTTTCAAATGTCTTGAAAGGTGTCACCAGCTACGATTCGTTTTACGTATTTCATATTCCTTGCATATTAAATATGTGTGTTGTTGAATCAAAACCTTTTGACTCTTTTAAAACAAATCTTATGTAAAACTTTAGTAAATCCATCAATACATACGTCAACTCTATTTTTGTTGCTGTTTTTTTCTAATATATTTATGTGAAATTA
Source organism: Polyommatus icarus (assembly GCA_937595015.1). Classification (NCBI taxonomy): domain Eukaryota; kingdom Metazoa; phylum Arthropoda; class Insecta; order Lepidoptera; family Lycaenidae; genus Polyommatus; species Polyommatus icarus. The sequence continues at coordinate 12,019,016 of OW569332.1, read as the reverse complement.
TGAAACTATTGTACTTTTCAATATAAGGTTGGGTTAAAATGGAACGTACGACGGAAATTGCGACGTTGCCACTCCGACTGTCAAATAAGGTTAGAGTTAATTATCTGGCGCGTAATTTAACAGAGACGTACGTGGTGGAACCAAAAAAATACATCAAGTGGATTTATATGGCAGATATTTTTATGTGGTAAATAGATAATGGGAGCTTTATCAGGAAGCGGTGAAACAGGCCCTAAGTATATTATTTTTTATTTTTATTTATTAATTAAAAATGTATGGAAGAAAAAAAAACGTCTTTCAGCGCTGCTCTGCTACTTTCTCACTGTGAAAGTAGGGACACATACAATACACACCTTGTTACACCCTGTATAGATCTTATTTCAAATTCAATAGTTCTTCTTCTTTTTGAAAATGGCCCAAGTTGTCAGGCTCTCTCGCGCAGCCTTACAAAATTTTTCCTACTACCTACTTTATTTGAATTGTTATCAAAACGGTAGGGGGCTGCACAGAAAACCTCATTTCGTAGTGTGTTCTTATCGCGCGCGCTGTGATATTCGTTTTAATCTTTGTTCTTGTGCCGAGGATGTTAATAATTGTGGATCTGACTTACTCTTTAATAGTGCCTTTTTCAGAATTTGTCTAAATCTCAACTATTTCTGTGCATATTACAGTCTTCATTATTTTGAAGTCGGTACCAGCTAATTTAATCGTGAGTTCAGTAATGTCAGAATGTCTGAAACTTTTGGGACTGGTACCGACTTCAAAGTAATGAAGACTGTAATATGTACAAAAATAGTTGAGATTTAGACAAATTCTGAAAAAGGCACTATTAAAGAGTAAGAGTTATTTAATACTTTTTAGTTCATATTACGATTGTTTTTACATTGGAAGTCAGTTTTCATTTTTTTGTTAAAAATAATAATTTCACTCTTTTTAGTGTTGTCTACAAAATAAGGCTTTATGCGCAAATAACCAATACGAATGTTAACTATTCAGTACATTATGTTACTGTAAGCAAAATTGTGGCAAATGCTTGCAGTTATCTAAGCGATGCTGCAATTTCCAAACTTTTATCTTTAAAGGTTCAGGAGTTCTGTTCAGTGCCTTTAGACCAAGAGACACCTTTGTATAAAATTTCTCTTATTCGTAATATATGTTTAACTTAATAGAAACAACATTTTAACCACTATGAGCGTTTTGATAAATTTCAAGGATTTTCCTTGATTGCTCATAGATCCCATCATCAGCTCACCACTTTCGTAATTGTTATACAAAATTAAGATTATATCCTATACAACAACACGAAAATTTCGAAAATCGGTCCACAAACAGTGAAATCATCGTCAAAAACATCTGCTTCGATGCAAAATATCACGAAAAGTACCAATAATTGGGTCATAGTGTGATGACCATGGTATAATTATTATAGTTGTGATGATGATGATTAATCAAATTGATGTGTTGGCTTATGCTTTCAGTTGTTTAAACAACGCCGAAACCCCCGAACCTGTACCTATAAGCATTCAAAAGTGCTGTTCGGTACCTTCGGATCCAGGGTATAACCTGGTGCGAAGTCTTACTTTTTGGTAGCATTTACCTCAAATGCTTCAGAAAAAATCAAAATCACTATATGTTTCCATACAAATTTCAAGGAGTCCCCTCGATTCCTCAAGGATCCCATCATCAGATCACCACATTTATGAACATGGTACCAAATTCGAGTTAAACCCTATACAACACAAAAAGAATTTTGAAAATCGGACCACAAACGGGTGAGTAAACGAGGAACATACAAAAAAAAAAGATACATACAGCCGAACGTATTACCTTCTCCTTTTTGGAAGTCGATCAAAAACTAAAAACATTAAACCTAAAAACTGCCCTTTGGACTCAGTGGCGTACATTAATTACAACATCCGGCGCCCGCGGCAAAGTGATGGGACCCTGTCAGTAAAAATCGTCACGTTAATAATAAAACAATGCATAAAAAATTCTGACCTCACAGTCTCTAAAGCCCTTTTGGATCGGGGGCCCGTGGCATTTTGCCAGTCCTGCCACCCTATAGTTACGCCACTGGCTTTGGTCCTAAGTAAAATAAAAAAATATTATGCTGCTTTATTTTAATTAGGAGATTTTTATAGTCAATCTACCCACACCGTATTAAGAATCCGAAAAAATGTTCAATCCTAAATCCACTACAATATTATACAGTAATTAAAATCAACGCTATTTTAGTTTATAATTTGTGTCTATTTACTATTTATCTAGGAAAAATGTAAGCTTCCTAAGTTAAAAACCTTAAAACAGTACCTACCTATGTAAGTATCCTTTGTATGGGATTCGCTATAAAAGTATCAATGTTAAAAAAGTTTTTTTTTTTAATTTTTGTATTATATATATTATATATTATACATATTCATGACATAGAAACATAAAAGTCAAAAGTTACTCTATCAGCGGTGCTACTTTCACAGTGAACTCTACAGGTGACTCATACACATCCTAAAGTATTATATTATCACTTTGTTTTGTTACATCCTGTTTTTTTTATGCAATAAGGGTACTGCTGCATTGCAGTAGCAAGGGCCGCTTCTTTTTTTAATAAGGGGGCAAACGAGCAAACGGGTCACCTGATGGAAAGCAACTTCCGTCGCCCATGGACACTCGCAGAATCAGAAGAGCTGCAGGTGCGTTGCCGGCCTTTTAAGGGGTAATAGGGGAAGGTGGGTGGGTGGGTGGTTAGTGGGCCTCCGGTAAACTCACTCACTCGGCGAAACACAGCGCAAGCGCTGTTTCACGCCGGTTTTCTGTAAGGACGTGGTATTTCTCCGGTCGAGCCGGCCCATTCGTGCCGAAGCATGGCTCTCCCTCGTCTAAATGTATGTGTATTAGGTATGTATAATTGTATAATGAGCTTAAATTACCCGCAAGAGGCCTTTTGCAGAAACTATTTAGGGTAACTTTAAACTTTGTAATAGTTTGTCTGTGTCTAAATTAGCCTTGGTAATGTGACCACTTAGCCCGTGTTTAACATTAGGTACTCAGCCTGAGATTTTACTATTAGGTATTTTATGGTCTAAGCCACTAGTCGAGTCACAAAATATTATAGGAAAATTTGTATGAGAAAATCTAAGGAAATGTTCTAAACTTCTAATATGGCCGCGTGACTACTTTTTGTTGTTAGCGGATGTCAATGGCCAAGCTATATGATATTATAATATTTATGTATTTAAATCGGTATAATATTATGTTAGTCACTTTATATAATTTTGATTAGTGATAATTATATTTTAAATAGTAATAAGTAAGGTACTTGATTTTGACAAATAGATTATTTACTTCCGTTATAACTTCCTCTTCACATATTTCAGTATATAATTATCTTAGTATACATGAATTAATATTAAGAATTATATACTTAACTTAGTTTTTGGCCATTCTTAATTTTTAATGTATTTTATATGATTTTACTATATTTGAATTGTCAACGGAAGGTCGTTTTCCTTTGTGTTCAAATGTTGGTTCAAATGGTATAAAAGCCAGCCATGTTGCATTGATTGATTCATTCTGTAATTAACTTTGAAACGTGTGAGGTGAAACTCTGCTCGAATTAATACTACTCAATGTATAACACAATACTTTTCCTACTCTCCAATACTACTATTTTAAGTGTTAACCCTTTTATATAAGTATGGGCCTAAAAGTACTGAAGGAAGAACTCCCTTTAGTGTGTGCTTCGCCGCGCTGTAGACAAAAAAAAGGGAAATATTACTTCCTTTCCTACGGCGCGCCAGCGTTCTACTCTCCCTTCGCCTTACGAATTTTATCAGCATATTGTGTCTTGAATTCTTGAATTCTTAAACTCTTCACGCGTGTTCAACATTTCCTATAATAGGTTGGTCATAACTCATAACTTTAGGGTGTGTATGTAGGTATCCCTTGTATAATATAGTTCATTGTGAAAGTAGCAGTGCTGAAGCAGACCATTTTTTGTGATTTGTATGGGCAAGCGCCCATACAAATCACAAAAATTTTCCCACACAAAATTAAAAGAAAAGTTTCTCTTTTTTTGGCTCTGCCACTTTCACAGCGAAGTCTATATAGGAGACACATTCACGCCCTAAAGTATTTTCATTTTTGTTACAGCCTGTATATCCTTTATGGTGAATGGTGATAGAGGATATACCACATACATAGATTAAGATAGATACCGCATGTGTATGTACTTCGCGTGCCATATCGCGTTTCCAAACGACGAGCAATGCTCGTCTTTGGAAAGTCTTTTTTTTAGTCTGCTATGGGGAATCGGACGTCTCCTGATAGCAGACTAAAGAAAAGTCGGAATTTTTAAAATGCCTAAATGACTAAAAGTGCCGTATTGAGCTGTAGAAATTAAATAGAAACGTTGGCCTTGATAATGGACACGTTTCTTATCATCGGTACGTCACAGTAGGTAGGTAGTAAAAAGTGGCACGCTCGTTTTCATACAAATGGAGCGACATGCGGTATCTATCTTGATCTATGTCTGTGGGATATACAGATTACAGGCTGTAACAAAACTCACTTATCGCCAGTAATTCGGTTACACGGAAAAAATTAGCTGACTCACTTCACGGCTGAGCTCGCCCGAAGGCTGCGGGTGATGGGAGCACGCCATCAATCTTATTAGCTATGGAGAATGGAGTCAAACGAGGGTTATATTATCCACCTGGGCACACTTCCATTATGTTATAGGTTTGACCCCGTTCTATTAAAAATAGTTATTAGTTACACAATGGATACGCTAAACAATGTAAATTAATGTTATATAATATATTCTTATGTCTACTAAGCGTGTTTTTATTGTAAGTTACAATAAAAACCCGCTTGGTAGATTTGTAAACAAAGACCATCGCAAAGCAACATAGTTTTAATATTTTCATTTGTAAGCGAGTGCAATGTCTCATATTATTATATGTATACCTAGTACTGTCATTGCCCATGGAGCCCCCATAATCACGTGACCCTTTTTATGTATTTTTAACCAACTGGCAACTAACAATTCCTAATCAATCTAAAATTACTACACAAATAACTACGATATATTTTACTAAAACAAATAACTACGATATATTTTTTTAATCTATATTCTACCACAGATGACAGAATACATAATAGTACCTTGATTCTACTTCTGATAATTAGTTTAGGGTTAATTTTATGTAACTATAAATAAGTTTTCTGTAATGATCGAGTGTAATAGAGATTAAAGGGTGTAAAAGGGTTCTCGACAGCTGAGTAAAGTTCGAAATTGTTTTTGACAGCGAACTATTTACTGTGTCATTTTCTTGCTGTGGGTCACAGTAAGTATAGCAATATGGGTAAACTTCGCGCCGCAAGGTTGAATGCCTAATTACTCACTTTAAACTTTCACGAAGGCTAAGACGTACCTAGTTTTTTTATTTAATTGCCTTTTTTGTTCTGAAAGACCCCAAAAGCCCATAAATTTGGCAAATAATTAAAACGTACAACGTTAACGTTTATGGTTTGACCGTGTTTCTCTGCAATATTTCAAGTTTAAATTATTTTTAAGTCATATTATTATGGCAAACGCGAACTTAGATCTGAACCAAGAATACAAAATTTTAAGGGCCTGTTTAGTGTTTAGTGTTTAACCACTTCCTGATAAGTGACGGATAGACTATCCACCACTTAACTTGACAGAGTATGGAGCATCTGTCAAATAGGTTGTGGATAGCCTACTATCCGGCACTTAATCAGGAAGTGGTGCAACAGGCATCCATAATTATTTTAATTTGATTTTTGAGCTAATACCTATGTTAAATGAATGTACCTGGCAAAATGTGTACACTAAACTCCTAATAAAGTTATTAGCATTTGTCATGCGTTGAGGCATGGCAGCCCTATATATTATTATCATTATAAGTTAAGTATGTATGAGTTTTGGAATGGAAAAAAGGTTATTAAGGCGTAAAATGAAGTGTAGGGCGCGTGTATAAAGTGTTCAAGTTACTTTACGTCGGGGTTCTATGAAAGTGTTCCTTATGTTGATGGCATAAGAACCTGTTAAAGGTAAAATAACAACTGGACCACAGAGGGGCCTGTAACGTTTCGCAGCGTTCACTGTTTCAAGAGGATAGAACAACACTTTGCAAACACAATAATGGTAGATAGGCTCTTCTGTATATTAATGTCACGCACACGCATAGCTTTTATCGCGGGCTTTGATCAAGAATCAAGAAATTCGGAAACGAAAAACACCTAACATTCGTCTTAAACGTCGTTTCAGTTCGGCAGACTTCGGCTCGGTGCGACGTTGCCACCAGCCAGACTTCGTTTGTGTGCGTGCGACTAGACGTATACGCAATTCGCATACAGGGTGTAACAAAACTAAGTGATAAAACTTTAGGATGTGTATGGGTCCCTTACATAGAATTCGCTGTGAAAGTAGCAGCGCTGAAAGACCAAAATATTTTTTCACTTTTGTATGAGTAAACTCGCGACGTTGGGCGCTAGGTCATACAAAAGTGAAAAAAAAATGGTCTTTCAGCGCTGCTACTTTCACAGTGAACTCTACAAGGAACACATACACACCCCAAATTATTATCACTTAGTTATGTTACACCATGCGTATGCATGGTACGCAATAGTTTTACCGCGGCAGTCCCCGAGTTTTTTCCCACACGTTTTTTTGCTAGCCTTTGCTGTTCTGATGCTGCTCTTACTTCCCCTTGTTGCACCACCGGTGGCTATAGCCTCGCTGGAATCCAGCACATCGTGCCATCTTTTTCTAGGCCCGTCACGGTTCGCGCGGTTGCGTCGTTCATCTTTTGGCACCCACTAGCTATCAATATCTTTGATATATAATATAAATTATAATCTTAATTTTTAACTATATTTACTAGGCATGTTAAGTAAATGTTTTTAAATTAACAACATGCAATAAAGGCAAATTAAATTACCCACTTTTCGCCAAGAGAGTTACAAAAAGTAAACTGAAAATTAAATTAAATAGTTTAGAAAAGCTTAAAATTAAGCATTACCTTTTACCTATTAATTAAGTAATGTCAGTTTAGGTATCTAATTTCTAGAATTATTGATCCACAGATTGGTGAATAGACTAGTCTAGGTCCTAGGAGTTTGTATTAATTACACGATTAGTCAGTTTCATTGTGCATCTGATCGGTAGTTGGAACTTTGATGAATGGTTAGAAGCTCTTTGTTCCAAGCCGGTGATGTCAGACGATTTATTGACAGCGTTGTTACTTTGAGAACCACAGTAGTAGATACCTAAATATTATATACAGTATGCTGAGTACTCACATGCGGTTTTGCTCGATAGTTTTACTCCGAATCGAAGGAAATGACATATTTAATTCCATGGAGCCGGCTAGAAGCGAGCCTTCAAGCTGTCAGTTTTGGCGGTCCACACGGTGTTTATTGCTCGATTTGGAGTAAAACTATCGAGAAAAACCGTATGTGAGTGGGTACTTAGCAGTAGACGATCATATTATTCTAATACTTAAGTTTTCAAGAGTAGACAAGAGAGCTAAAAGGAGCGCTAAACACAAGCGCTCTCTTTAACATAAATAATTTCTGAACATTTCAGACTTGTCTAATTTTACGACGATTTAATTGAAGCTTCTATACCTACTATTTATGTTAGGTAAAAACTGTAGATATTATTACTTACTGAAAAGACGTCCGCAACCTCGTGTGCCACAATAGTTAATCTCGTGAAAACCGTAAATTTATCCTGGATAAAAACAATTTATGTCCTTTTCCTTTACTTACAGTACGTACCTCCATACAATATTTCATCAAAATATCTCCTTTGAGTCCCGAGAATGGGCAAGGATAGTAGTTATCATGAGGTCGACGGTTTTCGCGCGATGAATTTTCCGTGCGAGAAAAGTTGCGGGAAAAATCTTGTATGTACAGGTAATATTACGAAATTACCTAATATATTGTCCAGAGTGATTAATGGGAACTTAGTAGAAATATTAAAACACACGCGATCCAGTAGGTAATAAGAACTACGCTTTATTTTCAAGGATATTTTATTATTATGTAGGTTCCTTATGTTATTTAAAAATTCTACTAGACAGCGATTTCTCTCTTAAAATGTTGCGATCTTCCACGGGCGACGGTATAAGTCGCTTTCCATCGGGTGACCCGTTTGTTCATTTGCCCCCTAACTTTATAAAAAAAATATATACCAGCTGTTGTTTAATTTGAACAGAAACGGAATCCATACTAATATTATAAATGCGAAAGCGTGTCTGTCTGTCTGTTAATTCTTCGCGCCCAAGCCGCTGAACCGATTTTGCTGAAATTTGGTATGGAGATACTTTGAGTCCCGGGAAAGGACACAGGATACTTTTTATCCCGCAAAAATGTACGGTTCCCGCGCGAATAACAAATTTTGGCGCAACGGAGTTGCGGCTATCATCTGGTTACCTATTAGTCTACGAAAATAAAATAACTAATCTAATTTTAATCCAAAACATTCCTCAAGGAACGAATAAAACCTCCCAAGTCCCAGTAGATCCCTAGTTTAAAATTAAGATATAAATACCCTTCAGCTCATAATATCCCCTTAGCGACTTCAAAATATATTAGTCTCGAGGACATCTTTAGGTAACCTAATTTGCGTCAGTTGCGGCGACTGCCGACTACGTGACACAGGCAAGTGACATTATCACATTAGATCCTCGATAAGAGATGATTTGACAGACATTTTAGCAATAACTAACGAGCAGGTAAACAAAAATAATATCGATAAAGATGCGTAGTCGGGACTCGGGCTGTCGTACTGCGGTTCCTTTATTTTTAAAGCGTTCTAGTGCAAAACTGCAAACTCTTACTTATTGCTTTCAGCCTTATACTCTACTAGATGATACCCGCAACGTTGCGCCAAAATTAGTTTATCGCGCGGGAACCGTACATTTTTCCGGGATAAAAACTATCCTATGTCCTTTCCCGGGACGCAAGGTATCTCCATGCCAAATTTCAGTCAAAGAGGTAACAGACAGACAGACAGACAGACAGACACATTTTCGCATTTATAATATTAGTTAATACTAATATTATAAATGCGAAATTAGTACGGATGGGCGTGGTCGAACGCTCGCCTTGTCAAAATAATGAAATCTCCCGGCTTCCACGCCAATTTCCATGAGTTCGGCTAGTGTCATTGAAAACAGGCCAGCAGTGTGTGTGTGTGCACTGTGCAGTACACAAGAGCACTCTAAACTCTTATCATCTACTCTCGTAACCCTGTAGAACTGCAGATCACCAACCAACCAGCGAGAGATTTGACGCAGAACCTTTAATATAGCTCATCGCTTTTTCATGCTTTGGCTTTGACCTTGATATTGAGTTGAGCCTAAGGTTGTGGCATAAGTTAATCTCGGTTGGATACTACTAAATTTATAAAATCTATTCCCTTGTAAAATAACGTCTTAAGAAAGCTCCTTGTTAATTAGCGTAATTAATAACATAATTAACTCAGAGACAAAATCATCTTATTTTCTTAAGCTCGCTGCTTTTATTTTTAAAAATTAAAGCTTTTTTTCTGAGCAACAGTAATGTATACCGTGTGCGGTGTCGTTGGATAGATTTGTCAAAAATATTACGAATATTCATAGATCATTTTCCGATTTAGGGATCCATTTGTGAAATATGAAGTTTAAGGGTGAAGCCAAACGTCGAGCGTATTTTGTGAGTTTTGTGAGTTGCAGAATTTCGGTCGCGTAAATATCTTTTCATACAAATCACCACTCACAAAATTGCGCTCGTGTGAATCAAAAAGCCTTTTGTATAAAACTGAATGCAGCAGAATTTCTGTCAGCAGAAATTCTGCGACTCTGGCTTCACCCTTAATGTCGAAAAAACCCTTCTGGGGTACACTGGACTCTAACTTGCTTCTAGAAATGTGAAAAAATTCACAGGAGTAGGAAATATGCTGAATTTAAAAGGAAAACTATCAACTATAGTTCATCTAAAATTCTAAACCAAGTCATCTATATATTTTAATAGGATCTTGAATCATTATTCAAAACACATAAGCTACATTAAACATAGGTACATACTTACAAGCAAAAAAACGCTATCGAGAATTATGTTTTTGAGTGCGAATAATTTTTTTTTTTCGAGAGACACTTAAACAGAGAACGGTTGAAAATTGCGAATTCACGTTTTCGGCCTCTCGAGTGTTCCGGAGACCGATACTGAGGGTAGTTTAACAAAAGGACGGAATTTGTGAAACATTTGTATGTCGCTGTGAGGGACTGTAAAAATTTGTAACCGTCAATTATTGGAGTTTCCTCTTAGACCTTCATATTTTGTTGTAACTAAAAAGTGTAGAGACGATAAAACGGAACACGGACTGTGCGGACCGGCCTTTATATTAAAAATATATACTCTACATTTGTCACAGTTAACTTCATTCGTCTATCTATTCAAGTTTTTCGTAGCTCAAAATAATATATTAATATTTTATATTGCTCCAATATCAAAATATTAAACGATGAACCTCAACAAGGGTAGAATGGTAAAGTGTCTACATAGAGAACTTCATCCTTTTACCTTAAAGCCGCATTTTCACTAGGGGACATGTCGCGGAGACAAGTCGTCCGACATTTACGTAGTTTGTCCCTGCAACATGTAGTTTGTCCCCTGCAACTTTGTCCCTCAACATATTATGACTTGTTTACACTAGTCAGTGGTGAACAGTATGTCGTCAGCGACAAGTCCCGCAACCCATAAATGTCGCTGCGACGTTGGGCGACATGTCACGGACACGTACATTTCGTGTCGCATGACTAGTATAGGTCGCGAGATAAATGTCCCCTTGTAAAAATACGGCTTTAGATGGCTTATAGCATAGACTTATAATATATACTGTAGCATCATACGTTTATGGCTTATAGCTTCTTGTCTCTTTCACACGTACACCTGACTCAAATAGCATGTACCTGTAATTATACCAATACTATTATAGGTATTTTCATCTGCAAGTAAGAACTGAAAGGCAAGCACAAAAATTATAGGTCAATTTATGTAGAGTTTTTCTCAACCCTATGATATAACTGGATAAAATATACGGGAAAGTACCTAATGGTAGACACTGAACTAATAGATGACACTTATGACAAAAATACCATAAAAATAAGAATTACTCTAATTATTTCTCACCACTGTAAATTTTATAAGCTTCTTTAGCTATCTGCTGAATTGAAAAAATATATTAGAGACGCCTTGATGCATGTAGTTACTATGATCAAGTAAATGAAATCTTTTGAAAAATGGCAAATAAAGACCTAATAATAGGAAAAATTTAAAATGTAATGTAAAGTTCTATGTCAACTATTAGTTCATATTGGTGTCTACTATTAGTGATGTTCGTTTTTTGTGATGTCATCTATTAGTACTTATGACTAAGTTTACAAAAAGACCAATAATATATTTTTTAATTGATTTGTCAGAGAATAATTACAATAGTTTTATTTTGTAAGAGTTACTGAAGACATGGAAGAAGTTATCAATCCTTTATATTCATAAATATATATTTTATAACATTCAAATGTTTCATGTTTCCTTATAGTGTCTGCCATTAGGTATCTTCCCTTACTGTGTATGAAAGAAGGTATAACTATTATAGTATACTTATTAAAACTTTCGTTGTACAAAACAAAAAGACAGGACGACCAAAACCACAATATTGTAATTGTCTGTGATCGTAATCGAATGAACTTTGCTTGTTAAAAATTTATTGAGTTGAGTTTGGTTTGCCGAATTTTTGTGCCCTTCGTGAAAAAAATGCCGCAATCCTATAGAAAACTTTTGACTGTCGATGTATTGTGATTTGTGTTGTACTTGTAAACCCAAACGTATCTCCATAATATTATATTGTAGGTACTTAATAATTATAATTTATGTTAAGAGGCAAGTCTTTTTCCTGTGATATAAGATATAAGGATGTCGGATAATTAACACCGACAGTCAATAAAAAATGTATGTAGGTACTGTACAAGCAGCACTGCTTTGTGTAATAAATAAAGATATTATCTGCGTCCTCCTCCTTAATTTGGTGTGACATGATTAATCGTCCGTGATTAAACCCGGGAAACTTGGAATAATCATAATAATTATAAACTTAAATATTATAATTTAAGCGGAACTAAACACCGAGTACTCGAGCTGGCTTTATCAGATCATACAGTTCAGTTAATGCAATGCCCTGTAAAAAATAAAACTCTACCATCCTATTGGTATGTCAAAAGACGTGACTTAAGTAAAGAGAACATATCGAAGTTTTACAAATATCTAAGTTCCTTAACATTTTCTGATTGCTATCAAAGTCAGGACGCCCAGGATGCTTTTAACTCTTTTTACAACCTTTTCAAAATGCTGTATGACCTCTGCTTTCCTGTAATTAGAGTCAAATACAATCAGTTTAAGAAACCACGATGGATTACAAAGGGCATAAAGAAATGTTGTATGCGAAAAAGACAAATGCTTTGGAAGTATAGGTCAAACAAAACTAAGGAGAACAGAAGCTTATTTAAAAACTATTCCAAACGTCTTAAACAAATTATAAATTTAACAAAGAAAGCCCAAAACCAATACTATATTAAAACTGCCTCAAATAAGTCTAAAGCTACGTGGAAGGTAATTAAGAACAATTATAGAAACAAAGTAATAAACGCAGGAATAACACAAATCCGTTTGCAAGGTAAAACTATATCTAATCCGACACAAATAGCTAACGCTTTTAATGACTATTTTACGGGCCAAACAGAAAATTTATCTAATAAGCACTGTAATGAAAGCATAAAGTTGTCTAATATGAATTCAATTTTCCTATCCCCAACAACACCAAAAGACATTATTCAATATATTAAAAGTCTTAAAAACACTAATAGTACAGGAGCTGACAATATTTCCACAAAAGTCATCAAATGTGTGGCACCAACTATAGCTCATACACTAAGTCATTTAATAAATATGTGCATGTCGCAAGGACAGTTTCCAGATAAGTTAAAGATGACCATAATTAAACCGCTCCATAAAAAAAGTGATAAATTAAATTTAGAAAATTATAGGCCCATAGCTCTTTCTTCAGTTTTTTCTAAAATCATAGAAAAAGCTTTATATGAACGTATCTACAATTACCTAATTAAATTTAAATTACTAACACCTGAACAAATGGGCTTCCGGAAAAATTGTACAATTAATTCAGCAATATTTAATTTTTTAAACGAATTGATGCGAAATCTTGACAAAGGTTTGGTAGCTTGTGCTCTCTATATGGACCTGAAAAAGGCGTTTGATTATGTTGACCATAATATCTTGCTTAATAAAATGTACCAATATGGAATAAGAGGTAATGCTCTAGAATGTATGAAATCCTACTTAAAAAATAGGTCGCAAGTAACTTGTATACATCGAGTAAATAAAAAAACTAAATTTGAAGAAGCTCACTATTCTAAGGCCAATAATATTGTACGAGGTGTCCCTCAAGGAAGTGTGCTCGGTCCCTTACTATTTTTGATTTTTATCAATGATTTTCCAAAATTTATTAATGAATTAATGACAATACTTGTTGACGATTGTAATTTATTATTTTTAGACGATGGTAAAACTGATTTTGAACAAAAAATTAATAATGCGCTAAAGAATATCATAAAATGGGTTAGTGACAATAATTTAATACTAAATTTTGACAAGACAAAGATTATGACATTTGCAAACAAGAATAAAGTACGACCATTATTAAAAATCAATTATGACAAATATATTATATCAGAAATCAAAGAAACTAAATTCCTTGGACTTCTTATAGACCACGACTTAACCTGGAACTCACATATCGAGGCATTATGCTCTAAGCTGCAAAAATTTTCTTATGCATTACATATGTTATCGAAAGTAGCAAATTTAGATACTCTACTTATTACGTACAATGCATATGTGGACACAATATTAAGGTATGGAGTTATATTTTGGGGGAACTCCACAGATAATGAATGCGTATTTAGGGCACAAAAAAGATGCGTACGATCCATGTGCAACCTTAAACAATCAGATAGTTGTCAGCCATATTTCAAAGACCTAAAGATATTAACGTTACCATGTTTGTATATATATGAGTCTTTAGTATTCCTTAAGAAAAGTAATATGCATTTATATGAAAATTTCAGTAGCACACGTCACAAACGAAAATTAAAAATGCCGCCATCAAAAACTACAAAATTTAACAAAAGTACGTATGTAATGATGCCGAAACTCTACAATAAACTACCAAATGACATTATAGATATTGACGATATAAATAAATTTAGGATGAAATTAAAATCATTCCTAATCGATAAAAGTTTTTACACTGTTAAAGAATATTTGAATTAAATATAATATAAAATAAAATTAATATAATAATAGAGCTCAATCATAATGAATAAAGTATTGTCCTTCTATGTTTCAATTAAATTTGTAATATTATATTAAAATGTACTTGTATATTTAGTAACTTTAGGATCCTATTTATTGTAATATTTGCATGCCATTAAAACGGCAAAACATGTACTATTTTAAAATTGTAACATCTTTTTATCATGTTTTGTGCAAATAAAGATTTTGAATTTGAATTTGAATTTGAAACTTAAGTTTTAGCCACAGTAATACAAAACATATTTCCGTAAGTATAATTAACTTGTAGATTATTAAAAACGCCTTTAAGGCCTCTATATCCGCCAATGACCTTGATCATTGTCTGTCAGTGCGAATATCGACGTAAGTGACATTAAAATAACATTCATAACAGCGCGCCTTGTACGGTGGCGGTTACGACGCTCGCCGCGTCCATGATAGGGCGAAGTAGGAGAAAAAACCTTTTTAAGGCTTAATATAATACATATTTAAAAAAAGTAAAAAAACCAAATTATCAACTTATGTATTGCAAAGCAGTAGATATATATTTTTTATTCTTTTGATAAATAATGAAGGAGTAAAGTGGTTTCATTCAACGATTTGGAGGTGATTTGGTTTTTTATTTCTTTCTTATGTAATACCTATAGAAAAAATATGGCAAAACCACGTTACGTATCATATCATGTAGATTACTAATTATTTTTTTCAGATATAATTTCTCTGTTAATGCCGATGAAAAGTGGTTTCATCTGCACGCTTTTTTCGCGAGAGGAGCCTTAAGTAATAGCGAAATAGCAGTAGACCGTATATAACTCTTTTTAGGGTTCCGTAGCCAAATGGCAAAAAACGGAACCCTTATAGATTCGTCATGTCTGTCTGTCTGTCTGTCCGTCCGTATGTCACAGCCACTTTTCTCCGAAACTATAAGAGCTATACTTAAGATTTTGATACTAAAATGGAAAAATTATTAAAAATTTTAGGGGTATAGGTACAACTGAAACAAAAAAAAATCATCTAACCAATGCGTGTGGGGTATCTATTATAGGCCTTTAAAAATCATAATATTGAGGTTTCGAATATCATTTTTTTCTAACCTGAATACTTTGCGAGAAAGACTCTTCCAAAGTGGTAAAATGTGTGTCTCCCCCTCTAACTTCTAAAGTAGGGGCATAATAATTCTAAAAAAATATATGATGTACATTGCTATAAAAAAATGGTTGCCTGTAAAGTCGGTTTTACGGGCGAAGATTTTACGTGACATCGTGTGGGAGAGAGACGCAAGGCATTCGGCGGGCCTCTCTCTCGTTCGGTGACTCATCGTAACGTTACCGAGCGTTACACTTTTTCATAAGTGACTCCCAGCCGCAACCTAATTTAAGACGTTGTCACGTCAAAACTACCAACGAAAATTTTTTAATAGAAATAAACCTTATTGCTGCTGCGGAACCCTTCATGGGCGAGTCCAACTCGCACTTGGCCGGTTTTCTTTATAAAGTTTTTTCAAACTTTACTTTTGTGCGTTATGTGTTATGACTTATGAATTTCTCTTTGCCTGTCTGGGAATACTTTCAGGTATAAGCAGACTGCTGCTATTGAAAGCTTAATCGGTCTACCTAATTATTTTTGAGTAAAGCCCTTTTTTGACAATAGGTATTGTGCCTATTTTATTAGTGTCCGTCGCCGTCCAAAATCTTGTGATCCCAAAAATTTGACCTATAACTTTCAGCTTGTAAAATACCATTGTAACTTAAAACATGTCAATATAGTCCTTCGGCTAGGACTTTAAGCTTCATCACATGTTTTCCCTTACCTATATTCATTCCAGCCTGTATAATAAATCTCTAAAGACTAAAGCGGTAAATGATAATCCTAGTCTTACCTAAAGTACCCTGTAGACGGTAATTCAGCATGACCATTCATTTACGTGAATTACATGCTGCATGATGAACGCTCATTTTTCATCATGCAGCATGATAATTCATTTTAATTTTAAGTATATCAGTCAAAGATCTCTATATCAGTAAAGTCTATGGTCTACGGTGAGAAGGTCATCTTTGTCGCTATGGATTAGTATATATTTTGTCAAAGACCGATTCATTTTTTCTTGTGATGACAGCTGCTATGCAGCGTAAAAAGATGAAGAAAAAGGAATAAGATGATGGTAGACCTATATTATCATCATTATATTAAAAGGCTTTTTTACCTGAATGACATTAGAGCAGCACGAGTCGGCGCATGAGTACCGGAAACTATTCCACCTCAATTTTTTCAAATTGCTCTCCTGATGATATAAATGCATGTTGCCATGGTGCATCCCGGTGCAACAATGTTTGTTTAAACAATTGCTAGGAAATGTTATTTTTTAACCGGACATTTTTTTTTATATTCTTTATTGAAATACCAATAAAAAAGGTCCTATGACTTTTCACGATAAAGTTAATATTTTTAAAGATATGAATTTTTAAAGGTTCGAAAAATTTCAAATTTGGGTACTTTTGACCCATGAAAAATATATTTAGATAAATAATAATGTCTAAGTTATATATATTTTTAAATTCTCTATACATTAGTTAATAATATCGTTAGTAGAGATTTACAAAAAAAATATAATTGTTTATATCTTTTTTTATCTTAGCAAAAGTAGACAAAAAATTGTTTTTTTGTATGGGAGCCCGCCTTAAACATTTACTTTATTTTAATTTTATTATTAATTATTAAAATACAAATATAATTAAGGATTTTGTAAAATTTTTAAGTGCCTAGCTGTTACTATTATTGATTACGAGCAAAAAAGGCCAAAAAATCACGTTTCTTGTATGGGAGCGCCCCCCTTAAATATTAATTATTGTATAGAGAATTTAAAAATATATATAACTTAGACATTATTATCTTTTTTAATATATTTTATTGGGCCAAAAGTACCCAAATTTGAGATTTTTCGAACCTTTAAAAATTCATATCTTTAAAAATATTAACTTTATCGTGAAAAGTCATAGGACCTTTTTTATTGGTATTTCAATAAAGAATATAAAAAAAATTGTCTGGTTAAAAAATAACAATTCCTTGCAATTGTTTAAACAATGTTTGTTTAAACAATATGGCACCGGGTTGCACCATGGCAACATGCATTTATATCATCAGGAGGGCAATTTGAAGAGGATCGCATTAAAAAAATTGAGGTGGAATAGTTACCGGTACTCATGCGCCGACTCGTGCTGCTCTACATAGAAAGTTGCAATTTTTTATCATTCGCTCATAAAAAGTATGTAGCCAGGATTTATTTGCAACCATTGTTATAATAACCATGTTATAATAAACAACGATGTCAATTCGATATTATACTTAATTCTATGATGATGAAATTATTTTTTTCTTCAACAAATAATAAAAACTATGGAAACGTAACTCCCATACTTCAACCGTTTTGAATTTGGTTCTTTTTCGCACAAATATGATAATAGCTACGAAACAGTAAGGGTCAATTCAGACCGCAACGTGACAAGGCGAGGCGAGGCGCGGCATCAATTTGTATGGATTTGACAGGTTTCAATTGCGCGATCTGTTAATTCAGTACAAATTTAGAAATGCATCTACGCGTCGCATTGCGGTCTGAATACACCCTTACATTCTTTAGGAAAAAAAGCCGTTGACAATAATTGTCACTTGTATAAAAACACAAAATTTTGTACCGAATACATGCATGCATGCATGTATTCGGGTCACATTTTGTAGACTCGCGAGTCGCGGACAATTTTTTTGACACAGTTACTCTTCCTTAGTTTTTAGGGTTCCGTACCCAAAGGGTCAAAACGGGACCCTATTACTGAGACTTCGATGTCTGTCCGTCTGTCTGTCCGTCTATCTGTCCATCTGTCTGTCTGTCTCCAGGCTGTAACTCAAGAACGGTAATAGCTAGACAGTTGAAATTTTCACAGGTTATGTATATCTGTTGCCGCTATAACAACAAATACTAAAAAAAAATAAAATTAATATTTAAATAATATAAATTATTTAAATATTAATTTTATTTATCCCATACATCAAACATGATTTTTTTGGCCTTTTTTGCTCTATATCAATAATGGCAATAGGCACTTGAATTTTTCACACATTCTTTTGTTGTATGTGTGTACTTTAATCTCTTTATGAATCCATATTCGCGTGGTCACGATATCACGCCTGAACGGCTGGACCGATTTCGATGAAATTTGGCATAGAGATACTTTGAGTCCCGAAGACCAAAGTTGTCCCGGAAAATGTACGATTACTGCACAATATACTTTTATGATTTGCGCGTAAAATATTCAATCGATTTTGATGAATTTTGGTATGGAGATAAAAGTATCTCCATACCAAAATTCATCAAAATCGATTCGTGAGTCCGACTCGCACTTGGCCGATTTTTTTATACATTTTGGTTGTTTTTGTATGAGATGTAGCTCGAATTTGGTTTAAACAGTGAAATCATTGTAAGAGGGTCTCGTTTTTATTTTTGGGTAAGGAACCCTTAAAAGGGGAAAACTCTATCTAGTCCATCTTTGTTATTGTACGTTGACGCGGACGAAGTCGCGGACAACAGCTAGTAAACAATAAAGTAGAAAAAAAGAAGAGTTTTCTTTTTAAATATTAATACAAAATCTACACCACCACCACCCTGGAAATGAGTTGTTGCATGATAATATTATGTCGATGGCGAAACCACAATAGACATCCTGTCTACTCTGGCGAAACGATCATATTATTGCATGACGAAAAATTAAACAACTTGTCAATCAATGTACAGCACGTAGTTTGCATGTCATTCGCATCATTCACTAAAATAAACGATAATGCGTGCATTACAGCACGTAACGCATGTCGTGCTGAAAAATTAAAGAAGTTGTAATTCAAAGTACAGCACGTTGTACAGCACGTAGTTTGCATGTAATTCGCATCATTCACTACAATACACGATAATTCATGAATTACAGCACGTAATGCATGTAATGCAGAATTACCGTTTACCGAGCGCTTAACTAAACCTTCGTTTGTGAAATTGATAGGTTACAATAATTAATATATTAATTATTGTATTTGTTTGACCTACTTGAACCCTACTTGAACCCCTATAATTTATTTACATATTATTCATTATAGGTTCAAAAAGAGAATTATACAACTCAATTTTAACCAGAAACAAATATTTGTTTAACGGAAATGAAATACTTTTTTGTCTACTATTTAATAGAACTAGTTGATATCCGCAACTCTATTGCGCTAAAATTAGTTTATCGCGCGGGAACTGTTAATTAAAATTTCAGCAAAATCAGCTCAGCAGTTTGGGCTTGATGAGGTAAGAGACAGAGAGACAGACAGACTTTCGCATTTGTAATGTTATTATGGATAGAAATAGCCAGTGAACCACACTGTGAAAGTTGTGATATTCAATTTAAATTTTAAAACATTTCATGAGCAGAAACTGTAAAGGAACTTTATATTAGTTATTACAAGCTGTAACACAATCAGATCGCATTTGAATTTTCTGTTTGAACACGCTAATATTAGATCACAAGTTGAGTGTTTGAAGTGTGTGTGATGCCTATTACACCTGAAGAAGGAATACAAATGTACCGTCTTTGTGAATTTGGCCTGAAAGTTTTCATTAGTCTGCTTAAAAATATTCGTAAGTTATGGTTGGCTTGGTTATATGTATTATGGCCTACAGCCCTACACACATTGCTTACTAAAACAAATGAGGAGGGCCAGCTTGATTCATACGGCATACCTTAATAGTAAATATATACCTGATATAATCAACCTTATATAGTGGTACAATTTCCTAGTTTCTACTTGAAATAAAAGAAGAAATTACTCACTGCGGAAATGTAATAAAAGTATTGGAGTTTTCTACTTTCTTAAAGCGAATTTTCTAAATTTTCATTCAGCGGGCATCGAGATCGAAATTTAAACTTCCGTATCTGAATCCGATACAAAGTTATCTAATACTTCAGCACTAATGGTATTATCGATAAAAGCTACAATATACGTGATAACATTCTGACTTTCTGAAAGTATAAAATGTACCATCGAGGAAGTTGATTCCTATGCAGTTGAGAGACCAACGTCATTTGGTCGATTATGTCAATTCAATATTAATTGTGATCTGTCGGCTGAGTTTGACGTAATGCGACCAAACTACGTAGATCCCCCATTTGCATAGGAATCAACTTCCCCGAGTGTACAAGATGACGCCCGCAACTCCGTTACGCCAAAATTCGTTTATCGCGCGGGAACCGTACATTTTCGGGTATGAAATGTATGCTAAATCCTTCCCCGAGACTCAAAGTATACGGACATATTATAGACAGACAGTAGTTCCCGAACCGGTGGTAGCTGGCAACATAGTTTCTTCGTTCGACTTTCAAAAAGTGTATCATGATACCCATTTTGAATAACAATATATTTAATTTTATTTATTTATTTATTTTAGACAGAGTGACCGACAGACAGGCACTTTCGCGTTTATGATATCAGTATGGATACATGGATAATACTATTATACTTTGTTCTTCGATCACTAAAGATTTTTCAAGTTAACTGTCTTAACATCATACTGTCGGCTATTAAAATATTTTGCTGTATCTTTAAAGGGTTATTGAATTTATTTAAATCATTATTGATGATGAAATTTTATGATTCACAGTAATTTTCGAAAGATTGATTTTTTTTAAGTAAAGTGATTCGAAATCTGTAAATCTGTCGGGCTTTATTATTCGGTAATGTATAACATTAAATTGATGTAAACTATAAAATAAAATTGGTCCAATAGGTACTCCGCGGTTTAGGTTCAAAATTATTAACCCTTATCAGTTGTCATAAGCCCTGAGTAATTACTCCGAGATTTGATTTAATGGATAGGTAGATACATTTGGCGGATCAAAATTATTATAAATTTAATCTAATAATATACTTGAGCTATTCAGTTTATACTGAAAGCAAGAGATGAAGGCAGAATTTAAATTATGTCATTAGTACTATGATCCTGTGTTTGTTACTACTTCGCACAAAAACTACACAAGGGATTTTATGGTTCTTTGGTAAATTTGTAGTTTATGTTCTGGATTACCACATAATGGAACAAGAGATGCGACGGCCAGACCTTCCTTCATTTTGGAAAGCTGAAACTTTACCTTTTTGAGACTTTACATACGAACGACCAGTAACTATGTAGTTTGGAGAGGAGAGTGAGTATTTTTGACAGCTGCTTCCCACACTTAAACTTTCTTAAAAATAAAAATGCCCTTTAACGCCGTCCCCCGAGCAAACGACCTTGGCCATACATTTGCCGCGTTGCCGAGATCGCGCCAAAACCCTATTATTTTTACTTATCTTAGTTCAAAATTGTCCTAAAAAAATTTCAAACGGCGAATATGTAGTTTATGATATTGTCGATCTATTGGCGTGAGTTTCAAATAAAAGTAATTTGTAAATCCTAAGGAGATGCTGAATGTATGCTTGAATTTTAACATATTGGTATTACTTTTGAAGCTGATATCATGAGTATAAGAAACAAAAATAGAAAATTTAAAACGACAAAAGGAATGTTGATATACTAAAGATTATTGCTGTATTTTTATTATAACTTTGTAGCTTTCAGATTATGAGTTTATAAGGTTTTAAATACGGTCAATTGCGGAATCTCCGGACGGAACGCCCTTATTATATATGTTTAAGGTGTCTAGCAAGGGGAAGCAACTGTAAAAAAAAGTCCGGCACTGGAAGACGAGATTCCTTCACTTACCGCGAATATTTAAAGCTATTAAATTGAGCTTTACTCTTTCTCGATGGTCAAGTACACGGTACCTTCAGAACTGGATACCTTCTAAAGTAACCGCGACCGAAACTCCATAGTTGCTGCTCGTATTTACCTCTGTAAAGTTCACAAACAGGTAAAGTTTCAGCTTTCCTAAACGAAGGAGGGTCTAGCCGTCGCAGCCCGCAGGCAAGAGCCTTCCAATTCCTTCGTTTAGTAGAATAAGAACTCTATAAGCCGCTTTTCACCCTGGAAAAGTTCAATGTTTCCGTGGGATAAGCAAGTAATATATTATGCGCGATAGTGGCGAGGGTAAAAGTTAGTAAATTATATCAATACTCATAATCGATTAACCAACCAACCAACAAAATAATCATATAGTCGCAAAAATTTCAGAGGAAGTAAATCCAATAAGTTGGATTACAAATATTATGAAAATAATATTAGATACGTGTTGTAAACTACGCAACTAATTTCTGAGTTCAGCAAAAGCGTGCAACAACATAAGTAGTGATGAGCAAAACAAGACCAAGACTCGACCAGTCTTGGTCTTGGTCTTGTTTGTGCAGTCTTGGTATTGGTCTTGCTCAAATCTGTCTGGTCTTGGTCTTGGTCTTGCACGCCTAGTCTTGGTCTTGGTCTTGCAAAAAGCAAGACTCTTGCAAACATTTTCCAAAACTTTTTGTAAGCGTTTTAATTTTCTCAGAAATACATTTTCCATTCTAAATTATAAGACTAGCTATATGATCTTGCCTTAACTTGTTAAGAGAATGATTCTTAAATTGAAAAATACTAATAGTAGGGGAGGTAGAGCTATCGTTTGCTAAGTAATTTCATACCGACCAAATTTTTGTCCAGCGGTAGCTTAATATTTATCAATATAATCAGCGTCAGTCGCCGCACCCGTGGTGGAATGTTAACTGAGAGTATTTCAAAGTTGTAAAAAAAATAGCCGAATGAAACTTTGATGGATTGAGGTCATGTTTAACCAAAAAATCACCGTCAGCCGTATTGCAGACGGGGGATTCAACGTCAGTCGCGTTACTGAACATGCAAAAAATTTTTGAAAAAAATGTCATTTTATACCGTACAAAATTGAACCAGGTGAATGTTTCTACTTTCTGACTAAAATAATACCTACCTAACCTAAACGTGTGTAATCTAGATATGAACCTTTATTGGGTGCGAAATGGGATCTTTTTAATGTCAATTCAATACGATTCCCAACAACAACTTTAAGATGGTCTCAATTTTTATTTCACCCATTATGAAGTGGCTGACGATCAAAGCTGTTATGTATTAGTGGAATACTATTATTGTAACGATTTTCGCTCGGTATGAAATGACTTTTTAAACTGAGCGCGACCTCCCCTACTATAATGACAAGTTGAGAGCCAACTCAGCATAGGCTGATCTTTTAGCGGCAATAATGTCCTTAAGGAAAATGAAAATTTTGAAAAATAAGAACTTTCCCTCGGATTTCTTCTAAATTATTTTTAGGGTTCCGTAGCCAAATGGCAAAAAACGATACCCTTATAGATTCATCATGTCTGTCTGTCTGTCCGTATGTCACAGCCACATTTTTTCGAAACTATAAAAGCTACTAACTATAAAAGAAACTTTGTAAGTAGGTGTAATCTGTGAATCGCATTAAGATTTTGATACAAAAATAGAAAAATCATTAAAAATTGTAGGGGTCCCATAGGTACAACTGAAACAAAAAATTTTTTGAAACGAAGTTTCGTAATCGGGCAAAGGGAAATACTTTCCCATCTGGGTTGATCGTGAACAGGCAAAGGGAAATAATTTCCCAACCGTAAAAACATAATTATTTTCAGTTTCAGTAATTTATAATTGATTTTATGTACACAGATATCCTAGTTGACCTAAAAACATCTACCTAATCCATGCAAAACTGATTTTTTCGTTAGGCCCGATTAAGGGTTAACTGTTAGATACGCGCGCCGCGCGATACTCGCTTTTTCCAGCTGCAGGGTGTTAGCCATTAAATATTTAATTTACCACAACATTCAGGCCAGGAGGATTTAAACTTAAGATTAACTCTCATAACTTATTTAATTAACTGGAACTTTTGGGAAAGTGTTTATAAAAGTCTATTTTTAAAATGCTTCCAATGTTTATAATGTAAATACCCAGACTAAATAGAATGGTTTATTTTAATTGAAGTTCGAAATTAGCTATATAACCTACTAGCTACGCGATCATGTTTATATGTGAAGAGGAGAGAGCATTTCGATGAAGAATATGATTGATATAGAAGGTATATCCTTCTATATCAATCATATTCGTCTTCAGTACAAGCTGCGTTAGTAAAAGTCGTAATTACAAGTGGGAATTTTGGGAAATGTGAGTGGGCGTAAAGCCGTCGCGTTAATCCGTTTTACTGCGCCAAAACCGTTTACGAGGCCTGCTGGTCGACAGTTAATATTTACAGAAACATTGACGACAACTGGAACGCTTTTTGGCCAAGATACAACATTTTACGTCTCCCACGCCCATTTCAAAGGCATTTAGACTTTTAAATTCTAATCCAGACTCCAGTGATCCAAACCAGCGCTAGATTAATAATTGGAATAAGCTAAACGGGCACTGGAAAGCACTAGAAAGCAATTAATTTACGTATGTAACTACAATAGGTATAGTAGTAGATGCTGCTCGTAACTTTGATCGTGCAAAAAGTGATCACGCGGGAATAGCACATTTTTTTTGACTGACAAGATTTTATCGTGAAAAAAAGTTCGGTTTGTCAGGTAGCATTTGAATCAAGACGATTGCGACGCGTGACTGAAATTCGAGACAGCGACCGGCGACCGCGAGTCACTGCTATATTAATTAATAGGAAGTGCTGACGGATGCAAGCGACCGAGTCGCGCGACGTGTGGGCGTGGCCTGCCGGTGACTTGCGTCGCGCCACCCAGTCGCTCACATGGCAGTGCCGTGGCCCAACAAAATGGCCGCGTTTTCTTCGCACGAAGACGAAATTTTTACGTGTTTCTTATGGGTCGCATGACTCGGTCGCGTAGATTAGTAGGTATCTATTCGCCCCGCGACCTGCGACCGGTTGCTGGTTGCGGTCTCGAGTCGTGGTCTCTCGTCGCGGTCGACTTGATTCGAATGCTATCTTTAGAGTTGAGACTTGAGACATATGTTCCTCTAGCCTTAATGGGCCAATATAGGCCCGACATTGCTGCAAGTTGCAACCCTTATTTAACGAAGGGAAAATTTCTTAGTTGTAAATGTTTACTGCTAGTGTAAATGTGAGCACATAAAAATAATAATGTTATATTTTTTATCTCG
Source organism: Polyommatus icarus (assembly GCA_937595015.1). Lineage (NCBI taxonomy): Eukaryota > Metazoa > Arthropoda > Insecta > Lepidoptera > Lycaenidae > Polyommatus > Polyommatus icarus. The sequence goes on along the minus strand of OW569332.1, from coordinate 11,993,473 downwards.
AACAATATCAACATTGTTTCTGTATTATAAGCACAGACATAACCGCGAACAAAAACATAAGCTCCATATATTTTGTATTATATTTTAATAAAAATTATAATAATTTTGTAAGCAAGGTTTTGTTGAGAATCAATTTTTCTTTAGGAGGTAGTAACAAATGACTCCCGAACTTTGACTTTGTTACGCGAAACTTGATCAAACAATGCCTGAGTCTTCACGTTGTTTGTTGCCCATTAAATTCTTTGTAGTTTGTTGCGGTCAGAATTTGTAAGCTTTGAAGTTGGCAAATTGTCTACGAGCACACAATATATATTAGCTTACGAGTCATTACCGACAGTAATTTCATACTCATTTGTATGACATTTTAGGGTGTTTTGAGAATTGGCCTTGTAACCTTGCCTCAAGGTACTCGTAAAATACTAGTCACTTGTGTTTTTATTTCGTGCAACTGGCATGTCCAAGATGTAGCGTTATTCTAAGCAGACTATAAAGATATTATAGTACTTAATGTAAGAATGATTATTTTCGTCATTTTCAGTTTCAAACTAAGATAATAATAATTATATTCGTTATTATTTTCAAGTCTACAGTAAAATGTACACTTTTAACCTTCTAATGGTGCGAGGTCGTGTGTCAACGTGTCGGTATGATAATTAATTATAACTTTTCATTAAAATTCACCACTCGATCCTTTTACTTCTCTGGGGGTCACGTACAGTACAGGGGCTTGAAATTCATTTTTGACCAAAAGTTTTCCTGTGACTTAACAAAAGGTATAATTTAATATTGCTTGATGACGCCTACTACTCCGTTTCGCCAAAATTGGTGTCGCTCGGGAACCGTACTTTTTTTTTTTTTATAATAGAAGGCAGGTCGCTATAGCCCTGGCGTCACTGCGACCCATGAGGATCTATTGTGACTCCTTCGCTCACTCTCCTTCGGGAACCGTACTCTTTCCAGGATAAAAAAGTATCCAAGGTCTGTCAGTTGTTTTTGTCGTGAAAAGGTATAATTCATACTATTAAGGCCGTCCCCCGAGCAAACGACCTTGACCATACATTTGCCGCGTTGCCGAGATCGCACCAAAACCCTATTTTTTTTACTTATCTTAGTTCAAAATTGTCCTAAAATTGTTCAAATGGGGAATATTATGTAGTTTATGATATTGTTGATCTATATTCTATTGGCGTGTGTTTCAAAATATAAAAGTAATTTGTAAATACTAAGGAGATACTGAATGTATGCTTGAATTTTAATAAATTGGTTTTACTTTGGAAGCTGATATCATGAGTATAATAAACAAAAAAAAAAAATTAAACGGGAAAAGGAATGTTGATATACTGAAAATTATTGCTGTATTGTTACTATAACTTTGTTGCTTTCAAATTATGAGTTTATAAGGCTTTAAATACGGTAAATAATTATGGAATCTCCGTAGGGAAGGCCCTTAATATGGATGGTCGTTTTTGGGGTTCCATGAAACCATATAATTAGTCCATACTATTTTTTTTTAATTTTTTGGGGTTTCATGAAACCATATAGTTAGTCCATACAATTTTTTTTAATTCGTCCCGGTCGGACAGGCAAAGGGAGCGTTGCCCATACAGCCATTTCTATGTTTTCTCTTTATTTTAATGAATGATAGTGAAGGCCGAAGCCAATTCTTTTATATTAACCATCTGAAATAGAGTTTTCATCAGGCCGCAGCCAATTCTTTGATATCAATAATATGAAATAAGTTTTTTCATCGGGCCGAAGCCATTTCTCATGTTTTGATAGTATTTTACTGTCCCTTTTTCAATTTTAGTCCATACTAAATGTGAAAGTAGATCCTAGTCTGTCACTTCTTTACGTTCAAATCCCTGAACCGATTTTGATTGGTATGGAGAAGAGAGATAATAATGTTATATTGAGTTTGATCGACATGATTTTCGCGGAACTTTCGCTAGGGCGCTACTAGTACATACAGTAAATTACACGTCATATCAAAATATTGACAGAAACTTTGTAAAACGTCAAATTTTTCTTTAGTCTATGCTGATTGCTGGTGCTGCATTCTAGCGTGAAAACATTGCAGTAATATATTATCGTATTGTCTTGCCTGTCTCTAGTACCGACGAATTGAGGTGGATAACATTTTAGGGCCTATGATAAAGGGCCGATTGGCCCTGTAACCTCGCGTCAACGGGATTGATTGAATAAGGCTGGAATCTGGATATAATAAAAGTTGATGTCTACCTTTCCGTGACTCGAAAAATATGAAAAAGAAGTTTTTCCGCTCTACTCAATATTAAATTTACTTCAATTTTGTATAAAGGGTTTCGTGAGACTACTTTTAAATGTTGCAATGATCTTTTAATAAACAATAGCTGAGAGGAAAGCAAAAAAGTAAAAATCCGCTATATTTTTGAAATAATTACTAAAAAATGACGATCAGATATAGTTTATAATAATTAAGATATACAATTTTATAGTGCCTTAAACAATTATTTTATGTACACAGGCCAATTTTTACTTTATTTTCTCACCTCAGGAATGAATATAAGGTACGTATCACGGTATTTTGATATTAGGATACTTAAGTACTTTTTTTCACTTCTATTAACTAATTAAAATACCTAAATTATTAATTGTGCGTGTTTTCACAGCCTTAATGGTGTTCGCTGTATAAATATAATATATTTAAACTAGGTGTGTCTCACTAATGTGCTACTTAGCCACTATTTATTATGGGCTTAACAATATTATGTAGCGTTACTATAATTATTTTGAACATGAACATTTAAATCTGATGTGTACAATGTAGGTACTTGTCAATCTTCCTATGTGTAACCTGTGTGTAATATGTAAAGTATAATTTACACAGAGCCAGTACTGACTGCCAATAAGACTGGCAGCCAGTATTGGCTTGGCATATTATGCCGCGTGTGAACAGTTTTTCAAGCCAGGCCAAACTGTTCACACGCGGCATATGCCAAGCCAATACTGGCTGTCAGTCTTATTGGCAGTCAGTACTGGCTCTGTGTAAATTATACATAAAGTACTGGCTCTGTGTAAATTATACTTTAGTTCTAAAGGCGTGTGTCAGAGTGGCCAACTATTTGCGATCGATCGTTTCGATCCATTGCAAAAATGAGGTATGCAATAGGTTCCTTATAAAGAAAATACAAGAAAGGATTGAGATCCCAAACGAGTAGCTACCCTGCTTTGAAATTGCGTGATCATAATTTTGTTATGTTATATTATAGGTATTATATTTATTACATCCCCTTTTCTTTATTTTATAACTTCTGTGCAGTACCTACATAATAATTAGGTATATATATTATATAACATTCTTTATCCTTCTGCGTTTTATTACAAAACAGGCATTTAAATTCTATTTTCGTCCGTGGAATTCGACGCTTTGACTCCGATATATTTTATTAGATTTCGTGAATGTAACACACTTTTATTGCACGCGGAAAAAACAGTGTTTTATTTGTAACGAAATAATTGTCTTTGCTGAAATCCAAAAGTTTCAATTAATATTCTGTCAGAGAACTGAACATTCAGCTATCTGGTACCGACTTCAAAATAATGAAGATAGAGTACAGAAATAGTTGAGGCTTAGCCGATTTCGGAAAAAGGCACTATAATTAGATAGGAAAAATGATTTAATACTTTTTAGTTCATATTAATGTTATTATTGTTTTTACCTCGGAAGTCAGCTTTAATTTTTGTTACAACTACCTAGTTAAACGTTTCAACTTTGTAAAGGAAATAATAGGAATGGAGCAAAATGGATGAGTCTCCGTGGATAGGAGCTGAAGACGTATCACTGCAGCCTGTTCAGGTTTTTATTACCTAGAAGATTCTATAAAAGTGATGGGCGGCATAGAAGTTTGAAAAAGTTCAATTTATCTGAAAATTAAATAAACAGCAATTCGTCTGTCACAATGAAACTATCAGTCCTTGATTTGATATCCTCCGACAACATTATTTTGTCGCATATTTATTATGCACGATCGCATTTAAAGCTTTTTCGTGTCGTGGTTTTTTACGACGCGCGTCGTAGATTCCCACGATACGACGTCGTACGACGTCGTGTCGTATTTTTGTGTTCCAGCCCTTACGCATTTAGGTTGGATTAAGTAAATTTCAACATCACGTCTAAATTCTAATATTGATGTGGCATAAATCCCAAATTAAGTAGGTTCACAAATAGGCTGTTCATCAAAGTCTCTGATGGTAAATGATGCGTTTCCATGACCGAACTTTAATTTCTAAATAAGTGTATAATTTAATTCATTTTTACCATAACTTTTTTTATACTTTACAGTTTACTAGATGACCAGTAAACTTCGTGTTACTTCCGCGAATATTTTAAGATCAAAATTAGGCATAATTATATATCGGTTCAACCGATCTTGAGTTTTAGAGAGCATAACTAAATTGAAATTAAATAGATATAGAGATTTTGTGTAACTTTATGATAAAATGCAAACTACCAATCATGTGTAGTTTGTGCGATTAAGTTGGGGGAACAATTCTGAATTACTTTTAAACTTGCCAGGGTACTTGGAGAACTCTCCAGAATGTTCTAATGGTAGGAAATGTTCGCATAATTAATATTCTATTTAATAAAATGGGTATCACTAATAAAATATATTTACATTGACGGCCGCTCTTAGAGACATTCATTGATTACTCAAGCACCGTACATTTTCAATCAATTTGTTTATATAGGTATACTGCAGTCCCCAGAGGTTTAAACCTCCGAAAATTGTAATAGTGAATGGATTTTTGTTTTTGAGGTGTCATTTTCTTTTTTACATCTATAACTTGCAAAGTTTACCAAAATTTCTTTTGTGCTTTTAATTTTTTAGTTACTTAATGAAAAATGAATATTTCACCATATAAAATCGGTCCCGAAAAAAATTTTTTTTCTTGTTCCTGTTATTTAATGACTCTTATCCGATTGTTTACGTTAAAAATTAACCAAATACACAATTTTTAAAAAAGAAAGTTTGTTTTGCTAAGCTAAATACAACTATAAGATTTTGAAAAGTTTTTAGAGATTAACGCTCGTCGTAACCAAGATAAAAGGGTTTGGATAGATTTAAGGGCTGTAACGGAAAGTGTGTTAAACTTACTTGTTGTGCGTATTTAATTTTTAGAGAAATGATAACTTTTAAGTACTTAAAAACGTTTAAATATCTCTAAAAATGTGTAAAATAGACCGAAAATATTTTTCTATATTTGTTGAGAATTTATTTAAGTGAGAGCTAAAACATTAAATGCATCGACAAATTAAAGACTTTTACTAGTCTTTGAAATATATTGAAGCTCCCTACTTAAAGCCAGAAAAAAATTTGATGCTACAAATCTCACGTACATACTAAAGACGCATGCTGCGACCTATGTTTGGAAAATGCTTACGTGAATGCAAAACATATCAGTTCTTAACCTAAGTTGTATTTTTTCCCTTTAAGTATGTTTTAACAAATATAATTAATGAAAATAAAAATCAATTTTATTCTGTATAAACAGTGAACTTTAAACTACAGGAAGAGTAACTCCGTCAAAAAAAGTGCACCAAATGGCTACAAAATGTGACCCGAATACATGCACATTTATGCATGTGTTCGGTACACATTTTTCGTGTATATATACTCGAGTGACGTTCAACCAGGTTGACATGATAATTATTGTCAAACTCATTTTACAATTTGTTTACTTTTGGTTTACTTACTTTTAACGTAGCTTTTTACAAAATTTTCGTTGTTAAAATGCCTAAATGCCCTGTGAAATGGTGTAGAAGTCATACAGATACGACTTTTAATACAGGAATAACCTTTCAAGTTTCATCAGTAAGTGATTTTTTTAAAATTATGCTTAGGTAAAGTTCTTGTATTTTTTCCGGCCCAAAAACATGCCCAAAAAGATGGTTTATTTAAGTTGGATGCCAGGGTATTTGCGTAAAATTAAGCTGGTCTCTTTATGTTTGTCTTATTAAGTTTACATGTTATTGTAAAAATGCAATAATCAAAAAATAATATAATTACAAAATTTTTACAAAGTCGCCATGGACAGTGTTATGAAAGATGTAACAATTTAATCATAATTCATAACCGGGGGTCTGACTGACATCAGTATGGAGTATCTTATTTTTATAATGCCGTTCGTGCTTCGTTTAGTAAGAAACGAACTGAATTGGATGCCGAGCCAGATTACTCGTTTATGTAGCAATAGTCATGATTAGGGAATGTGTTTTTACACGAATTATCATATTTAGACTGTGAAATCCAAAGTTTTATTTTCCATATTTTTCCATATTTTAGGGTTTTACAAAGATAAGTCCATATTTTGCAAGAAAATGTCACAATCGTCCATATTTTCACTAAAATACAAAAAAAATACGTTCCCGCCACCATACGGCTGCGTATTTCGTTCCTCTCGCGTTTTATATTATTATTTATTATATTTTTTCGGTTGAAGAAATAGAAAATAAAGTTTCGGCTATGCTGAAGGTCATGTTACTGACATGGCTAAACAAAAACTGAAGTAAAAAAATATCGTGAATTGTGAGTTGTGACGTGCAGGGATCATTTAGCCAATATTAAGCGAACCCAAGACGATCATTTTTTTAAATGAAATAAGGGGGCAAACGAGCAAACGGGTCACCTGATGGAAAGCAACTTCCGTCGCCCACGGATACTCGCAGCATCAGAAGAGCTGCAGGTGCGTTGCCGGCCTTTTAAGAGGGAAGGGCAGGGAAAGGAAAATGGTAGGGGATTGGGCCTTCAGTAAACTCAATCACTCGGCGAAGCACAGCGCAAGCGCTATTTCACGCCGGTTTTCTGTGAGCCCGTGGTATTTCTCCGGTCGAGCCGGCCCATTCGTGCCGAAGCACGGCTCTTCCACGTCAAATCATGCAGGCTGCAGCATGACGTGCGTTACGTGCTGTTATGGTTACAATATTATGATCAGCATGTCATGCAAGTTGTACAGTTAATACTGTCACATATTATGTTTATTCCCAAACCATTTATGCATAGGCAAAGCCAGTATAGCATATTTCTGGCCTACCAAATATGCAAAGGCAAAGCCAGCATAGCATATTTCTGGCCTCTATCTCTTTGTTAACTATCACGAGTGACTCTTTTCTTACCTATAACACTAAAACAACGTTTAATTTTTGGAATTTTATACTCCATATTTTTTCCATATTTCTATTTAATACTCCATATTTTTCCATATTTTCGATTTTTTAGTCCATATTTTATGTACATATTTTGGATTTTTTTACGAAAATCTGCATTTGTACCGTAAGTTTTTTATTTCAATTCTGTAATAATCTTTGCTAATATTTTAAATGCGAAAGTGTCTCTGTCTGTCTGTCTGCCTGTCTCGCTTTTACGCCAAAACTACTGAACCGATTGTAATGAAATTTTGTACACAGATAGTCTAAAGCCTGAGAAAGGACATAGGCTACTTTTTAACCGAAAAAAGGGGTTGTAAGGGGGTGAAAATGCGTAAATTTGTCCAAATTAAGTTAGTTCCAAAAATCATAATAGATGTTGCCGTGCGTCTCCTACATCGCGATATCGCTTGCTCGTGCATCTTTCTATAAGAGGTGGTACCAAACTGAGTACCATTTTTCGATTCTTGCGATTGTTATGCACGTCTATAAATAATGAATAACTCACTACTCTACTTAGTAGTCAGTACTCAGTACTTTATCTACGCAGTGATGAGTGACGAAACCTTAAGCCTACCAATGCTAAATAGGTTATAGGTAAAGCTTTAGCTTTATTTAGCCCCCCATTACACAACTTTAGTTGTGTAATGGGGGGCTAAATAAGCTTTAGGTATAATATAAAAAAATGAAATATTATGTGCGCACTGCACAGCTGTTTTTAGATATTTTGATTTAAGGGGTACCAGGGTTTTAAAAAGCTTTTAAATTTGACGCCAATTTTGTTGACACCGCGCGCTATAAACTGAAGTCCACGCGGACGAAGTCGCGGGCAACAGCTAGTTCTGTAATAATTTAGCACATATATTTTTGTAATCTAAAAACGTCTTGTCTAGGTGCTCTGGATAGTTTTAAATTCGTCCGAGTCGTACACGGTTTGTTCAAAATTATTATATATTATTATTATCGACGATTTAAGGATCAGAGGAAAATGTTTGATTTTAAAATAATAATTATGTACTCCTTTCTTCGTGATAGTAGATATGTTTGGTGTATACTGCATAATACCATCAGCTTTGTTTCATAACTGTGACATTGATAATAACCGCGCAGGCTGTCGTCCAGCGCGCAATATTATGATACGTTACCTGGGAAACGACCTTGGCGAGAATCTGAATTGTCATATTTGAGTGTTCGAAAAGGAGCCAAATTTAAAACGGTTGAAGTATGGGAGTTACGTTTCCTGTAGTTTGTTATTCGTTGTGTATAAACCTAACCAAAAGAAATAAAAAACAGATTTTCTTCGAAATATCCGTGAAAAGTTTGTGCTACATTTTCAGAAAATTTTATAAAGTAAGACCTAAAAAGTTATACACATTAAGAAAAAGAAGGCTTTGTTAAGCCTAAAAAATAATGTTTAACTTCCTATTTAAAACCAAAGAAAAATTGTAACGCCATTTACCTGGCGAGGCACACAACAAGCACATTTGGAGGTATGCTCATCTACATACAAAAATATTAATTTTAAATATAAATTATATATTTTTTCAACTTATTTTCTTTCTTTGGAATATAATCAACAATACAATTCAAAAAAATAATGATATATTTTATTATTTTGCTATATATTTAAAAGAAAGAAATATGCAAATTTTCTTCAAAATTTTACAGTTTATGAGTTTCGATGAAATCCCACCAAAAACATGAAATGTAAAAGGAGCCAAGCAAAATATTGCATAGCTATTCAATAAGTACTTCTGTCGTAAAAAGTTTTCAGATCACATTCAAGCCAAGCCTTCAACTTATTTTGTTGCAATTTAAATCAGCATTCAGTAAATGTATCAATAGATTTATTTATTTTATAATTATTATAGTGGCTTGGCAATGAGCACTAGAGAAATAATCAGCGACTAAATGGGATTTATTGGGTACCATCGGCCACATACGTCGTTACATAATATTAAAACACTTTACGTTTGCCATCTGTGTAAGTATGAACTCCTCAAAATATGCGGTTTTATAATATTTGTTTCTATTGTGCTCGTTGCTCAAATATAATCAGCGACTAAATTGGATTTATTGGGTAACATCGGCCACATACGTCGTTACATAATATTAAAACACTTTACGTTTGCCGTCTGTGTAAGTATGAATCCCACCAAAAACATACCTGTTAAAATAGGGCCTAGTTCCTATAGGCTAATAATTATTGGCCTAAAAAAGAGTTGAAATCTAATCCAATGCCCAGTTCAGATGCACTTCACCGATCATAATCATCTTCATCAACAGCCTGATTCATAATACTTCTAATTGAAACTTGTCAGTTTAATTAAATTCTGTAAATTTTATCTAACAACATAATTAATCAAGTGTTATGTATAGCACAAAAACCTGCCAAGTTCAAATTTAGAAGTATTATGGATCAGGCTGTTGATGAAGATGATTATGATCGGTGAAGTGCATCTGAACTGGGCATTGGATTAGATTTCAACTCTTTTTTAGGCCAATAATTATTAGCCTATAGGAACTAGACCCTATTTTAACAGGTATGTTTTTGGTGGGATTTCAATACTTTTTTTCAAGAAATCATACCTATGTTTTCTTTTTGTGCTACGCCCGATGTAAACAATAGTTTCGATAGCTGGCGCTAGTAGTATTTGTTAAACTATCAATAGAAGCCAAATTTTTTACCTAAGCAGTATTTATTTATTTAGCACAGTGTGCATTATACATGACAATATTTTATACCCTCCCCTCTCCTCCTCCCACCCTCCTCATCCTATTCTCATTGTATTACTATTATAGTACATAAGAATTTTTATCTCAAGTTCGTAGATGAGCCGACTCACGCTTGACCGATTTCTTAATATTCTTAATTTTTAACCGACTTCCAAAAAACGAGGAGGTTATATGTTCGGCTGTGGATATATTTTTTTTTTGTATGTTCAACGATTACTCCGCCGTTTGTGAACCGATTTTCGAAATTTTTGTTTTCTTGTATTAGGTTTTACTTCAATTTGGTCCCATTTTCACAAAGGTGGTGACCTGATGATGGGATCCATGAGTAATCGAGGGAACTCCTCGAAAGTTATATGGAAACATATGGTGATTTTGGTTTTATATGAAGTGTACTAAGAATACGCTACCAAAAAGTCAAATATTGGGTCAAGGTATACCATGGTTTCGATGATGCTGAGAGAACTCCTGATTCTTTATAGATACACGTTTGGGAGTTTCGGCGTTGTTTTAAGAACAGAAAGCATAAACTACTATGCAATTCATATTCATCATCATAATCATCATCATCATCATCATCGTCATCATCATCATTACCACGTCGTGTTAAGGCCACCAATGTCTCATGGCACAGAATAGATAATAGTACAAGGCATAGGTATGGATATACTAATAATAATAATTATGTACTGTATAACAATTAACAACACCTGTTTGTTTTTAATACACGGCGGTCGGCGTCGCCGCCGTCGCAGAAGACAGAATATCGAATACTTTACTAACTACTTTATATACAGATCGAATACTTTACTACTTTATAAAATTTTAATAGACAAATAGAATTAAAATAAAGTTATTTTAAAAAGAGCATTTAAACAAAACAGTCTTTTAATTAGTTATACTTATTAATCGATAGATGGTGCACTAAGTACCTATCGATTTGAATTCTTGATTACAAGAACAGCTGTCAATAATTATGATAATATTAAATATTATGCTACGCTACATCCTATGCAAGTTTGTACAATTTTTTATCTGATAGATCCTTCGATCGTGGAAAAACGAGACACAATAGCCTTTCTATTGTTATCGCAATCGCCGGTGACCGCTTCGGGCTTGAAGTATTAAAATTGTTAAATTACTTAGCACAATATGTTCACTTCACTGATAATATTATATTATTTTGTGAGTGTGAGTTGTGTGACTCTTAACAAATTGTAATAAGATACGTAAAATATACGCGAAGATTTATCTACTAGTGTAACTAAAAAGAGTGAAATTATTATTATTTTTAACAAAAAATTAAAACCGACTTCCAAGGTAAAAACAATAATAACATTAATATGAACTAAAAAGTATTAAATAATTTTTACTATCTAATAGTGCCTTTTTCCGAATTCGGCTAAACCTCAACTATTTCTGTACTCAATCTTCATAATTTTGAAGTCGGTGCCAGTTCCAAAAATTTTAAATATTCTGTCAGAGGACTGAAGATTCAGCTATCTGGTACCGACTTCAAAATAATGAAGATTGAGTACAGAAATAGTTGAGGTTTAGCCGAATTCGGAAAAAGGCACTATTAGATAGTAAAAATTATTTAATACTTTTTAGTTCATATTAATGTTATTATTGTTTTTACCTTGGAAGTCGGTTTTAATTTTTTGTTAAAAATAATAATTTGTTAATCTACATCAATTATCACACGACCTGTGTGCCAAATTTCATAACACCAGGTCCTAGGACATTTAAAAGTAGTCTCTAAAGTTCGTAGATGTACCAACTTACGCTTGACCGATTTCTAAATTTTCTTATTTTTTGTTAATCTACATCAAATATAACGCACAACCTGTGTGCCAAATTTCATATCACTAGGACATTTAAAAGTAGCCTCTAAAGTTCGTAGATGTACCGACTCACGCTTGACCGATTTCTAAATTTTCTTATTTTTTTGTTAATCTACATCAAATAATATAACACACGACCTGTGTGCCAAATTTCATAACACTAGGACATTTAAAAGTAGCCTCTAAAGTTTATAGATGTACCGAATCACGCTTGACCGATTTCTAAAATTTCTCAATTTTTTGTTAATCTACATATAACAAACGACCTGTGTGCCAAATTTCATAACGCTAGGACAATTGGAAGTGGCCTAGAGGTTTTGATTACCGTTCAGTGAGTGAGTGAGTGAATGAGTGAGTGAGTGAGTGAGTGAATGAGTGAGTGAGTGAATGAGTGCCAAAATTAGTTATTTTTAAAGGGACATATTTCAGGATCTACCAAAGCTATATCTATGAAATTTGGTATATTGCGTAAGTACTACTATATAATTACGTAGGTATAATTTTATTTTTGCGCTCGCAATAGACACTGAACTACAGGGGGGTCAAAAGTGCGTCGAAACGGTTCGTGTAAATAGTGCACAGCATGTGCGCGGCCTGCTGGAACTGGGCCTGCGCACTTCCGTGCGCTTTGACTCCTCAAAATATGCGGTTTTATAATATTTGTTTCTATTGTGCACATTGCTCAAATAATCAGCGACTAAATGGGATTTATTGGGTACCATCGGCCACATACGTCGTTACATAAATATTAAAACACTTTACGTTTGCCGTCTGTGTAAAGTACCCGCAAACGATCAAACATCAAACACGTTTTTATTGTGTTTGTTTCTTTTGTGCTCATTGCCAAGCCACTATAATAAATATAAAATAAAGAAATCTATTGATACATTTACTGAATGTTGATTTAAATTACTACATAATAAGTTGAAGGCTTGGCTTGAATGTGATCTGAATTTTTTTTACGACAGAAGTACTTATTGAATAGCTATGCAATATTTTGCTTGACTCCTTTTACATTTCATGTTTTTGGTGGCATACAATTTTATTATTGTCTGCTCCAAACATTTTCATGGTCGAATGATATTTTTGTACCATACAACAACGTAAATGTTTTTGGTGGCGGTTGTAAACAGTAAATTCCCCAACATAGCGAACTCATTACAGTGCGGCTCAATCTAATAATACCATCGTAAAAGCTTTAGCACCGAAACCTTCTGAGTAATTACGGGATAGATGTAAGAAGAGCTAATTATACGATCATAAAGTGACACAAAAAGTATGTATAAACTTTATTTAGGCTAAACGAAGCTCTATTTCGACTTGAGACAGAGACAGGGGCCGCGGTACCCTCGAAATTCGAATTCGAATATGTGGACTGTGAAAATATTTTCAAGTAATAATTAAAGATTTAACATAATTATTTTTTAAAGGACTGAGGCTAATGTTAGGATCTTGGTTTCAAGATATTGAATATTATAGTGTATAACTGTCGTGGTCTTTTTTAACCGACTTCCAAAAAGGAAGCTCCAAGAAGAAGTTTTTTTTTAATTTGTGTATGTTAAACGATTACTCCGCCGTTTGTGAATCGATTTTCAAAATTTTTCTTATGTTTTAAAGGGTTCAACTCCAATTTGGTACCATGCTCACAAAAGTGGTACCCTGATGATGGGATCCATGAGTAATCGAGGGAACTCCTCAAAATTTATATGGAAACATATAGTGATTTTGGTTTTATGTAAAGGATCCAAGACGACCTCTGTGGCGCAGAGGTAGAGAGCGCGTTGGTAGCTCAAGCCGGGGGTCGCGGGTTCGAATCCTGCCGACGGAACAAAAAGTTTTTCAATGTTTCTGGGTCATGGATGTGTATTAAATATGTGAATGATACACACACTGGCAAAATTAGCGGAACATAGGTAAAAAGGGCCACAACTTGAATTCAAGTGGGTCGGGCTGTGTGAAATCCTTTTTTATAGTTTCTAAGCTCATGTAATAAATAAAATATTGAACACAACTGGGAAGCTAACAGATTTTTATTGCTATTATGCCCTACTAAGGGCCACTTGCACCATGATGTTTAACTCAGAGTTAAAAGTGGCCCTTAGTGTTTTTCGATGATTGACGTTGTAAGTGTTTTTGATAAGAATATCGTTTTTAGCGGGGTGCAAGGTATGCCAGCTAATTTGATTGTTTGGTTTTTGGAAGAACACATTGCTTAGATACAAAATTAGTGATTTTCCAGCTTCTACGACTGCTAGAGCTGTAACCACGATAGAGAAAGGTCACACCTACCGTTCGGTCAGTCAGGCCTTAGGTGTGTCGGCTTTCGTGGTCCATCGTAACTTTCAACGCTACAAAGAGACTGGATCTTACGTTTGGAGACGAGAACAAGGCAGATTTCGGGTGGCAATGGTTCAGGATAACCGTTTTGTAAGGGTACAAGCCTTAAGAAATCGACCTCAAACTGCTTTGCAGAGACGAAACCTGTCGGAACAGGTCCGAGACGGACGTGTAAGTGATTGTACAGTAAGAAGAAGAATCAAAGAAGTTAAATTAAACTCAAAAGTGCCAGCAAGGGCACCAAAACTTGAGACAGGACCGCAAAGAGCCAGGCTAAGATTTGCGCGTGAACATCAAAATTTAACAAGTGAGTGAAATCGTGTGCTGTACAGTGATGGGAGCAAACTCTGTGTAAATTTTGTTGAAAGGCGATAAAAAATGTGGATAAATCGTAAGGAACGCTATAGACCATCAAACTTAACGGACACAGTGGCCTATCATGCAGGCTTCGTAATGGTTTGGGGTGGCATATGATTTGGAGCCCGCACGGAGCTGATGATTGTTAATGATGGTACTTTGACAGTACAGGGCTATAGCACAAACATCCTAGAACTGCATGTTGTGCCTTTTACACAGTTTTAGGCGGTAACTTCAATTTTATGCGCGTCCATAGAGTAAAAAAATCGGGTATTATTACCTAAATGATACTGGCGTAGCCCAGATGGAGAGGTCAGCACGGTCTACGGATGTGGATCCGATTGAGGACGTATTGCACGTCAATGGGTGAACGGTACGAGTTAAAACTCCAGCTTCAAAATGTGTTCAGAAGCTCGAGTTGGCGCTACTGGAGGAGTAGAAGAATATCCCACAGGAAATGATCGACAATCAAAATGCAAGCATGGAATGGCGTATCCAGACCCTCTTGAGATCCATAGAAGGCATTACACGCTTTAAACATGGCATTTCTTAAGTAAAAATGAAGAATTTAACTTAAAAACTTACTACTTCTATTTCAAAGATTTTTCTTACTTCTTGATTTTTGCAGATTTTTTCTATCTTACACGTTTTTATGCCCTAAATTTATATAAGTTTTATTTTTTAATCGTCAATTATTTAATAAATAAATAAATAAATGTATAAAAAACAGCGAATAATTTTCAAAAAAAATTAAATTTTGTTATGTACCTCTAATTTTGCCGGTGTGTTTATAATAAAAATCTTAAATATATGTAAGTCCTTCAGGTATTTAGCACGGGGCCAGACTGACGTGGTGTGAAGCGTCCATAGATATTATTATTATTATTATTAAGACATATGCTACCAAAATGTAAGATTTTACACCAAGGCGTGCTATGGTTCCGAAGATACTAAGAGAACTCCGGATTCCTTATAGATACAAGTTTGGGACTTTACGGGATCTATGAAATACGTAGGAAAAAACTTTTTTGAAAACTGCCTGAATAGTTGTAATAGTTTCACACCTAAATCCTATATACCTGACATGTATCTACAACTGACAGCTTATAATATTTTTACCGGTAAATAACTAAAAAGTCGAGTGAAATTATAATTTTTAACAAAAAATTTAAACCGACTTCCAAGATAAAAACTATAAGTAATAATATGAAGCTACCTCAACCTCAACCTCAACCTAAACCTCAACCTCCAACTCAACCTCAACCTCAACCTCAACCTCAACCTTTACGTTTACGTTGAGTTTACGTTGAGTTTACGTTGAGTTTACGTTGAGTTTAAGTTGAGTTTACGTTGAGTTTACCTTGAGTTTACGTTAACGTTAACGTTACGTTTACGTTAACGTTGAGTTTACGTATACGTTTACGTTTACGTTGAGTTTACGTTTACGTTTACGTTGAGTTTACGTTAACGTTTACGTTTAGGTTTACGATTACGTTTACGTTGAGTTAACGTTTACGTTTACGTTGATTTTACGTTAACGTTTACGTTTACGTTGAGTTTACGTTTACTTTACGTTTACGTTGAGTTTACGTTAACGTTTACGTTAACGTTGAGTTTACGTTGAGTTTACGTTTACGTTTATTTTACGTTAACGTTTACGCTTACGTTTATGTTTACGTTTGAAATACTCAGTTTGAGTTTGAGCTTGGAGGTTGAGGTTGAGGTTGAGGTTGACGTTGACGTTGACGTTGACGTTGACGTTGACGTTGACGTTGACGTTGACGTTGACGTGTACGTACACGTTCACGCTCACGTTCACGTTCACGTTCACGTTCACGTTCACGTTCACGTTCACGTTCACGTTCACGTTCACGTTCTCGTTGACGTTCACGTCACGGTTACGTTTACGTTTACGTTTCTAGTAGAAGGTAGTAAAAAAATGATTTTTAACTGTACCTACTTATGAAACTAAATAATATATACGAGTGTTATGGTTTTGTGTTTTTCTTTAGGCACGATATAGAAATAATATATTTCTAAGTGTTAGCCACCGATACTTAATATAATTACATGCAAATAACGACTCTTATTCTTCGTATTAACACCTTTCATACTGCGCCTGAAGAAAAAAAGAAAGCAATAAAATAACATGTTAGCCACTGATTTTGAATATAAAAATTACATATTCTTGGATACTCTTATGAGTATCCAAGAATAATAATGTAACGTAATAATGTAACGAAAAAAATGGGATGTGTCTCATTTGTGTCGGGCCTGGGTCACAAATGACCGGTCGCCTTTTTTGTTAAAAATTAATAATTATTATTCAGAAATATATACATAATATTATTTGTCAGAAATATAAAGGTTGCGAGAATTGTTATAAAATTAACCAGAGGTTAAATTTTACCTGGCATTTGCGCAAGTGGAAATTTTTTGATATTATTATCTATCTACATTTTTTGTGTATATTTTGTGGACCTCGGTAGGAATCTCGCTTACAGCAATAAGTCTTATCTTCGTTACAGTGTCGCCACTTTATTGAATTGCAAATCGGAAATGGTTACAATTTAATTGAAAATTGTGTTTCCACCCTCGACTAACCGACACCCCGCGCCTGGTCTAAATTAGTAAGCCAATAGTGAATAAATTTAGTATATCCAACGGTTATACATCATTCAAGCTGTTCATTATAATGTAAGTTCATTAAAAATACATACCTTTTTAAAAACATATTATGTACTTGAGATAGGTAAAAATCGTGCTCAAATATTTCGTTATATCTCACATACAAGCTTATAAAAGCGTGTTTAAAAAGACACATAACTACATAAAATTACTTAAACTAAGTCAGAGTAAAAAGTAGTGGGGATTAAACGTGAAATAATTTTACATGTTTGGCTGTAGCCTGTATGTCTTTTACATGACCCATAATGAGCATCTAGTCTAATTAAATATAACCAAGTCACTGAAGCCGAAAACGGTTAGGTAGAGATTAATTAATTAATAATCTAGTCAGGCATAATCGTTTATGCCAGCTTAACCCGGCGAGAGTGTGGTGAAAAAAATGTAACAAATATTGTAAGCAGGTACGAGTATGTCATACCCTGCCACATACTCCATGTGGCAGGGTATGACATACTCGTACCTGCTTACAATATTTGCAGTGAGACCGGATTTTTAAGAAAGAGCGCTAAATTCATTATTTTGTATTATAATAAGACTATAATATTTTAACATATTGGAAATAAAACATCTGCGTCATTTTAATATTTTTGTTATTTAACTTAATTCTAAGCAAGTCACTATGTATTTTCAACAAAACAAATTCCACTCTCAAATAAACTTCAAAACAACTAAAAAAAACTAATTTTTATGAAAAAAATCAATTGAGTTGTTTCGCAACATGAAATAAATAATCATATAAACTAAGAAAAAGTAGCAAAAATATTCAGGAACATCTTAGTAACTGGAGCTCAATTCAGCACAGTTTTTGCAAGAAAAAGTTGTATGCTCCATACATAATATCGCCTCTGTACGGCTTGCACATGCATGTTTTTTCTTCCAATCCTTTTTATATGGCCAATCTCCAGAATTAACATAACGACCAGCCGGGCTAGCACGGCCACCCCTAGAAATGCGAAAGTATGGACAAACTGTGGACATAGGCTTAGGGTGCTGTTCCGATCTTTACCGCGCACACTTTTACCAGCTTTTACGACATAGCGACCGACAAAAATTCAATTAAAATGCCACTTTATGACAGACTATAGTCTATGTCATAATGTAGGATATTATTTTAATTTTTAGGACTATAGTCTGTCATAAAGTGGAATTTTAATTGAATTTTTTGGAACGAAAAAAGATCGGAACGGCGCCTTAAGTTTATCTCCACAGTTTGTCCATACTTTCGTATTTCTATTGGTCCGTATGCTAGCTCGGCAGGAAGATTTTGAGTGGAAGAAAGTGATACGTTGACGTTGGAAGAGATATTTCTGACGTATATACGACGAAAATTTTTTTGGTCTTTCCGCAACTTCAGATGTTCGTTGTGGCTGGTTTACACGTATTAAGTAGATAAGTAGTTAACTAAATTTTAACTTAATTTTAAGTTACTTATTGCGTGTAAACACAAAATTTAGTAGTAAGTAGCAAGTTGAAATTTAGTTAAGTACTAAGCAAGGAAATTATAATTTTGACTATTTTCTGTTAAGTTGGCAGGCGGGGCTTGTCAATTGACACATTTCGGGCAGGCACAAGTTAAGATTTAGATACTACTTATCTACTTAATACGTGTAAACCAGCCATTAAAGTCGAGCCTAAGTTACGGATGAAATCGGTTTCCTTAGAGGTTAAAAAAATTTAGTACTTCTTCCAGAATTTACCGAAATCGGTTTTCTGAATTGTAAACGTCCATTTTTAATTAAAATCTACAATGAAACAAAGAAAGTAAATTAAAATACCAGAATCTGTCACGAAATATGTACACCAACTATGTGGCAGGGTATCACATGCCCGAACTCAGTTTGCAGGCTTATAACTCAAGCGCAGAGTGCCGAGACACTACGATCATGCCACTATCCCATCCCGCACTCCTTTACCTCCAGCTACTCAAAGCAACAACATGTTCCAAGGTCACAAATGAAAAATGCACGTAAATTAGTAACATGGTGGGTACTCGTATGACATACCCTGCCACACTCTCGCCGGGTTAAAATCGACATCGATTAATATTTATGCCGAATTTATATTTTTATGAGTGTAGGCCACTTTATTTCCGCCGCCTCATGTACGAAATCTACCGGCCGGGCACCCTAAGGACGATGCCGCCCCTTGGCCGCGGCCTATACGGCCTATTTATAAATTCGAGGCTGTACTTACTGTAGACAGATGCGCGATTGTAGTGGCAATCCATCACGGCCCAAAGTGAAGAGGGTCCTTTAAGTATACTGAACTATTAGTAATAACTAATAGGTAAGTAATAAGTAATTAAAGTTTTTTTGCATCATCATCTACAGCAAAACACTATTATAAGAAACTTTAATCTAATCTTAAATATTTTTACGGTGATTGCTACAGGCAAAGGTCTGAGCTTAATGCCTATATTAAAGCTCTTAGTAACCCTTATTTATAAAAGCTTTTAATATAAAGTGTGTGAATGTGATAGATCATTATAATTTCAAAGAAGTAGATATTCTATGCGGGTATTGTGTTGTGAACCTTTGGGGCTGGGCCGTGTCACTAATGATGTCCAAGTCAGTCCAAGTAACATGCCCATTGCCCTAGAATATGATTGAAAAAGGACCGATAACCCGTCCTTGTACTGACAGCAAAAGTTTTAAGGATAGCTTTTATCGCGGGCTGGTTATAAATTAATTCTGTTACGAAAAAACCTAACACCCTCTACTACGACCGGCACACTAGCGGCCCAGACTTTGGCACAGTGTTTGTGTGCGCGCGACTAGACGGATAAAATATACCATTGCAATAGGTTTGCCACGGCCGCGGCAGTCCCCGGGTGCCATACACTATTTGTTTCTGTTATATTCATAATTATATTGTATAATAGAATTTATAAGACATTAGAAAAGAAGAAATGAATAGATGGGCTTAACTGTAGCTGTGTACAATATAATGATTTTATGGTGTGCCGTGTGAATTCCTTTACTTAAGGTTAGCTTAGTTACTTTGGTTAAATCTCTACCTCCTAAATTGTCAATTTTTAACCGACTTCCAAAAAACGAGGAGGTTATATGTTCGGCTGTGGATATTTTTTTTATTTTTTTTTGTATGTTCAACGATTACTCCGCCGTTTGTGAACCGATTTTCGAAATTTTTGTTTTGTTATATTTGGTTTCACTCCAATTTAGTACCATGTTCACAAAAGTGGTGACCTGATGATGGGATCCAGGAGTAATCGAGGGAACTCCTCGAAATTTATATGGAAACATATGGTGATTTTGGTTTTATGTGAAGTGTACTAAGAATATGCTACCAAAAAGTCAAATATTGGGTCAAGGTATACCATGGTTTCAAAGATGCTGACAGAACTCCTAACTCCTTATAGATACACGTTTGGGAGTTTCGGCGTTGTTTTAAGAACAGAAAGCATATGCTACTATGCAATTCATATTCATCATCATAATCATCATCATCATCGTCTTCATCATTACCACGTCGTGTTAAGGTCACCATTGTCTCATGGCACAAAATAGATAATAGTACAAGGCATAGGTGTGGATATACTTATAATAATAATAATTTTATACTGTATAACAACACTTTGTTTAAATATACACGGCGGTCAGCGCCGCGGAGGCGACGGTATCCGTTAGACGACAGATCGAATATACTTTACTACTTTATATAGGTACAGATCGAATACTTTACTAACTACTTTATAAAATTTTAATAGACAAAATATAGAATTAAAATAAAGTTATTTTAAAAAGAGCATTTAAACAAAACAAAGTCAATAAGTGTCTTTTTAGTTAGTTATACTTATTAATCAATAGATGGCGCACTAAGTATCGATTTGAATGGATTTGAAATTGAATTCTTGATTACAAGAACAGCTATCAATAATTATGATAATATTATATTATATTACTAGCTGTCCCGGCAAACGTTGTTTTGCCATATAAATAATTTTTGGTATGAAAAATAGATGTTGGCCGATTCTCAGACCTACTCAATATGCTCACATAATTTCATGAGAATCGGTCAAGCCGTTTCCGAGGAGTATGGCAACGAAAACTGTGACACGAGAATTTTATATATTAGATGAGTAGCTACGCTACATCCTATGCAAGTTTATAGAATTTTTTATCTGATAGATCCTTCGATCGTGGAAAAACGAGACACAATAGCCTTTCTATTGTTATCGCAATCGCCGGTGACCGCTTGGGGTTTGAAGTATTAAAATTGTCAAATTACTTAGCACAATATGTTCACTTCACTGATAATATATTATTTTGTAAGTGTGAACTGTGACTCTTAACAAATTGTAATAAGATACGTAAAATATACGCGAAGGTTTACCTACTAGTGTAACTAAAAAGAGTGAAATTATTATTATTTTTAACAAAAAATTAAAACCGACTTCCAAGGTAAAAACAATATTAACATTAATATGAACTAAAAAGTATTAAATAATTTTTGTTATCTAATAGTGCCTTTTTCCGAATTCGGCTAAACCTCAACTATTTCTGTACTCAATCTTCATAATTTTGAAGTCGGTGCCAGTTCCAAAAGTTTCAAATATTCTGTCAGAGGACTGAAGATTCAGCTATCTGGTACCGACTTCAAAATATGAAGATTGAGTACTGAAATAGTTGAGGTTTAGCCGAATTCGGAAAAAGGCACTATTAGATAACAAAAATTATTTAATACTTTTTAGTTCATATTAATGTTAATATTGTTTTTACCTTGGAAGTCGGTTTTAATTTTTTGTTAAAAATAATAATATTACAATAATAACTTTAGAGGTTCTAAAATTTATAAATATTTAAAAAAAAGACCATTTAAATAATGTTGCGGGCTGTTATACTTTTCTACGAGAACATTTGTAACATTATTTAGAAATTCTCCGAATTGGTTCTGGAATGTGGAGCGATTTGTAAAAGAGTTGACCTATGTACAGCATAAGCTGGCTACAACCAGTTTATGCTGTACATAGGTCAACTCTAGTACTCAACTCGTGTACACATTGTGCATTGGACCAACGCATTAAGACCGTTCCCCTACGGAGATGCCGTATTTACCGCTATATAGAGCTTTATTATTTGAAAACTACAAAAATATAATAAAAATACAGCAACAATCTTCAGCGTATTAACATTCCTTCCACCGTTATCAATTTGGTCGTTTGCTCGGGGGACGGCCATAAGCCAGCAAATTGAGCCAGCGCATTGAGCCAGCGCTTTGAGCCAGCGCATTAATGGGCTAACGTGTAGAATGTAGATGCTTACTAGGCTTGGCCATAAGTTGGGAATGTCGCATTCCATACTCTGGTCCAATGGGTAAAGCTTAGGGCTACTGATTGATACTGTGATGGATAGGAACTCTACAAACTAATTTAATATTGAAAATATCCACATTTTTATAATTAAATATTATATTGCAGTTGTACGAAATACATAGGAAAAATTCTAACAGAAAGTAAACGTCTAAAATGTCATAATATAGAAAAAAACAATAATTTAAAAACTTAGCAAAACTGCTTCATATATTCCACAACATACTCCCCGCCTTGCAACTTAAACTTATGATAAGTTGCAAAAGAATCATCATAGTACCTACTCTAACTAATTAGCTTTGACTTTGTAAAGAGTAAGTGCAGGGCAGTATGCAAAACTTAGACTTAGAGTAAGCTAAATAGTTAAATAAAAACTTAAATCTATCAGGAGACAGGAGGGCAAACAAGACGACCAGCACAAGTGACCGGAACCGAAGAAGTACTTCCTTCATAGTACGATCACTCCCAACTCCTCCCCACCATGAGGCTGAAGGGGCTATAAAGCGCCATTCCATCTTTGACCTCATATTTCTCGTTCTTCTCTCAAAACCTTTTATTTTTAACTTTAACTTTGTTTTTTATATCCTTTAACTCGTGGCTCCAAAAATTATCTGAGTTGCAGCCAAATGCGCTTACTATGTTTACTGTAGAGCAGTAAACGCCATCTGCAGGACCCTGAATCGTCCAGCCAAGCCTTGACTCCATAGCTAAAAGCTTTTGGTCAACTCGTATTGTTCGTCGCGTCAACAATGTTCCTAAAATGTCAGAACCAATTAATAAACCGACTTCTGAGACATCATCAATACTATCGCTCAAAAGACTCCTAACTTTTGTAAGTGTGCTAAAACATTGCTGGAATGCAGCCGAGGTAAATAACCACATATTACCTTTTGATCCAGCACATTTATATTACAAGTATAACTGTCATCTAAGCTACTTATTCTAATATTAAACAAATTGTGCTTTAGTGTTTTTAAAACATTACCACCGAACAAGTTATGTGACAGCTGTTATTGACATATTGGAGTAAAATTTAATTTTTTAGCTAAATCTGACTTTATGAATGATCGCTGAGCTCCAGAATCAAGTAACGCTCTTACGACAAGTGAACCAGTACTACTAACTACTTTAACTTTAAGGTTTGAAGCAAAACTGTTTTACCAGTCGTAGCCTGATTGACTGAAACCGAGCCGTCATTTACCTTATCCTCCTCAGTTTTACCTGGCTTGCTGTTGAGTCTGCACATTATTGGAAAATGACGCTTGGCGCATATGACGCACTTTACGCTGCGTTTACAGTGCCTCCAAAAGTGCCCAGTACCCAGACAAACTCCACAAGCTTTCTTTCGCTTTATGGTCTCCCAACGTTCTTCTAGTGTCTGGTCGATCGCTGTTTGGCATTCAGAACTCGGATGTGAACTTTTGTCGCAAAATAGACATGTTTTTGCCTATTTTGCGACAAATAACATTCTGCTTGACGAATAGAAGAAGATCGTTTAGGCAGTGCCAGATTAAGACTACTTGATGCCCTAAGCAATTCATGCCTGTGTACCCCCCCCCCCATCCATATATCTACTAGAATCGTCTTTAAACTGGTACCACCTAATAATATTACTTTTTTCCTAGACACTTTTTTGCTGTGGTTTTTGGTGACGTGAGACTTGAGAGTGAGACATGATGCCCTAAGGACGGATGTTTTTTGTCCTTCTGGTGCCCCCTCAGACGTGATGCCCTAGGCAATTGCTTAATTTGATTACGGGTTAATCCGTCACTGCGTTTAGGGAGTTTCCACTGCTGCCATCTGTACGTGACCTGTGCCACGATCTCAACACCTCTTCTGGCAGGGCGGCTTCCACTAGCGGGTATAAAAATGCAGCGTCCTTATTTTGTGTTACGCCCATACTCTTTAATGCTAGAACTTGCGTGGTTATTTTATCATGCAAGGACGCAATCGGCCATCCTGACACGCCCTTCGCTTGTGAAAGTGTTAAGTGAAGCAGTTCTCTAACATAATGTTCTATGACCAGCTCATCTCTTGCAAACCTTTGTTTGAGCTGGTTTACCACTACCTCATACTTACTCTGGCTTTGGATCCAACTTCCATGCATTGCGTAAGATATTGAAGTTTGTCATCGTTGTCGATCATGGGATCGCTATGTATTTTCTTAAATTGCGACCAAAACGTGAGCCACTGTTTTACTTCACCATTGAAGGAAGGCAATTCTAGTTTTGGTAAGCGAAAATGTCGCTGATTAGCCCGTTCCGGATTAATGTTTTCCTTGAGGGCGGGGCGATCACGTCCAGACTCCAAAATCATATGTTTTATTCTATTAAATCTATAGCTATACTCGATCTCCGCTTCCAGTTCTTTGTCCAGGCTTTCAGTCGTGTCTTCCTCACTAATATATACCTCTGACCTCAACCTATCGACTTTGTCTTGTGCGACGCATAAATCCTTATAGAATTTTTCGAGAGTAAGGAAATATGCCCGAATTTCTTTTGTATTGGAAGAAAAGTCTTTGGACAAATTTAATTTATTTCTTTATTTATCATACAAACAATTTAAAAATATTTATATTAAGCACTAACAAAAAAACCACGTAGGTTTAATGACGTAGTACTGGTTATTAGTTTACGTCTAGTCTGTGACTTTGTGTACAATAATTAATTTATTATTAGAAGTAAGATGAGTGCATTCCAGTGGTACTGTAAATTAGAAGAATAGTATCAAAGTTTTGAAAGAAAGTAGAATTTTAGTTTATTTTTTATGTTAGAACGAGTTATGGTAGTTACTAATTCAGGTGGTAATTTGTTTAATGAGCGCGGTATTAGGTATTTGGCCGTCCTTTCGCCGTACACTTGCTCGCGCGCAGTGTACGGAGCCGGTTTTGAGTGACAGCCCTTGTGCACACTGTATGCTCAACAGGATGTTTTATATCGTCGTCAAAAAATATTCTTTTAATAAATTATATTTTACCATATCAGGTACAGGTAACACTTTACACTGTTTGAATATTAATTCCTCGCGTTGGTCGTGTGATGTAAATTTTTGAGGTAATATTGTTTTGAGGATCTGGGGGCATGGCAGTGCCCCAGCCAAGCTTTTTAGCAAAGGCACGGCCGTACCATACTTTTCTCGAAGTGGTTCGCGACTATTTCACACCCTTTATCTTCGATGTTAACAAAGCTAGGGATTTAAAATTTCGGTCACTAGGAGCAAGTTTTCAAAATAGCTTAACCTCCAAATTACATGAAATTTCAATAAATGGTTTAGGAGTTACGGATGGTCAAAGTTACTACATTTTGTCACTCACTGACATATAGATCATCAAAATTCTAAGGTACTTCTAGCAGACTTAGAACCTTGAAGTTTGGTACTCGGATAGGTCTTTATTCACAATGAAAGGAAGAATTATGAAACCGGCCAAGTGCGAGTCGGACTGGCGTACGTGGGGTTCCGTACCGTAAATTTGTATGGGAGCCCCCCTTAAATAATAAGTTTATTTAATTTTTGTTATTAATTATTAAAGTTTACATACAAATTAGCGTTTTCTGAAATTTTCAAAAACCTTAGTGTTACCATTTTGGATATAGAGCAAAAAATGGGAAAAAATCGTGTTTGTTGTATGAGGCCCCCCTTTAATAATTTATTTTATTTTGATTGGACTATTAGATTTTATAACGACACCAGAAATACAAAATTTGTGAAAATTGCAACTATCTAGCTATTGCGGTTCTCAGGATCCAGCCTGATGAGTGGTGACATAAGGATGTACGACGGACAAACAGCAAAGACTTATTAATAATAGGGCCCCGTTTTCATCCTTTGGGCAGGGAAACCTAAAAACTAAAATTGAAAAATAATATAATAGGTAATAATATAATAATTTATTAAATAAAATAAAAGATTTTTATGTTTGTAACTTTGCAAGAACAGTATGAGTTCGACTGCATATTTGTTTGACGTACAAAAGGCTTTAAGTTAGTTATGAACTTAATGAAATGGCATTAATTAAATAAAAAATTATTTTAACAACGTTAATAATGAAACAATAATTGAATTCCATTTAAATATAAATGTAATCACTAATCAGTACTGAGATATGAACTCCTTACTTGCTCGATACAATTATTATGGGAGTTTTAAGTCATCACATGAAATAAGGTGTGCTCCTTTCCTGCGAGGAACGTCGAGACGCTTATAACAGTGCTGCTATGTATTCAACGGTAAATATGAAAAATGACAACATTCAAGTATTAGCTTAAGAGTCATTTATAATATAATATGAATATAATAATCGACTCAGAACTCAGAAGTATTTACGTTACGTTGTCCACCTATAGAACTAACGAAGCCTCAAAGAAAAAATATAAAGGAGATAGGGAATGGGTGGTAAGCTAAGTACAGAAAAGTTATTACTTGTCCTGAAAAGAAAAGAAAAAAAAAACCTTCAAAAAAGAAATGAAATCCCACCAAAACATGAAAATATGTAAAAAAAGGAGCAAATCAAAATGTTGCATAGCTAT
This sequence comes from Polyommatus icarus, assembly GCA_937595015.1. Classification (NCBI taxonomy): domain Eukaryota; kingdom Metazoa; phylum Arthropoda; class Insecta; order Lepidoptera; family Lycaenidae; genus Polyommatus; species Polyommatus icarus. The sequence goes on along the minus strand of OW569332.1, from coordinate 11,966,476 downwards.
TCAATACTTCTGTCGTAAAAAGTTTTCAGATCACATTCAAGCCAAGCCTTCAACTTACTGTGTAATTTAAATCAACATTCAGTAAACGTATCAATAGATTTCTTTATTTTTATTACCACTATATAGTTAAGCCACTATAATATTAATTATTATAGTGGCTTGACAATAAGCACAATAGAAACAAATATAAAACTGCATATTGGGAGGAATTTATACTTACACAGACGGCAAGCGTAAAGTGTTTTAATATGTAACGACGTATGTGGCCGATGGTACCCATTAAATCCAATTAGCAGCTGATTATTTCTCTAGTGCTTATTGCCAAGCCACTATAATAATTATAAAATAAAGAAATCTATTGATACATTTACTGAATGTTGATTTAAATTACAAAAGAAGTTGAAGGCTTGGCTTGAATGTGATCTGAAAACTTTTTACGACAGAAGTATTGAATAGCTATGCAACATCTTGCTTGGCTCCTTTTACATATTTTCATGTTTTGGTGGGATTTTAACTTTTCATCTACCTGATTGGCTATCAATGTAAACTTGCGACGACAATTTTTCCTTTCGTACTTTGCAATCTCCCTTTTTTCCACTGTTCACGGTCGCCAGATGTGATGGATAGGAACTCTACAAACTAATTTAATATAGAAAATATTCACCTTTTTATAATTAAATATTTTATTGCAGTTGTACGGAATACATAATGGGAAAAATGGGAAAAATTCTAACAGAAAGTAAACGTCTAAAATGTCATAATATAAAAAAAAAACAATAATTTAAAAACTTATGGCTGGTTTACACGTATTAAGTAGATAAGTAGTTAAATAAATTGTAACTTAATTTTAAGTTACTTAATTGCAAAATAAGATTACACAATTTAGTAGCAAGTAGCAAGTTGCAACTAAATTTTAACTTGCTACTAAATTGTGTGCTTACATGCGATTATTAACTTAAAATTTAGTTAACTACTTATCTACTTAATACGTGTAAACCAGCCCTTAGCAAAACTCCTTCATAGATTCCACAACAGATACATATTCACATTCTGTTACAATTTTAAAACCTACGATAGTAAATGTAAAACATTGTACAAATAAAATCAAATTAATGTTATAAATAATGGACGTTTGATCTTGTCCTTTGCAAATAAATATTGATAAAATTACCTACTTTAGTAACAACAGTAATAATATTATGATAATATAATTATCTACTTTACTTGGCTTCAACTTTAATTATTACTAGTTGTTGAGATATTTTCAGATTCGTTGGCATCTGTGGCAACCTCATAACATTCAATTAAAATATTGCAGCATTGTTAAGTACTTTTTGGCATCCATTCAATTAATCGCTATAATTGGAATTTCCAATCTTAGATCAGTTTTTGTTTGGCAGAAATACGTCACAAGTACAAAATCATTATTTTTTGTTTTTTCGTTTATGTAATAATTTTAATCTACGAAATTTTAATGTTTATGAAAATACCTCATTAAGGCCGTCCCCCGAGCAAACGACCTTGGCCATATATTTGCCGCGTTGCCGAGATCGCGCCAAAACCATATTATTTTTCTTATCTTAGTTCAAAATTGTCCTAAAAAAATTTAAAACGGCGAATATGTAGTTTATGATAATATTGTCGATCTATTGGCGTGAGTTTCATATAAAAGTAATTTGTAAATGCTAAGGAGATGCTAAATGTATGCTTGAATTTTAATAAATTGGCATTACTTTGGAAGCTGATATCATGTGTATAATAAACAAAAATAGAAAATTTAAAATGGGTGTTATATGACACCAAGCCTATCATCCGAAGATACTTACACTTAGAAGATTCAAGATAGTAAAATCTACAAGTTAATATCGCTTCTATACCTATTATTATATATAGTATATTAAGCGACCATAATATATAGTATATTTTATGGTAGCCTCTGCGTATAACATACTCATCGGTAACATTCAGGGAAACATTCTGCTGACTTCGCGTTGACTTCGAAATTGGATCGCCGCTGTGGATTCCACCTCACTTAGCCTCTAACCTCGAGCAAGTCCATTTGTACTTAACGTAATTTTAATGTTTGATTTTAATTTGTAATTTTTGATTTTTCAATAAAGTAATTTTGTAAATTGTTTTTTTTGGGACTCTCGGGCGCGTTAAATATAATTCGAGGAAAGGAATGTTGATATACTGAAGATTATTGCTGTATTTTTATTATAACTTAGTAGCTTTCAGATTATGAGTTCATAAGGCTTTAAGTATGGTCAATTACGGAATCTCCGGAGGGAACTCCCTTAACTGTGCGACAAAATAACGCTGAAATAAAGAATCTTAGTTAAAAACCTAAACCATAAAGACTAGTTACCTACATAAATACATTTAATTCTATCAATTAATTTGTTATGATTAATGAAACTATGTAGTTAGGTTAAGCTAACGCACCTACGTAATAACTTTTATATATTCTTTTTATGTAAAATTGTATTCTGTAGACATATTTCTCAGGCAGACTATAATAGTGGCTTACTCCATTAGGGAGCTCATACAACTCGTAGCCCCGTCTCCATTTTCTGCGTCTGTTTCCATTTTCGTCCCCTGAAAGTAGGGCATAAAAATGAAAAATAGATCATGTGCTTTTTGTGAGATATGGCAGCCAGCCCATATAATTATTCGGCGCCAAATCCATCTATATGGTAATGAGTAATGTTAGTGATGTGTGTCTATGAAGCATAATAATTTAGGTCTGCGTAATACATCTTGTATGACACTTCACTTTGTGACTCGATGATTAATCCATCGAGTAATTTTTCATGCTCATTATCTAAGTATGAAAAATTACCTTAGCCAAGTTCAGCAATGTTGTAATGTAGATTAAATTACACCCAACTTTTGAGATGCCTTTTAGTTTTGTGTCCAAATTGACATGTTAGCCGGTCTAGAGCTGCACCGTGTACGCTGTCTAACTTTTTTATATGATAAATATTGTTTAAACTTTTAAAGCCTTGTTTGTGTACACGTAAAAAGGTAAATTAATTGCTGATATTTATCCCGAGTCCAAAATGAAGCTCAGGAAGTTGACAGGAGTTCAAACGGGAGTCGGGACGTATGAATAGCTCATTACGCGAAATGAATTTAGAGCCGCTGAGGTACGCAAGATTGCAAAAGTTTTTCATTTAATTGCCTAAACTCTTAAGTCGATACTGCTTAGGCGCTTATCTTCATTAGATAGGTATTTACTTTTGGAAAGAGCTTAAGCTTTGAAAGTTGACAAACATGACGATTTTAAAATTTTTGTTGTAAATAAAACATTATAATATAAAAATACTAACAATATTAATAGTTTAGTTTATTTATGAGGATTTATAATGGAAAGTAGTAGTAGTTGATACGAAGGATTTTTTACTTTCTGTCTGATAAAATCTTTCCTATGAAGGAAAGGTCCTGGGGATCTCAAACTATCTCCTCACACCAAAATGGAAAGCTTGAAGGGGCAGCATTCTGAGATAAATGAAGCGTTTGTAATGTAAGTGTCTAAACACACACAAGTTCCGCGGCGGAAGTTCGGCATGATTACGAGTACGTCAGCAATGTCTAACGCATACAATATAACGCGACGTAATTTCGGCATGGTGTGTCATCAGTGGCATCACTCATCGGTAATTTAAAACGGGAACAAATATAATGACCACCAAAAAATGTACCGATACCCTAAGGTTGTTCGCCAAAAATAGATACTTACCACCAAAAAAATAAAGCCTAAAATTGCAATACTACTACCTATTTTAGTCGTGACCACACTTCAAATTGTAACCGAACGCCAAATATAGTAAATGATCACCAAATACATATAGTAAATGATCACCAACTCCTGACGGGCAAAAAATGCGGTTATTCAGTCCAAAGAAATCACTACGTTTGACAAAAAATGTAAGCAAATTAGCAAAAAAGTAATTTCTGTCCAAATAAGTCACTATGATTGACAAAGTAGGCACATTAGCAAAAAAAGTTATTTAATTCTACGCGGTTTTCAAGAGGTAGGCACTTGAATTTTTCACACATTTTTTTGTTATATGTGTAGTTTAATATTTAATAATAATATTAAAATAAAATAAAAATTTAATGGCTCCCATACAAAAAAACACAATTTTTAGCCTATTTTTGCTCTGTATTGGTACGGAACCCGTCGTGCGCGAGTCCGACTCGCTCTTGGCTTTAGAGAATTTTTCAGCGGGGCTAAAATGGTCGCTTTGAAGAATCATGATATGAATCATAACATGATTCATTTTTCTAAAATCGCAAAACGCAACTCTGCTTGCAATTCATTTCTGTATTTTTGTACTGATTTGCCATTTGTCAGTTTGACAGTTTTGACAATTCATTTGCTGAATTGATTGAGAGGAATTGCTAAATGTGACCATTTTAGCCCCGCAGTAGTTCCCGAGATTAGCGCGTTCAAGTTAGCCCTTCAAATAATTTTCCCCGTTTTTTTCACATTTTCCTCTATTTCTTCGTTATATATATAAAATATAGCCTATAGCCTTCCTCGATAAATGGGCTATATCTAACACTAAAAGAATAATTAAAATCCGATGCGTAGTTTTAAAGATTAAAGGGAACAAAGGGACATGAGAGAAAAAGCGACTTTGTTTTATAATAAGTATAGAAGATATTTAACACTAGCTGTCTACTATTTTTTACCCCATCCCCCCATCTGATGAGATTTTATTCAACCCCTCCTCCTTCCACAAATCTCACGTGAGATTTTTTAAAATGTGAGTTTCAGGTAAACGTTTGGTATGACAGTCAGTAGATTTTCTTTCGAACCTTAATCGTATAACGATTAGTCGATTGCGCTTACGATAATTTTTTAAGCATACGTACAATCTGGATGAAATAGACCAAAATATGTAGTATTATTTTGTTGAGAAAAAACCTACACCTCACGTAATTTGTGGACGCCCACTTATCAATGTTTTTTTGGTTCATTTTGCATAAATAGGATAGCGAGATTTTAAATCTTTAGTTATCATTTTACATTATAAATTATAATGCTAGTAAATATCACGTCGGTGATCATTTACTATTTTTGGTGATCATTTACTATTTTTGGAGTTACAATGATTTATTTGGAGTCATTTTGCATAAATAAGATAGCGAGATGTTAAATCTTTGGTGATCATTTTACATTAAAATGCTAGTATAATGTTGGTGATCATTTACTAATTTTGGTGATCATTTACTATTTTTGGTTTTAAGATGTTAAATCTTTGGTTATCATTTTACATTAAAATGGTGGTCTATATTTTGGTGATCGTTTACAATTTTTGTCTGTGAAATGTTACTATTTCTGGTGATCAGTTAATTATAAGCCATTTAAAACTTACATTGCAGGCGGAATCATGTTGAACTTCCGTCGCGGAACTTCGGCGTGGTGTGTTTAGACGAGGCTTTAGTCAAAATATTCATTTTAAATGTAATAATTTTACATATTTTAAATAATATAAGTATATTAAATTCTCGTGTCACAATGTTAGTTACCGTATTCCTACGACACGGCTTTAATGATTTTTACCAAATTTTATATGTATAGTCTGAGAATTGGCTACTGGCTACTTTTTATTATATTGATAAGTGCATATTTTTTTGAATAAATAATACTTAGTAAATTATTACAACTCGAGACTGACGGCCACCAATTGTTTGTGCGACGGGATAGCGATGGACGTTGCCTAATATTATGGGCGAAATACTTTATAATTATGGCAAAACAACGTTTGCCGGCACAGCTAGCTATTAATATTAGTCCCTGAGTGCAGCACTTAGCCATATACTGTAGTAAGAATTGTTAATAGTAATGGGGTTGTAAGTATTACACCGTATGGCCGTGATTTCGCTCATCAAGTGTAATTGCGGCGACGTCGCACCCAAATTACCATGCGAAGGTGACGGACTAATGTAATAACTGCGTACACTCAACCGACTGAACCTCAAAATTACTAGCTCGGGTTTCTTACGGCAGCGAATTTATCTTATAATAGCGACATTTTCACGGTTTCTTACTAGTGACATTTAATTATTACTTATCTTCAATTTAATGAAGAATTTGCTATAAATGAAGTTGCAACAGACGACGTGTCGTCGCGACACTACTAGTTTCTAAGGGCTGTCGCCCACTGCGACTTGCACTGCCCACTGCGGCCTGAGGCCGCGCGCGCGCCCATTGCGAGTATTTGTAGTGATGCAGTCGTGATAATATCGCGTATTTGCATCGATACAGTCGCGATGCAAGCGCTTGCTGTTCACCCCCTTGGGGTAGAATTTCCAAAAACGCTTAAACACGTATCCAATCATTTTTAATCAGTAGCCAAAACATAAAATTTCATGTTTCTAACTCAAGAAATAACAGACTTTCATTATAACTTTCAACCCCAATTTCACTCCCATGGGGGTAGAATTTCCAAAAACGCTTAAATACATATCCATTCATTTTTAATCAGTAACACAAAAATAAAGTTCCATGTATCTAACTCAAGAAATAACCGTGGAAATGACGGACTTTTATTCAAACTTTCAACCCCTATTTCACCCCCTTCGGGGTAAAATTTTCAATGTCCTGTATGTCGTTGCAATCGTGCGCTTCATAGTCGCGCGACTGCATCGCTTTTAAAAGTCGCAGTGGTCGATGGCCCTTAGTGTCGCTAGCTTCGTGTCGCTAGCTGCGGAAGGTATTTCGGTTTGCGGTTGCTTCATGTCGCCCGCTGCCAACCGGCACCTCCATACGTTATCTGTCAAGAGTCAAGACTATCAAACTATTCATTAAATTAATAGACCTTAAGTTGCATGTGACTTAATATGTTAACGTATCAAAAAACTAACCTAACAAGAAAAGAGAGCTTAAAAGGCCAGCAACGCACTTGCAACTCTTCTGATGTTGCGAGTGTCCATGGGGCATGGGCGACGGACGACGGTAGTTGCTTTTCATCAGTTGATCCATTTGCTTGTTTGCCACCTAATTTTATTTAAAATAATTTATGCAATTATAATCCGCATTCGTCTTGTCACACGCACACAAACACTGTACCGAAGCAGCACCACCACCCGCTGGCAAACATGAGATATGTCAGATTCTTTTCGTTATGAAATTTTTTGATTTGGTCGCCGCCCACGATAAAAGCTATGCAATAGCTTTAAATGGGTATAATCTGTGGATGCCGATAATAACGTTGTCATTATTGAGCTGCAAGTAATCCGTGGAAGCCTTTGTCTCAAGTATAAACCTTTAATCCGGGGTAATGTCACCACTCGTCAGCCTCGGGGGCCGCTATAAATGCTCTTATAACATTTTCCCCCAAGGACCCCCGCTTCACAAAATACACGATTTATTAAAAAGATAACTATTACTTTATATTACGATGTTTGTTTCAACAAATGACAAGTAATTAGGGCTTTAAAAAGTATATTTTTCGTTTTGTGTCCTTCACTAAAGCAAGCAAATGTTAGTCCCAAGACTTACGACCGCGCATTTAAATTTTAAATCCTACGATCGCGGATTCTTGGAAATCTATTGTTATTCTATTGTTGTCGCGATCACCGGTGCTCTTATGGGGCTTGATAGGTTAATGATTATTTAACTTGAATGCCAATAAATTAATGTATCAATTTAATTATTAAATATTCATTAATAATTAAATCTCTCTGAGTACCCGAAAGTTTTTTTGTTATGTTAGATACGCTGACTAATTGAAAAAAAAATATTTTTCTGTTTCGCTGTTCGAAGTATTCCTATTGTTTATCTATGAAAGTATTTAAGACTAACTGTACACAGTATACTCACTACATACTACATTATACAATATAGAATATTGTATCTGGTACGCTACATGTCCGCCAAGAGACAATCTACAGAATAATCATATTGCACGTCCAGCCGTGAGCTGCATAATGCAATGCATTTATGCATCTTGGTGTTTCATACAAGTTAACAATGCTATTGAAAATAGCTGTTCAGATATATTTTACTGTTAAATCAAGGTCACATCACTCCGATGCATCGCGTCGGCGCAGAGGCCTACCGTGAGGTCTTAACATGTGTTCAAATACGCAAATACCCACAAATTCACCAAGTGTGGCACTGATATTTGCCTATTTGTGCAAAGTTTGAACACACATTTGTAGTTTGCCATCATGAGTTGGTTTTTCTGCGCACATCAAAGTAAATAAACTTCAAAGTTTGTGCGGCCTGCCACACTTGTCGCACAAACTTTGGAGCAATTGTAGATTTGAACGTCAATAATAGAGTGGAGTAATGACGTTATCGAATTTTTTGAGCTACTTCAAGCAGAACTCTCAAAAATTTAATTATATTATGAAAAATTTAATGCAATCAAATAAAATACATTGACAGCGTCCACAAAACCGTCGTCCAATCTGTCAGACATCTTTGCAATAACTGTGCCTTAAAACATTTGAAAACAAGTCTGACAGGGATATTTGTGATCCTGTTTGCGCATGTCAAAGTTTTTAAAAAGTTTGCTCACAGCAGCACAATTATTACTGTGAAACATGAATTTCCACCAAGAAGTTACGGTACATTCAATATCATATATTTGAAGCACATGTCTTGCGCCGGCTTTAGACTTTAGAGTTCTTAGACCAACGGTAATACTTTAATCATATTAATTTTCGTACATAAACGAACAATAATGGTTTTTTTTCTTTGTGCGAGATCTGAACGTATCATTAAAGTAATACTGCTTCGGGCCTCGCTTTAACACGAGTATTTATGTCATCAAATAATTTACTAATCAATAATTAATATTTCAAGGACGAATTTAATAATCTCCAAATAATTAAAAACATATTACTCAGTACTTTAAGATAATTGCAAGGGACTGCGAAATGTTCGAGTTAAGTGTCGGCCCACTCTAATAGGTATAACAGCAGACTTAAGTATTCATCACTTAAGTATTTTAGGAATCTTAACAACGTCAAGATTCCTAAAATACTTAAGTGTAGGACGCCATGATCACAAATTCTTTGTCTTTGTTAATAATTATAAATCGTTAAACGAAATACAATAGCTTTTGATAAAGTCATGAAAGATTATATGTCTTATTTTATAATCTTGTTAACCTACTTTAATAAAGTGTCATCCAAATCATAAATAATATTAAAAGTTTGGTTACATATTATCTAATAATAATTCGAGAAACAATATCTTCTTAATTCGGTACATAACAACGTTGAACATTTATTTCTTACATTTTTAATATTATCGCTATAATCTATAGATACCCTATAAAAACTGGACTTCATGCAAAAAACCCAGCTTTCCGATACCTGAACTCCTAGCCAAGACATTTTCTTTAGCTCTTATTTATAGAATCGTCGATTAAAATGTATGGAGTTGAAATCATACGAGTTGAATGTCGACTTTATTTTATTGAACGCTTTAAATATCAATTTCATACAAAATTAAAACCATTTGAGATATTTCAAATTTTTTTTGTATATGGTTAAAGTAGTATGAAAACATTTTTGAATGGAACTCGACTTCGCTTATACTCGTAGCTTTGAATATATTCGCATGATATAGTCACCGCAGGCACGTTTGCAGCGGATATTCGTTGAACCCAATTTTCTATGGATCGGCCACACATTTCGGCTTTTTCGCGTTTTATGTTGGCTCTGATCTCTTCCAACGTCGTCGGCTTATCCAACGACTTGACGCAGTCCCAAAGAAAAAAATGTAAAGGCGTTAAATTGCACGAACGAGGCGGTAAATCGACTGGTCCATTTTTTGAGATAACACGCCCATCAAATTTGCTCTTCAATAAATCGATTGTAACGTGTTCTGTGTGGCTCGTGGCGCCGTCCTATTGAAACCTTATGCTGCTCAAGTATATCTTCCAGTCATAAATAATAATTCATAATCATGGCCAATCTGCCTGTCTACTAGGGCGAAAATTACGATTGAAAATCGGAGTTTACGCTCTTAAAGTACTGGCCATCGACTTTGAATTTCTGTAGTAAATTTTTAAGATTTGCAGACGTTGTTCGTTCGTGTACTTCACCATGATGAAAATGTTATGTCTACTGACAAAACTGACAGTGATAGTTCGATGTTAAGTAAAAGGGTGCGTCCACAAACTTAATTCAAAATTGTCAAGTCCCTATTGGAAAACCCTTTATTTAAAGAAGCGATAAACAATATGTCTTGACTAGGGGCTGTGATTTAACTTGAGTATTTTAAACAGCAGTTTATCATAGCTCGTTAGCTCAGCGCGTGAGAATGCGCCCAGCTTTTTAGCATACACAAATTCCTCTGTATGTTTTGTTGTACACAATATTCCTATTAATATTCCTCCTCCCGCCTCCATTAATTATCAACATAATGCACGGCACGATGTTCTGTGGAATTTAATGTAACCACAACCGCTAAAAACTATACCACACGCCAACAAATAGCGCATAATTTATAGAATCTCCCCACGTAATTGTTAAATTTAACAATTGTTTATTATTATTTATGTAAAAATAATAATTTTCCCTCAAGTTTGCCGTTATTGCTCGACACCTGAATAAAAATAGGAAGGTAGAGAGAAAAAACATTTCTTTTTCATATTTTTGCCCGCATTCTTAAAGTTTTGAAATTCGATCAATGATCGACGCGACGCGACGAGCGTATTTTTCTGCAATAACAGTACTATATATCCTTTTCCAGGTCTCCAAGTATAACCTTTGCAATCATATAAAAAGTAATGAAAATCGGTTTAACTATTTAGGCGTTGTTACCTTAGTACATAGTCGATAGGCACATAGAGACGCTTTCGCATTAACTACATTGGTAAATAAAGATTTAATTATTAGCCCACTCTTTATCTATAGAGAATATTAAGGCCGTCCCCCGAGCAAACGACCTTGGCCATACATTTGCCGCGTTGGCGAGATCGCGCCAAAACCCTATTATTTTTACTTATCTTAGTTCAAAATTCTCCTAAAAAAAATTTCAAACGGCGAATATGTAGTTTATGATATTGTCGATCTATTGGCGTAAGTTTCAAATAAAAGTAATTTGTAAATCCTAAGGAGATACTGAATGTATGCTTGAATTTTAACAAATTGGTATTACTTTGGAAGCTGATATCATGAGTATAAGAAACAAAAATAGAAAATTTAAAACGACAAAAGGAATGTTGATATACTGAAGATTATTGCTGTATTTTTATTATAACTTTGTAGCTTTCAGATTATGAGTTTATAAGGTTTTAAATACGGTCAATTACGGAATCTCCGGACGGAACGCCCTTAATTCACATTGAATAGCCCACTCTTTATTCATAGAGGATATTAATTATTAACTCCCTCGCAAATAAGCGAATATAACGTAATTTATTCGTCAAAAGTAAATTATTATGCTTTTATTAACTTGCTCACAATAATATTTTCATGATGTTCCCGAAACGAAAATATTATATCCGTTTTTAGGGTTCCCTACCCAAATGGTAAAAACGGGACCCTATTACTAAGACTTCGTTGTCTGTCCGTCTGTCCGTCTGTCTGTCACCAGGCTGTAACTCAAGAACGGCTATAGCTAGAGAGTTGAAATTTTCACAGATTGTGTATATCTGTTGCCGCTATAACAACAAATACTAAAAACATCATTTTTTGGCCTTTTTTGCTCCATATCAATAATGGTAACAGGTAGGTACTTGAATTTTTCACAAAATCCTAAGTTGTATATGTACTTTAATATTTAATAATAATATTTAAATAAAATAAAAAATTAAGGGGGGCTCCCATACAAAATACAAAATTTTTGGCATAATTTTGCTCTTTAATGGTACGGAACCCTTCGTGCGCGAGTCTGACTCGCACTTGACCGATTTTTTCTTGTTGTTGTGATTTGTGACTGCTAGAAAAACACCAGTTGGAACAAACATAAAAAGTAACAACCTTTATAAAGTTTACGACTTTTAGTGTAGGTAAAAAATAAAAATTGCTACTTATTTCTAAGAATTTGTTTATTTGCCAAGAAGCAGTTTATTTGAAAAAAAAAGTATTTAAGTGAATAAAATTATTTAAAATACTTATATATGTAATAAATATTTTAATCTCCTCACTCGAATAAAAAATATGTGATTAAAATTTAATGACGTAATAAGTGCCTTGAACTCTGTTTTGATAGACTGTAGCCTCGAGGCATATACCAAACTTCTACGTCAAGTTTCCAAGTTTGGGGAATTCTATATTTCGGACTTTCTAAATATTTGTGGCTACAGTATACACTATACAGTTAGAAAAGTTATGTACTATCAGGGAAGTTGACTCCTAGGCAGATGGCGGATCGTAGTAATTTGGTCGCGTTAAGTCAAACCGATCAGACCGATCACAGCTTACATTGAATTGACATGAGCCGACCAAATGACTTAGGTCCGTTAACTGCCTAGAAATCAATTTCCTCGATCTTACCTTAATGAGTTTCAACGTTTTCAGTTGTATTGCACGTTCATACTCAATACTCATAATATTAACGTAATGCGCGTGAACGTGTTTACTGAAATTAGCATGAGAATTCTTTGAGTTCCGAGATAGGACAAAGGATTCTTCACTATAAACAATTTCCGTTTGGTAAACGAAATTCGGCGCAATGTCTAGTTTTACATAAACGAGAAGTAATGACTGCGTATACAATACTCGTATACGTCAAGCATAAAACCAAGCAGACCTCTATAAAACATAGCTGAACAATTTTATGGCATTGACCGTTATGTGTGAAAGCGACGAATGGACATGAGATATTTCAATGAAAGTTCCGAATAGGTGAATTAATAGAATTTCAGTATAAAAGGCTTGAGTGAAATAGAATTTGTTCAACTTTTTCCAGCAAAAAATTGTGGACACGTTGAACGCTGTGTGATAGTATGTAAGTTAAGTTTTATTTAACTAGGGTTTATTAATTTGTTTTGCGATGAGATCTAAGCTATTTATCAAGTGGCAAGACAAATGTTGTTCTAAGCAGCAGCTGCGCGAACTTTAGGTTTGCTCCGAATATTTTAACCTCAACTTCGTAGGGTATTACAATAACCTGTAATTTGTATCACAATGTAAAATCGTAATGTATTTCGTGATAAAACCAGTTTTTATCCCTTAATCCTTCGATCGCGGATTCTTGGAAATTCTATTGTATTCTATGTTGTCTGTGCTCTTATGGGGCTTGACGGATTAATAATGATGCAATACTCTCCGCGTTCCATTTAACGTTAAAAACGATCAAAACGCTCAAAATGCTTCCTATTTTGAAATTTGAGCGTTTTCATCGTTTTCAACGCTAAATGGAACGCGGGGACTGTAAAGGAATATACATATAGTACACAAAATGAGCTTAATAGAGCCGTACCTGTGCAGAACAAGTACAAAATGATGATATTAAGTAATTATTATTATTGCTAGTTTTATTAAACTACAAATACTCCGTATAATTAAATTAAAGTAATAAATAGGTCATAAATAATATTTCAATTAGCGTCTCGTAAGCATTGATGTTTGAACAGATGGTATTCGAAACATGTTTGGTTTATTAGCAATTTCTAGCATTAATATAACTTTTACGATCGTAAGACGTAAGGTGTTAGTAGCTAATAAATAAAATACTATTTTTGTGTTCCTTTATCCTTATAAATAAAACTACATATTTGTAATATAATTAAGAAAGGAAATTATGGACTTAGATGAAGAAAGTGCGCAAGAGCAAAAAAGTTTTTGTGATTTCATGTGTTCGCTACTACGCTCGCTTATCGGGAGTTTATATCTCCGTGAAAATTGATAGTATTGTGTATAATATTTTGTCAAGGTGTTTATTTTAAAAGGCGTACTTATTTATTTGAATCCATACTTCCTGACTAATATTATAAATGTGGAAACGTATCTGTCTGTCTGTTACCTCTTCACGTGGAATAAATTCGCTGAAATTTCAGTATATTAATACTTAAAGTCCCAGTAAAGGACATAGAAATTTTTATCCTGGAAAAATGTACGGTCCGCGATAAACTAATGAGTGTCACCTAGTTCTATAAAATAGTAGACAAAGAATTATCGTGGGCCTCATCTAGTTCTATTAAATAGTAGATAAAGAAGTGTTTTATTTCTATTGAATAATTCTAATTGAAAATATTATGAGCGACAGAGACAATTTTGTTGCTTGTGTGCGAAGGCCTTAACTAAAACGACCGCGGGGACGTGGCTTTTAGCAATTTTCCTTAAAATGCCAGGCTCCAGCTTTTTAGGTAATCTACGTGTTACATAAGTGTCCTTGTTACTTGAGTAACAATTATGACGTTATTATTTTCAGTTTGTAGGTTAAGGCAAATTATTAAAATTTTTAAATTAATTAAACTGTTTCAGGCACGATATTTTTGCAAAGGCATAATATAATGTCAAAATATGTTAATCGATTGATTGCATGATTTGTAGTTTAGTAAACTAAGAAGGTAGAACAAACGCACACACATTAGTAGGTAGAACAAACAGACACACACAGTCCGTTGAAAAATTACGCCTTATAACTCGTACGTACCGAACGTATCAACTTTGCAAACAATACGTTGCTGTATTGACGCTGTGTAACCGCAACGTAAGAGAGCAATTTAATCCTTGTTAATTCACTAAATCGCATAATATATTATATTAAACATATGCGTAGCTACCAAATATGAATATTCAATTGCTTTTACTTTGATCTCTTGCAGATATGCAATTTGACCTGCCGTCCTTAATGTAACTCTTTAAAGGGCTGATTATGACGAAGGCAGTCCCTCGTCATTTACACACTGACATGTTGCAGAATTTTGACTATTGTTCCGCTATATTGATTTCTGAGAATATCGAAGAATACGAAAAACTAGCGTTTCTTCAATACATAATATTTTAATCCTTCAGACACCGCGCGCGCACCGGTGATCGCGAGAACAAAAGAATACAATGCGAATTCCTAGAACCTCCGATCGAAGGATTAATAATGGTAACGTAGTTTTAGCTTTTCGTAATATTATAAGCAATTGTTTTATAGATTACTCTTCGAACTTTTAAAATTTCACTCCATAATTTATTCACTTATAGCTAAAAGCCGAGCTTTGTGAGGGCTCGCGTCGTCACACCTTGACTGACTGATGATAACACATCTACTTAAAAATAAAAATTACTTAGACATTAAAGCACAAATCAATAGGCGTGATAGTTTTTCCGTAAAGTGTACCACGAAATATTCAGGTTGTGAGATATACTAGGGCTTGCTTCACTAGCCCTGATTATTGTCCTAGTTGAATATATAATACTTATTATAATATTATTAAAATAGTCAGCCAATATCTTTTGGTTCACCAAGATTTGTCTGTTTTTAGTGGAAAATAGGACATAATTTTAAATGTTAAAAGAACTACTTACATAATATTGAAAGGATCCTTATTGAATATAAGTTCTAACATAGTGTAACATAGTAACGAGAGAGTCCAAAGCTTTAGAAACGTGACCGGGAGTACACTCTTACGTGACTTCTAGGAAGTCAGTACCTCGGGATACGTTATAACACGTTATATCCATCTCATGCGATAAAGCAATACCTGTCTACATTTTAGCTACTTATTTTTTAGGATTTCTTTAGAAAAATACCTTATAATTACCTAGGAAGTTACTGAGTAAATATTATGATAAAGTCGAGTCAAATTCGTTTTTTCAAAATAGGTTTTACGACACTTTTTGACGTCGGAATACATTTTTTTATAGTTTATTATAAATTCAAAATATCACATCGATAATTCATAAATTATAAATGATTGATTATAATTATAAAAACAAGTAAATAATTATTATCTTATTATCCTTATACCTGTACTTTAATAACTAAACTGCAAACTACAGACCGTTAAAGATGTTTTGGTGCATGGACGACAGTGTCACGGGGACGTGAATGAAATATACTTGTAGTCGGTAACTTAAATGACACAAGCGAAAATTTATGATGCAGCCACATAATACTCGAATAACATTAACGTAGGTATAACAGCTGTCCCACTCTCTCAAGTAACAATTTGCAAGATGGCGAAAATAGTTTTGTCCATAAGTCACTTCTTCTTTATTTTTATTTTTTATTTTGGCGCTACGGCTATATATGACACGACGAGTAGTGTCAAGTAAATGGCGGGAAAACTATGTTGACGTAACAATATTTTAGCATCAATTTTCTGTTTTGTCAAGTCCATAGTCTAGTCAGAATACAAGCAAAAGGCAATTCAGTCTTGAAATCAAGTCGGTCGATTCAGTAAAGTGTATCAGTGAAACTTTCGTTGAAGTTTTGGAGGGAACCCAAAAAACGCGTTTCTGGCAGTTGTATTACTTTCCTTCACTTGTAAATGACAATGGATATCTAATAGTTAATATACTACCAATAAGTATTACACTTTAAAAACTCATTTAATACAATTTTAGGAAAACAATACAAAAACACAACATTAATCTTTCACATGCCCTGCAAAACTCCAATCTTCTTTATATCATTATCACTGTTTGTAGCGTCGCAGTATCACTGGTGTAGCACCCTCGTAGCGATTTAAAATTGTCATTATATTGTCACTAATAGTCACTAATCACCATGTAGGATTACATAGTGAGAATATAATGACAATTTTAAATTGCTACAGTGCCGCTACGAGGGTGCTACGCCAGTGCTACGGCGACGCTACAAAGCTAATTTGAACGAAATTAACTTTAAACGTATTTCATTTTTGCTAGCTATAAAGATACTTTTATATGTATCCGTATACGCCTTTAAACTACACGGTAATTACATATTGTTACTAGACCCGGCTAACTTCGTATAATTTCCTTCCTTATTAAATTTTAAAATTAAATTTTGCCAAATCCATTTAGGCGCTCTCGAGTTTAAGCAAGATTAGTAAAATTGAAAGTTCATTTTTATTTATATACTTAGTTTATTATTTATGGCTATTTAATGACACTACGTAGGTTCATAGCACCACGAGGGAACGCTACGGAAGTACGGAGATGCTACGCCAGCGGTAGCGAGTCTTGTTCGAATAAATAATAATTGTATAAGTGAATACCTAATTAAAAGGGGTATCCGCAATCATACGTAATTAATTTATTAAATTATTATATTTAAGTAATTTTTACTTAATTGCTTAACTATAATTTAATAAAGATTTTGACATAAACCTCACTGCCATCTGACCAAACTCTTTGTTAATTAATTAAGGTAAACTTAAGTAGCCTAGTAATAATAATAATTATTATTATTATTATTTTTGCCTGAATATACTTTTAGTGAAGAAGTTCTGTTTATTGGTTTGCGTTACATTTTAATCACATCAATATTCTGCGTAATTAATAACACACTAATAACATTTACCGCTTGCGTAATATCGAAATCCTTGTTCTAAAACTGTTGTATGTTAGTAGCTAAGGGCCAACCCACACGTACCACAACCACAACCACACCTCGTAGTCGGGCGTATATTTCGTATTATAAATGAACTGGACCATTCACACCGCATCGCAACCACATCGCAACCACTGGCAACAACGTAACCACGTTGGCATTTTGTCGGTACCACAACGCAATGGGCATTGTCCAAAAAAAATCACATGTACTTTTTATATTTTTTTTCGTTAAAATAGGGTATTTTAAGAATATAAATTACATAATTTTGAAATTCATTGGCTAGTTTTTTCTCAATAAATTTTTAAAGTTTCGCTCTGACGTCATCATCGGCGGCCAATTGACCTCTGCAGTATGTTTTTCTTCGTTTCAATCTTATTTATAATGGCTGGTTTGTCAAATATAAGTTATCATTATGTGAAAGCTGATACGAGAAGCTTACCAAAAGTTCGAAACGTAATTTTGGTCGAATTTATTGCTAATTTAACGCCATTGAAGGTCAAACTAAGGTTAAACATATTTGTTCAAAAATATAAGTAACTAATGGGTATTTTTTTCGTTTATATACAGAAAAACGATCACTGACCTTATTCCTCGAAATGTTTTTGTAATGAGCAAAATTTAAAAAAAATGGACAATCCCCATTACGAAAAGGTGCAGCGACACCATCGACGACATTTTGTCGTTGCGATGTCGTGTGGTTGTGGTAAGTGCGGGTTGGCCCTAAGTACACCTATTTATGGCGTATAATAAAGCGTATTAGTGTGCAGACAGCGGACCTAGATTGTGGCATAATTGCATTCGTACGAGAGTCAGACAGACGTTTTACATAACGACGCGACGTTTGAAGACGTGAGGTACAGATTTTCAAAGCAATAACATACTTAGTAATAAGAAACCTTATCTATACAACACAGACACCTTATCTATGCTATATGGAGAAAAAACGTTTGTTTATATATTGTTTCTTTTGCGTTAAATATTCGGTAAATTCAATGAAAAATATGAAATGAATTTTAAAGCAAATAAAGCTGAAATGGTTAGAATTTGTGAGATCAATAGCATTTATATACTACCACTGGCTTTTGTAATCTGACCGTTTTTACATCTACTTTAGAAAAGGAATTCAAAGAGACAGGCAGCACTGTTGGCTTAGCAGCTCAGCAACCTGCATCGCGCCAACATGAATTTTATTCATAGACTGAATGGCCCGACTTCCTTTTGATCTCTTTCACAAATATTTTTCCTTTAACGAATAAACTTTTATTTATTTTGTTTAGGTGTTGCAAAAATATACTTGCTATTATAGGCCGTTTTTTTATGTAGATTTGACGTACAATATTTTGAGCGTCATTACTTTTTAAGTAGCAACTTTTACTTTCATAAAATTCACAAAACAAAGATGTTTAGAACTTGTAATGAAAAACTTCAAGAATAAACGTTGTAGTGGTAAGTTTTGTGTGATTAATGTTCAGTGGGAGTCATTAATAACAGTTTTTTACTAATTACTCGGCGCTAGGAGCTCAAGAGCGGAGATAATGACGCGCATTTCGATACAATTTCGCTTTTTCTACTGCTATTCAGATTCGAGTACTCGTACTCGAATAACGAGATCTTTTGATGTATCGATGGTACAAATCGAGAGTTTAAGCTTTTATTCCTTTAGGATTTGGATGACTATTAAATCGAAATTACACTAGTAAGTACATACTCAATCTTAAGTATTAAAGTCAATATTGTAAACATTACGATTTATTCCGCAATTCAGCTACGTTCAGCAGTGGACGGCAATAGGCTGATGATGATGATTTATTAGTGGTATGACATCATGTATGTTTTTATTTCATAAACGATTTTATGAGGCAGTTTCCTTATTATTTAATAAGAGTTTTTCTGAGTCAGTAGCGATAGTCAGAATTGAGGTATGTAATTATGTATATTGTCATATCTGTTGTATTATGTATAAGATGTGGGTGGGATATAAGCATATCCCATTCAAATGTCATTCCGTATTATGATAATCTCGTGCTGCCTTGCTTGCTTGCGTGAGTACGTTTTTTAAATATTTCTATCAATATTTAAGTTGTAGGTTCAATAATTTTCTTATATTCTAAGATGGAACTTACATATTTTTTTATTATCCTATATACGTAGTTTAAAATCTATTCAATATAATATTATGTAGATTTGACGTACTGTTGAATTTTAATAAATATTGGCAATATTTATTAAAATTCAACAGTATGTCTTAAGCTTTAACAAATTTTATTTTTTATTTTTATTTTATTTCTACAGAAAAAATTACAGCTATGCAATAAAGACAATTAACACCTTCACTGCGGGGCGGCCGATTTCGGCCCGCCGTGGAATTTCAGCTGGTGCGGACGAAGAAAACTATGTTCTCTCACTCGGTGCAGAACGATTATCTCAGGTGTTTGTAAAGGTACGACAGAGGCAAATATATATTTGAGATTGTGTTTAAAATTATAGGTATTTCCTATAAAAAAATTATGGCGAGTCGTTATCGACCCTCCACGCACTGGAGGTGTCAAAAATCAACTCAGTGCGGCAGTGGGCCTATTGCGGCCCGCCGTACAAGCAGGCGGTTGGCGACCCGATACCGCACTGAGCGTCCGCCTCAGCAATTAGTGATGTGCAATCTATCGTAAGTCGTAGCTGACGTACGTCGCGTTTTTTAACCGACTTCAAAAAAAGGTTATCAATTCAACCTGTATATTGTATGTATTATTTTCAAAACTGCCTAGTTTTGATATGTTTTACTCTATATCATCAGCATCTGAACAAATGTGACAAATTTCTAAAGTGACATACATATTCTTGTATGTTTTGATGTTTGTGTTCGCACATCTTCGGAACTACTTGTTCGATTAAAGTAATTATTTTTTTTTGTACTGGGTACTATTTAACTTCGGGAATACTGTTCATCAAAATCGGTTCAGTAGTGTTTAAAACAGGTAATTTTGATTCCCAATTACGTACGATTTTGAAGTCGATTTTATCTTTTTAAAATACAATAATTATTCATTTTATAAAATTAACAACGCACGATAGCAGGAAACAAAAAATCATGTCCTTGAGATGAGCGTTAAACTGCGATATTGTGCAAGGTGATATGAAAAACTGGGAGAAACCATGAGGAGTGTCGAATCAAAAAAGAAATTAAAAAAAAAAACATCCTGCAGAATGTGCAAACAAAAACGGGCTTTGTGTTTTAAAAGACAGGAATTTAAATATATTAATAAAAATATATATTTTCGATATCCCCTTATTTTTGTCTTTCCCATCTCTACTAAAAATACTTTCTAGTGCGGTTCGGTTCGATATCGGCCCGCCACTTTCCCTGGTTTATTTCTCATTTCCTGTTTGGCAGATCCTGGGGCGAATCAAATCTAAAGTAGTTGGGTTCAAGGTTATTCTAACAGTCCGAAAACTGTACACCTACATTATGTTTTCGCAAAGTTATAGTAATTTAATCTCACCTTGTGCTGGTGGGTCGAGAAAGGCCCACCCCGCGCTGGCGGAAAAATCATTGGGGGCACACTTTGGCCCGCCGCCGCACCAGGCGAAGGTTTAAGATTTTACTTGCCGCAGTGAAGGTGTTAAAACTAATAAAATTGGCATGCCAACAATCTCACATATCACCGCCATATCACGGTTCAGATGAAATTTGAATTTTAAGTAGAATATTGCAAGTGGAAGACAAACCAGACTTTAAAACCCTGTCTAAGGAGCGAGCATAAATCTTATTTACGGAGCGAGTTTACAATTCAGTTTCAGCTATTACATTTCTGAGTTTTGTTTCCGTAAGTCAGGTTTATGTATACTAATAATTAGGTCAGGCTTTCTGCTGAACTTCGGTAACCGTACTATAGTTTGTCATCAACTGTTATTCAATGCTTGTGGAATCTTATCTTACTAATCTTATCTTATCTTACTAATATTATAAAGGTGAAAGTTTGTGTGTTTGTTACTTCTTCACGTCTAAACAGCTGGAGCAATTTTAATAAAATTTGGTATGGAGTTATCTGTTACCCTGTATTAACACATATGCTACTTTTTACTGCGGGAAAATATTACAATTTATTTTCCCAAATAAGCCGCGGGTAACACCGCGGGGCACAACTAGTTAAACATAAAGTAAAAACTATAGGCCTGAGTAGTAAGTAGTATACATGGTGTACCAAAACACAGCGATAATACATTAGGCTTTGTATATTGTGTCCTTTATATAGAGTTCACTATGACACTAGCAGCGCTGAAAATGTATTTTTTATTTGTAGCAAGCACCCCAGCGTCTTGAATTTTTCTATACAAAAGTTAAGCGCTTCTACTTTCACAGTGAACTATATACAGGGAACTCATAATATATACTAAATCAAATCAGTAATTTTTATTCAGTAGGTATAGTTCTTGCAATCTACGAGTGCGCGTCGCCTTTATTTGTAGTTGAAAATGTGAATAGACATTTTCGTTAGTGTGCGTACCCGACGGAGCAGTCAGTAGCCAGCGAGCCATGTACGCGTGTATAGATACGGTCACTCACACAACTAAGGGCGACGCGCACTCGTAGATTGCAAGAACTATATACTCGTAAACAATAAACATGCACGATTTGAACCACCCTTACGTATTATCACTTTGTTTTGTTACATGCTGTATGTATTTAGTTTTATTTTTTTTTATTATGAAAATTGGGGCCGTCTATGGGCTGTTCGCCCATATCCTTTTTTTATTTAGTTTTATTACCATAATAATTATAAGTCTATATTATAGATTAACGAGCCACTTAAGGCACGGTTATCTAACGAGCAGCCGCAAACAGGAGCGATAATTTTCCGACTTTGCATAATAGGATCAACCGAGCAAGGATAGGATCAGCCTGCGAGAGGTTTACTACGCGATAGTCTTAGACTAAACAAAAAATAAAGATAGAGGTCAAACTACGCTTAGCTAGCTTTTGATGGAAGATCATCTCCTTTTACTCCACTTACATCCGGATCTCAAAAACGATTGGTGGATTTATATCTTTCTTGAAATAGGGTGATACTCTTTGGACCTCCCACTTTTAGATCTCTAACTTAATCCAAAGCTTTTCTATGGCTATAACATAGGGTGAACTTAGTTTTAAATTTGTATACCGACTTTTCGCGTGCAACGTGAATTAGTAATCGGCATATTATTATATTTATTTGAGCTACACCTAGCCTCATGTTCACTTTTGATTCGGAAAGGTGCTACTTAATCGGGATCACTCGCATATTCGTATAATATGGATGATGGTAATGATACAAAAGAGCAACGATGTTACAAGTTTATGACACACAGGGCCGGCAACGCACTTGCAATTCTTTTGATGTTGCGAGTGTCCACGGGCAGCGGTAGTTTTCCATCAGGTAACCCGTTTGCTCGTTTGCCCCCATTGTTTTTTAAAAAAAGAGGACCTTTTCTTGGGCGATGGTCAGCTCATAGAACTTGTTCAAACTTGTAATTTATCCTAGCTGATTTTATTTATTTCGTGTATATTATCAGATTAAAATATTAGGATGCAACCTTTTTGAATAAAACAACATAACATGACATGCTGGATTTGAATTTGATAATAATATAAGTAGCCAATAGTACTTTCATTTTTAACTTTAGGTAGGTATTTTCATACATTCCATCAGTAATAATTTAGTTTAGTTAAGGTTAAAACAAATGAAAAAAATACAATAATGATTAAATTTTTATTTACTATAAGAGACACAATACAAAAAAAAAATTAGTTGTAACAATTTTTATGCAAATTATATCGAATTAAAATTTTACACAGGTACCGACGAACAATATATTTACAGGTAATATTTACATCTCTTTGACTCACTCTTTGGACCCTAAAAGTAAAATATGTATAGGATTAACATTAAAAGTCTTTTCTAATTACCATCTAACCTGCGAGTTTCGGCGTCTCGGCTCAAAAGACGCCGATACTACTACTTTACAATATTTACATTATAATAATTTAAAATACATCTAGACGTACAGTTGTATATTTATACCATTATTACAATACATGTACCTATCCTTATTACAAAACAGACGAACATATTAAAATCCTCCTCCTTTTTGGAAGTCGGTTAAAAAGAAATTTGATGTCTTCGCTCCTGATAAAAGATGAGGGGAATCTGCAAAGAGAGAACAATATTACTCGCTTGTTATACATTTTTCCGGGAAATAACTTTTACATTTATTATATCATAATATTGGAAGCGCAATATTTTTCATAGTGGGTAGAATTACAAAATTATTATGTTGCCAAGCAGTAAGGGCCCGCGACATCATTAGAATCGTTTATTAGAAACCAAATACCATCCAGTACGTAGGGCTAGAGCCTATATCTATTATATAAAAGAATTACCTATAAATATTTATTTCCTATTTAAAAATTTCTAAGAAGAAACTGGTAGTAAAACATTTTAATTTAACGCTCTCAATTATTTAATGTTTTAGTTTGATGAAAGCCTTATAAAGTTTGTGATCAATAAATTCCATCCAAGTCTCGAAAGATCCATAAAAAAGTATTTTAGCAAAACTACTTTTAGGTCTATAAAGCCCAGCATGAGGTTCAGTAAAAACTATTAATAATAGATTTTTATTATACCTCTAAATTCTTGTTACTCCGCAAGACAAAAAAGAAGCCTTAAAAACCAAATTGCTCATTCTCCTATAAAAGTATCTAATATTCTCTGACGTACCTTTACATCACAAACATTTCACGAAGAAAACTATTTAAATAGCTACATTAATATATTTTTTCAGTCTGTAACCTCGAGACGGAGGCACGATATTAAACGGTAACTCGCTTTTTCTGCGCCCCTAAGGGCGATCATTTTTCAAAGGCTGGCAACATTCGCCGGTAACAATTTACCATTCATCTAGATCTGCTTTAGGGCTCCCACACATAAACACGATACGACGTCGCGTCGTGGAAATCAACGACACGACGTCGTAACGTGTCACGAAAAAATTGTTGTGGTCTATTTTTAAGGCATTTTACTTCTTTATAAAGTGACACCCGTTATTCATGGTTGAAAAAATGGGTGGATCCAGTATCTTCTGAGTATCTGTTTTTTCTTACTTTCTTACTAACAGCAGAAGACACATTACGACGTTGCTGTCATAGATTTCCACGACGCGACGTCGTATCATGTTTATGTGTGG
Source organism: Polyommatus icarus (assembly GCA_937595015.1). Taxonomy (NCBI): domain Eukaryota; kingdom Metazoa; phylum Arthropoda; class Insecta; order Lepidoptera; family Lycaenidae; genus Polyommatus; species Polyommatus icarus. The sequence goes on along the minus strand of OW569332.1, from coordinate 11,941,800 downwards.
GAGCCCTCCGAGGGCCGTATCTGGAAAATGATTGGACGATGACGAATCCCCATCGATATTGTAATCTGTCAATTGATTTTATCAATTCAAGTGCACGATTAAGTGATTAAAAAGTGCAGTGGAACGGTGGGCGAATACGGGAAATTTTTTGATATCGAGTGCTCAATAAATAATACAGAGTATAACTGGAAAACTTTCATAATTTTTAATGCATTAAATATGAATACAAAATTAATCGGGCTTAAAATGTTCTGGGGTTCATCCATTAAAACAAAGTTACAAGTTAAAATTATTTACCAGGTAAAGAAGATAAGATTAACATTATAATATTTAAATTATTATCAATGAAACGTCCATAATAGGCGAACATTTCGCTGGAAACTTTAAGCATTCCTTATTTTTCCCAATTAACATAAATTCTCAGATTATGTTGAGCGACCATTTAATTTTATTTTTGCGGCTACGACTTTATTCCATTTATAAAAATGTATAAAATTATCACGGACTTTTTAGTTGCTCCAAATGTGAGTGATTATAAAAAAGTATTTTTTTAAGTAATGAGTTAATGACTTATAACGAGCTTATGACCAAATATACTTCTAGAATCTAGATCTGAGTTCAAACGTTTAATTTAATTTAAAATGTGGGTGAAAATTAAGTGTTGGGTTGCCTCACCACTCGTCGTAGATAAAATCTTTGTTTAATTAAAAAAGTTCGTCAATCAAGTCGACGGAGGCTAAGAGACTACATTCAACCCCGATACTAGATTTCGTAATTTATACAGAGTTGCGCTCGGCGCTTCAGTCACGTAAAAATTTAAATATAAATAGAAAAAATTCACTCACGGCATCCACGAGATCGAAAATTATTTACAAATAAGTCTAGATTTAAAAAAAATTGCATTTTTGATCGCATAATCCAGAATTTCCGATTTTTATTTAGAAAAACAAAATTTGAGAAACGGATGTGGAAAAAACCAAACTAAACCTAGCCAAAATATATCCCAGTCCCACCTATCGAAGTTAATTTTTGTTCTTATAGTATTTTTATATACGAAAAATTTACTTCGATAGGTAGAAAATGAAATATCCTCCAAACTAATATTGACTCTTTTATATATGCGAAGTGAAAAGATATTTAAGGCCTCTATATCCGCCAATGACCTTGATTATTGTCTGTCAGTGCGAATATCGACGTAAATGACATTAAAATAACATTCATAACAGCGCGCCTTGTACGGTGGCGGTTACGACGCTCGCCGCGTCCATGATAGGGCGAAATAGGAGAAAAAACCTTTTTAAGGCTTAATATAATACATATTTCAAAAAAGTAAAAAAACCAAATTATCAACTTATGTATTGCAAAGCAGTAGATATTTTTTATATATTCTTTTGATATATAATGAAGGAGTAAAGTAGTTTCATTCAACGATTTGGAGGTGATTTGGTTTTTTATTTCTTAATTATGTGATACCGATAGAAAAAATATGGCAAAACCAAATTACGTATCATATCATGTAGATTACTAATTATTTTTTTCAGATATAATTTCTCTGTTAATGCCGATGAAAAGTTGTTTCATCTGCACGCTTTTTTCGAAAGAGCAGCCTTAACCTTTATTTTCATTCTGTTTTTTATGTTCTTTTCATGACTGTTATATTTCTCTAGGCACTATTAAACGGGATTAAACAACCACTCGGAGTTTTTATGTTTTATTTGACTGATTTAATCAAAGCTCCTTTTATACGGGGCTTAGTGTCTCAAACGGGAGAGTTCTCATTTCTAATGTACGGCTTCTTTATGCTAACTACTAGCTATTTCCCGCGGCTTCACCCGCGTAAATTAGGAAATTCACGCAACCGTACATTTTTCCACAAAGATAGCCTATATCCCTTCACGTGGTCTATTCTTCAAGTTTGCCAAATAACATAAAAATAGCTCCAGTAGTTAAGATAATAAGCAATTTCATATAATATTCCCCGTTTTCCTTTCCTCTTATTGTTCGCGTAATAAAATATAGCCTATAGCCTTCCTTGATAAATGGGCTATCTAAGAGTGAAAGAATTTTTCAAATCGGACCAGTTGTTCCTGAGATTAGCGCGTTCACATAAGCCCTTTCATATAATTTCCCCCGTTTTTTCCACATTTTCCTCAATTTATTCGCTCCTATTAATTATGGCGTGATAAAATATAGCCTATAGCCTTTCTAGATAAATGGGCTATCTATCACTGAAATAATTTTTCAAATCGAACCAGTAGTTCCTGAGATTATCGCGTTCAAATAAGCCCTTTCAAATAATTTTCTCCCGTTTTTCCCACATTTTCCTCTATTTCTTCGCTCCTATTAGTCTTAGCGTGATAAAATATAGCCTATAGTCTTTCTCGATAAATGGGCTATCTAACACTAAAAGAATTTTTCAAATCGGACTAGTAGTTCCTGAGATTAGCGCGTTCAAACAAACAAACAAACTAACAAACTCTTCCGCTTTATAATATTATTAAAGTAATTAAAGTATAGATAATGTAGTAAAAAGTATGCTTAGTTATAACAGCGTAAGAGCCATCGACAGCAAGACTGCTGAAAATTTTTGACAGTTACTTCCTACTGCCAGACAGTAGACACCACTAAAGTAGAACATACCACCGTCTGGCAGACGGCTGTCGGAAGCAAATTTTATATTTCATACAATGACGAAAATTTGGATATCGCTGGCTCTTGGGCCATAATGTATTTCTCTGAAAATACTATCGATATCTTTGAGTTAATAGTCGGTCAGAAGTAATCAGTCTGACCGAAGTGTATTTCGTAGTCGAAGCCGGATCTATCTATAATCGGATATCACCTTTCACCGAAACAGTAATTTAAAGCCATAAGCCTTCTTCCTAATTAATTAAGTTTAAATAATAAACAAGACGCCTGTCCAATATTGTAAAATTCTTTAATATTATAATGAAAATATACAAGAACTTTTGAAATTAATAAGGGTGGGTCTTGGAAAAAATATAAGCTGTCGTACTCCCTACCCTCTTTGCTTCGCTGGAGTGGCCACTTACAAAGTCGGCCGTGACAAAGTATTATGTTGTCATAATCATCAGCCCTGTGCAATTTTATTATATCCATACAACTATGAGTACTTATAGTATAGGCAATTTAATTTATATTGTACGCAAGTTCTATTCTCTGAAATTCATAATATTTTACAGAAACCGTTCTAAAAGTTTACTATATCCAAAAACTTAAGGTACTATATCCATACAAAATTTAACCAAAATCAATTCAGCGATGAAAGCATAAAGGCCTACCTACCTACATGCATATTTTGCACTTATAATATTAGAATGGATTCCATGAAAAGTTAAAAAGGAATTTTCAATTAAAATATTCGGGTTGAAAGCGTAGCGAAATGATTGTATCGCATGCTTGTTACAATTCCGGTGGGAGTGAAGTGGGTGAGGCTCAGCACATAACTACTACGCTTGTTATTGTATAACTTGTGTTTAATAAGTTCCACGTTTTACCTTAGAATTGCGTAATTTTTAAATAAAATTAGAGAATTGTATCTATACTAATATTATAAAGCGAAAGAGTTTGTTTGTTTGAATGCGCTAATTTCAGGAACTCAGGGTCCGATATGAAAAATTCTTTCAGTGTTAGATAGCCCATTTATCGAGAAAGGTTTATAGGCTATATTTTATCACGCTAAGACTAATAGGAGCGAAGAAATAGAGAAAAATGTGGAAAAAACGGGGAAAATTATTTGAAAGGGCTTATCTCACGAACTACTGAAGCAATTTTTCTGTTATTTCACACAGATAAGAAGTAGACTAATTTGTCTGTGAAATATCTAATTTGGGGAGATCGCACACGTCACACTTTTTGTGTGATCGAGTCTGCGGCTTACATACAATCTGCATGGCGCGCACCATCAGACTCAATCATCAATCGATCTCGATCAAAAAGTGTGACGTGTGCGATCTCCCTTACGCGGGCGAAGCCGCGCGCAAACGTCTAGTATTTCATATTATTTCATATAGATTACACAATATGTTATTTGTAATACGAATAAAACAGTCCAATAGAACGTAAATTACACTGTTATAATTTCAACTGTAGATTCCAGATAATATTATGTAACATAACCTCACTCAGATTTACCGCCCCTGCACGTGTTGTAGCTTAATCCAACTAAACTGTTTTACCCAATGATATTGTATGTTACTAACGTAACTAGATTGGCAGTCTACGACAGAAACGCGTCACCACTTTGAAGATGCCTGCAGGCATATCTGCCATACATAATGACATAATAACATTATGAAGTGACATTGGCTTTTGGGCTATCAAGTGGTTACGCATTTTTTGCATCAGTTTGTAAGACATTGCCACTCTAGTATTTTAGAAACTCATTGGTTTTACCTATGGCACCCGCTCTAAATCAGCAAAATGCCACTTTACCCACATTTATCACGGAATGCCTCACCTAATTTATATAATGCTCTCCTCCCCCACCCGGGCCAGGGCGGGAACCTGCCGCTATAGGGGGCCAGTCACCTGCAACAATGGAAAATATCTTCATCAAATCGAGAAAATTCAATCAATTTGTTTGAAACGGTGATAATTAACTTCATCGATATTTCAATTACGCTCGTTTTGTGTGGCGCTTACATTGTAAATGGGCTCTCAGAAAATTATATTATGTTTTTAAAGTTGTATGTTTTTACCGTAACTTATCAGTTTGACGGTTGATTAAAGATGGTACAATGTATCGAAATAAAGCCAAAATTAACTTCGAGTTTTTCATTTTTAGTTAATTTTGGTTCGCATCGCGATACGTTCAAGACGTTTAATTCATCGCTTCTTTATAGAGTCGCCGATAAAAATGTATTAATTAATCCATCAAGCCCCGTACGAGCACCGGTGATCGCGACAACAATGGCATTTCCAAGAATCTCCGATCGAACGAATAATTGTTGTAACATGAGTCGAATGTCGACTTTATTTTATCGAACGCTTAATAGCTGTCGATTTCATAAAGAAGCGTAAAGAAAAGGTCTTGGCTTACACACCGCAATTTACGACAACCAATCACAATATCGAATGTTTTATTTTTCCGAAAAATATTATATTGTTTTTGCGGTAAACAATATTTTGTTTCGTATTTTATTACTATTGGTTTCTACTTTTTATTCCACGTCAGTTTTTCCCTGGATGGCTTTATTAAAAATCATTAATAACTGAATTTTGTGTATCTGGCGGGTATTGATATCGCGATCGTATTTTTGCCATACGATGTGGTTGACATTATTAAAATCGCCAAGTTACGTATGAAAAACATTCCATTTAAAAAAAATGCTGCTTTAATAAAAATATCTACCAAAGAATATATTGTTTCTTTAGTTATAAAAGGTTCTTATTTAGGCTCGATCACAATCTTATCAAAGGCTTGAATCGTTTAGAGAAAAATATGTTATTATCTCTGTAGCTAAGAAGCACGTATCATATAGCTGACGGATTTATTTTCAGGGTCAAAGCAGGCCGAATTAGGAGAAAGTATTGAAACATATTTGTGCAAAAATATAACATTCCTTCTGCGTATTTGTAAGAAAATTATTCAATTATTTTTGTAAGTAAAAAAGTTTAACAAGCCTCAACTGATGTCGAACATTTTATGGGGAACTCGGAATTTAATCTGGTGCTTGCTCCAACTTTGTGTTCCGTGAATTTCAATACCTACTTAAGAGGCGCAAAGAATAATAATATAAGGAAATTGCGTAAGTGACAAGAATAGCCAAAATGAGGTGGTCTTAGAAAATGATATTACCTATATCAAGAGATCATTTTGTAAGTCATAGACGAGAAGCTTGAGCAAATTCTAAATAAAATTTTGAGAAACTTTAAACAAAATCGAGGATTTTCAAATAAAAATACGTGATGAATTTGATTGCATAAACTAACATACAATTAAGGCCGTCCCCCGAGCAAACGACCTTGGCCATACATTTGCCGCGTTGCCGAGATCGCGCCAAAACCCTATTATTTTTACTTATCTGAGTTCAAAATTGTCCTTAAAAAAAATTAAAACGGCAAATATGTAGTTTATGATATTGTCGATCTATTGGCGTGAGTTTCAAATAAAAGTAATTTGTAAATCCTAAGGAGATGCTGAATGTATGCTTGAATTTTAACATTATAGTCCGGTCATTTTAGACATAAAAATAGTGATCAAATAAAGAAAATTCCGACAGAGCCAAATCTTCGTAGAGACCTTAGGTTTACCACAAGGAATAAAGTGTCAAAAGTCCCCATCAGTCCCATGTGAGCTTAGGGACTTATTCGGGGCCCAAGGTAAACATTTTAGGTTTTTTGGATTTTTCTCGAAAACGGTAAGTTTTATCGAAAAAGTACCTCAGAGCAAAGTTGTAGATCTTAAAATTCTCTATAAAAATGGTCCCTATGATTTTTTCTCTAAGACCCACTATTTTCCAGATATTACGCTTGTAAGAATCACGTTCTACATAATATGCACACATTTCCACACCACCTGTGAGGTAGTGTACTCGGCGCGATTTTTTTTAACGTGGTATCCCCGGTAGGCCTATTCCACGAACCTTTATGACGTTATTTTCAGGAACAATAATTATTTAATAGTATGAAGACTATTGATATGGGTTACTGAGTTTAACTGTCGTTCTAACTTTTTTTTATTATTTTAATCTGACTCATACTCTTCATATTCAACTTCAACAATCATGTTTTCTTCAATTTCTTCTTGTTCTTCTTCTTCTCCTTCCTGTTGATGAACGCTTGTTGAAGTTGTCTCTTCATCAAAATGACACGAATTTTTCTCTCTTGTATTTAATTGAACATTTGAGCAAGAGACACCTTGGCAATTGGTACACGCTGGAGAACACTGCAACCCTACTTTTTTACAGCCACATTTGGCACTACAACCTTTCTTGCAATTGCAAAAAATAGTGTTAAGAAGTTTTTCTGGAGCAGGGGGCAGTAAAGTTCGAATCGGTTCCAAAGTATTATTTATCAATTTCCAACCCCAGTCTTCAGGGTTCAGTTCATTGCCTTGCCATGTCTGAACTTGATAGTATACTCGAAACAAATGTTGAGTAGCAGATGCTGATGTTGGAGGAAGACAAGATAGCTTCGTTAAGTAGCCCGCAAACGATCAAACATCAAACACGTCAAACACGTAGTAAAATCCAAATTTTCTTCAAACACGTCAAACACGTAATTTGTACGTGTTTGACATGTTTGATGTTTGATCGTTTGCGGGCTACTTTAAAAATAAATTTCAGTCTTGACTTACTGATGAACATCCTGGATTTAATTTCAATAGCTTGCATCAATTTCACTCCAAGCAAGCAATAAAATTATCACTTTTCTTATTGATATGTAAATAAATACCTTTGTAATTTCCATAATTACCTTTGTTTCATAATTTTTTTTTTATTATAAAATGTGCGGACCGCGAAGGTCATTTCTTTTCTTAAAATGGACCCCGAGCGAAACTAATTGGTGACCCCTGCCGGTAGCCGGTTTTTGCCGCCTTCGGGCGACAGAGTGGCGCCGTTGCGAGTGCGTGTAGTGTACTGAATTAGGTTGGGATAAAATATGTTATGGTAAAAAAATTATCACCCTATTTTTTGTGGTTTAATGGACTCTCCTTATGACACCTAAGCCCCAAAAAAAAATTTGGCAGGTAGGTTTAATTGCACCCGGTATACGTGGCATATGTGTGCATACTATGTAGAACGTGTTTCTTACAAGCGTAATATCTGGGAAATAGTGGGTCTTAGAGAAAAAATCATAGAGACCATTTTTATAGAGAATTTTAAGATCTACAACTTTGCTCTGAAGTACTTTTTCGATAAAACTTACCGTTTTCGAGAAAAATCCAAAAAACCTAAAATTTTTACCTTGGGCCCCGAATAAGTCCCTAAGCTCACATGGGACTGATGGGGACTTTTGACACTTTATTCCTTGTGGTAAACCTAAGGTCTCTACGAAGATTTGGCTTTGTCGGAATTTTCTTTATTTCAATTGTCTAAAATGACCGGACTATTACTTTGGAAGCTGATATCATGAGTATAAGAAACAAAAATAGAAAATTTAAAACGACAAAAGGAATGTTGATATACTGAAGATTATTTCTGTATTTTTATTATAATTTTGTAGCTTTCAGATTATGAGTTTATAAGGTTTTAAATACGGTCAATTACGGAATCTCCGGACGGAACGCCCTTAAGAACTTTACTAGAAAACGTCGCTCAAGAGGCCATGCGTTGTTTGAATTCATTTTAACTCCCGTGAAAAAAGAGGGGTGTTTAATGTAACGCTTTTACTGTTGTTTTTCATTAGTTATTAGATCGACTTAGTAGTATGGTATAAAATCTAATCGGTCGTGGAGGGAGTCCTGTGTTTGATGGATCCAGGAGATCCCTCCGTACACGCCCGATGACAAATCGCAGGTGGTTTTACTGGTATAAATTAATCTAAGGAAGCGATTTTTTATCTATGGCAACAACAAATGCCGCTGCCTATAATGCTGCGTTTCCATGCTTGCCAAGGCTTGACCAGCATTAGGGATATAATTGCTAGACTGTGCCAGCGTCCATAAGCACAAGCGTGTAAAGAGAGTATCTGACTTGGCTTGCGTGAGCTTGTAGACGCTTGTATCCGATCCGGTGTAGTGTCGGTTTTTGGACACAGATCAAAGGGCGCTTGCTTGAATGTACCATCGAGGAAATTGATTCCTATGCATTTGAGAGACCAACGTCATTTGGTCGATCATGTCAATTCAATGTTAATTGTGATCTGTCGGCTGGGTTTGACGTAACGCGACCAAACTACGTAGGTCCCCGATCTCCATAGGAATCAACTTCTCTGATAGTACCATCGAGGAAATTGATTCCTATGCATTTGAGAGACCAACGTCATTTGGTCGATCATGTCAATTCAATGTTAATTGTGATCTGTCGGTTGAGTTTGGCGTAATGCGACCAAACTACGTAGGTCCCCCATCTGCATGGGAATCAACTTCTCTGATAGTACATAATACACTGACGCATTCAAAAGCGAGATTTGTAGACGGTTGTGCCTTGTGGATGCTTGCCAAGCCTTGGCAAGCATGGAAACGCAGCATAAGACCTGCATTAGTAATTGAGCGTACCTGTGTGGTGGGCTCGAGCTTGGTGGCGAGCTTGACGGGCTCCTCGGCGGGGTACATGAGGCGGCGCGCGAGGCGGGCGAACGTGCAGCGGAACTGCCGGCTCATGCTGCAGTACAGCACGAAGTTCACCGACGACGTGAACAGCGCCAGCACGTCCATCAGGTCACCTGTGATAAATACACATTTAATATTTATATTAGGGAGTGTCTCCGCTGTCGGCGCCGGTTGCCGAAATGGCTGCCGGCGCCGTTTTCCGAACTCCGAAGTTTGCCGAAGTCACGCGATGTTTGCCGAATAGGCTGCCGGCGCCTATTCGGCAAACATCGCTTGTCAAATGACAGAATAATGATCAAAAACATCAGTCTTAAGCTAAAGGACTATGAAAAGTACAAATAATAAGGTCATAAATAAGTAGTCATATTAAAAGGATGCATATTTGAATCCTTCGATCGGGGATTCTTGGAAATGGTATTATATTTTATTGTTGTCGCGATCACCGGTGCTCGTATGGGGTTTGAATCTTGATGGGTTAATAGTGGAGATGATGATGCTGATAAATGTGATCTGCATAGTAGCATAATACAATATCTTTGCTTCTTTAAACAACGCTGAAACTCTCTAATATGTATAAGGAATCTGAAGTTCTGTTCAGTACCTTCGGAAGTATACCATGGGGTTTATAACTGAAGCAAAATCTTACTTTTTGGTAGCTGAAAAAAGGTTAAAGGCTAAGGTAGACGAACAAATAGGTACCTAATCTTCACCTTTTGAAGTCGGTAAAGTCGAATATATTTGAGATTATAATTATTTCTTTTTAAAATTTGTGTATCGGCACTGAAACCTAGCGCTTTACGCATTATCATCGGCTCCCATTTTGAGTGCCAGCGCCGGCAGCCGTTGTTTTACGAGTATACCTCGGCTGCCGGCAGTGTACTTACCGCCGGTTCCCATTACTGATATTTTTGGGAGCCGGCGTCAGCAGCGGAGGCACTCCCTTTATATTATGAGAAAGTGTGTCTGTCTGTCTGTCTGTCGATCACCTCTTCACTCCCAAATCGCTGAACCGATTTTGCTGAAATTTGGCATGGAGATACTTTGAGTCCCGGGAAGGACATAGAAATTTTTATCCCCGAAAAATGTAGGGTTAAACGAGTACCCCGCGATGAACGAGTTTTGGCGCAAATGAATCTTTAATTTTGTCTCGCTAAAACTCGAGAATGGCTGAACCGATTTGGCTTATTTCAGTCCTGAAATCTTCGTGGAAGTCAAGGAAAGGTTTATACGGTGAGAAAATTTTGGAGTTAAGTGATATGAAGTTCACGGGTCATCTATAAGTAATAAAAAAATACGTCTGGCACTTGGGGACTGCCGAGGTAAAACATAGCATTTTTTATCATTATGCAATTATAGTTCGCATACGTCTTGTCACACAAACACCATGCCGAAGTCTGCCGAACTGAAACGACGGACGATGCACGGCCACGCCGCATAAGTGGGTGGTGTTAGGTTTATTTTCGTTACGGAATTTCTTGTTTCGGTCGCCGCGCTCGCGATAAAACTGTACCATAGCTATATAATATTATTGTTGCAAAAATATAAAGTACATATTGTACTACATAATAAGAATTTTTGTCTCTAATAAAACGAGCATTTTTGAGTGATTGATTCAAACTACTAAAACTCCGAGGAAAACTTAGATGAAGTTTTAATTTCTCAGAATTATTATAAAAGTGTTCCATTTCTAAACCATTACTTACTCAATCAAACTGCTTTTCCCTCGAGTTTAATTTCCAGTAAATCTTAAAAATAATATAAAAATCCCACAGAAAGTTTCAAGGTAAACATTTTGTGAGACGTTGAAATTAAAAAGATTGTTCAATTCCTGAGAATTAATAAGATTGATTAAAACCTCGGTAGTACTAATTGAACTTTCTTCAGAACTTCTAGCGCGTGCTTGGAAAAATAAGTCTGAATATAGAAAAGTAACGGAGAAAATATTTCATTAGGCATTTTCGTAGAACTCGCGAACTAAACTATTTATTGGAAACTGTTTTAGGCAACAGACGGCGGAATTACAATTATGTCCCAATTGTCCTCCAAAGACTCGTTGAATATACAATTGCTGAATATATAGGTATTTCTGAATGAAAAGTAACTCAACCGTGCAAGCGCTGGAATAATAAAAGGTGTCTCAGCGCCGATTTTCAACTTTGAAAAATGGTATAAAAAAAAACTAATTGTAATCATAATATTTTTATTGTAGTAAATTAAAGTGTATTAGTGCGGATTTTATGTACGGAATATTACACATTCAAAATGTCTTCCATCACGGCGAATGCACTCTTCAAATCGGACAGGCGAATTTGCCGAGACGCGCCGAAGGATGTCCGCTGATATGGCTCTCACTTCTGTCGTTATTTTAGTGATGTTTTTGTTTTGAATTGCTGGATGACCAGTAACGGCAATTTTGACGATTGACGTACCCTTCGAGGTGAAAATGTGGCCATCACTAAAATAAACGTCGTCCTTCCCGTTTTCCTCCGACAAAATCTCTAACATCTTCTGACAGAAAATTTTTCGCTTTTTGTAGTCTTCTTCTTTATTTTTTTGCACAATTAAGATTTTATTCGTATGAAATTTTGAATCTAAAACCAAAATTCTTTGAATGCTTGACCGATGGAGGCTTAAAGAGGCAGCATGTTTTCTAAGTGAGCGTTTTGGAAGCTCCGCGACCGCAGCGGCGACGCGGTCGATGTTTTCAATCGATCGCACAGGTCTATGTCGTGGTCCAATTGAATGATTTAGTAAACATCCTGTCTCTCTAAACTTCTCTATCCACGACTTAATTAATTAAGTACTCGGGGCATCACTCAAACGGTGGATTTCATAGCGACTGCAAAATTTACGCCGTGCTTCACTCAACGAAAACCCATTGCATAAGTACGCTTCTACTGCGTGCGCGCGGTGCGCACCAGACCACTGCGCCATGGCGACAAAAAAAATGCGCACTCGTCACCTATCGAACGCTATCACTCCCCTCCAGCTAACCCCGAAGGTTGCCGAGAAATTCGTGTTTATTTATTTAAAGTTTAAAGTTGAAAATCGGCGCTGAGACACCCTTTATTATAAATTCATTATTTGGCAGCTCCTGTATTTGATCCAACGTATTTGAAATAAACTTATCATAATATCGATAGTTATCAAGCTATGTAATAAACAAAAAAAATATTAAAACGTTTCATAAATTTTAAAAAGATTGAATACCAGTCTACTGTAACGAATTTATACCAGCCATGTTTGGATAGAAAATCGAAAGAAAATTTTATCACGGTATATACATATCATGCAGGTACCTTATCAATTCTTGTATGGTAGAAAAACATTCAGTTACAAAGTATACAATAAGTAACACATTATTATATTTTCAAATACTTACTAGGCACTAATTGAATCAAAAAAGCTAAAGAGTTGAATTAATATTGTATTATAATAATTTAGTGCTAATATTTTAAATAGTGTTAAATAAAATTTGTACAACAATAATATTTTCGAGATTTTAAACATTTTAAGAATTATTCTTGAACGATTTTCCATTTTAAACAAATTAACGAACAGTTTAGGTGAAGGATGTATTGTAACTTCGTGCTTAACATTTTATTATACGCCATTAGAATTAATATTTACGATACCACAAAATTTATTATCAATGAATATAATAATATTATTATGATAATAATTTGAGTTATGGCCTATGGGCTAACGAGATTGAACCTACTGTTTTGCATAGGTAATATGAGAAGATTATAAAGAAATTAAAACATTTTCTCGTAAACAACGTAGCGCAATATCTTGAAGCTTTCATAACATGACTGTACATGATTTTTTAATTTATTTTTCATTTATTAATGTTCATTCATTCTTCTTTTAAAGTTCTTCATCATACGATAAATTGCATACTTCCTAGGAGCAGTCTTCAAACCGTTAAAAGCAATAAATGGTTATTAATGCATTTTTAAAATACACCTACTTAATAATAATTATATATCTTTAAGTATACATATAAAATTGAAACGCGGAAAAACCAGATAATCAACATTTATATTATGACTTTATTCTGGTTATTTTACTGTTAATTTGCAACGTACAAAGGCATGCAGCATGAATTAAGGGCATTCCGTCCGGAGATTCCGTAATTGACCGTATTTAAAACCTTATAAACTCATAATCTGAAAGCTACAAAGTTATAATAAAAATACAGCAATAATCTTCAGTACATCAACATTTCTTTTGTCGTTTTAAATTTTCTATTTTTGTTTCTTATACTCATGATATCAGCTTCCAAAATAATACCAATTTGTTAAAATTTAAGCATACTTTCAGCATCTCCTTAGGATTTATAAATTACTTTTATTTGAAACTCACGCCAATAGATCGACAATATCGTTAACTACATATTCGCAGTTTTAAATTTTTTTAAGGACAATTTTGAACTAAGATAAGTAAAAATAATAGGGTTTTGGCGCGATCTCGGCAACGCGGCAAATGTATGGCCAAGGTCGTTTGCTCGGGGGACGACCTTAAATGGCAATTCGCTTCAATGATTGACTGTGAAATGAAAATACGTGGAATTGCACAATGGATTCATTTCATTAACATACTCAATAATATTATAAAATATAAATTATAGTGCAATATTGTAATGTAATATTCTGATCGGTACCCAGAAACAGTAACAAGGTGCCCACTCAATTCATATTCAAATAATAATTGACTTGGCAGATATACCTACAATAATATCCATACTGATAATTATTATAAATGCGAAAGCGTGTCTGTAGATGTATGTTTCCTTTTCACGCCCAAACCACTGAACCAATTTTGATGAAATCTGATATGGGGATACTTTGAGTACCAGGAAAGACATGGATACTTAAATCCCGGAAAAATGTACGGTTCCCGAGCGATAAACAAATTTTGGTCATCTAGTAATAAACAAACAACTACAACACAACAATCAAAAGGTCTAGAAGGCGGGCTTTAAAGAACTTAACTAGTAATTATTATTTTTGACAAAAAATTAAAACCGACTTCCAAAGTAAAAACAATAATAACATCCATTTAATATGAACTAAAAAGTATTAAATAATTATTTTTTCCTACCTAATAGCACTGAGGTAGTAAGGTACTACCCTAATAGTGCCTTTTTCCGAATTCGGCTAAAGCTCAACTATTTCTGTACTCAATCTTCATTATTTTGAAGTCGGTACCAGATAGCTAAATCTTCTTCTCACTTCAGAATATTTGAAACTTTTAGAACTGGCACCGACTTCAAAATTATGAATATTGAGTACAGAAATAGTTGAGGTTTAGCCGAATTCGGAAAAAGGCACTATTAGGGTAGTACTTACTACCTCAGTGCTATTAGGTAGAAAAAAATATTTATTTAATACTTTTTAGTTCATATTAAAAGGATGTTATTATTGTTTTTACTTTGGAAGTCGGTTTTAATTTTTTGTTAAAAATAATAATTTCACTCTTTTTAGTTACCTAGTAGGTAAACCTATACTCATCACCTTGATGAGTGGCAGTCTTCCACAGTGCGTTTTTCGCGTTACTTTCTGCCGCGCACTGTAAAACTCTGGAACGAACTGTCACCAGCGGTTTTTCCGGACCTATACGACCTGCAAACCTTCAAGAAGAGAGCGTATTCCAGCTCTTAAAAGGCCGGCAACGCACCTGCAGCTCTTCTGATTTTGCGAGTGTCCATGGGCGACGGTAGTTGATTTCCATCAGGTGACCCGTTTGCTCGTTTGCCCCCTTATTTTATAAAAAAAGGTCTAGAAGGCGGGCTTTAAAGAACTTAACTAGTAAAGAAGGCTTGCAGGTCCAAGCTGCTGATTTTCAGGATTGTATCCATTCGTTAAGCTCACGTTTGAAACGGAATAACTATTCATCTCTATACTTATGTACTTATTCAACTTTTCTACTTTAAAAAACTGTTGTTTTTAACAATTTTGTATTTAACGATTTGCGTAGTCAAGTTATTGTTTTTGAATTTAATCCTTCAAGCCCCATAAGAGCACCGGTGACCGCGACAACAATAGAATACAACAACATTTCGAAGAATCCGCAATCTAATTATTAATTATTAGCTTAAATTATTATTCATAATAATATTATAGTTGTCGGTTTGCGGTTAATATGGTTAATCAGTGTAGCTACACGTGCTCTTTGTGAGCACGTCAGGTGTTATGGTACCTAATTATTAAAACCATTTGATTATAATTATAATGAGCTTAACAAATAATACCGAAATCTAATAGTAATACAACATGCAATAAACACAAATGAACAATAATTGAGGATCTTTTCAAAACGTCCTAAATCGCGTTATTATGTGCTTCAAAACATGGTAGATAATTCTATTCTCTTTATAATATAAGGCTTTTAGTTTATTTCAACCTTTTAAAACTGTCTCACAAAAAATGCGCTTCAGGCAACCTATTCACAATAACATAATAATATAATTATTATAAGTTAAGTAACATAAGGATATAGGTTTTTCAGTAATAGGTACCGGAAAAAAGTTTCTATACTAAAGAGACACTTTTTAATATTATTTAAGTTTTGTAAGAAAAATCTATATATATATTATATATATATATATATATATATATATATATATATATATATATATATATATATATATATATATATATATATATGTATATATATAGGTATATATAAATGGATTTTCAAATGTGTTAGTTGCGCTAAAACTCGAAAACGGCTGAACGAATTGGGCTGATTTTAGTCTTAAAATATTCGTAGAAGTCCGGTTTTAAATTGACACGAAGTTCACCGGGACAGCTAGTCAACAATAAAAAAAAACTGGTCACACACAGCATAGAAGTTAAGCCCTTTTAAAATCTCTTACCGAACATGCTATAGCAGCTCTTGAAGAATTCAGGCGCTAACGCACTCGCGAGCCCTAGCAGTCCCTGCGGCACCTCCGTGGACAGGAACAGCCCTAGCACTGCCAGCAGCATTCGCGTCGTACGGTCTGTCCGACTCGTCCGCCGCGCCGACGCCTCCTCCGACAGAGTTTGTTTCTCTGGCTGCAGAAATGGGAAAAGACGTTTAGTTGTTGTATTTTTAAGAGGTCGAGCAAAAAGTTTATATTAATAGGGTGTGTAGACATCTTACATTTGATTTTAGACAGTGAAGTAAGAAATTCCCTTGTTCCTAGCAAGTCTTTTGAGGAGATCGCTTTATACATTAAACAAAAGATTACATTGTAATATTTATTGCCTTTTAAGGAATATAGAGAATCAATTTTCATAGACCTTACATGTATTGTATTATAAATCTTCCCTTTGAAGAACAAAGACTTTGTAATGGATAAATATAGCGTTATTTAGAAACTTGACGCGTCTTTTTCGGCTCTCCTATTCCACTGCCATCGTCCCGGCTTCCTGGAAGACAGCCTTGGTGCACCCAATCCCCAAAAAAGGTGATCGCTCAACTCCTTCCAACTACAGACCAATCGCTATAACCTCTCTCTTCTCGAAGATAATAGAATCCATTATCAATAGCCAGCTTCTTCGATACTTGGACGGCCAGGGATTACTAAGCGACAAACAATACGGGTTCCGTAAGGGTCGCTCGGCTGGTGATCTCTTAGCGTACCTGACTCATCGTTGGGCTCAGGCAATTGAGTCGAAGGGAGAGGCATTGGCTGTTAGTTTGGACATTGCGAAGGCCTTTGATCGGGTTTGGCATAAAGCGCTGCTATCAAAGCTTCCATCATACGGGCTGCCCGAGAAATTATGTAAGTAGGTCACTGGTTTCTTAGCAGACAGAAGCATAAAGGTCGTAGTTGACGGCGAATGCTCGGAAACTCAGTTTGTTGATGCTGGTGTGCCTCAGGGCTGTGTGCTATCGCCTACTCTATTCTTACTGCATATCAATGACATGTTGCAGACCAGCGGCATTCATTTCTATGCGGATGACAGTACAGGTGATGCTGTATATACCGGTTCCCCCAATATTTCTCGGCAAAATGTCACTGAGCTTACCATCACGTGACCCGTTTGCTCGTTTGCCTCCTTATTTTAAAAAAAAAACTTAATAGGTAATTTGCCCATGCCTGTCTAACTTGTTGAACAGAAGAACAGAAACATTTTAAATTGGAACTTATTGTAATAACTAATTATAAGTACTTAAATTACTTCGCATAATTTCATTTTGCAAAGTTTCTTATTTTGCGAAATAAAATAAGTATTATTAATTTCGCAAAGTTTTAATTCTTATTCTAACTCTTGTGATTATTTTACTTCGTTAATAAGTTTGTCACTGAGATTTCGACAAGCAGCTAAAACAAAATTTATATTTTTTATTGAAATTTATAGTGCGTAAAGATAAATAACTTTATTTTTCTTCATGTTGCTTACATTCTTATATGTCGTAGTTATCTTTCATACTGTTGTAAATCGAGCAATAATTTGTCCGATCAGAGAAATTGGTTCATATTTCAAAGGAAGATGACGAAACTTTGTTATTTGACCAAGTCAAGTCAATAATATTATTATTCGTGAATCGTGATCTCTCTACTGATCTTTACATTACCCAACCCGCCGTCTCCATTAGCGCCTCCGTGGTTCAGTGGTTAAGAGCGTGGCTCTTGACTCGGAGGTCACAGGTTCGATTCCCGCGTTGGAAACATGTTATTTCCAAGTTAGTTCCAAGGCTGATCACCTGATTGTCTGACAACTAAGATGATCCATGCGTCGAATGAGCATGTAAAAAGTCGGTCCTACGCCTGATGTCTCACCAGTCGTGTCGGTCTTCCGTCCCACTGGGTTATGACAGTAATAGGAATAGAGAGTGCTCTCGTGTACTGCGCACACCTTTGGGCACTATCGTCACCGAAACCGGTGTGGGCATTATTATTTCCGGACCAAATTACTTAGGTCCGTCATCTGATTACGAAAAATTTTCTCTGACAGCAATACAAGTACTAAAAACTTCCTTCATGACTTACTTTAACCTACGTGTAAAGTAAATTATGAAGGAACACTTTGGGTCTAAAAACTCTAAAAAGTAAGTACCTTAAAGCGAAAGTTGGAGCCCTAAAGTATAAGTTAAAAGCGTTTGGCACTGACATTAGGGTGTGCCGCATTAGAATATTCTGGTCACGTCAGTAATATCTTCCATTAGTCAGTCCCTAATTGCTAGTAGCTCGTGAAGGGGCTTAAAAAGATTAGTTTTGGGTTAAACTTGAAACCCCATAATGGGAAGATCAAAGGTCGACGGTTACGACCGCAATGTCCAAATTTAATAAGGAGTATATGAAAGTTTTAATAAAATTAGAAATTCGTCTTGCTGTTTTCTAAATATTTTTGACCGACTTCCAAAAAGGAGGAGGCAATACTGTGCACGACAGACAAACAGTGAAAAGTGTATGGGCAATAGAGTGTAAAATAGTGCGTGAAAACAGTGCCTTGCGAATTAATGGGTCTCAAACCCGTGTGGTAGTGCCGAACTCCGTAACGGAAAAAGTAAGAGAGATAGTGTACATCTCGAGCGGGCTATCCTTGTCCCAGACAAGGAATACCCGCTCGAGAGGGACAGCCGGAGACGACCGTTATATCGGGGGGCGGCGAGGTAGTATAAATATAGAAAAAATAGATTTTTGCATTTATTTCTGTTACGGAGGTCGGCACTAACTTGTAAAATAGCAAATTATGTAGAATTAACGAATATGTAAATGAAACAAATGATTATTTTGTAAAAAATTGTAATTTATTGATGTTTAAATAAAAAACTTCATCTGAGGGGGTGAGGCGCAGAATGTTCTAGAAGCTCGGTACCAGGACCCATATAAATATAGGTCGACCGCCATACTGCGGCACTCGCTCTACAACGTTACCCAGCTTCGGAACAACTTGTGTGCTTGACCTCTGAAACAAAAGTGAAAGTGTTGTTATTATTCATCACCCACAGTCCACAGACATCTCATCGCTGACCTAGGCGATCTAAGTAGGGGAATTGGCGCAAGCTGGTCCCCCACATTGCATGGTCCTTCGCAAAGCCGGATTCTACGTCCAGGAAAATAGAAGCCAGTGCGGTCAGTGAAAATGTCCAAATCAAGAGCATCGAGCGTCGCCGATGGGGCCGAACGAGCGAGTCAGACCGGAGTCCAGACGAGGAGCGGAGCATCGACACGCCCCACGCCTCCACCGGTCATAGCAGAGATGGAAAACTACATGGAAACCGCCGAGACGTCCGAAACAGAACAAACCTCGACGGAACAAACCTCTACAGCCACCAGCGAGGAAACAGCAGTAGAAGGGGACTCACGACAGAAGAAGCGTGCGCCCCAGGGAAAGAGAAGCAGGAAAATTTTGGAAGCTGAGGAAAAGCTGGCGGAACTGAAACTGGCAGAGGCACGTGCATCGCTCGCGCTCGCAGAGGCTAAGCTGGCCAGGGAAAAGGCCATGCTGGCCTGCGAAGACGAGGAGGAAAACGAGGTAACAGAAAAGGAAACGGACATGGTGGAAGAATGGCTGCACGGGCAAACCAGTAACCCGGCGGCCGAGGAAAAGGGAAAACAATGTGAAAATGAAGAAAAGAAAAATGAAAATTCGGAAAATGAACCGGAACACAGAAAAACTGAAGAAAAGCAGAAAAGCAGCGACATCACTTCGCTGGCGGCGGCGCTCACACAGGCCGTTCGCATGTCAAGAGACGCCCCCAGGTTCCTGCAGGAGCTTCCCCCGTTCGCTGGACATTCGACGGGGTGGCTCGGCTACAGGGCGGCGTACTACGAAACAGAAGAAATGTTCTCGCACACCGAGAATACTATGAGGTTAAGAAGAAGCCTCAAGGGAGCAGCCCTCGAAGCGGTCGAGAGTCTACTCATCAGCCAACCGGAGCCGCGAGCAGTCATCCAGGCGCTGGAGAGGAGATTCGGCCGCCCAGACACGCTGGCGATGGGCGAAATACAAAAAATCAAGGCGCTGGGCAGGCTGAGCGACAGCCCGCGCGAACTCTGCATATTTGCTAACAAAATAGCAAATGTGGTGGCCACGCTGGAAACACTTAAAAAGGTACACTATATGTTTAATCCTGAATTAGTGAAAAGTATTGTAGAAAAGTTGCCGCCCATTTTGCGCAACAAGTGGTACGATTTTGCCGCTGGAAGAAAAGAGGATACGTCGGACTTGAAGAAGATGACCCTGTTCCTCAATGAAGAAGCCGACAAATGTAGTGCGTACGCGCTGCCCGAGGAGACCGAGCCTCACCCGGAGAGGCCCCAGAGAAAAAGACTGGAACGAGCTTTCGCCACAGAGGTAAGTGGCAGGAAAAGGTGTCCGATGTGCCAGAACGAGCACTACCTGACCGAGTGCAAGCAGTTCATCGGGGCCCCTGTGAACGAGCGCTGGAACATGGCAAAGAAGAACCGCATCTGCTTCCAATGCCTGCGGAGCAATCACCGCCGAGGGAGCTGCGGGGCAAAAAGGTGCAGTGTCAACGGGTGCGGCATGGCGCACCATCGCCTGCTGCACCACTCCAGGCCACCGGCAGACCGGCAACAGCCGACGGCACCTCCACAGACCACGGAACCGGAGGAAGTAGCAGCCGTGGAGATAGTGAGCAGCACCAACTGCATCCAGGAAAGACAGGCCTTTCTGAAGGTTGCGCCGGTCACGGTCCTCGGGAAGAACAGCACCAGAATAGACACCTACGCACTCATGGACGACGGCAGCACGGTGACACTCATCGACGAAGACCTGGCGGAACTCCTCCACCTGGACGGGCCTCGCCACGACATGTGGGTGCAGGGCCTCAGTGACACAAAGAAGTACGAAAACAGCAAGAAGGTAAGCTTCAAGATAAGGGGGCGCCACTGCAAGGAGGAGTACGGCGTGGGCAGTGCCAGAACAGTGAAAAAGCTGCTGTTCACGCCGCAGAAAATACGCAAGGAAGACCTGCACGACTGCGCGCACCTGAGGGGCCTCGAAGACCATCTCATGTATGAAAATGCGCGCCCGAGAATACTACTGGGCCAAGACAACTGGGAGTTGCTGCTGGCCCTCGAGACGAAGACAGGGAGAAGAAACCAGCCGGTCGCATCCCATACGCGACTCGGTTGGGTGCTGCACGGCTACAGGTCGTCGCACACGCAAACTGTAGCTTTCTGTGGCCACACAGTAGCCACAAAGGAGGAAAAGACAGAAGATAACATGGAAAACATGATGAAGAGGTTTTTCGACCTGGAATCACTCGGGATCGAAGCAAGAAAACAGAAGAACGACCCGGAGGAGCGTGCGCTGGAAATACTCAAGAAAACCAGTCGAAGACTTCCCGATGGGCGCTTCGAGACCGCGCTGCTCTGGAAGGACGAGAAGGAAGTCATTCCCAATAACTACCACGACGCCTGGAAGCGTCTCAGGTCCCTGGAAAAGAAGCTGGACCGAGACCCGGGCCTGAAAGAAAAATACGAAGAAAGAATAAGCAACCTGCTGGACTCTGGATACGCGGTGCCAGCCCAGGGGCCGCCTACGGCAGGGAGGACATGGTACCTACCTCACTTCGCCGTGTGCAACCCAGCGAAACAAAAAATAAGGTTAGTACACGACGCGGCGGCCAGATCCCATGGCCGCAGCCTCAATGACATGCTGCTCTCCGGCCCTGACCTTCTTCAGTCGCTGCCAGGAGTCGTCATGCGGTTCCGTCGACACCCTGTGGCGGTAACCGCGGACATCAAAGAAATGTTTATGCGCATCCGCGTCCGGGAACAAGACCGGGACGCACTCCGCTTCCTGTGGAGAGGAAACGAACGAGAAGAAAAGCCGCAAGAGTACCAGATGGCGTCGCTCATCTTCGGAGCCACGTCGTCGCCGTGCACAGCTCTGTACGTGAAAAACAAGAACGCAGAAGAATTCCAGGTAAAATATCCGCGTGCCGTAGCAGAAATAAAGAAAAACCATTACATGGACGACTTCATATCCAGCTTCCCGAACGAAGAAGAAGCCCTGAAGACGTCGCAGGAGGTCGATGTGGTCCATCGGCACGCCGGGTTCGAGCTGCGCGGCTGGACATCGAACAGCGCAGCCCTACGCCGACATCTCGGGAACGACCGAGACTCCAAGGAGGTTCCTGTGGGAGAAGACTGTGCAGACAAGACGCTGGGAATATGGTGGGAGGCGCGTGAAGACCTGCTGCGCTTCAACCTGAACGAGGCGAAGATACCTCGCGCCATCATGAGCGAGGAGAGGGCCCCCACGAAGCGCGAAGCCCTCAGTGTGGTCATGTCCCTCTTCGACCCACTGGGACTGCTGTCACCGCTCACCATGCCAGCCAAGAAGTTCATGCAGGAGACCTGGAGGTACGGCACCGGGTGGGACGAACCCATACCCGAGCAGCTCGTCCCCAAGTGGACGGCGTGGGCAAGAGACCTGCAACAAGTAAGAAAATTAAAGATTCCGCGCTGCTACAACCTGCAACCTGAAATGGTAAGTGAAATGCATACTTTCGTCGACGCGAGTGAAGAGGCCTACGCCGCAGCCGTGTACATTCGCATGGCGCGCGAGGACGGAGCAGTGCACACGGCGCTCGTGGCAGCCAAAAGCCGCGTAGCCCCGCTGAAACCGACATCCATCCCGCGCCTGGAGCTGCAAGCTGCTCTGCTGGGTGCCCGCCTCGCGAAGACTGTGGAGAGAGAACTAGAAGTCGAACTGGTAAGGAAAACATACTGGAGCGATTCCCGCACTGTACTGGCGTGGATACGCGCCGAGCCGCGAGCCTACAAAACATTCGTCGCGCACCGCCTCGCCGAGATAGAAGAAACGACGAAAGTTAGCGAGTGGCGATGGGTGCCGACGAAAGAAAATGTGGCCGACGACGCGACGCGCGCCACCCCGACAGACTTCGGCGCCGCCCACAGATGGTTCAGCGGGCCCGAATTCCTGAAAAAAGAAGAAAAATTCTGGCCGGAAGAAGGAAAACCGGCGGAGAAAACGAACACAGGTGAAGAAAAATGTTTTGTCACGCAACACATCGCGTTACAAGACAGTTTACCCGATATCAATCGCATAGGAAAATGGAAGACGTTAATACGAGCTACAGGTCGTGTACTGCAGTTCATTGACCTCTGTCGTCGCCCGCGAGAAACCGTGGCAGCTGTACGACAACGAACAAAGAAGAATAAAGAAAAGGATGCGGCCTGGGACTCGAAGCGAACGAAGAAAGAAAAATCGGCGCCGCGAATAAATTCGTCGGCGCAAAGAAAATACGTCGCACTCGACGCGCAGTACCTCATTCGTGCCGAGGCACTCTGGCTGCGCCAAATGCAAGAAGAATCCTACAATGAAGAAAGAAAACGAATAGAAGAAAACCGTCCCCCAGCGGCGGGAGATCGGCTCGCCTCGCTGAGTGTCCACCTTGACGAGGGCCTCATCAAGCTGCGGGGTCGAGTGGCAGCCGCAGAAGACATCAGCCGGGAAACCAACAACCCGGTTATCCTGGACGGCAGTCACAGGTACACGAAATTATATGTCCAACAGGTACACGAAGAAATGCATCACGGCGGGGTGGAAGCCACCGTGAACGAGATCCGGCAGAGGTTCTGGGTGACCCGGATACGCCCCACAGTCAAGGGTGTGGTCCGGGCCTGCCTGGCCTGCCGCATACGCCGAGCCAAGCCGACGCGTCCGGCCACGGGCGATCTGCCCGTCGCCCGGCTGACGCACCACGCGCGGCCGTTCACCTTCACGGGGCTTGACTATTTCGGCCCTGTGGAGGTCACCGTGGGCAGACACCGAGAGAAGAGATGGGTGGCCCTCTTCACCTGTCTCACAATGAGGGCCGTCCACCTGGAGGTGGTGACATCTCTCAGCGCCGACTCCGCCATCGCAGCCCTGCGGAGGTTCGTCGCGCGACGAGGACAACCGACTGAACTATGGTCGGACAACGCGACCTGCTTCAAGGCCGCCGAAAAGGAGCTACAAGAAGAATGGGAGAAGTACAAGAACGAGGTCAACGCCCGCCGCATCAGCTGGCGGTACATTCCACCGTCTGCGCCCTTCATGGGCGGGGCGTGGGAGCGCCTGGTGCGGAGCGTGAAGGAGTCCCTACGAGTCACACTGCACGAGAAACGCCCGAGCGACGAGACCCTCTACACGCTACTCGTAGAGGCGGAGAACATCATCAACTCGAGACCACTTACATATGTCTCGGTTGACCCCGAGGAGCCCGAGGCCTTGACCCCCAACCATATATTGCTGGGGTCGGGCTGCCATGTACCTGCACCGGGAAGATTCGAGGAGGAGAAGACATCGGCGCGGCAGCTGTGGAAGCGCGCGCAGCACCTGGCGGACGTGTTCTGGCGACGGTGGGTGAAGGAGTACATCCCGCTCCTGCATCACCGGCGGGAGCCACGCACCCGAGGCTCCGATCCCGCGGTGGGTGACGTCGTTATCATATGCGACTCGAACCTGCCGCGCAACATCTGGCCGCGAGGAAAGATCAAGAGGACGTATCCAGGCAAGGACGGCGTGGTGCGGGTCGTGGACGTGGAGACCGCGAACGGCCACGTTCTCCGGCGGCCCACGAAGAAGATCGTCGTGCTACCGGGAGTGTCGCCTGCGCGACCGGCGGGAGAAATGTGCACGACAGACAAACAGTGAAAAGTGTATGGGCAATAGAGTGTAAAATAGTGCGTGAAAACAGTGCCTTGCGAATTAATGGGTCTCAAACCCGTGTGGTAGTGCCGAACTCCGTAACGGAAAAAGTAAGAGAGATAGTGTACATCTCGAGCGGGCTATCCTTGTCCCAGACAAGGAATACCCGCTCGAGAGGGACAGCCGGAGACGACCGTTATATCGGGGGGCGGCGAGGTAGTATAAATATAGAAAAAATAGATTTTTGCATTTATTTCTGTTACGGAGGTCGGCACTAACTTGTAAAATAGCAAATTATGTAGAATTAACGAATATGTAAATGAAACAAATGATTATTTTGTAAAAAATTGTAATTTATTGATGTTTAAATAAAAAACTTCATCTGAGGGGGTGAGGCGCAGAATGTTCTAGAAGCTCGGTACCAGGACCCATATAAATATAGGTCGACCGCCATACTGCGGCACTCGCTCTACAACGTTACCCAGCTTCGGAACAACTTGTGTGCTTGACCTCTGAAACAAAAGTGAAAGTGTTGTTATTATTCATCACCCACAGTCCACAGACATCTCATCGCTGACCTAGGCGATCTAAGTAGGGGAATTGGCGCAAGCTGGTCCCCCACAAATACGTTCGGGTGTATGTTTTTTTTTGTATGTTCCTCGATTACTCAGTCGTTTGTGGTTCGATTTTCAAAATTCTTTTTGTGTTGTATAGGGTTTAATTCGAATTTGGTACCATGTTCACAAAAGTGGGGATCTGATGAAGGGATCCTTGAGGAATCGAGGGGACTCCTTGAAATTTGTATGGAAACATATAGTGATTTCGATTTTTTCTGAAGCATTTGATGTAAATGGTACCAAACACATCGATTTGATTAATCATCATCATCACAACCAACTATAATTATACCATGGTCATCACACTATGACCCAATTATTGGTACTTTTCGTGATATTTTGCATCGAAGCAGATGTTTTTGACGATGATTTCATTGTTTGTGGACCGATTTTCGAAATTTTCGTGTTGTTGTATAGGATATAATCTTAGTTTTGTATAATAATTACGAAAGTGGTGAGCTGATGATGGGATCTATGAGCAATCAAGGGAAATCCTTGAAATTTATCAAAACGCTCATAGTGGTTAAAATGTTGTTTCTAGTAAGTTAAACATATATTACGAATAAGAGAAATTTCATACAAAGGTGTCTCTTGGTCCAAAGGCACTGAACAGAACTCCTGAAACTTTAAAGATAAAAGTTTGGAAATTGCAGCATCGCTTAGGTAACTGCAATCATTTGCCACAATTTTGCTTACAGTAACATAATGTACTGAATAGTTAACATTCGTATTGGTTATTTACGCATAAATCCTTATTTTGTAGACAACACTAAAGAGAGTGAAATTATTATTTTTAACAAAAAAATGAAAACCGACCTCCAAGGTAAAAACAATCGTAATATTAACTAAAAAGTATTAAATAACTCTTACTTTTTAATAGTGCCTTTTTCAGAATTTGTCTAAATCTCAACTATTTCTGTACATATTACAGTCTTCATTACTTTGAAGTCGGTACCAGTCCCAAAAGTTTCAGATACTCTGACATTACTGAACTCACGATTAAATTAGCTGGTACCGACTTCAAAATAATGAAGACTGTAATATTATGTACAGAAATAGTTGAGATTTAGACAAATTCTGAAAAAGGCACTATTAAAGAGTAAGAGTTATTTAATACTTTTTAGTTCATATTACGATTGTTTTTACCTTGGAAGTCGGTTTTCATTTTTTTGTAAAAAATAATAATTATATCTTATCAGCTAGTTGTAGGCCTCATGAAGTCGTTCTAAAAGTGTTAACTTTGTTAACCTATTTAGAAATAAAATTTTTGATTTTGATCAAGAGACTGTACACAAAAGCTATTAGTACGGAAGCCCTAGAACAATTTTTTGTGATTACTAACAAGCTAATTTTTTAACGACGAACAACATTTTTATTTTAGAAAAATCTCGAAAGTGGTAGCTATCAGTTTTTGTCTTATCAAAATGTAGCTACTCACAAAATATTAGCTTGTGAGTAATCACAAAAAATTGTTCTAGGGCTCCCTCACTCTACAGGTTCTTTTCTAAAAATTTTAATGCATTGAGTTGACTATTCAAGTACCTACCTCGAAAATCTTAAATATTATTTTGCTTGTTGTAATTTTCCATACACACAAGCAAAGAATATGTAGCGGAATGTTATACGTAAATGCATAATACTAGTTACTCGAGAAAGTACTTATATAATAGGTATTTAAAGGAGAAAATATTCGTAGTTTTGGAGAAAATCGTCTTTCATGTCCCCTGTGAGGCTTTCTTCATGTATCACAAACACTAATAGAGTTTTCGTGATCTGGACTGCCCCGAGGCAGGGTGGGCCGACAGGACACAAAAACATCCGAAGTTTAAATTAAGAACTTAAACTATGTATTGCACTAGTAATTACTATGCAATACGTTATTTTAAGTTTATGTTCTTAATTTAAATTTCGGATGTTTCCGTTTCCTGTCGGCCTACCAGGGGGCCCCGGGGCAGTTCAGATGCTGAAAACGCTATTAGATATTCGTTATGAAACGCAAAAAAAGTTTAATTCAATCTGTTGGCATAATTACTGTAAACGACTCCATTACCGCTTGTATTTGTTATACTTTACTTACTCCCGCGGGATATTCTGAATAATAAAGCCTTTTGCGTTTTGAGTACCTACTCATAAAAGATTTATATTATTTTCATGTTCAATTTTCTTTGCTTTGCTTTCATGATATATACCTGCTTATAGAACTTAATTTAATATTTACCTTTGATAATGAAAGTGAAATCTACATTAAAACAGCATCTATTTTGTTCATTATTCACGTAACTAATTATATAACGGTGTAATTATATAAAACTCAAGATGACTGACTGACATGGTGATCTATCAACGCACAGCCCAAACCACTGGACGGATCGGGCTGAAATTTGGCATGCAGGTAGATGTTATGACGTAGGCATCCGCTAAGAAAAATTTTGATAAATTCTACCTTCAAGGGCTTAAAATAGGGGATGAAAGTTTGTTTATAATAATACTTCTTAACGCGAGTGAAGCCGCGGGCAAATATATTATAATGGGGATTGTAAATTTTTTTTTAATTTTGCTCATTACAAAAACATTTCCAGGAATAAGGTCAGTGATAGTTTTTCTGTATATAAACGAAAAAAATACCCATTAGTTACTTATATTTTTGAACAAATATAAAATCCTTAGTTTGACCTTCAATGGCGTTAAATTGGCAATAAATTCGACCAACTTTACGTTTCGAACTTTTGGTAAGCTTCTCGTATCAGCTTTCGCATGAGAACTTACATTTGACGAAACAACCATTATATAATTAAGATTGAAGGGAAAAAATATACTGGCCGCCGATGATGACGTCAGAGCGAAACTTTAAAATTTATTGAGAAAAAACTAGCCAATGAATTTCCAAATCATATAATTCATATTCTTAAAATACATAACGAAAAAAAAAATATGAAAAATACATATTTTTTAATACACAATAATTACACATTTTTTTTTGACAATGCCCATTGCTTTTATCGTTTTTTAATTTGTATTATGTACCAAGGACTGCACTGCACAGAGTCGTGGTAATTTTTGGTACTTTTGGAGACCAGCTTCCATTATCATAGGCATACAGCAAAACTGTTATTTAATCACGCCTACGTGTTATTAAAATGTAATTTTGTACGTAACGTTATAAACGGTTTTAATATGATTAAATTACGATGACAAATCGCCTGGAAAATGAGACCATCAATCGTGTGCCGTATCAGTCGCGGTTTAATCGCGTTAAAGTTAAACGACGAATTTCCCTCGCTCGAGTCACACCGATCGCGACAGACACCCCAATTCTCATACCTCTAATCTCGGATCGATTGGTCTTATTCCGAACTAGCGACCCGCCCCGGCGTCGCACGGATATAAAATATATAGCCACTGAAAAAATGATTAAAATCGATAGCCTATGATCCTTCACGTGGTCTACTTCTTATCTGTGCCAAATAACATAAAAAATGCTCTGCAGTTGTTCGCGAGATAAATCCTTTCAAATAATTTCCCCCGTTTTTTCCACATTTTCCTATTAGTCTTAGCGTGATAAAATATAGCTTTATAGCCTTCCTCAATAAATGGGCTATCTAACACTGAAATAATTTTTTAAATCGGACCAGTAGTTCCTGAGATTAGCGCGTTCAAGTTAGCCCTTTCAAATAATTTTCCCCGTTTTTTCCACATTTTCCTCTATTTCTTCGCTTCTATTAATCTTAGCGTGATAAAATATAGCCTATAACCTTTCTCGATAAATGGGTTATCTAACACTGAAAGAAGAAGTAGTTTTAAAAATTAAAGGGATCAAAGGGACATGAGGGAAAAAGCGACTTTGTTTTATAATAAGTATATATAGAAGCGCTTATTTAATCTCACGCCTAGGCGCAAGTTCTTAGGTCCGTAAGTACCTACTTTGCGTTCAGAAGCTACGCGTAGTAATTTGAATTCGCTCGCTCTATTAACATAAAGGATGGTAACGTAGGTCGTAGTTGGAGGCTTTCTCTCGTGAGTACATAATATCGTGTGCGTTATAATCGAATGAAGCACAGAGGTATCAGAATTAGACCCCAAGGAGTCTCGCGCGGTGAGCCGCAAGCTAGTTGAGCGTCATAAAATCTAACTAGAATCTTAATAACGTTGACGAAGGTTAAGTGTGTTACTAAATTAATTAGAGTGAACAGATTTTAATAAGGTTAGTTAGGGAAAAAGGGCAAGTTTTAGTTTTGTTTTAACTCGGAAAATTAAGGGAAACATTGATACGTTTTGTATGCTCATGTTTACCTTAGAGTTTAGACAATGTTGCCAATATTATAAATTTGAGTTAGGGGAATTTTTGGACCAAGCATACCTTATTATAAAACCTTCCAAATTGAAACCTTTTTTGCAAAAGTCTATACGTTCCAAATTCCAATCCAATCGAAAGTAATGATGAAATACTGTAAATTGCTCGATTTGAACGTTGCCTGAAATTCATAGAATGAAATTTGGGTAACCCGAAAACGTCTACCACTTGTCTGCGGGATTAAGGATTTGAAGGCAATTGAAGGCCCTATTAACATGCATGAGCAAGTATTACGGTTACCTGTCGGCTCACGAAGGATTTACTGTATGTAAAGAGCCTAAAGGTTTGATCTCGGTTTGAAGATTAATTTTTATTTTAAGTATTATTATTATTGAAAGATAACTAATTAATATAATAAGAGAGAGATATAATGACGTAGTTTTACTTTTACGACGTAGGTGCTGTTTTTTTAAATTTCACAATCACCTCTTACTTTTAATATCTTTAGCACTAGCTGCTGAGCCCGTAGATTTTAAAGCCAGATCACGTGTAAAGCTTTAAGCCAGGCGTTGTTTGAAATTTCAAATTTCTAGAATCTAGAACAATAATTGTGTAACGTGTAGCAAAGCAAATTATTAAACAAAGCGAGTTATTTTCGACACAATTTATTACATTATATGCGTAAATATTACAGAATATTTCTCCAGACGTATGTACGTTCATTAGACGAGTCCCTATGGCGAAGCACGTATGTATCGTTAGTGTCAGCTGAAACATTTTTGGGGTGAGCTCTACCAAATGTGAATAAAATGTTTGCTGTATAATGTAAACGAATATTACAAGTATAATTTTGTACGTATACCGACCTGTATGCTAAGAAGTTGTAGTCGGTATGCCAAAAAGTTGCCAAGTGATGCCCTAAATGCACTTCATTTCACAGAGTTGTTTTGGTGTTGTTTAAAATAATGCGCGATCAATGTTTAATTTTTTAAAATAGATAAATAGATAAAGTATGAATAATTGCAATACATTGTTTATTTTTTGTGTCGACTAATCTTAAATATCTCTTCAAAAGAGTTATTCATGGTTATTCTGACACTGAAACCAGATAATGAAATGAATGCGCCGTATACATTATTAAAATGTTCACTTATAGTAATTCATCAGGCTTAAGAACCTTTAGCTTAAAATTAATAAGTCGTTAAACAATAAAAGGAAGTATTTTCCGCACGCTTGGGCAGCCATTCCGAAACAAATCACTAAACGTGCCCATACTTTAAGCATTTTGAGATTACGAATTAGGAATCCAAAGTACCATAAGTTATCCGAAAGCTTAAAAAGAGGTGATAATCAAGAATATTATTTTATAGATTAATATTATGGGTTTTTAATGACTGATGTACCACTTTATTATAAGTTGACTAAGGCTATATTAATTATATTATACGCATCCGCCAAATCGTGCGATTTGGCTGCTACACCTCGAGAAATTGGAAATCGTATTTAAATGACGGCACGATCGCGAAACTATTTCGTTAAATCTTTACGTTTCGCGATCAAGATGACAGAATATACGCAAATAAAGGCAACAAACTGATCTATGATAGCAAAGTGCAGATTTTCGCACAACGACCATAATATTATAATATTACGCTCAATAACCTAAAATTTGTGCACGGCTTACACACGTGTCTCAAAAATATGGTTAGAAAATGTCTGATAAACTATAAAATTAATAATATCTTCCGATGCATAAGGATATTGTGTATAATTACAACATAATAGTTTTGATTTTATACATCGCTTATATTATGTTATAAGTTATAACTTATAATATACTGACTGCAATACTTCAGCATCATAATATTCAAACGTTATAACTCATAATATTATATTATAACTAGCTGACCCGACAGACGTTGTCTTGTCTTAACGATGATTATTTAATTCGAATTAGTATAATAATTAAGAAAACAATAGATTAAAATTAGTATCTTCATGCCAAATTTCATCAAAATAGATTACTAAATAGTTTAAGCGAAAATCATAAAAGTTTATTGTGCAGTAACCGTACATTTTTCCGGGACAAAAAGTATCCCGTGTCCTTTCCCGAGACTCAATGACCCGACAGACGTTGTCTTGTCTTAACGATGATTATTTAATTCGAATTAGTATAATAATTAAGAAAACAATAGATTAAAATTAGTATCTTCATGCCAAATTTCATCAAAATAGATTACTAAATAGTTTAAGCGAAAATCATAAAAGTTTATTGTGCAGTAACCGTACATTTTTCCGGGACAAAAAGTATCCCGTGTCCTTTCCCGAGACTCAAAGTATCTCCATACCGAATTTCATAAAAATAGACTGAATAGTTTAGGCGAAAATCATAAAAGTTTATTGTGCGGGAACCGTACATTTTCTGGGACCAAAAGTATCCCTTGTCCTTTCCCGAGACTCAAAGTATCTCCATACCAAAATTCATCAAAATCGATTGAATAGTTTATGCGCAAATCATAAAAATATATTGTGCAGTAACCGTACATTTTTCCTGGACAAAATGTATCCTATGTCCTTTTCCTGGTTCTAAGCTACCTCTCCACCAATTTTCAGCCAAATCGGTTTATCCGTTCTTGAGATAAAAGTTTATTGGGCGGGAACCGTACATTTTCCGGGACAAAAAGTATCCCTTGTCCTTTCCCGAGACTCAAAGTATCTCCATACCAAAATTCATCAAAACCGATTCAATAGTTTACGCGCAAATCATAAAAGTATATTGTGCAGTAACTGTACATTTTTCCGGGACAAAATGTATCCTATGTCCTTCTCCTGGCTCTAAACTACCTCCCTGCCAATTTTCAGCTAAATCGGTTCAGCCGTTCTTGAGTTATAAGTGAAGTAACTAACACAACTTTCTTTTATATATATAGATAAATCAGAGGCAACAAGGTAGGTTGGAATTGGAACACAAATCGGACCCCATTCCCGTTTATACGATTTTATTGAACTTCGGAACTGCAGAGCTATTGAAGCTTTAAGTTTGTCGGTACTTATTGTGGTGTTCGGTTGGAGCTTTCAGTGAGCCGATTCTACTAAATAGCTTCAACAACAATACAGTTTTGATGCAGTCTCGGTTTAATTAAATTACAAAATTGTACTATCAGAGAAGTTTATTATATATAGGCAGATTGCGGACCTACGTTTGGTCGCGATATGTCAAACCCAGCAGCCGAAAGATCACAATTACACTGAAATAACATAACCCGGCCAAATGACATGATACGCGACCGCGCCGCTATTTAAGGGTGCGTCACATTTGTATCATTTGCGCGATCAGATCTCCGATCAGATCTCCGTCGCGATCATCGCGCCGTATCAAGTATGCGTATCATAGTGTGGACGCCTATTATATCATTCTGCCGATCATACGATTATTTCATACAGTATGTATCAGATACGCGGTTAATAGCGATCGGGGCGTACGTATACACGTATACGATACAAATGTATATTGTATCATTTGCGCGATCAAGTCTCCAATCAGATCTCCGTCGCGATCAACGCGCCGTATGAAGTATGCGTATCATAGTGTGGACGCCTAGATCATTTTGCCGATCATGCGCATATTTGATACGATACGTGTCAGACACGCGGTTAATAGCGATCGGGACGTATCATGATACGCTTCGATGATACGCGACGGAAATCTGATCGGAGATCTGAATGTGAACGAAGCCTTAAATGGATCTCGCAGTGTAGCTTACGTAGTAACTATAATATAATCTGTGGTGTTGCTGCCAAACCGCGCATACACGCTGCCGCCGTATATAAATCGAGCCTAAGGGCGCCAGACATTTCTTGGACGTTGCCATGGCAACGTCCAAGAAATGTCTGGCGCCTCTACGCCGCTGCAAAACGTTGCTTTTCTAAAGTTAAGTTTAAAAACACCACTTTACGGCGACGCGCAGCGTAGAGTCGCCAGACGTTGCTTGGCCGTTGCCATGGTAACGCCACTGGCCACATCGTGATGGCGTCCCGGTATGGCATGGTTCGACTAAAATAGCAGAATTCGGGTGCACTCTTGTGCATCGCTGAAATATTTTATGTCAACAGCTCAGGTGTGCCATGCAGGTTATTTAGTATATGGATGGGACATAAATTCTTCGGAGTCTCCCGCAGATTCCGTACAGCAGCGTGGGTAGATAACATCGATTTTAACTCTATTTACGGCATATTATTTATATTCTATAGTTTTATAATCTAGGAGTGTTTAGTAGAAATTGTAACTGAACAAAATGATGTGTGTTTATGTGTCCTTTATTTTTTTGTATGGATGAATAATTCATGATACGAGGGCATTTCTCAAAGAAACATAGAATCTAAGTCAAAAGTAACTCTCTTTTAGCGCAGTCACTACTTACTTTTACTGTGAACCCTAAAACATTATTTCAGTAGTTGCCAGTTTAATTTAATTATTTTGTAACAATATACCTAATATTATGAAAAATCTTTTTCTTACACGAAATGTTTTTACTAGCAAAGATGTATTATCTTTTTCAACACATTAACAAAATTTAACTACAACCGTGGTCCTACTAAAATACCTATTTTTTGTGGTTAGCTCCAAAAGATAAGAACTCTTTTACATGGCAAATAATTAAAATTTCAGCGTACATTATTTTGTTCTTGTTTTCCAAAGGATTTTCAACAAGCATTATACCGTGAAATATGTCATTTTACGTCAGAATTCGAGATAATTAGGCCCGGATGTGAAAAATGGCGTTTTGTAAAAAAGCTGGGGCTTTAAATGTTTGTTTTGACCTTAAAGTTATATGGAGCATTGTATGAAAATGTTCGCCGCTAAAAGGATATGCTCGCATATTACTTTTTATGCTTGCCATCATTTTAGCATCATCATCACTCTGTTTCCATGCAACAATACTAAAGGCAAATTTTGTTTAGTGAATGTGTCCCGAATAATTTGCATAGGAACTATACGTCATTACATTTTCGTTCCAAATGCTTATATTATTTTACAAACAAACACGGCAGTTACAATCAATTAGCTATAGAGTATAACATAATAATATATTGTTTTCTATAATAACAACAGCAAAGGCAGGCTCCCGTGCGATATGGTAGAGCCTATGGTATTTATTATACAAAATAATTATAATTAGAGCCTGTATGTAACAATTATTACATTTCGCTTTGATCAACCGTAAACAGGAAATCAATGCCACACGTCATTTTGTTATATTACATAATATAATAACTTGCTTTACCTAATTAAAATAAAAGTATTTTATATTAATGTTTGTAAATGAAAGTACGTACTTACGTATATATTTTATCTATTTCGTATTATTAATTTTACAAAATAGATTACGAAAATAATAATATAATATATTGAATTACTTGCACGATATCCTATCTTTCTCCCCAAGTTCGATACTGAATAGAAACTAATAAATCCTACCTTTTACGTGTCAGATCGTAATAGGATTGTGTGTCAATATTTCTCAATGAACTATTTTTACCAAAATAAGGTTGTAGAGATCTCTACATTCATATGTTCGCCTGCCCATCATTTTAGTACAAGTTTAATCTATACTTATTATAAAACAGTCACTTTTTTTCCCTCATGTCCCTTTGTTCCCTTTAATCTTTAAAACTACGCAACGGATTTTGATAATTCTTTCAGTGTTAGATAGCCCATTTATCGAGGAAGGTTATAGGCTATATTTTATCACGCTAAGACTAATAGGAGCGAAGAAATAGAGGAAAATGTGGAAAAAACGGGGAAAATTATTTGAAAGGGCTAACTTGAATACGCTAATCTCAAGAACTACAGGTCCGATTTGAAAAATTCTTTCAGTGTTAGATAGCCCATTTACTGAGGAAGGCTATAGGCATAATTTTTTCAGTGGCTATATATTTTATACCCGTGCGACGCCGCGGCGGGTCGCTAGTAAAACATAATATCATACTTCATACTAATATTATAAAGGGATCTGCTGAAATTTGGTAAATTGCCATACTTCGAGTCCCGGGAATGGACATAGGCGATACTTTTTATACATACCTCGTGACGTTCCAGCGTGGACCTCTTCAGCAGGCGCTGCCTCTTCCTCTCGGTGGTGGACAGCTTGGATATGAGGCACGTACTCAGAACCGATAACGCTATACTCGGCACCAACTTTAGTATGACACTGTAAATCCACATGATCGCGGTCACTAGCTCCTTGTTCTTGGACATCTCGAGCACGTACACGGTCCGGTTGTGCGGCAGCGCCAGGTCTTCCGCGAACTCCGTGTTATTCTCGCGCGTCACCTCGCTCTCCACTATGTTCATCGCGAAGTAGATGGGCAGGCACAGCACCGGGCAGATCACGTACGCGCCCACTATCGCCGCCGTCGTGTTTCGCCTGCTGCACCACGTCCGGTTCCGCTGCGGGTACGCGATCGCGACGTACCGCCACACCGCCAGCGTCACAGCCAACCAGATCGATATCGTGTGGAAGGTCTGGCTGAAGATCGAGTGGAAGTAGACGAACACGGCCCACGTGTACGTGTTCTT
Source organism: Polyommatus icarus (assembly GCA_937595015.1). Classification (NCBI taxonomy): domain Eukaryota; kingdom Metazoa; phylum Arthropoda; class Insecta; order Lepidoptera; family Lycaenidae; genus Polyommatus; species Polyommatus icarus. Next base: position 11,905,442 of record OW569332.1, on the reverse strand, counting down.
GTTGACCTGCGGGCCGATCTTGATGTTCATGTGCAGCGCGTAGGGGATGTACTCGAGCATGACGAGCAGGTCGGCGACGGCGAGGCCGGTGAGGATGGAGTTGGTGGTGCTGATCATCTCGCGGCGGCTGAGGACGGTGATGTTGATGGTGTTGGTGGTGGAGCCGATGATGCAGATCACGATGGCGATGTAGCCGTGCAGGCGGCTGTAGGCGCGGTTGAAGTCGCTGGCGCCGGGCACGCACAGCGCGTCCGTCGCGTTCGCCATTCTCGGGGGTACACGGTCATGTCATCGTGTCATCCGAGGGGTGTCGGCGCCGGTGATATCGCAGCCGGACCCCAGTCCATTGTTGCTTTCTGAAAAAAAAGAGCCGTTCTATTTCTGTTCGAAGTAATTAAATTAAACCTGGATAAAATAAAATATAAAATATTATGCTGTATTGCTTTATTAGCTCCGTCCGCAGTCCGCAGAGAAATATAAGAAGCAGATATAATATTGAACGCTGCTAACTACGTTATTAAATTAAATGGAAATCTCTTTTCCAATCATAATAACATGTAGGTATAATCCATCGAATCGTTCTTTATTAGTTGGTTGAGAAAATATTGAAGACACATGAGTCAGTATTAATAAGCTCTACGCCTAAACTAGTTGTTATTTTTTGTTTTTTGCGGGTTTTTTAAGACAAAAGATAAAATTTATATTCTATCATTTCAAAATGATTATTAAAACCCTAGTTTAATTTAAAATAAATTAGTTATATTAGTGATAATGATGTAGTGATAGTGTAGTGTCAATTTGTATACCAACATTTTATTGCGCTATGTATAAATTAATCTTTCGATCGCGGATCCCGGTGCTCTTATGGGGCTTGAAGATGACACCTGCATCTTATCTGTTTTTTGACGTGATAACGTCTTATAATTCGATATGGGGTGCGCGCCCGAAAAACATGACAGTTCATGCGGCGTTACCTCGCTGACAGCTGCTTTATTTTGGCTATTCAAAATTGTGCTCTATTTCCTACGTGTCAAGTTATGACTTGTGCTTTGTTCGAAGATTTTACTGGATTTCGTGTTTGTTCGAATGTATGTAGCGTTTTATATTGCAAATAGTTTATTTTACTCATTATAAATATTTTAAGACAATCATTTGAAAGAAATACATCGAAATAACTTTAGGTTACAGTCGAAAAAATTTGTTTCTATTTATAGAGATTCGGAAGCGAGGGTTAAGGGGTTAAGGATATTATTATCGTCAGTAAACTGAATTTACAGACAACCGTTTTTTTTTTAATTAAATTGGTTTGTCCTAATATTTTTATAATTGAATTGGGTAGGTATTCAAGCTACTACCTAACTATTGATTTCTGCATTGAACAGCCAGTAACGTTCTTGACCACCTTTTCAATTTGAACACTAGAACTTTTTTCTCTTTATCGGTCTCCCGCAATTATTTAAAACATTAGTCATGGGTACGAATATTTTCTATTTAAAACTCTAGGTTTTCTTCATGCCGAATAAAAATATCTAAACTTTTTTATAGGAAAACTAATTTTTGTTCGTTTCCGTCAAGACAATACGGATCGTTCAAGCACAAAAAACTAAATCATACGCGGTATGGCTGTTTTTATTACCATGTATAATCGAGGAAGTTGATTCCTATGCAATTAATAGACCAACGCTGGACCAGCGTTATTTGGTCGAATATGTCAATTCAATGTTAATTGTTATCTGTCGGCTGGTTTTGACGTAACGCAACCAAACTACTTAGGTCCCCGATTAGCATAGGAATCAACTTCTCTGATAGTACAATGTACCATCTAAGAAATTAATTCATAGTTGCAGGTTGCAGCAGAGCAGTTGACAGTCATTTGATCGAATAATGTTAATTCAATGAAATTCGTGATATGTCAGTTTGACATAACGCGACCAAGTTACGTAGGTCCGCTATCTGCCTATGAATCAACTTGTCTGATTGTTAATTTATAAAATACCTACTAGATTTGGCCCGCAACACCGTTGCGCCAAAAATTCGTTTATCGCGCGGGAACCGTACATTTTTTCGGGGCAAAAAGTATTCTATGTCCTTTCCCGGGACTCAAAGTATCTCCATGCAAAATTCCAGCAAAATCGGTTGAGAGGTTTTGGCGTGATGAAGTAACAGATAGACAGACAGACAAACAGACGGACAGACAGAGACACTTTCGCATTTAAAATATTAGTTTGGAAGTAAGTATGCATATTAATTGACTCTTAGAAACCTGACTGTACGTTCTATATTTTGTTATTCATCGATAGGGTTACTTTGCTAATTGAAAGCATCGCGAACAATCAGGTAAATTAAAAAAATGTTCACTTCGCAAACAATTCCTTGAATTTGTTAATTAATTAAAAGCGTTGACTGTAGGTAGGTCAATCGATATGCAAAAATATGGGCAATGGGCATCTTAGTAATTCCATGAGTAAATGGCTATTTAAAATATGGTGTAATTGGAACTCGGATCAGGGGCGTACCGCGTAGCTACCACCGTATACCAATTATACAGGCCTCCGGGCCAGTGGAGGTCATACCAACGTGCACAACCAAAAATTAATGAAATCTCAATTTTTTCTATTGACAAAAGTCAAGAAAGGTAAACCTTCCTAAATGGACAGACAACATTTTATATGTGCCAAAGGACGCTACGCTTCTGACTCGGATCCTCTTTATTTATGTTTTTCCGGGTAGTGTATATTTTAGGTATCGCAACTCCTTTGCGCCAAAACTCGTTTATCGCATAGGAACCATGCATTTTTCAGGACAAAATGTATCCTATGTCCTTTCTCGGGACTCAAAGTATCTCCATGCCATTTCAGCAAAATCGGTTCAGTGGTTTGGGCGTGAAGAGGTAACAGACAGACACACTTTCACATTTATAATTATTATTAGTATGGATTGTCATCTATAGTTTGTTCAGAAACCGAGTGCATAATAACCAGGGCAGTAAGTTACTGACGCGCTAGTGAAACTTTGTCACGCAGCTCAGGGTGCGATTAGCTCGCTAAAACTTATAACCTCCTCCTTTTTGGCAGTTGGTTAAAAAGTAACCTAACAGTATTTTCTTACATAACAGTGACATTAATAATCCTAAAAGGTACAATTATAAAAAAATCTAATAGATAGATCTAGAATATTTACACTTTTTTAGTTCTTAAAATATGTATTTAGATAATGCAATTGTTGTTATCATAATCATAATTTTCCTTTCTAAATTACAACAAATAATAAATCTTGAGGGAACTGGGAATATATTATGATTAAAAATATTAAGGTAAGTAAATAATAAGTATACCTAACATTAAAAGAAAATAAAATAATATTGGAGATAGAAAGAAAACGTGCGCGAAATACAATATTATTGATCTGGAAGCACAGCAGTGCCCTAGCCAAGCTCTTTAGCAAAGGCACGGCCGTACCATACTTTTCTCGAAGCGGTTCGCGGCTATTTCACACCCTCCTTATCTTCGATGTTAATAAAGCTGGAGATTTAGAATTTCGATGACTAGGAGCAAGTATTAAAACTAGCTTAGCTTCCAAGTTACATTATATTCTGATTAATAGTTTACTAGTTACGGATGGTCAAAGTTACTACGTTTTGTCACTGACTGACAGATCATCAAAATTCTAAGGTACTTCTAGCAGACTTAGAACCTTGGAATTTGGTACCCGGATAGGTCTTTATGCACAATGAAAGGAAAAATTATGAAACTGGCCAAGTTCGAGTCGGACTGGCGAAGATAGGGTTCTGTACCGTCAAATTGTATGGGAGCTCCCCTTAAATAAAAGGTTTATCAAATTTTTATAATTTATTATTAAAGTTGAAATACAATTGAGTATTTTTTGAAATTTCCAAAAACCTTACTGTTACCATTATGAAGATAGAGCAAAAAAAGCAAAAAACCGTGTTTGTTGTACGAGACCCGCCATTCCTAAATTATTTTATTTTAATAGGACTATTTTATTTTATAGCGACAACAAAAATACATAATTTGTGAAAAATTCAACTATCTAGCTATTGCGGTTCTCGAGATCCAGCCTGGTGCCAGACAGACAGCGAAGTCTTAAGACTTTGTTAATATAGTAGAATAGTTTTAACGTGACCTGAAAAGAAAAAAAACCTTAAAAAAAGAAATGAAATCCCACCAAAACATTAAATGTAAAAGGAGCCAAGCAAAATATTGCATAGCTATGCAATACTTCTATCGTCAAAAGTTTTCAGATCACATTCAAGCCAAGCCTTCAACTTATTTTGTAATTGAAATCAACATTCAGTGAATGTATCAATAGTTTTCTTTATTTTAAAATGATTATAGTGGCTTTGCAATGAGCACTAGAGAAATAATCAGCGACTAATTGGATTTATATGGGTACCTGCATCGACCAGATGCGTCGTTACGATAAACTAAAAAAACACTTTACGCTTGCCGTCTGTGTAAGTATGAACTCCTCCAAATATGCAGTTTTATATTTATTTCTTAATAATTATGTGCTCATTGCCGAGCCACTATAATAATTTTAAAATAAAGAAAACTATTGATACATTCTCTGAATGTTGATTTCAATTACAAAATAAGTTGAAGGCTTGGCTTGAATGTGATCTGAAAACTTTTGACGACAGAAGTATTGCATAGCTATGCAATATTTTGCTTGGCTCCTTTTACATTTAATGTTTTGGTGGGATTATAATAATACACACTGACAACTAAAACTTATCTGTAATCAAAGTGTCTCATAATAAGGGAACTCTTAACAGAAATATTGCGTATTGCGAGTTCAGAGACAAAAAGGTTAGCTATACTTTTCCTCAGTCTATTGCTATAGGTTGAAATTCTATACCTATAACTAGCTGTTGCCCGCGACTTCGTCCGCGTTAACATTGTATAATAACAAAGATGGATATAATTTTCCCCTTTTTGTGGTTCCATAAACAAATGGTAAAAACAGGACCCTCTATTAAGCAAACGTCAAACGCAAACGTCAATAAACTTTCATGTTTCTAACTTAAGAAATTACGGACTTTCATTGAAACTTTCTACCCCAATTTCACCCCCTTGGGGGTAGAATTACCAGAAACGCTTAAATACGTATCCAATCATTTTTAATCAGTAGCCCAAACATAAAATTTCATGTTTCTCACTCAAGAAATGACGGACTTTTATTCAAACTTTCAACCCCAATTTCACCCCCTTGGGGGCAGAATTTCAAAAACGCTTAAATACGTATCCATTTATTTTTAATCAGTAACCCAAAAATAAAGTTTCATGTTTCTAACTCAAGAAATGACGGACTTTCATTAAAACCTTCAACCCCTATTTTTAATTAATAGCACAAAAATAAAGTTTAATGTTTCTAACTCAAGAAATGACGGACTTTCATTCAAATTTTAACCCCAATTTCAACCCCCTTGTGGGTAGAATTACCAAAAATGCTTAAACACGTATCCAATCATTTTTAATCAGTAGCCCAAACATAAAATTTCATGTTTCTCACTCAAGAAATGACGGACTTTTATTCAAACTTTCAACCCCAATTTCACCCCCTTGGGGGCAGAATTTCAAAAACGCTTAAATACGTATCCATTTATTTTTAATCAGTAACCCAAAAATAAAGTTTCATGTTTCTAACTCAAGAAATGACGGACTTTCATTAAAACCTTCAACCCCTATTTTACCGCCTTCGAGGTAAAATCTTCAATATTCATTCCTTAGTGGGTGTCTACTTAATAAAACAACCCTATTCACCAAATTTCGTGGCTGTAACTTTAACAGTTTTTGCTCAGCGATGATGAAGCAGTCAGTCAGTCAGTCAGTCAGTCAGGACATGTAATTTTATAAGTAAGTAAGTAGATAAAATATTAATCTTAGAACCTTTTGTTTTAGCAAAAAGTATACTTAATATAAATATTTGTCTTGCGAACATCTATTAATTTGTCACTTCTATCAATGCTCTGAGCTTTTCTGAAACTTCTTTAAGGAGGGCTTATATATCAAGTACAAAATAATATTACATTTGACAGCAAGCCACTAAAAATTATTGTTAAGGTAAAAGCACTAATGGCAGACACTTTAAGGAAACATAAAACATTTGAATGTTATAAAATATATATTTATGAAAATAAAGGATTGATAACTTCTTCCATGTCTTCAGTAACTCTTACAAAATAAAACTATTATAATAATTAATATCTGACAAATCAATAAAAAAATATATTATTGGTATTTTTGTAAACTTAGTCATAAGACTCATAAGAGCTAATAGATGAAATCACAAAAAACGAACATCACTAATAGTAGACACCAATATGAACTAATAGTTGACATAGAACATTACATTACATTTTACATTTTTCCTATTATTAGGTTCCTTTATTTTTTTTATTTACCGTTTTTAAAAAGATTTCATTTACTTCATCATAGTAGTTCTACATGCATCAGAAATATTATTCACGTTGTCTCCAGATTCTATCCATTCTTCTTCCATGCTGAAACTATCTTTCCTCTTATTTTTATTTTCATATTTTTTCCTTGCTTTATTTTCAGTCTTTAGTCTCCATGCTTCTCTTGCCTTTTCTTTTTTCACATTGTTTACGAAAACTGATCTCATTTTAAAATTTTGTTCCCGAAGGGGTCCCTAATATTTTATTTTCACATCAACATATAGCTTGAGAATCTTATAAAATTTACAGTGTTAAAAAATAATTTAAATAATAATTATTTTATGGTATTTTTCTCGTAAATATCATCTATTAGTTCCGTGTCGAACATTAGTGCTTTCTTTTGATTCAACTTAGTTGCAATATGGGCAATCTGTTTTGGTATGTTATTTATTTACAAATATTGTAATAATTGATAGAAGTTTTAATTCTTTGTTAGCTCACACTGCTATAGCTATATGTGGATGTGTTCCGATACTGTGTATTTCTATTATAAATTTTTATACAACAAAACTATTCAAAAATATATTTTCTAGAAATATATTGCTTTTAAATTTGAATATAATATTTTCAGAGTACTATTCCTTAGGAATAGGCTATGAAAGTAATGGGATAATACGAGTTTAGGCTGAGTGTGTATATAAACTTATCTGGGTACTTCAAACGAGCCTTATTACTCTTAGTGGTGCTCTACAGGCCTAATTACGAGGACTGCTTGACTCGTAAAGGATTACTCCACACAGGAAATACACAATACATAAACTTAATGACTCGTCTATTTCTTATCTGTAATAATAAATCCAGTGCCTATTCCAGATAGACAAAAAACCTAACAAAATACATTAATATTCAATATAATTAAGTTTTACAATATTCTTAATGTAAAAGATATGAAATTAAAGTTTAATCTCCTTAAAAACTCATGGCCGTAAATAATAATTTATAATTTTTTGATTTACGATAGTATTTTTTGTAGTTGAAGGAGTAGGAGAAGTAAGGAGAATACCGAAAATAAACTTTTCATTACAACATTCATAATAGTTAGCGAGTTATTTATATGAGCTAAAAGTATGACGCATATATTAAAAGATCCTCAGAGAGTTAAGCCTGGCTCAAAAACATAATTACTTCGTAATATGACACCCAGCTATGGGTGGCGGCTAAAATGTTACGAAAAACCTTCAGCCTACCACCATATATAATATAACCACTAAATACGCTAGTATTCAGTAGGTACAAAACTATCATAATTCATAAAATTTCACAAAGTAAATTCAAGGTGAAAAAAGTTTTTTTCATTTAAACATTAAAAGCCCAGGTATTTTTGTCCACTGGGCATAGTCTACAGACTTTCACGTCAACAAAGAGGTTTTTTATACAGAAGTTTAATCTAATTTTCAGTTTGTTAGGGCCTAGACATTTTTGTTATTTAGGCGATGGCCTTTATGTGATTACTTGCTTCCTTTGCCTTTTATATAAAAGTCCAAACACATTTTTAAAATCAGTTGTTGTAAACCCAATTACAAAAACCTACAGACATACAGAAAATATTTAAGGACAAAAATTATATTCTATATCTAGATTTGGAATATAAAAAAGTAACATAAAATATGAAACATGAACCAAAAAAGTTGTTTTAAATAATAAATTGACGACGAATGATGTTTTTATGCAAATTATTCAGAATTTACATACTTAAGACTCACGATCAAGCATTAAAATAAGCAAAAAAATATATTATCCTCCTAAAAATGTTTTAACAACAAAAATTATAACTATTTTAATTTTTTTATCATTAAATGTAATTATTATTCTGCACATTTCTGTTCAAGAAGGGAATATAACTACAAATCCGAAATGAACTTTTAGTGAATATGTAAAAATTAAAATGTAAAAATATGTAAAAAGACGGTTACTGTTGATGACGGAAAGAAAAGTGATTCTTTCGCCTATAGATGAGTGATCTACAAGCGAAAAATATCACTTTTTATGAGACAGCAGCAAAATACTCGCTTATCAAAATAAAATTTATGACTGTATATTTAGGTTTTAGGTTAGGTTTAAATATTCTTTATTTCTCAAAAGATTACAAAATCGCTTACGAGAAATAAATTTTTTCATTTGCAAAGAAATAGTCTCAAAACGTAGTCAAATTCTAGGCACAATAATTCAAAGTAATCGTTTAATGCTGGTAGCTGTATCATGAGGGCGAAGACAAACGCCTCTCAAAATATGAGATATATAGCTTCGGGTATTCCCAGATACTCAGAGGCCTTCAATACTTAATATTAGTAATATAGGCCCTGACATGTTGCCGGCATAAATTCTTGTAAAGTCTTTGAATTAATAAATTGTTTTAACGTGAATGTTGTGCTCTTAGTAAAAAGTAATTTATAAAATGTCCATACTAATAAGTAGTACTAATATTATAATAAAATTATTATAAATGCAAAAGTGTGTCTGTCTGTCTGTCTGTTACCTCTTCACGCCAAAACCTAAGGAAAGGACATAGGATACTTTTTATCCCGGAAAAATGTACGGTTCTAGTGCGATAAATAAATTTTGGCGCAACGGAGATCCACGAGTCATCTAGTTAAGTCAAAATATTTGTTGGAAGACGACCAAAAGTCTCTATAGCTTTATTATCAGAGATTTTTGGTCGCCTTTAGCCTTTGACGTCTTTGTCGTCAACAATGTAATCCCACCAAAATATAAAAATATGTAAAAAGAGCCAAGCAAAATATTGCATGTAGCTATTCAATACTTCTGTCGTAAAAAGTTTTCAGATCATATTCAAGCCAAGCCTTCAACTTATTTTGTAATTTAAATCAATATTTAGTACATGTATCAATAGATTTCTTTATTATATAATTATTATAGTGGCTGGCAATGAGCACAAGCTACATGCAATATTTTGCTTGGCTCTTTTTATATATTTTTATATTTTTGGTGGGATTTCATTTATTTTTTGAAGGCTTTTTTCTTTTCTTTTCAGATCACGTCATAACTTTTCTGTACTTAGCTTAGCACTCATTCTCTGTCTCCTTTATATATTTTCTTTGAGGCTTCGTTAGTTCTATAGGTGGACAACGTAACGTAAAATAGAAGGTTCTGAGTCGATTATTATATTGACGCTTTAATACTTGAAGGTAGTTATTAGCAGTACTGATGTAAGCATCTTGACGTTCCTCGCAGGAAAGGAGCACACCTTATTTCATGTGCTAACTTAAAACTCCCATAATATATCGAGCGAGTAAGGAGTGTATATCGCAGTACTATTTACATTTGTATTTTAATCGAATTTAATTATAGTTTCGTTGTTAACGTTGTTAATTCAATTTTTATTTAATTAATACCATTTTTATTAAGTACATAACTAACTTAAAGGCCTTAAGCCGTAAAACAAATATGCAGTCGAAACTCATACTGCTCTTGCAAAGTTACAATTAACATAAAAATCTTTTCTTTTATTTCATAAAGTATTATATTATTATCACATATATTTTTTCAGTTTTTATGTTTCCTTGTCCAAAGGATGAAAACGGGACCCTATTATTAGTAAGTCTTTGCCGTCTGTCGTCTATCCGTATGTCACTAGGCTGGATCTCGACAACCGCAATAGCTAGATGGTTGCAATTTTCACAAATTATATATTTCTGGTGTCGTTATAAAAGCTAATAGTCCAATTAATATAAAATAATTATTAATAGGGGGCCTCATACAACAACCACGATTCTTTCCCCTTTTTTGCTCTATATTCATGATGGTAACAGTAAGGTTTTTGAAAATTTCAGAAAATATTCAACTATATTTTATCTCTAATAATCTATATATATATATATATATATATATATATATATATATATATATATATATATATATATATATATATATATATATATATATATATATATAAAATATAAAATATACTTTTTGTCGCGGAAAATGTACGGTTCCCGCCCAATAAACTTTTATCTCAAGAACGGATAAACCAATTTGGCTGAAATTGGTGGAGAGGTAGCTTAGAACCAGGAAAAGGACATAGGATATATTTTGTCCAGGAAAAATGTACAGTTACTGTATAATATACTTTTATGATTTGCGCGTAAACTATTCAATCGATTTTGATGAATTTTGATATGGAGATACTTTGAGTCTCGGGAAAGGACAAGGGATACTTTTGGTCCCGGAAAATGTACGGTTCCCGCACAATATTTTTTATGATTTTCGCCTAAACTATTCAGTCTATTTTTATGAAATTCGGTATGGAGATACTTTGAGTCTCGGGAAAGGACAAGGGATACTTTTTGTCCCGGAAAATGTACGGTTCCTGGACAATAAACTTTTATGATTTTCGCTTAAACTATTTATCTAGGGTCACGGCAGTGCCCCAGCCAAGCTTTTTAGCAAAGGCACGGCCGTACCATACTTTTCTCGAAGCGGTTCGCGGCTATTTCACACCCCCTTTATCTTCGATGTTAACAAAGCTAGGGATTTAGAATTTCGGTCACTAGGAGCAAGTATTAAAACTAGCTTAACCTCCAAATTACATGAAATTCCGATAAATAGTTTAATAGTTACGGATGGTCAAATTTACTACATTTTGTCACAGACTGACAGATCATCAAAATTCTAAGGTACTTCTAGCAGACTTAGAACCTTGAAATTTGGTACCCGGATAGGCCTTTATTCACAATGAAAGGAAAAATTATGAAACGTACATAGGGTTCCGTACCGTAAATTTGTATGGGACCCCCCCCCTTAAATATTAAGTTTATTTAATTTTTATTATTAATTATTAAAGTTAAAGTACAATTAAGTATTTTCTGAAATTGTAAAAAACCTAACTGTTACTATTATGGATGTACAGAAAAAAAGGGGAAAAAGGTTTGTTAAGTAAGGTTTGTTAACCATTAATAATTTATTTTATTTTAATTGTACTTTGAGCTTTTGTATCCACACCAGAAATACATAATTTGTGAAAATTGCAACTATCTAGCTATTGCGGTTCTCAAGATCCAGCCTGATGACATACGGATGGACGATGGACAGACAGCGGAGATTTATTAATAATAGGGTCCCGTTTTCATCCTTTGGTCAACCTAAAAACTAAAAATAATAGTAAGTATATTATACATTATTAAATAAAAGAAAAGATTATTATGTTTGTAACATTTTCAAGAACAGTATGAGTTTCGACTGCATAATATTTGTTTTACGTGCAAAGGGCTACTACTTATAAAATATAATCAGTACTGCGATTTACACTCTTTTCTCACTCGATATAATATGGGAGTTTTAAGTTATCACGTCATGAAATAAGTTGTGCTCCTTTCATGCGTAGAGGAACGTCGAGACGCTTTACATCAGCGCTGCCCAAGGGTAATGCTAAAAATGACCACCTTCAAGTATTCTATAATATTATGTGAATATAATAATCGACACAGAACTCAGAAGTATTTACGTAACGTTGTCCACCTATAGAACTACGAAGCCTCAAAGAAAAAATATAAAGGAGATAAAGAATGGGTGCTAAGCTAAGTACAGAAAAGTTATAACGTGACCAGCACCTGTAGCATGGCTACAGTAGAAATACGAAAGTATAGACAAACAGCGGAGATAAACTGAAGGTGCCCTTCCAATCTTTACCGCGGCTAGCCGCGATTGACAAAAATTTAATTAAAATGCTCATGACATAGATTTTAGTCTACGTCACAAAGTAGGATTTTATTTGAATGTTTAGGACTAACTTATAGTCTATGTCATAAAGTAGCATTATATTTGATTTCTTACGATCGCGGCAAGCCGCAGTAAAGATCAGAACGGCACCTTCAGTTTATCTCCGCTGTTTGTCTATGCTTTCGTATTTCTACAGTAGCCATGCTACAGGTGATGAAAAGAAATGAACAAAAACCTTCAAAAAAGAAATGTAAAAGTAAAAGGAGCCAAGCAAAATAATGCCTAGCTATTCAATACTTCTGTCGTAAAAAGTTTCAGATCACATTCAAGCCAAGCCTTCAACTTATTTAGTAATTTAAATCAACATTCAGTAGATGTTTCAATAGATTTCTTTATTTTAACATTATTATAGTAGCTTGGCAATGAGCACTCGAGAAATAATCAGTGACCAATTGGATTTATTGGGTACCATCGGCCACATGATGCGTCGTTACATACAAAAAACACTTTACGCTTGCCGTTTGCAGTTGCAGTTTTATATTTGTTTCTCTTGTGCTCATTGCCAAACCACTATAATAATTATAAAATAAAGAAATCTATTGAAATTACCAAGGGTATAATAATTTTTAAAATTAGTTCAGTAGTTATTGAACCTATTCATTACAAACAAAGATACAAAAACTTTTCCAAACACGAAACAAACTTTTCTGAATTTATGATTAATACAAAAAAAATATTAATTTTGTAAAGTGAATTTAAGATTATTGATATCATATTAATATCAAAAAGTCAACAAAATAGTGATGGAAATAATTTTTAATTTCAATGTTTTAAGTTATTTTGGTTTCGGACGATAATATGATTTTCTGAATTTTTACGTCATAATAAATGTTTTGTATTTTCATACATTACATTGTTTTCACGTTTTATTTGACAAGAGTCCATAAAAAAGACATATTTTCTTTAAATTGTTGTCATTTTTGTTGGTAATTTCTACATACGACATATTTTTAAATTAAAAGTTATCACTTAACAATGGCGTAAGTGCCACTTCCGACAAGCAATCATTGTTTTTGTACAAGCAACAACGTCAGTTCTGGCACTTCCGACAAATCAGCATTACTCGTACTCCGTTAAAAAGGTCGGAAGTGACTTTTCTCATATTTATTCATAAAATACGGGATACTACTAATAATATACTAAACGTAAATAACTTATAGAGCACAACCCTGAAATTTCATGATTCTACTTTAGATGATTAAAAAGTTATTCACAATTTAGACTTTGAATCGCTCTCCTGTAAAGTTGCTGTTTTTCACAGCCGGCATTGTTAATAGTCATGGGCGATTTATTAAAATAAGGTATGATAAAAGCATAATTTTAAAATAATACTAGTGGCTCGATTCACTCCTTCTCTATATAAACTATTACTGTGGGAAATTTCATGCACGTCTACGTTTCCGCATTTTTCGTCAAAAGGGGTCCAAAGTTTTTTGCTCACGTATATAGATAAATATCGGTAAATTGTTGTATCGACAACCTCTAATTTCGGAAGGCATTTGCGGAAATCCATGATCCATAAAGTGATTTATCGTGGGGTCTCTACTCTCTACACCATCGTCCGCGTCCGACACAATAATGTAAGATTGTGTTCGATTATTTCTGTTTTACCATAGAGAGTATTATAACAACTGTTTTTCCTGTAACTTAGCTTAGAATTAAGTATTTTATCCTAATCCAAACCTTCTATAAGCCAATTTTCCACGAACTCAAATCTTTTTACACCCTTCTAAGCCAGCTGGTATGGGTGTAAAAGGGTTTCAAATAATTAACTAGGTACATAATATATCCATCATCACAAATGTTATGTTACTTCATAATATAAAAGTAGAACTGGTGATTGGTGAGATAATAGTCATATAAAAATTCTCAATTTATTAAATTTATGTAAAAATTATAATGTAAATTGATAGCCAACCCTTAGGTCCCTTGGGTAACGTGTCTAAAGAATAGCGGTTATACAGTACTACAGGGTCATGAGCATGACTCATGGCTACGATAAGAGCTGAATTATGTAATATATTCACGTTAAATGACATCAAATACTATAAATAAATAACAATCCTTATTTAACTTCAATTCAAGGTATTTCTAAATCCCTGAAAATCGAGTTTTAACAACAACATCGTCTATAAAAGGTCTCCTTTGTTTTTAAAGCGCAAATTAGAATTTTTTACACTTAATTGACTTTGCGAAGCTTTTAACATTTATTTTTATTCCAAAGCTTCGAGCGAGTAATGGATATCATATTTATTTAACGTTTGAAATATAAATATCACCTTTTCCTTTTTTGAAATAACGTTACCATACTGGAAAGAAATATTTTTTTTAAGTTAGGTATTCTATGGCACTGGTATTTTCCTGATTTTTAGTAACAAAGCCTAAAAAATCGGCCAAGTGCGAGTTGGACTCGCGCACAAAGGCTTAGGCACCATTAAGGCGAAGCCTTTATAATTTGGCTGTAGCGATATCGATTTTTCTCAGCAATAACTGAAGCTAAGAAATTAAAGTTCATTGTCAGTATTCATCATGTCTTTGCCTTTGAATAACCCATAGCATAACACGATTTCGATAGGTCAACTTTTATAGCACAGAATAATCAATCAAAAAGACCTAGCTGTAAAAAAGGATTCCTATTTTGCCAACTGAGGAGAGTGATTTAAGCTTCCAAAATTTGTACATAGATTAGTTCAAGCTGTACTTTAATTTGCCTATAGCTTATATGAAATAAACAATGTGTCCCGACACCGGTGTCCGATCCTTTAATGTCATGATTTATGGCATATTTTATCGACAAATTGGCCCTCAATTTTTTTTTCTCTCACGGTTGTAAAATGGCAGCCATTTTAGTTTTTCTCGGGCTTTCACACTAATCTGACCAGTACTTCTCATGTAAATGTCCTATCAAGATAAAAAAGGTCTCATTTGCTAGCTAAATTTGTGGACAACGCTTACACAGGCAATATGTTATAAATTTCATGGAATTAAATATAGAAAAACCCAAGTTTAAGAAAAAAAAATGGTGTATTTTTTATTAATGGCTCTTTGTAAAAATCTAGCAGATTAAACTGATTCTTTTTTATTTTAAAAAGATAAAGGAGGTTTTCATCTTCTAAAATTATTTTACTTCAATGCTCTAAGGCAGATAGTTTAGAAGTTATAACGATTTTCTTATGATGAGGTGGTCAGATTAGTATGAAGCCGGAGAAAAATTTTTTTTTCAAAAGTTGGAGAAAAATAATTATTTGAAAGCCAATTTGTAGACACATTGTATTTATGGTTTTTAAATTACGCGACAAAAACCATTTTGTCGCGTACGCCCTTTCCATTTCTTGCTGTTCCATTCTATTCCAATCTTAAACATATCCAACACGGTTTTTTACTTTAACGCGGCGTCACCTTAATCATTATAGAGAAAAATGTGTTGTTTTGTATGGAAGACCCTATTAATTATTTACTTTATTGAAATTTTATTATGAATTATTAAAGTTTGAATACAACTAAGTCTTTTATGAACAATTTAAGTGCCCACAACAAGCAAAAAATGGAAAAAAATCACGTTTGTTGTAGGGAAAAAAATATTTAAATATTAAGTATTAGAATTAATTTGTTTGTTATAGGGGCAATATACACAATCTGTAAAATTTATAGCGGTTCTTGAGATAAAACCTGGAAACAGACAGACGGCGGGCGGAGAGATGGTCAGACGGACAGACGCATATACAGATAGACAGACGAACAGACAACGAAGTTTTAATAATAGGTTCCCGATTTTGTTCTTGTTGATATCAGTTCTGTATAATAAGTCATACGGTGCGTCCACATTTGTATCATTTGCGCGATCAGATCTCCGATCAGATCTCCGTCGCGATCATCGCGCCGTATCATGATCGCTAGTGTGGACGCAAAATTTTGTATCTTGTAACATTTAATGGTGGCAGAATAAACGTTTATTTATTTCTATTTTATTTTTACCCTTTGGGTACGCAACCCTAAAAATCAACAACATGCATCAAACTACGCCACTTTGCGTAGTCTATTATTTCTATTCTTTTTTAAATTTTAAATACTTACCGATGAATTTGCCGTCTGTTAGCATAGTTTAACTGACTAGGATTGAAAAACACTACTCGTTTTTCAATTCGATAGTTTCTGTAAACACAATCAATACGAATCTACCTACGTATAATAGACCAGTGGTACTCAACCTTTTTTATACGGGCCACAAACATGTTTTGATCTTGGGGTTGCGGGCCGCAACTAAAATTTTTAGGGTTAAAAAATAACTTTCTTCATAATTAACGATTTAAAAACTAAAAATAAATCACGTTTTTTGCACCATCACTTTGCACCAAGTATTATGCTAGTGGGAGTGAATTTTAAAATGCTTAAACATCACGCGGCCCACTGATAAAGTCCCGGCGGGCCGCAGGTTGAGTATAGCTGGTATAGACTATTAGCTATGTCCCACACTATGCGCTTTCGTCTTCAATTTTCGGCACCTTCTTTCATTCAACTTTCGTTTAGGCACATTCAATTAGTGAACGAGTCAACGACCACAACGCCAACATTGTCATTTTTGTTTTTCGGATACGGTCAGAGGGCCGCTGTTGACTGCGCTATAGCGCATGCCCTTGACGAACAGAAAAAGGCACAGTGTGGACAAAGCTATTGCTAATGCTTGGCCTTGGGAATATCAAATTATATGTTTACATATACGCCAAACAATACGATATTTACATCTAAAATATATTCAAATAATAGCTTGTGGTGATGTAAATACCTCTGTGCGAGTTTAATGATAGGCTTGTTTGGAAAATTATAGCGCTGTTTGAATTAATAATACAATGTAGGTTAATCACTGAATTAATTAAAATGTATATTTTGTTACACCCTTTGTATCAGGGTTTATTTGAGTACAATTACAAAATTGTCCATGTTTTATTGAAATATATTGTGTTTCTAACATAATATAAGGCAACGAACCAGTGTGGGATAAAATTGACTATGGATATAGGCTATAGCGTACGATTTCTCTCGTTTTTTACATAAAGAAAAAACACATCATGCCTTCTCCTAGATAAATGATTCACAATTACCCAGACAGAAATAACTCAGAACATTTAATGATGATTAAACTCCAATTTATAGTTTGACATACTTAATATTATACTTAATGTAAATTGGCCCTATGTCGAAATCTTCATTTATTCAGTTAGGTAATTCATATTCGTCTCTGAGTTAGTCCGCATATGAATCCGCAAGTGTTAGGTTTAGAAATAATACTAGATATTTGTCTGGAAACCATAAATATTCATAAAAATGATTCATAGGATTAATAGCGTTGGTGACACCTCGTGTCAAGGCGGCAATTTTCACCCTGTCACTATGACGCCAAAGATGATTTACCTTATCGGCTATTGTTCATTTTCGCAGGGCAAAAACCGCAACGCAATGTCGTCATCGTGACGCTTTACGATTTCGCTAAAAGCCACATGCCATGTTCGATTAAACAAATCGTGTACCTAGCTACTAGCTACTGTACTTTGTGCTGGAAAATATTTTTCATGGGTAGATTACGAACTCAAGTAAATTAGTCAGTTTACTTAATAAGTATCAGTCGACAGATTCATGACTAAAATGGACTTGACGTGATGACCTAACTGCTTTGTTTATTGAAAGAAATATAAACGTATACCTGGCTGCTATAATCTTTAATTGATTTCTGCTAAACAAGAGTGTTGATAAGTGAGCGGAAATTTCTCATGCACCCTGTCCAACGTCCATACAACAGTTATTAGGCAATCACACTCGGAAATTGGACCGAGAGCACCCCTTGGGATAGCGCCTTGAATAACAGACAGACAATACCTGTCTGTCTGTTATTCAAGGTGTGACGATTAGTAGTACACATAATAGTGACGACCTCCGTGGCTCAATGGTTAGAGTGTGTGGCAACTCAAGCTGGGGGTCGCGGGTTCGGATCCCGCCGACGGAACAAAAAGATTTTCAATGTTCCTGGGTCATGGATGTGTATTAAATATGTATATAATAAAAATTTTAAATATAAGTATAGTATAAAAGTATTAAATATATTTCCGTTGTCTGGTGCCTGTAACACAAGTCCTTCAGGTACTTAGCACGGGTCCAGACTGACGTGGTGTGAAGCGTTCATAGATATTGTTATTATTATAACATTTACTATATTATGTATATGTCGCAGCCAACTGGTTTAAATAGCCGATCAACCAAACAGCTAGCCCTTTGACTGAACAACGCCATTCAATCACACGGCTACACGTCGTTTAGCCGACTTGTTGATTGCAACGTTCAACACTACAGCTAGACGATGCTTAGCTTATTGGTTAAATGGCAAATTAACTAAGCTGACCATTAGTTTAGTTTTATTATTACACAAGCGCAATGATGATAAGCAGAATAAATTGTATACTAACTCATTTTGAACACAATTTCAATGAATACCTTCGTGATGCATTTCATAATCCTGTATATTCTCCTCTAAATTCGAATTATTGTTTAAATTTTGATTCACTCGTATGTGCCCCCATAATTTCTGTCACTTTAATAACACTTGTAACGTATATTTACGAAAAATATCTTAAAACAATCACAAAACACCGGCTAGTTGACGCCATATTGTAAACAAAACGCACCTAGCCCCGCGGTAGTGAGCGCTGAACTAATTCAATCAAACGGCGGCAATTTGAATCAGCTGTAGTGTTGAACTTTTCGAGCGACTGAAATATTCAATTAAAAAGCTAGCCGTAAGATTGAATGGCGTTGTTCAGTCAAAGGGCTAGCTGTTTGATTGAACGGCTATTTTAACCAGTTGGCTGCGACATATGCAACACTTTCATAGGACAGATCTATAGTTTGCTATACAGAATCAATGTTTATTCTGTTTCAATGCTTTTGTAGAATTAGCACTTTTGTGTAATAATGAAGCTTTCTTATGATCATCAAGAAAGTTTCTTTCAGGCGTGTATTTATTTTACAAAGCCTCAAAACATAAATAAATATTATATATTTACACTGTATAATGTATATCTTCTAATCTAATATATATAAATCTCCTGTCACGATGTTTGTCCGCGATGGATTCCTAAACTACTTAACCGATTTTAATGTTTTTTTTTTTATGTGTGCTTTTTTCCAACTTGAGAGATAGGATAGCTTAGATCTTTAATTATAGTCGCAATTTTATTTCATTGCAAATTATTTATCTATAAAGAGCGACCATTGTTTATGCGACGCGGGTCACGGGATAACGATGGACGTTACCATGGTGACATACTTATTTAGTCACTAATTCAATAAAATAATACGGGCGATATACTTTATATAGTATGGCCATAATATGGCAAAGAAACGTTTGCCGGGACAGCTAGTTGTGATATATACTTTAAATGGGGCAAAGTAAAATGGCCATTTAATAGAAAAGGTTCTCACATTTTGTTTTATATTCAGTGTTAGTTATACTTTTTAGAACTTCTTTTGTTTCAGCTAACAATAGGTAAACTAATATTTGTGTGCTTGTTATTTCCCTGATAATTATTTCTTTATTCGGTGACTTTGATGGAGGTTGACAAGTGAGGGGCTGGCAAGTGGCGACGGCTCGTTTAGTTTCTTGTGAGTTGTGTGCGTTAGGTTTCGCACCTCCTAAACGATGTAGAATTTTTTGAGTGAAAATGGTCTTAAAGGGAAAATTTATTTTTGAAATTACATATTCTCAAATTTTTTGTGTGATGTTAGGTATAATTTATCACGATTAGAAATTAAACTGTATACAATTATGGTGCTAGGTATAGCTTCGAAAAAATCTGTACCCATATTTCGGCTAAGAATATAACTACGAATATATTTTAAAGTTATTTATATAAACGGTCTGGCGTTTATATAAATAACTTAATAATAAATTCGTCTGAATCACAAGCTTCTAGGTTAAGTAATAAGTTTCTTTCAAAGAATTCTTTGAAGTGAAATAAGATGATAGCAATAAAAGAATAAGCCGGTATACCTTGAAATAAACTTCTATAGACGGCTTAGGTAACCTCGGCAACAACTTGTTTTTGTGGGAACTTTAACTTGGAATTCTGAAGCCAACAACTAGCTTAGAAAAGGAAACTCCTGTTTGCATTTTATTTAAAAGTTCAACTTTTTTCTAATTCTTGGAACATCAAGGTTCCAACTTCAATACCGCGTCGATCCAGGCCGGATCCTATTTTTTTTTTCATGAAATAACGGGGCAAACTAGCAAAAAATGGGTCACCTGATGAAAAGCAACTTCCGTCGCCCATGGACACTCGCAGCATTAGAAGAACTAATGGTGCGTTGCCGGCCTTTTAAGAGGGAATAGGGTAGGGGAGGGTAGGGAAAGGAAAAGGGTAGGAGATTGGGCCTCTGGTAAACTCACTTACTCGGCGAAACACAGCGCAAGCGTTGTTTCACGCCGATTTTCTGAGAGCCCGTGGTATTTCTCCGGTCGAGCCGGTCCATTCGTGCCGAAGCATGGCTCTCCCACGTCAGGTTATCCACAAAAACTGATGTGATTCTGATGTCATGATTCAGTCAATGCGTCGAACGATAATTAATTATTTTTTTTTTTAATATTCGACCAATCAACTTAATCGGGGTACCAGTAACATAATAATTATTATACCACGGGAAGGACGTGAGCTATTAGCTGCAAAATGTAGTATGATTTCCGGTGGGATTACTTTTAGTTTTAGTCTTGAGCTATGAACCCAAGTGTGTATGTAGCGTGCAAGATAAACGTTCCTCCATTACGCTGAGTAGTCTGGTATCGACGTGCCGACTCCCGAGACACGATGGGATCCTCGACCTATCCTTGCCGCCAATATATTAACTGCCTAAAGGCTTCAAACAGAAACGGACTTTATAATATTCAATTGCTCTTAATTTTAAACAAACCTTTTATGATAATAATGGCCACTTTAATCTTATTCAACTTAAATAAATTCAAATATACGAAAAAGAAAACCATTTTCTCAAACAATTTGCGTTGGGGCTAGTGATGTCTAAAGAAGTACTAAGTACATTCTGCCACTGCCCACCCCACCAACGAAGTCGCAGCTGACGGTCACTAGTATTCATAGTATAAGTCCCTTATTTATTTTACGAAGTTTCGGTTGGGAGGGTCATGAAAATCTGTTACTGGCCCCAGGTCTATTACGCATCCCCGGCAAATTGGGGATATCGGTCGGGGTATGTGGGACTCTTGTGTAGTCTACCCCACAGAAATAAGATCTGATCTGTGGTCTACCCACTAAAACCCCATGGTGCTCTACTCGTAGCTTATGCCTTGCGGGTACGATAGAACCTACTACAACTAGATAAGTAATATACCTAGATTTAAATGTTTCGTTTAAAAACTAACTGTTAATATTATCCTGCCGAAAAAACTATACGAGAAATCCGTATTCAAATATAATATTTTAATACAAGTGACGCAAGCAACTCCCGTACATTTCTCTGGGATAAAAAGTATGTGAGTACCTTCCCTGGACTAGAAGTATTTCAATATCAGATTTCAACGAAACCGGTGCAGCGATGTGGGCGTGCACACCACGGTGTACGAAAGTAAAAATTGTAAGATAAAATAATAATAATAATAATAATAAAATATAACTATATAAATAGTTATGATGTATAATTAAAATTGCTGCATAACTCAACACGTATTTTACAGCATTTAATTCCATTGTTTTTAAATTGCTATATTTCACGGAACTTTAAGTTGAATAAAAATATGATAAAATTAAACAATTAAATAAATAAATAAATAAATAAACGTTTATTCAACAAAAAATTTGAACATTAAACAAAGTACCTACAATTAAAATAGAAGAAGAAAGATACGACACAATACATCAAGATTTTTAAAACAATGTTACAGGATACAAACAAAATAATTACGTGTTATTATTTAAAAGAAAAACTCAAAAAGATCTCATTTAAAAAGAACAAAATTATACTAACATTATTTAAGGAACTCTTTTAAACCTTTTACAAAATTAACTTGTTTAAATCGCTTTGAGACGGTCATAAAAATAAAGTTATGTTGCTTTATTTCCGTATGCTTCAACCTACCTTTTTTAACCATCACAAAAATAAAGCATCAATATTAGATTTTTTATAACAACAAAATAATTAAAATTGCTTTTAGTTTAATTGAAGTTTCAATTTAGGGTATCTACTCTCTGGTAGCGATTTTAGATTAATGATTGACTAGGGATATTAATTGCTCATAGTAACGAACGAACGAACGAACGTGCGAACGTTGGTAACCGTACTGCATTGCGACGAATTATCCTATGTCCTTTCCCGGGACCCAAAGTATCTCGACCATTCGCATTCAAATCGCTGTAGTGGTTTAATCTATCAAGCCCCATAAAATCACTGGTGATCGCGACAACAATAGAATAACAATAGATTTCTAAGAATCCCCGATCGAAGGATTAAGCGTGGTACGATAACGGACATATGGACACTTTCGCAATAATAATTTTAGTATGGATGAAACATGACAAACTACCTGAAATGTGCAGAGGCCTGCATAAATTTTCATAAATAACAAAAATACCCGTCTTATGATCGTGCTCCTCATTAAAACGAATGTTTTTTTTTTATCACGAACAACGTATAGTATTTTTCAGTGTATCAAAGTCAAAGTCAAAAATTTTTATTCAGAATAAGTTTTTGTTAAACACTTTCTGAACGTTGATGCTACTGGGGCCTACCACCGGTATGATTTTAACAGTCTTTGTATAAACAAAGACTGTTAAAATCATACCGGTGTACCGGTATACTGGAAATACATATAAATGTATTTCCATTTTAATGCTGTGAGTTATAATTTAAAACATATAATAAAATAGGTATAAGAAAAATGCTCCGCGACAAAGTCAGTAAGTGTATAAGAAATTTTTATATTTGCGTAAACAGCGACCACAATATACTCGTATCCTTGCTTAGCTTAAACCTAATAAATATTTCAATGAAAAGAGGTTATCTAGAATATTAATCCTTCGATCGCGGATTATTGGAAATCTATTGTTATTCTATTGTTGTCGCGATCATCGGTGATCTTATGGGGCTGATTTTATGATATTATAATATTGATAACCATAAAAAAGTTGTTGACACGAAATGAGTACATTTTTTTCTTCATATTATCTACAACTTAAGAAAAACAAGTGTAATTCCCGTGTCTTAGAGTACTCTTCTAGACGTACAGGAATCAAGATACAATACATTATTTTCGAGGCACAAAAACAAACTAGTTTCATTATTAATTCTATGAATGTTTTGTTAGTCCTTTGCAAGACTTCAGCGCGAACAAAAGTAATGTTATACAGAGTAAAGCTAATAAAAACACTGAAACACTGGGGAAATTCGCTCACAATCGCCGGCTAAATCAATACCTTTTGATCTATGCCGAGTTTTTCTTACCAACTTACCATGTTTTTATTCAGAGAATATCAGCTTGAAACTGATACCTTTTTACATCGCTTTTACTTTGTCGAAAATAGAATGTTACTATAAATTCTTATAATGTTAGACTTATTGGATTATATTATATACAATACTAGAGGACGCCCGCAACTCCGTCGCGCCAAAATTTGTTTATCGCGCCGGAACCATACACTTTTGCGGGATAAAAACTATCCTATGTCCTTTCCCGAGGCTCAAAGTATCTCTATGCAAAATTGCAGCAAAATCGATACAGCGGTTTAAGCGTGAAGAGGTAACAGACAGACAGACAGACGGACAGACAGACACACTTTCGCATTTATAATATTAGTATGTATATTTATGTCGTACCAGATATTATTAATATGGTCTATGGATTTAATCCAGCTAATATAATTAATCGTGTCAAATAATTAATTAATTAAAGGAAAAATGACAATTAACGCAGTATTTTTCTGTCAAATATTGTAGTGGTTTAACCTGTGTTTTATATATATAAGGTAGTGAAATAAAATTGTATTTTCATAATATTCAATAAAGGATTTCGATACCGGCGGGTGCCTCACTGCGGCATAACATGTTTGTTGATATAGTGGAGGATCTCTGATCACAGTGTTCCACAAAAATTACACAGGTATTTTACTCCAAAGTTGAAAAAAAGGAATTCTCATGTCTTTTCAAGTTTTCTGAAAAAGTTGGATTTCGATAACGATTTGCTTGAGTACGAATTTTCTGAAAAGTTTGATTTCGATAACGATTTGCTTGAGTATGAATTTTCTGAAAAAGTTTGATTTCGATAACGATTTGTTTGAGTATGAATTAAATATAATATTATCTACTTCAAAATTTAGTTCTGAAATCCCACCGCAATATACACCTACATACAACCTACATACATAGAGCAAGCTAAATAAAACCTTAACAAAATCTTGTATGGATTTCAATCATTTCTAGATAATTTACGGTCTTCACCAGCTTTATAACTTCATCAAATTCAAATTAGCAATTCCCAGAACGAAGTTCCAGTGCATCAATTGCTTATGCATCGTCATGAAACGTCTGTCAAGTAGTTTTCTTTTATATACTGTCAGCACCTGATCAGCACCTACGTCATTTGGTCGGACTGGCCTACATAACGCAACCAAATTACGTAGGTCCACCATATAAACAAATTTACTGATATTATTGTAAACAAAAAGCGTGGAAAAGGGATAGCCAATCCCCCGATAGTAAATATCCTTGGCCTTATCATTATATTAAGTACTGTTGCCAAGGTCGTATGTGGAGGTGGATGCGGGCAGCCAAATTTAATTTGCCATAGATTTCATTATCTTATCACTCTTATCAGCAATGCAAATTGAACCAGCCGCTATGGTATTGACACATACTTTTTTAAGGTCCCCTTTTTTTTTTTTTGATGTCGCAGGGGAAACCCATCATGGGTGCCCCGGGTTGGGTACCCCGGGGGTATGTGAGACTCTTAATCACTAAAACCACCTGCGGTTCGCCTTCAGCCGTATAACGGAGGGAAATCCCGGATCTAACAAACACAGGACTCCCTCCACGACTGGCCGGTCTATCTCGGACCGGACTTCCACCAAAGTAAGGGAACGCTTAGGCGAACTAAAGCGTTCCCCTCGGCGCCGGGACTGACAAAGCCGGGCAGGTTCCCATCCTGACCCGGAGCCCCGTTAGACGAGAGATTGGAGGTTCGCGTAGCGACGCCTCCGCACTCCCGTCCTACGCCGGCGGAGCGGCAGAGAGGTGGGGTCATTCTCTCTTTTTTTAGATCCCTACTGTTGCTATAGCGAACGATCCCTATCCTACTATGAATACGGGCAGGAAAATGTGAGAGACATGAAACGAGCGTTCAGACAATAGTTTAGTGAAAATTCGGCCAAGTGCGAGTCGGACTCGCGTACGAAGGGTTACGTACTGTTAGAGAAAAATAGGCCCAAAATCCTGTTTTTTGTATGATAAAATGAAATAAAATATCTTTTTACATCATGATACACTTTTTGAAAGTCGAAAGAAGAAACTATGGGAATTAGAAGACCCCCTTAAATATCTGGGGGCACGGCAGTGCCCCAGCCAAGCTTTTTAGCAAAGGCACGGCCGTACCATACTTTTCTTGAAACGGTTCGCGGCTATTTCACACCCTCCTTATCGTCGATGTTAACAAAGCTAGAGATTTAGAATTTCGATGACTAGGAGCAAGTATTAAAACTAGCTTAACCTCCAAATTACATTATATTCTGATTAATAGTTTACTAGTTACGGATGGTCAAAGTTACTACGTTTTGTCACTGACTGACAGATCATCAAAATTCTAAGGTACTTCTAGCAGACTTAGAAACTTGAAATTTGGTACCCGGATAGGTCTTTATTCACAATGAAAGGAAAAATTATGATATGTTATTATTATATTATATATGATATCCGGGTACCAAATTTCAACGTTCTAAGTCTGCTAGAAGTACCTTAGAATTTTGATGATCGTTTGTATAGGGTTCCGTACCGTAAATTTGTATGGGAGCCACACTTAAATAATCAATTTAGTTAAGTGGGGCTCCTTATTAACTAGCTGACCCGACAGACGTTGTCCTGTCCTAATTAACTAAAAATATAAATAAGAAAACAATAGATTAAAGCCATAATAATTTTAAAATAAAGAAAACTATTGATACATTCACTGAATGGTGATTTCAATTACAAAATAAGTTGAAGGCTTGGCTTGAATGTGATCTGAAAACTTTTTACGACAGAAGTATTGCTTAGTTATGCAATATTTTGCTTGGCCCCTTTTACATTTAATGTTTTGGTGGAATTTATTTTGTCTGGTTTTTAGTATTTTTTATAATACCGACAACAGAAATACACAAACTGAAAATTTCAAAAGTCTAGCTATAGCATGGAGACAGACAGATAGACAGACGGACAGACAACGAAGTCTTAGTAATAGGGTAAATACCCAAAGGGTTTAAGCGAGACCCTGTGGCGGAAAAACCCTAAAAATTAACATTTATTTTGATTTTATTGATACACTATGATTTGCAGAGTAACCCCACGACTCGTCATAACATTAGTACAATAATTAAATTATTATTATTCAATAATAATCAGCATCACACATTTTACATCACATCATCAACATAATCTTATAACTAACCTTCGCGTAAACCTAAGAAATTATTGCGCTTACCAAGTTAAAAAGACTCTAAAATCTAAATCAGTGTTTTTGTTGGGGTCCCGTCGAAAGAACTATTCCAATTAATATAAGAAGGGAGGATTTTACCATAAGGATAAGGAAGGATAAGGATTTATAAAGTGGGGGGTCACCACATCTTTTATTCATACTAAATCATTATATAGCTATCATTAATCCCAATAAAATCGGCCAAGTGCGAGTCGGATTCACGCACGAAGGGTTCCGTACCATTATCTAAGAGCAAAATTAGGCCAAAGTTTGTGTTTTTTGTATGGGAGCCCCTCCTAATTTTTTATTTTTATATTAATATTATTATAAAATATTAATTATTAATTTTGTTTTGAGTATATTTTGTTGTTATAGCGGCAACAGATAATACACAATCTGTGAAAATTTCAACTACTGTGTATTATTTATATCTTGAGTTACAGCCAGAAAGACAGACTGACATCGACTTCTTAGTAGTAGGGTCCCGTTTTCACCCTTTAGGTACGGAACCCTAAAAAATCATAAACTTTGCTATACGATTATTGATATATAATAACAATTTTTCAAACGAAGGAGTATTGTCCTTTTATATCGTTTAAGGACATTGAACGTAAACGGACCTTAGTCATTAGTGTTCGTTAAGGCGTTTATATTCGAGACCTATTGTCGATTGTCATACGACTTAGCACAATATTGTCACAATGTATGTCAATTGTATGTTCAGCAAACCAGCTTTGTACTAGATCGCCTATCGAACGCATAGACACATAAGCAAAAGATTTTATGTAGCGAAATCATGACGGCCACATGCATAAAACTTGTCTTTATTTATGTAATTTGATTAAAAGTCACTACCGGCCGCATTTAGAGACATTTAATTATGATTATAAACTTCAATTTAAAAAATATTACAGTAAAGTAATTATTATTCGTCTTTGAGCGCGGCAGTACGACTTCTAAATTTACTCTAGTCGTTTTGATAATGTTTTATACCACTTCACAGTTGTTGCACACAACTTGCGAGAACCGTACGTTTTTCCGGCATAAAAAAGTATCCTTTTATCCTTTCTCCGGGGTCATTACGACATTTTAAATTTGAAATCTTTGCATGCGTAAAAACTGTTAAGGTGACGCCGCGTTAAAGTAAGAAGCCGTGTTGGATATGTTTTAAATTGCTTGTTTTCTATGAGAGGCTGACATGACAATGAACTTTAATTTCTTAGCTTTAGTCTTTGCTGAGAAAAATCGATATCGCTACAGCTAAATTATCAAGGCGTCGCCTTAAGTAATGTGTAGTGTAATTAGTGTATACTTTTAAATATACAGACTAACGAAATGTAATATATGTAATTATGTATATCAAGTTACAGGACAGTCGTCAGTCTTCGTTTGTTTTTAAGCTTTTGCCTGCGATTTATCTAAAAAAATATTTTTTATTGTTCACACGCATTCTCAAGCTCAAATAAAGAAATAGGAACTTATACTTATACTTAACTATAAGTAACGATTTTCCGTAAAGTTTGCTGACATTTTTATTCAAACAAAAGCCTGGAAATATTTTAGTTGGTGGTTGTGTCTGCTTATAAGTACATGAAAATATTTGTTAGAGGATTCTTGCCTAAGCTGGGTTTGATTGTGGCATGATTTGAATACGTAAACCTAGCTGGCGAGCTACAGCAATATTCGTATAAGTCTGAAGTAATAATAAAATCTGAAATATCAGTTATCACATTATACTTAGCAGTTAGCTATGTAATACAGATTCAGCAAAACACATTTTTTACTGATATATTAAAATATATTATAACTTATGCTCAAGTATGCCTTTACATTTTTTTACTTACTTTACACTATACTGTACTCGGCGAAACATGGTGGTAGCGGTCATTGATTTTTAATGACTTACTATTGTCAAAAACTTGTTATTTTTTATACAAAGCCGCGCTTGACAACATCTGACAATTCATTGTCAATCGCGGTTTATATAGATTATAGAAAATGACAAGTTTTTGACAAGGAGTCAATGACCGCTACCGTCATGTTTCGCCGAGTACAGTATAGCTTGAGGTATAGCTAATAAGGGTTTTCATGCGACAAATTTTGGAGCAACGAAGTTACAATTACTTATTAGTAAAATCATTGATACTTGTCTGTAATATTTCTCGAGGTCAAAATGTTACTCAACATCCAGACGCTCCTTAAAAACATTCTAAAACATTTTTCCCTTCAAATATGAAGAAAATCTAATGTAAATCTTTATATAAAATTTATATTTAAAAATTCATAGTAGGACTTTAAAAGTAACAGTAGACCGAAACTTTTAAGTTTTACAAAAGAAAATATTTTATTACCGCTACAACGACATCAACTTTTAACTTTTCCTAGAAGCTTTGAAAGCTAATAGAGAAGGTAAGCTCAAAGTATCGTAGAGGAAACTTTCACAAAAAGATTTTCATAATGAGTATCATTCTCTCTGATTATAAGCGTAGCTTTAATTTCTTCGTTATAATAATTGTACAAGACTACAATAATTAAATCACTTTTTATGGCACTGAAATAAAACGAATCATAATTATATAAATATTATGATGTCTTTTTAAATTCAAAGTAAATTTTATTATTATAAAATGTACAGTGTTCATGAAGGCAACGTTAAAAATGTAATATTCTGTTGTTTGACTGTGAAAAAATAATATAATCTTACCATTTTCACGGAAAAAAGAGGGCGCTAATTGCTTTTCCAAAAAATTTGAAGGATCATTCCGTTACTCTCATTTAATATTTACATCAATTTGTGAATTCTAAACATCTCGTCTATTGTTTTCGAAGGCTCTATCACCGCTTTGGAGTCCGGACTGAGTACCTACAGCTTACTCTTAATTAGAGAAATTACGATTTCGTTAACAAGGAATACCTACCCTGCTACTTTGCTGTCCAAAAATAATAATTTGCAGTCTCGACTCTTGATAATAGATGTGGAATCTATAAAATTGCATCAAAACTGCTTAAATGATGGAGCAAAATAGCATTTCTATGTAATGTGGTCTTAGGACACCTATACATACGAATAGGACGGTATTTGGTAAAAACTTGTTTTTCTTACTTTACTTGAAATAAATACAATTTGTCAAGATACATTTTTCACATTAATTTGTAACTTCTGTTATTACTTAGAACGGCTTGATTGACTTCAGCAGAGCATATGACTTCTTAGCTATAAGTACCGCTTGGACTACAAAGGGTATATTAAAAAAAATATTGTTCGCAGATACCTATTTACTGGTGTGTATAATCAGTTAAACAGCTACCATATTTATAAAGTTTATAATACTAATTTACACCAATACGTCAGCACTTAATAACTTTATTTGCTTGAAACGAAGTACAAAGACTTGTTTGAAAACAAAAACTTGTTTGATGCGCATACAAAGATTTCAAGTGTCAGGATGTGGCACGACGTTTTAATTATATTAATGGGGATTGTCCATTTTTTTTTAATTTTGCTCATTACAAAAACATTTCGAGGAATAAGGTCAGTGATCGTTTTTCTGTATATAAACGAAAAAAATACCCATTAGTTACTTATATTTTTGAACAAATATGTTTAACCTTAGTTTGACCTTCAATGGCGTTAAATTAGCAATAAATTCGACCAACATTACGTTTCGAACTTTTGGTAAGCTTTTCGTATCAGCTTTCACATAATGAAAACTTGTATTTGACGAACCAGCCATTATAAATAAGATTCAAAGGAAAAAAAACATTCTGCAGAGGTCATTTGGCCGCCGATGATGACGTCAGAGCGAAACTTAAAAAATTTATTGAGAAAAAATTAGCCAATGAATTTCAAAATTATTGAATTTATATTCTTAAAATACCCTATTTTAACGAAAAAAAATATAAAAAGTACATGTAATTTTTTTTGGACAATGCCCATTAAAGTATAACCAGCATATAATGTCCCCTCACTCCCATACTCCAATGTAATACTCAAACGCTAAAATGGCCCCAAACAACCACAAGGTGGCGCTTTTCAAGTAACAGTGCCTTTTGCATCGGAATATCATGACTACACTTCTTTACGTAAATATCCAAAATTACAAAATATGATTTTCGTACGTCGCGCTAAATATTACAATTATGCACTTGAATCAAGATGATGCGAGCAACTCCGTTGCACTAAAATTAGTTTATCGCGCGGGAACCGTACATATTTCCTGGATAAAAAGTATCTCTTATCCTTTCCCGGGACTTAAAATATCTCCATACCAAATTTCAGTTAAATCGGTTCAGCGGATTGATGATGTAACAGACAGACACACATTCGCATTTATAATATTAGTATTTATAACCTCCTCCTTTTTGGAAGTCGGTTCATGATATTAACCATGATGCAATTATTAATTTTTTATTATTATTTTTGTATTTAAAAAGGTGTATAATATCAAAGTCAATATCGTCGTGATTGCGACACCCAATTAATTATACTTAAGTTCTTATATCTAAGAAAAAACTTCATTAAATTAACAAAATGAAAAAAGTTGTGCCTTTATACCGTCTTTATTATTCTAATAAAGTTTTTACGTCAATCGTTATTTTATTCCACTATCATGATTTACGTATGATTTTTAATCATAATCACAGAATACATAGTTATTAGTACAATCATAATAATTGTAATAATAAATATTATGTTTTATATTTTTGTACTGCTTAGGATATGTACAATCTCACCAAAAACATACCTGTTAAAATAGGGCCTAGTTCCTATAGGCTAACAATTATTGGCCTAAAAAAGAGTTGAAATCTAATCCAATGCCCAGTTCAGATGCACTTCACCGATCATAATCATCTTCACCAACAGCCTCATCCATAATACTTCTAATTTAAACTTGGCAGGTTAATTAAATTCTGTAAATTTTATCTAACTACATAATTAATCAAGTGTTATGTATAGCACAAAAACCTGCCAAGTTCAAATTTAGGAGTATCATGAATCTGGCTGTTTTTTTTTGTTTTTTTTTTTGTTTTAATGCAATCCCCCTAACGATATCAGGGCTTGTTTTAGCTGTATTTTTTAATTTTTTCCTCTTTTCCCTTTTTTTTTCTTTTTTTTTAACAATGCTCTTATATCTAGTACATGGTTATATATTTATTACAAAAGTAATTCTGTCATTTGTATACAATGAAGTACTTCTAGTACATGTCAGTTTAATAGTTATATGAATATAAGTCCAACAATTTTTAATGTCAATATAATATTGTGTTACTTTATACATGATTTTCTCTCTTTCATAAAAGGGTATACAATATTTTATACATTCCAAAGTTTTGACACTAGAAATAATTAGCAATATAATTAATAAATACAAGTCAATATAATACAGAAAATATAATATTAAATATCAATAGAATTACAATTCAAATGGTGTACAATAAAATTCAATAAAATCAATAAAACTCAAATAAAATCCAATAAAACGAAGCCCAATAATGTCAACAATAAAGTAAATGATAAAATTGCGGCACTAACATTCAATCTAACCTTAATATCACAGTAAAAACCTTACAGTAAAAGCCTACAACTAGCATCACACTAATTTATCACAGTTTCTTTTATTTACATATTCAACAATGTGTTTACAAAAGGAGAGAAAAATTTCCCTCTTCTTACCCCCCAGGATGGAAGGTAGGTTCTCACCCGTTATTGATGTGCCCAATTTCTGCTCAATATCATATCTATTGCTAGCAAAAATTGGGCACTCGAGTAACAGGTGAGGAACCGTCTCCTCAACTCCGGGCTGACACGAACACGACGGATCCTCCATCAACTTGAATCTGTGCAAGTAGAAGGCGAATCCGCCATGACCAGTCAGTATCTGTGTAGTGTGGTGTGTTATGTCTATTTTCTTGACTATTTTGTTTGCGGCAGCAGCGCTTGGGGAAAAGAGATTTGTGACTCCGGCCGTCCCTCCCACTTCGTATCTCCTGTCCCATTCCTCAACCGTATCCTCTCTTAAGATACGCTTGACAAATGAGACAGGACACAGATCGTAGTCGGGCTTCCTTTTCAAGCCCAGAGCGGCTTCCTTGGCTAGCTCGTCTACTCTCTCATTCCCTCTCAACCCTGCGTGCGCCTTGATCCAAAACAAGGAGACCTCCCGCCTCTGCGATGCAGCTTTTCGGAGGGCCGCCTTTGTTTGCACTGCCAAGGGATGAGGGGAACTAAGAGTGACTGCCTGGAGCGCCGATCTAGAATCACTAAGGATACCGACCTTTGCCATTCCACTCTTGCAGGCTTCAGTTACAGCCTACGAATAATAAAAAAACTAAGAAAGAGTAACTCCGTCAAAAAACATGCTCCAAAATACTTGTCAAAAAAGTGTACCTTAGGTTCACTTTTCATACATTTGGTGACCTTGAGCGGTATAAAGGCTGACGTTACATGACAGTTCAAATGGAACCAAATTTAAAACTGTATTAGTATGGGAGTTACGTTTCTTGGCTTTATTATTCGTAGGTTACAGCTCTTTGGAGCGCTAGAAGTTCGGCTTGGTAGAATGGGCAATACGGCGACAGTGCAAGCTTGACGGCCTTCGTCTGGGCCTCACCCTTCCATACGGAGAGTGCGGCTCCGACTCGACCCTCAATCTTGCTGCCGTCCGTATAGATCCTATGGACGTGGCTGTTAACCACGTCAGCATATGAGTCCTCGTCTACCAACCCGAACCTCAGCTCTACCTGCTCTGACGGATGTGGGTCCTCAATCGCAGGAGCCATTCGCTCCACCCTGTCTCTCAACATCGGGTGTGACACTCCCTTCTTGATCTCATAAAGCCTTGATGCTTCGAGTATTCTGAGGTCAAGAGGGAGTATCCCAGCCAGCAGCATTGCAGAGTTCAGGGAGACGGTTCGATATGCAGATCTTCTGGGCAAAACCCTGTTGAACGGAGTTGAGCCTTTTTTGGACCCCTATCTTTTCCGCGGTGGGTGCCCACGCTGCTGATGCATACAAAATAGTCAGCTCTACTACGGCAATATATATGGTCCTAACTATCTGGGGGTTAAGCCCCTATCCTACTCTAGCAGCTTTTGCTAGCTGCTTATATCTAGCTATTGCCTTTTTACAAACGTTTGTGACATGGGCGTTGAATGTCAGTGCGCTATCTATCGTTAGGCCTAATATCTTTATGTTATCATAATATTGTAGATCAACATCCCCCATAGCCAGTCGCGGCACGTCAAATTTTAATTTCCGCGTGGATAATAGTATATATAGTTTCGATAGCTGCCGCTAGTAGTATTTGTTAAACTATCAATAGAAGCCAAATTTTTTAAGTAAACAGTATTTATTTATTAAGTTATACAGTGTGCATTATTATATACATGACAATATTTTATACCCCCCCTCTCCTCCTCCCAAACTCCTCATCGTATTCTCATTTTTATCTCAAGTTCGTAGATGAGCCGACTCACGCTTGACCGATTTCTTAATTTCTTAATTTTTTGTTAATATACATATTATAACACACGACCTGTGTGCCAAATTACATAACGCTAGGATATTTGGAAGTAGCCTCTAAAGAGTTCGTATATGAGCCGTCTCACGCTTGACCGATTTCTAAGTTTTCTTAATTTTTTGTTAATCTACATCAAATAATATAACACACGACCTGTGTGCCAAATTTCATAACACTAGGACATTTAAAAGTAGCCCTCTAAAGTTCGTAGATGTACCGACTCACGCTTGACCGATTTCTAAAATTTCTTAATTTTTTTGGTAATCTACATATAACAAACGAACTGTGTGCCAAATTTCATAATGCTAGGACAATTGGAAGTGGCCTAGAGGTTTTGATTACCAGTCAGTGAGTGAGTGATTGAATGAGTGAGTGAGTGAATGAGTGAGTGCCAAAATTAGCTATTTTTAAAGGGACACATTTCAGAATCTACCAAAGCTATATCTATGAAATTTGGTATACTGCGTAAGTACTACTATACAATTACGTAGGTATAATTTTATCTTTGCACTTGTTTTTAAGTAAACAGTATTTATTTATTAAGTTATAGAGTGTGCATTAATATACATGACAATATTTTATACCCCCCCCCCTCTCCTTCTCCCACCCTCCTCATCGTATTCTTATTGTATCACTATAGTACATAAGAATTTTTATCTCGAGTTCGTAGATGAGCCGACTCACGTTTGACCGATTTCTTTATTTTTTTAAATTTTTTGTTAATATACATATTATAACACACGACCTGTGTGCCAAATTACATAACGCTAGGATATTTGGAAGTAGCCTCTAAAGTTCGTATATGAGCCGTCTCACGCTTGACCGATTTCTAAATTTTCTTAATTTTTTTGTTAATCTACATCAAATAACACACGACCTGTGTGCCAAATTTCATAACACTAGGACATTTAAAAGTAGCCTCTAAAGTTAGTAGATGTACCGACTCACGCTTGACCGATTTCTAAATTTTCTTAATTTTTTGTTAATCTACATCAAATAATATAATACACGGCCTGTGTGCCAAATTTCATAACACTAGGACATTTATAAGTAGCCCTCTAAAGTTCGTAGATGTACCGACTCACGCTTGACCGATTTCTATAATTTCTTAATTTTTTGGTAATCTACATATAACAAACGACCTGTGTGCCAAATTTCATAATGCTAGGACAATTGGAAGTGGCCTAGACGTTTTGATTACCGGTCAGTGAGTGAGTGAGTGAATGAGTGAGTGCCAAAATTAGCTATTTTTAAAGGGACATATTTCAGGATCTACCAAAGCTATATCTATGAAATTTGGTATACTGCGTAAGTACTACTATACAATTACGTAGGTATAATTTTATCTTTGCACTTGCAATAGACACTGAGCTACAGGGGGGTCAAAAGTGCGTCGAAACGGTTCGTGTAAATAGTGCACGGCATGTGCGCGGCCTGTTGGAACTAGGCCTCCGCACTTCCGTGCGCTTTGATAATTAACCTCTGAGTTTTTGTAAAACTCCATTAGGTATACTTAAACTAAAATTTTCTATACCTAATATGATTGACTATAAGAAAATGTTTAAAATGATAATAATATTATGAACATAATATTATGAATATAAGATGAGAGGAAAATGTTTAAAAGCCCTGAACTCTACTCAGATATTAAGCTATTGCATATAGCTTTTAACGCGGGCTTTGAGCGCAACGATCGAATCAAGAAATTTCGTAACGAAAAAACCTAACACCGCCTACTACGACCGGCATGGGCACAGCAGTGAGGCGTTGCCAGACTTTGGCACGGACGCACGCGGTGTTTGTGTGCGTGGGACTAGACGTGAAGTTGATAAAAAATGCTATGCAATAGCTTTACCGCGGCAGTCCAACCAGTGTCACACCGCACACGTTTTTTTATAATTAAAATATTATACAAAAATAGCATTTGTATTTTCACGATTCATGAGTTTGTGCCTCATAATTTATAACATTTTGTGTTAAGGCAAAGGTAAAATATTATGTAATCATTTGTATTTTATATCGAATACATTTTTTTTTTGTATTCGCTATTTGACATTGACCCGAACTTCTCTACGGTGCAGGTCAAAGATCACCTAATAATAATTACTATGTATATTGAATACAAAATAGAAACCGATCAATATGTATACATTTCACTGATCTACATAATAATACGATCCCATGTAATCAATGGCGACGTCGAATTGGCCAGCACTGAATTGAATGAATCTGTCTTGAGTTTGCTGTCACAGGAAAATCAATATGCTAATCATTAGCATATTGATTTTCCTCTGACTGAATTTTTACAGATAAACAAACAATGCATTAGCAGTCAGTGGCGTAACTACAACATCCAGGGCCCGTGGCGAATTGATGGGGCCCTATTAGTAAAAATCGTCACGTTAATAATAAAACATGTATAAAAATTTCTGACCTCATGGCCTCTTGGGCCGGGGCCCTTTTGGGTCGAGGGCCCGTGGCATTTTGCCATCCCTGCCACGGATGCGGATGCCAAATCAAGATAGAACGGCTATGCGGGTGGAGTACGCGTGTTTCAATCTTGCACAAGTGGGCAAGATTCGTTGAACGTTCATTCAGTCAGCGCGCACGTCTCGACTTGATTACACCGGAGTGGTTGTGCAAAATTGCCTCATTGTGCAGTGTCTAATAGTAAAAACAGAAGTACGAAAGTGAATGGGTCAAAAGGAGGTATTTCTTTCCACGTGTAAGTTATTTGTTCTAACTAAAAGCAAAGCAAAAATTGACACGCACGATTTCTTAGCAAAGCACGCGCGTCGCCGTTCTACCTTGATGTTTTTCTGTGGTTACGCCACAGTTAGCACCTAATGCAATTCTAGATCTGTAGAAGTAATAAATGAATTGCGAAACACGACTATTCGCGGAACTATACTACCGTAAAGGCCTCCCTCTGCGTTGGAAGATGTCTAATTGGACGTTGATAGCCCCTCTTCACGCTCGGCATTGCGCGTATATTTAGTCCATCATGGCCAACACATGGATAAGCCGCATAACATAATCATCAGTATATAGGCTGTTTATACGGCACATTGAATATACTTACAATGTCTTTATAGTCATCGTAAGTAAATATATTCATGCCTTTACTATCACCTTCTTGAATCTGTAGGAAAGTGAATTGGCACTGAAACGTCTCAACTAACAAGGGAGGCAGGCCGCAGGTGTGCGACAATATCAATTATTATAGTTCTTGCAATCTACGAGTGCGCGTCGCCCTTAGTTGTGTGAGTGACCATATCTATACACGCATACATGGCTCGCTCGCTACTGACTGCTCCGTCGGGTACGCACACTAACGAAAATGTCTATTCACATTTCCAACTACAAATAAAGGCGACGCGCACTCGTAGATTGCAAGAACTATACCTATTCACTATTGTAAGTATTGTGAGTCCTGCATCTCGATCTTACACACCATGTTATACACAGTATAAATATCATACAGCGAAGTAACTATAAATACCTACGGTATTATAAAAGACATTATTGATGAGTACTTGTAAACAGCCCCGGATTTATAAATCGGCCGTATAGGTTCATATATTAAGGGGCCGGCAGATTTCATACATATTGGGGCGGCGAAAATAAATCGGCCTTCAGTCTAAATTTATAAATAATCGGCCAAGTGCGAGTCGGACTCGCGCACAGCAAAAGAGGTGTTTTTTGTATGGGAGCCCCCATTAAATTTTATTTTATTTAAATATTATTATTAATTATTAAACTAAACATATAATTAAGGCTTTTGTGAAAATTTCAACCTGCCTACCTGTTGTCGTCATTGACACCGAGCAAAAAATGTTTAAAAAATCACGTTTGTTGTATGGGTTGCCCACTTAAATATTTGATTTATTTTGTTTTTAGTGTTTGTGGTTTTGGCGGGAACAGAAATACATACTCTGTGAAAATTTCAACTCTCTGGCTATTACCATTCTTGAGTTACAGCCTGGAGACAGACGGACAGACATCGAAGTCTCAGTAGTAGCCAATAGGGTCCCGTTTTTACCCCTTGGGTACGGAACCCTAAAGCATAAATTCGACACTGTTTGTAACGCACTTAATCAAGCAAGCAAGTACATATTCGTATCCTTACCAGAAATTTTCCCTCTTAAAGTCTGCCAAGTGCTTTAGAGCTCTGTACTCGTGTAAGAGCTCGAGTGGTTCGCCAGTACCCTCTATACAAGACATCATCATCATGATCACTGTTATCATCGTCAAAATTATAATAATAATAATATCTATGGACGCTTCACACCACGCCACGTCAGTCTGGCCCCGAGCTAAGTACCTGAAGGACTTAATGTGTTACCTAGGTACAAGACAACGGAAATATATTAATTAACAGGGGCGTGCACAAGATTTTGACACTGGTAATGCAGCGATATCGGTTCAGTAGTTTTGGTGTGAAAGCAAAACAGACAGACAAACGGACAAAAAGAGATATTTTCGCATAAATTAATATATACTTACTTAATTAATTATTATTAATTAATATATACTACTATATTAATATAATAATAATAGTGTGGATATACATTGAAAACTATTTTCTTAACTAATTAGTATAATTACGTACTGTTATGAAGAAATAAAAAACACCATCTGTTGTCACGCGTTGGAACTACAATGAGAGTTTATTTCATCGATGTATACCAATTACCGTACAACAAAATATTGTGCGCTAAGCTAAAATAAATAAAAAAACGTCATCTATTGTTACGTATTAGAAATACAATGTGAATTTATTTTCATCGATATTTACATGGAAATTAGATAATATATCTTTGCCTCATCAAAATGTAGCCTATGGCTCTCTCAGGCTCTAGACTAACTGTGTTCAAAATTTTATTACAATCGGTTCATTAGTTTTGGCGTGAAACAAAACAAAACAAAAACTTTTTCTTTTACAACTTTTTCATTTTTGTATCTAGTATATTTTAAGTACTCACCTAATCAGCTTAACTTTTGTCTTTTCACATAATCAAGGTTCCGGTTACTTGAGATCCGATCCATAATACGATGTAAATAAATGCAAAATTTCGGCCACCACAAATTATCTTATCCAAGTGAGTGATACTTTATGAATGTACGCAATTATTAATGTTAAACTGTTAAATATTATACAAACTTTCGAATATTAAAATCTAAAATATTCTTAGAAAACTATAAAACCAAAAATAATAATATAATATAGTAACAGTTTTCGATCACATGAAAAAAGCAAATGGCCTCCCAAAACACTAAAAATTTCAGCTATGTAAAATGTAAACAAATATTATAAACCTCACAAAACAAAAATGCATAATGTACATATTGTACGTAATTAGTTAGATTAATTGCGTCTATTCATTTTACTCGGATTATATCCGATTGCTCACGACTATAATTCACGAGTAGTTCCGATCGCCGTCAGCAAGGTGCGCGCCCGCGCCGGCCGCGGCGCCAGTGATG
Organism: Polyommatus icarus; assembly: GCA_937595015.1. Taxonomy (NCBI): domain Eukaryota; kingdom Metazoa; phylum Arthropoda; class Insecta; order Lepidoptera; family Lycaenidae; genus Polyommatus; species Polyommatus icarus. The sequence goes on along the minus strand of OW569332.1, from coordinate 11,865,511 downwards.
CCAACTGTTCAAAAATTTCCCCCTTAAATTAACTTGAAAACACATTGAATTTCAACCAGAACTCCCCAACTATTATTTAAATATATTATTTATTACTTGGGGTACTTTCCACTGAGAGATCAAAACGCTAAAAATACTACTTCAGCCGACCGCAATTATTGTGTTTGCGGCAAAAACGTCACTCATGATGTCATTATTTATATAAAAACAGTAATAAAAACCAAATAAATATACATTTTTGCTTAAAAAATTTCATGCCCATGAATATAATATGATATTTTTACTCCCTAAAATACGCACTATATATTTAATTTTTCCCTATTAAAAGTGGGATATCCCCATAGTTGGCAACACTGCTGGTGTCTGCCGCAGAGCTTGCAGTACACAATCGCATTCGATATTCATGGTTGTGTGCGTTTTCGGCTGTGCACGGACACACTCACACATACGCGCAAGGCAGGCACCTCAACACTGAGCCTATCTTGACCTCTCGTGAACCCGTTCGCGCGTGTACCTGATTACATGTTGCTATTTTATAAATTGAGGCGTTTTAAATGTGTATATTTATTTTTTTACTATATTTTTTACTATTATGTATTATTAAAAAATTAACGTCATGAGTCATGAGTACGAAAGTTAAATTAAAATATCTGTTATCTGTGAATGGCAAGCACTGCCTTTTTGCCTATAAAGACCGCACGCGCATGTTAATTAATACTTTTATTCCATACATAATATTTTAAGATTTTTATTATATCATACACATATTTAATACACATCCAGACCCGGGAACATTGAAAGCTTTTTTGTTCCGTCGCGTCGGCGGGATTCGAATCCACGACCCCCGGCTTGAGCTACCACACACTCATGAGTCATGAGCTCATGACTCAACTCAACCAGAAGTCGTCTCATAGTCAGACGTATCACTATAATTACTGTCGCACTTAGGGACATTTAATGATGATTAAACTTCAATTTTATGAAGAGTTTGACAGATAATGTATGGTGCTTAATGCTTATTGTCAAAATCTACATTTAATTACAATTAAGTACCTAATTAATATTCGTCTCTGAGTGCGGCAATTATTCTTTTAAAATTTAATTAAATAAAGCTTATTAATAAATCTTCATTATAATGCCTCATCGTTGTACGTTATTGATACCAGCATATTATTATAGCAGTTATTTGTAAGGATTAAAAAATACCCAAATATATTCATATTTCATACTATAATATTATACACGACCTCTGTGGCAATAAAATCCCAAGATTAAAAGAAATAAAATTAAAATAATAAGGAACTAATATTCAAATTACTAAAGATAAAATAAAACCTATAATAGGAGATAAATAATAAAACATATAATTTGAAGAATTTAAATAAATTATTTCCAGTTGGTGGGCTGTTGGTAGCTCAAGCCGAGGGTCGCGGGTTCGAATCCCGCCGACGGAACAAAAAATTTTGAAAGTTCCTGGGGTCATGGATGTGTATTAAATATGTGTATGATATATATAATCTTAAATATATTATGTATATTGTATAGTATAAAAATATTAAATATATTTCCGTTGCCTGGTACCTGTAACACAAGTCCTTCAGGTACTTAGCACGGGGCCAGACTGACGTGGTGTAAAGCGTCCATAGCTGATATTAAAAAAAAATTAAGCCCTTACTTGAAAATAATGACACAGGGAATAACTCTACGAGTCTTGCTGGCTTTCTCTTATTTACTTTTGAATGTATCAGACATAGACAGTAGACTTTTTTTATAATATTAGGAGGAAAACGAGCAAGCGAGTCATCTGATGGAAAGCAACTACCGCCGCCCTTGGACACTCGCAATATCAGAAGAGTCGCAGGTGCATTGCCGACCTATATAGATATTTTCGGTAATGTAATTGATACAAATCAATCTGTACTGTTTTAATAAGTAGCTTCTTACTTAGTAAATGTAGACAGTACAAACTGTATTTCCGGACCTATACGACCAAAGAGCGTATTCCCTCTTAATCAAATCAAATCATCATGATTTGATTTGATTTGATTTGATATACGACCTGCAAACCTTCAAGAAAAGAGCGTATATTCCCTCTTAAAAGGCCGGCAACGCACCTGCAGCTCTTCTGATGTTGCGAGTGTCCATGGGCGACGGAAGTTGCTTACCATCAGGTGACCCGTTTGCTCGTTTGCCCCCTTATTTAATAAAAAATAAATAAAAAAAAGAGTCGCAGGTGCTTTGCCGACCTATATAGATATTTTCGGTAATGTAATATTGTATCAATCTGTACTATTTTAATAAGTAGCCTCTAACTCTAACAGCCGCGGGCAATGTCAACATTTTCTAAAGTACGTAATATTCGATTCGATGAGCATCGAAAAAGGTTCTATTGAAAACGTATTTTCAAGCGGGTTGGCAAATATTAAAAAGCACTGTTTTGTGTTCATTGAAAGTACCTAATTTCGTTGTAAATTGAAAGTCTTCAATACAACATTCACCATTTGAGGAGGATCTCGCGTGTAAAAGGAAATTCTTGTAAGGATTTTCTTTTCCTTACAGAAATGTATGTCCTCCAATTTAAAAATCCGACATAATAAATTGTGACGTTAAATTTGGTTTGACTGTCACATTATTATAAAGATGCCGAAGCCCCTAGCCAAGACGATTCCTTTATCGCTTCTTTGTAGAATTATTTACTACTGATAAACATGTCTAAAGAATTATCATAACATGAGTCGAATGTCGAGTTCTTTCTATAAAGCAGTGACAAAGAAAACGTCTTTGGTAGGGGCTCTGTATAAACCATTCATAACTTTGGAAGTAGTGGGTAACTTTATATTTGTTTAGTTTAATATAACTTAGGTTTTTGACGTGATAACGTCTTATAATTCGATATGGGGTGCACGCACGAAAAACATGACAGTTCATGCGGCGTTACCTCGCTCTGAGGCGTTCCATTTAAGGCTTGAAGTGCAAGCGAGAGCACGGAACGAGCGACAAGGAAGCACAATCGGCCTTTGCTGCTGGCGAAAAGTTGCATGGTGGTATGATTCCGAACAATTCCTCAGAGCACTCCCCGTGATACAACCGATAGAGGATGCAGAGTGAAGCCACATCTCGGCGCAATTCCAAACTTTAAGACTTTTGGTACTTAACCTGTATCTTAAGGATAGTTGAACGTGACAACACCATACGTTGTCACGTTCAACTATCGTCAGTAAACCGACTTTACAGACAACCGATTTTTTCAATAGGCCCTAGCTACCAGCTATCATTTTCAACGATATCCATACTACCTATTTACTCTTCTACTCTAATATTATAAATGCGAAAGTGTGTCTGTCTGTCTGTCTGTCTGTCTGTTACCTCTTCACGCCCAAACCGCTGATCCGATTTTGCTGAAATTTTGCATAGAGGTAATTTGAATCTTGGGAAAGGACATAGGATACTTTTTGTCCCGGGAAAATGCACAGTTCCCGCGCAATAAACGAGCGTCATCTAGTTAATTAATAATATGATGATCGAATATTCATCGTAAAACTATAATATGCATATTATAAGTGTGGCCGTCCTTCTACCAGCCTATCTGTTGCGGGATACCTCTTCACGCCTCAGCCATTGACCGATTTTAGTGAAAAGTTCAAGAGATAATTTGAGTCCCGGACCACCGTAATACACATAAGATAGTTTCACTTCTGTACGGTTCCCGCTTAACAAAGAAAACGATGCGCTACAAAGTAGTAATAATCGGCCAAGTTCGAGTTGGACGCGCGCACGAAGGGTTCCGTACCGTTATAGAGCAAATTAGGCCAAAAATTCTGTTTTTTTAATGGTAGCCCCTCTTAATTTTTTATTTTATTTTAATATTATTATTAATTATTAAAGAACACATATAACTAAGGACTTTGAAAACAATTCAAGTACCTACATGTTGCCAGTATTGATATAGAGCAAAAAAGGCCAAAAAATCACGTTTGTTTTAAGGCAGCCCCCCTTAAATATTAATTTTATTTTGTTTTTAGTATTTGTTGTTATAGCGGCAACAGTTAAGCATAATCATAATTTCAACAATACACAACATTACAATTTTTCAGTTCTTGAGTTACAGCCTGGAGACAGACGGACAGACAGACAGACAGACAGACAGACAGACAGACAGACAGACAGACAGACAGACAGACAGACAGACAGACAGACAGACAGACAGACAGACAGACAGACAGACAGACAGACAGACAGACAGACAGACAGACAGACAGACAGACGGACAGACGGACAGACGGACAGACGAACAGACGGACAGACATCGAAGTCTCAGTAATAGGGTCCCGTTTTTACCCTTTGGGTACGGAACCCTAAAAATGAAGCAGTTTTATATACGGCATTAAATACTTTAAATGAATAATCTTATATATAAAATTTCCCTGTCACAATGTTAGTTACCGTACTCCTCCGAAACGGCTTGACCGATCTTTATGAAATTTTATATGCATATTCAGTAGGTCTGAGAATCGGCCAACATCTATTTTTCATACCAAAAATTATTTATATGGCAAAACAACGTTTGCCGGGTCAGCTAGTATTATATAATCTTACAAGTATACAAAATATTACGAAGTTAAATAAATCGATTGTAAACTTTGTACTCATATTTTATTGGTACATCCTCATTTGCGTCACGGTTTGCTAGTTTTTATATAATATTTTAAAAACAATGCAGAAGATACGTTGACCGCGAAGAGGTTGATTAGCAAAAAATTACTCGTTCAACTTGACTATTTACCAAACTTTACTTATGTTAACAAACTAAACAAAATATTCTGAAAATATCGCAAGAATTGGTTAATTCATGTTTATTTCTTACCTACAACAACGGCTCACATACTTTTCACGATTCACTGACAGTTAGAAATGTTCAAATATCGTGCACTTTATACAATCCTCATACAACGGGAGCGTCAGCCGGCGTCCGCGGTTAAGCTGCGACTACATCTGACTGCTGCGAACAACGACGCGACGCGACGCCGACCCCAGAGTGATAACACAGTGTAACATACAGTAGATCGTCTTCATACAGGTGTAGATGGAACCGAATGCGCACATAAGCGTGGCTTCAGACACATTTATAAAACAATGCACGTATTACGCACGCACGTTAAACTTGTATCTGTGTTGTGCGAATTAGTTTTAAAGAACACGGCTGATTCATGCTACTGTATACGTTATACTGTGATGAGCCCTCAACGAAAACAGTATTGAATAATGATGGTAATTTCGGCGAACCATTTTGTTTTTGTCTCCTCGCATTGATATCGGAACATTGAATTGTATATTGATGTACCTACAGTATTATTCCGATTTGAATTTCAATATCATTTGACCTCGAAGTATATTGTGCCTATTTATTACCTCATCATACCTATATAATATTATATTAAATGATGAGAAAATAAATAAGTGGACACCAATGTATTCCTAAGCATAACACTAGATTGTAAGCTACAATGGGTTACTTTACTTTTATTTTTTGTTGCATCTAGCTGTAAGTCATAAAAGATTCGTCGCCGGGCTAGTTCGAACCGGTGGTAGGCATCGTAGTTCGACGTTATTCCTCCGACGTTCAAAAAGTGTATTCATGATACCTATTATTGTGACTAATTATAAGTAATAAAAGCTATTTTTTTATTTATTTATTATTAAACAGTACGATCACAGTACCTACTGAATACCTACTTAGTATGAAATTGTCTCAAAAGTATAAGCGCAAAAAAGTATTAATAATATATTATGTTAGAGGGCTAGGCTCATATTTGACAAGCTTAATTTTTTGTAAAAGATTATTATAATTATTAGTCCATTGAAATGTTACATATTTTGCTTTGCATTTATTAGAGGACGCAATTTTATTTTTGGAATATGTTGGGGGGCTCAATAGAAGCTTAACCTCAAGTTTGTGGGGTCGCCACTCTTGTCCCCCGGCCGCCGTCTTGAAGAAAGGGGTGACAAAACTATTTTCATGATATCTCGGAAACTATACGTCTTACAAAAAATTTATAAGAACATAATTTGTTGCAAATCATTTTGTCTACAAATATGTTCATATAACTTTTTACCCTTAATTCAAAATTTTAAAAGTTATAAGAAAAAAGTGAGAAAAAATTTGAAAAGGTTTATTATCACTTTTTAACTTTGTTTAACACATTTTACAAAAAAAAAATACCTTAGACCAACCTTGTAGATGATCTTTTGAGAAAAAGATTCCCCGATCCCATGAAAATAATTTCCTGCAGATACAAAGGAAACTGTGGAACCATGTGTGGCTGCAGAAAAGCAGGACTGAAATGCTTTATAGTATAGTAGGCATGTGCAGACTAGTATAGTAGGTATACTATAATATAGTTTGCATATATTTATGTAGTGTAGTAGGCATACTGTAGACTGTGGCTGAAGAAAAGCAGGCCTGAAAAGCTTTACAGAATAGTAGGCATACTGTAGAGCATTTTAAGTCTGCTTTTCTGCAGCCACACATGCTTTCACAGTTTCCTTTGCATCTGCATAAAATTTATTTCATGAGATCGGGGGGATTGGGATCTTTTTCTCAAAAGATCATTAACAAGGTTTTTCTGAGGTATTTTTTTTGTAAAATGTATTAAACAAAGTTAAAGAGCGATAATAAACGTTTTAAAAAGATATATCACTTTTTTGCTAATAACTTTTTAAATTTTAAATTAAGGGTAAAAAGTTAAATAAACATATTTATAGGCAAAATGATTTGCAACAAATTATGTTCTTAAAAATAAGTAAGACTTATAGTTTCCTAGATATCACGAAAATAGTGTTGTCACCCCTTTTTTCAAGATGGCGGCCGGGGGACAAGAGTGGCGACCCCACAAACTTGAGGTTAAGCTTCTATTGACCCCCCCCCCCCCCCACATATTCCAAAAATAAAATTGCGTCCTCTAATAAATGCAATATTCGGTCCTAAAATTGTAACATTTCAATGGACTTTAAAGATATTAAATTACTTGAAAAGGTCACGGTTTGACAAAAGAATGGACCAGATGATTCAACCAAAAATTAAAGTACCTGCCTCATTAGCTCAAAAAGCTGCCGCCTGCCATGCTGGGCTTTAAAAGGTCATCGTCACCGATTTCATTATGAAATTAACAGAATTACCATCAGAAAAATTAATTAATATAGGCAGGTACGGACCTACGTTATTCGGTTAGGATTGCTGTAGTAGTGATTTTTAGGCTGGTTGGTGCTACTAATATAATGTATTCTGTGTATAACATCATGTGGCCAAATTACGTTAGTCGGCCATCTGCCTATGCATTTTTTTATTAACTGCATTACACGTGTGTTAATTCTACATTTTTACTCATATAAAATTTTAAATAATGTAAAATTGTTATAATAAATCTAATTTGAATTGAGTATTGACGTAAGTCAATACTCAATTCAAATTAGATTTATTTAGTAGCTGATTTGGAAATAAGTCTTCCGTCAACGAATAACAAAACTACTCCGTAAAAAGGTGGTAAACACAAAGAGCGTGATAGGTAGAGCCGATTTGATTCTCTCATTGGGACATAGATTTTCCAAAATCGATTGCAGTTTTTATCAAAATCGAGTTCCTAACTCTTTTCAGCTTTTTTCGATATTATGATCTGGGTGCACGGTAGTGCACCCGCCGAGACGAGCCAAGCGAAGCGCCCTTTTCTCGAATTATTTAGATTTTATTGATACCTAAAATACACCGGTTTCGTCACTGACTAGTGATGAGCAAAATTGGTCTTGGTCTTGCAGTCTTGGTCTTGGTCTTGCAATTTTTGCAAGACCAAGACCAAGACTACCCTAAGACTAGTAAGTCCAAGACCAAGACTAGGTGTGCAAGAACAAGACCAAGACCAAGACCGACTATGCAAGAGTCTTGCTCCATGCAAGAATCTTGCTAAAAATCTTAACTTAGTCGCAGTGACTATAATATACTCGATAAAATATTTATAACAATATATCTATTTAACATGAATTTCAAGTTCTTGTGATACAGCCTGGAAACAGGCAGACGAACAGGCAGCGATGTGTTACAAGTAATTGGGTCCCGTTTTTACCCTTTTATTATGTAACCATGCATTCAAGCTAAAAAATCGGGAATACATATTATACGTGGCGGCCGAAAAGGAAGATCTTTAAACCGAGAGAGAATGCGAAAATCCGGCCAAGTGCGAGTTGGACTCGCCCATGAAGGGTTAAGCAGCAGCAAAAAGGTTTATTTTATAAAATTAATGGGTTTTTGATTTATTTTTATATTTCAGTAGATTTAATGAAAGTTAAAATATAGTTTACCGTTTATCACCTATAAGCAAACAACATGCTAATTCTCGTTCAAACCAATTTTCCTTGGTAGATTTTATAGTAATGTACATCACTATAAAATCTACCAATTGGGGGGGCACAGATTTTACCACTTTGGAAAAGTCTCTCTCATAATTTTTCTATTTTTGTATGAAAATCTTAATGCAGTTCACAGATTATACCTACTTACCAAGATTCACTTGTATAGCTCTTATAGTTTCGGAGAAAAGTGGCTGTGACATACAGACAGACAGACATGACGAATCTCCGTTTTTGCCATTTGGCTACGGAACCCTAAAAATGCTCTAGAAGAAAACTGAGCGAACGTTCTTATTTTTCAAATTTTCCATTTTTCTTAACGACATTATTGCCGCTAAAAGATCAGCCTATGCTGAGTTGGCTCTCGGCTTTTCATTAGTACGAGTATGTATTTTCAATTCAAGAATCATTCTCATTCATGTAGCTAGTCTAATAATTTAGGTTTTAAAATGTTTTTTCGAGAAAATTAAAATGTTTACAAAGTTTTGAAAAATGTTTGCAAGAGTCTTGTTTTTTGCAAGAGCAAGACCAAGACTAGGCGTGCAAGAGCAAGACCAAGACCAAGACTGCACAAGCAAGACCAATACCAAGACTCGACCAGTCTTGGTCTTGGTCTTGCTTTGCTCATCACTATCACTGACACACTGACACACTGATGATCATCAAAATGTTTGGCTACTTCCTGAAGTGCTAGGAAGCTGAAATTTGGTATGTGATCTAAGTTAAGTACACAACCAACAAAAAAATGTAATAAACGTATAACTTTCATCCCCATACCCTTAAATAGGGGAGGGTGGAGGTTTATATGAGACTTTCACCAATTTTATGAATAAGGACATGAAAGTTTACACGTGACTGTAGACAGTAACTAAAAACCTTTAAATAAGTACTTACACGAACCAACTTACAAAAAGAACTGAAATCCCACCAAAAATATTCCTTGTAAAATGTTGCTTCGATGACCACATAAGGTTTACCCTGTGAAAAAGATATGAGATCTCATGTAGAGCCAAGCTTCTGAATGTACCTACACCGCGTAACTCTACTGACCCTAACTTAAAAAAATTCTACATAATATCAGTAAATATAGGTATGGCTCGGCTGTTTCATTACTAACTTCAGATCAGAAACTAAATATTCCTATTACTTCCGCGACGGTTGCTAAACTAATAAGTATGTATTCTGTGGCGACGATAGCGAAACGGTGAAGCCATACTTACAATCTACATCTCACCAAAAACATAAAACGTAAAAGGTCGAGCCAAGCAAAATATTGCAATACTTCTGCCGTAAAAAGTTTTCAGATCACATTCAAGCCAAGCCTTCAACTTATTTTGTAATTTAAATCAACATTCAGTAAAAGTATCAATAGATTTCTTATTTTATAATAATTATTAAAGTGGCTTGGCAATGAGCACAAGAGAAACAAAATATATAAAACTGCATATTTAGAGGAGTTCATACTTACACAGACAGCAAGCGTAAAGTATTTAAGGTGCAGTGGTTGTTGCAACTACGTAAAATGGGTTTTTTAAATAACGTTTTTTGTTAAGGAAATGTCATTATTTAAGTATAAAAAAAGTACCGTTTTAAAATTGAGAAAATTTCCTATACGCAAAGGTATATCAGTACACAATTTGAAAAATTCTGCTCGATAGAAAAAAATCTCAAAGATGACTCTCATAACGCTGTTTTTCATAATTAAATCATTTTATGGCTAAATTACACACTTTCTAGAAAAAACAAAAAATGTAGCACATTTGTCATGACCTAACCTAAACGATTTGATATATTTGATTTGTGTAATACTAAAAACAAAAGGTTTTTTCTCCTATTTCCTATTATCAAGGCACGCGGCGAGCGCGTAACCGCCACTGTACAAGGCGCGCTGATATGAATGTTATTATAATGTCCTTTACGTCGATATTCGTACTGACAGACATCGACCTGCTAATTTTCGGGACTACTGGGCCTTAAGTATGTAACGACGCATGTGGCCGATGATACCCAATAATATCCAATTAGCTTGGCTTGAATGTGATCTGAAAACTTTTTACGACAGAAGTATTGAATATCCTGCAATATTTTGCTTGGCTCGACCTTTTACGTTTTATGTTTTTGGTGAGATTTCTTTTCTTTTTTGAAGGTTTTTTTTTCAGGTCTTTTAGGTCACGTTATAACTTTTCTGTACTTAGCTTAGCACCCATTCTTCATCTCCGTCATATTTTTTCTTTGAGGCTTCGTCAGTTGTATAGGTGGACAACGAAACGTAAATACTTCTGAGTTCTGAGTCGATTATTATATATATATATATATATATATATATATATATATATATATATATATATATATATATATATATATATATATATATATATATATATATATATATATATAATAATAAAATATATAAAACTCAAAGGTGACTGACTGACATGGTGATCTATCAACGCACAGCCCAAACCACTGGACAGATCGGGCTGAAATTTTGCATGCATTCAGATGTTATGACGTAGGCATCCGCTAAGAAAGGATTTTGATCAATTCTACCTCCAAGGGATTAAAAAAGGGGATCAAAGTTTGTACATAATAATACTTCTTAACGCGAGCCAAGCCGCAGGCAAAAGCTTGTTATATAATATAATTGACTCTTAAGCTTCAATACTTAAAGGTAGTCATTTTAGCATTATCGTTGAATACATAGCAGCACTGATATAATATAAGCGTCTCGACGTTCCTCGCAGGAAAGTAGCACACCTTATTTCATGTGATAACTAAAACTCCCTATATCGAGCGAGTAAGGACTAAGGAGTGTATATCGCCGTACTGATTACACATAAAATATTTTTAAATTTAATTATTGTTTCATTGTAAACGTTGTTAATACTATTTTTTATTTAATTAATACTATTTCATTAAGTACATGTAACTAACTTAAAGCCTTTTGTACGTACCTAAAGCAAATATGCAGTCGAAACTCATACTGTTCTTGCAAAGTTACAAACATAAAAATATTTTATTGTAATAAAGTATTTATTATTATATTATTTTTCAGTTTTTAGGTTTCCCTGCCCAAAGGATGAAAACGGGACAAGTCTGCGCTGTCTATCCATCGACCATCCGTATGTCACCAGGCTGGATCTCGAGAACCGCAATAGCTAGATAGTTGCAATTTTCACAAATTATGTATGTCTGGTGTCGTTATAAAAGCTCAAAGTAATTAAAATAAAATAAATTATTAATGTCCCTCATTCAACAAACACGATTTTTTCCCTTTTTTGCTCTATATCCATAATGGTAACAGTAAGGTTTTTGAAAATTTCAGAAAATACTGAATTTTATTTTATCTTTAATAATTAATAATAAAAATTAAATAAACTTATTATTTAAGGGGGGCTCCCATACAAATTTACGGTACAGAACCCCATGTACGCCAGTCCGACACGCACTTGGCCGGTTTCATAATATTTCCTTTCATTGTGAATAAAGACCTATCCGGGTACCAAATTTCAAGGTTCTAAGTCTGCTAGAAGTACCTTAGAATTTTGATGATCTTTATGTCAGTGAGTGACAAAATGTAGTAATTTTGACCATTCGTAACTTTTGAACTATTTATCGAAATTTCATGCAATTCGGAGGTTAAGCTAGTTTTAATACTTGCTCCTAGTGACCGAAATTCTAAATCCCTAGCTTTGTTAACATCGAAGATAAAGGGGGTGTGAAATAGCCGCGAACCGCTTCGAGAAAAGTATGGTACGGCCGTGCCTTTGCTAAAAAGCTTGGCTGGGGCACAGCCGTGCCCCCAGATATTTACTTGTAAGTATCTCGAATTTGTTTAAGTTAGGGTCTGTAGAGTTAGGCCGTGTAGATACCCAAAAAAATAATTAATTAAAATAGTATTTTCTACATATTTTATTGTAAAGGATCAGTATTTACAAATATCACAGATACATGATAAGTTATCAAAACCTTTTTTGTTATAATTCATCGTGATAACCTTGTGACAAAAAAGTGCTGTATCAAAATCTAATGTATTAACGCCATCTCTGCGGTGCTAAACAGATTACACATAAAGAGGATGCGGCCCGCAACTCCATTGCGCCAAAATTCGTTTATCACGCGAGAAACGTTCATTTTTCGGGATAAAAAGTATTATATGTCCTTTCCGGGGACTCAAAGAATCTCCATACCAAATTTCAGCAAAATCGGTTCAGCAATTTGGGCGTTAAGAGGTAACAGACAGACAAATAGACAGACACACTTTCGCATTTCGAATATTAGTATGGAAGTATATAATGGCAGAAGTCATATTATGGCATTGGGCAATCATCAACAATGTTTATTGTGCATGCTATAAATGTAAGCTTCACTATTACGATTCACGGTGACATTAATCATGGCTATTCCAGATTCCTCATGAGTAGTTCCACCTAACGTGAACAATCCTTAAGGAATTGTAGATAGATAGATAGATAAACACTTTATTGCTCACATATAAATGGGTATACAGACGGACTTAAAATACTTAAAAATGTGGGCAAGGGCGGCCTTATCGCTATAAGCGATCTCTTTCAGGCTGGGGATATTATGTTCACAAATAAATAGCAGGGTAATTATAAGTCAAAAAGTGTGTAATAGTAGTGTAGTGTAGTGTAACAGTTACACTAATAAGTAATAACTATATTTAGTATGTTCTTGAAGAGATACGCAATTTAAAGAAAACATTCTTATATAAACATGGTCATAAATAAATTAATAATTTCATGTTTTGAAATGCACTGAAGATAATTATAACACAACTTTATAAACCATATAGGCAGGTAGACGTGTACAAAGTTTCCCGATCCTCCATATAATTTCCACATATAAATCTTTTCCGAGACACAAACGTGAAACATGCCCCTAAAATGCAAATCCTACTCACATTATTTTAAGTTGTCTCTCTCAGAGTTTAAATATGTCAACGGATAAGTATCTAAACCCATAATTTTGAGCGAAATTGTAATTTATAGTCTCTGAAAATGAAATTTTCACTTTGTGGACTCGGGAGAGTTTATTCACATTTACATTTTCCCGTCGAGTGCCGAGTGTCGACAGATTTTTTAACACATAAAGAGGCTTCTGAAATTGACACAATACATATTAAATGCTAATGTCTATATACTACTAGCTGTCCCGGCAAACGTTTCTTTGCTATATTATATAAAGTATATCGCCCGTATTATTTTATTGAATTAGTGACTAAATAAGTATGGCACCATGGCAACGTCCATCGCTATCCTGTGATCCGCGTCGCATAAACAATGGTCGCTCTTTATAGACAAATAATTTGCAATAAAATAAAATTGCGACTATAATTAAAGATCTAAGCTATCCTATCTCTCAAGTTGGAAAAAAGCACACATTTAAAAAATAAAAACATTAAAATCGGTTAAGTAGTTTAGGGATCCATCGCAGACAAACATCGTGACAGGAGATCTATATATATTATATAATATATAATCTATACTAATCTATACTAATAATATTATAAAGCGGAAGAGTTTGTTTGTTTGTTTAAACGCGCTAATCTCAGGAACTACTGGTCCGATTTGAAAAATTATTTTAATGTTAGATAACCTATTTATCGAAGAAGGTTATAAGCTATATTTTATCACGTTGAGACTAATAGGAGCGGAGTAATAGAGAAAAATGTGGAAAAAACGGGGGATATTATTTGAAAGGGCTGATCTCACGAACTACTAGAGAATTTTTTCTGTTATTTGGCAAGGTTACGAAGTAGACCATGTGAAGGATCATAGGCTATTTTTTGTGGAATATTTTTCTTCTGTGAAATATCTAATTTACGCGGGCGAAACCGCGCGGAACGTCTAGTTATTTATAAAAGAAAATAATCATCTTTAACTTACAGTAATTGTACTTTTCAGTTGTAAGTTAAATATTTGGACGCCATTTCTAACCTCCGCTCATATTATGTCATATCTAAATTTCTCGTGAAACTATATTTTACAGTGTTATATTTTTTCCTGTCTATTTTTACGGATAGTTCAATTTTTTATACCCTCAATCCCGTTTCCTGTAGCTTTAATAAAAAAATAAACGCAACAGACATCTATGAATTTCTCTGGTTAAAGTTAAGGTTAAAGTTAAAGCTAAAGGAGCCATATTTAGCTATAACCATAACTTTAACCTTAACTTTAACTTTGACCACGCCTCTGTGCACCAGATACGTGGTTAAAGTTAAAGTTAAGATAACCCACCCTAAGTAGTTAGAATCAATACAATTTTCTTCAGTTCATACATTTTAAATTAATCTTGGCTAAGGCTAACGATGAAACATTTCACAAAGGTCGGGACGGTGGTGATTACTTATTACTTTCCTAAGTAAAGACAGGTCACTAAGTCCAAGGCGGAAAGTAACCTTCCTTGTTTACATGTCATTAATTTTGAACAGTGCTCAGTACCTCTGCAGGCCTTGAATGGAGATCATTAATTATTTTACTTTATATTTCCATATAAAGTTAATTGCAATTCTATTTGTTTTCACCATCAAATCATAAAATGATTACAAAAATTTCTAGCAGTTTGTGTTTCATTAAGTTAGAACCTTTTAAATAAAAGATCCACAAAAATCATCGGCGTACGATTTTTCAACTAAATACTTACCTAGTACTACTAATAAACGGTAAAAATATTAAGATTTTGAAGCCAAGAGCGCAGTGACTAATACTTAATAATAATAATAATAATAATTTGCCGAAACAGACTCATGTTTCCTTGCAAATTTTGGTAAGTAATTAAATAGCCAGATCTGTCTTGTCTCGGGCTCCTGGCGTCAAAAACTCATTAATAATACTCAGAAGTGGACAATCTCTTTTAGTACTCAATTTTTAACTAATGTTATATTTAAACAATTAATTATTCATTTTTATCTACGGCAATGTGTGGGCGGAAGACTCATATATCACGTAAACCATTTTTTTAATTAAAAATTATTAATAAAGTCTTGTTAGTAATTAGTTACACTATTTATAACTCAAAAACGCCTGAACCGATTTGGCTGCAAATTGGTGGAACCTTAGAACGAGGAATAGGACATTGGATTCTTAATTTAAACGATGATACGCCCAACATAGTGGTTACGAGCCTTTATAGTTTATAAGTATAGTTCTTGCAATCTAAGAGTGCGCGTCGCCCTTAGTTGTGTGAGTGACCATATCTATACACGCGTACATGGCTCGCTCGCTACTGACTGCTCCGTCGGGTACGTACACTAACGAAAATGTCTATTCACATTTCCAACTACAATTAATTGACGACCTCCGTGGCGCAGTGGTGAGCGCGTTGGTAGCTCAAGCCGGAGGTCGCGGGTTCGAATCCCGCCGACGGAACAAAAAGTTTATTAAGTTCCTGGGTCATGGATGTGTATTAAATATGTGTATCATATACTAAAAATCTTAAATATATGTATAGTATAAAAGTATTAAATATATTTCCGTTGTCTGGTACCCGTAACACAAGTCCTTCAGGTACTTACCACGGGGCCAGACTGACGTGGTGTGAAGCGTCCATAGATATTATTATTATATTATTAATAATTAAAGGCGAAGCGCGCTCCTAGATTGCAAGAACTATACATATTACTTAACTAGATGACGCTCGCAACTCCGTTGCGCCAAAATTCGTTTATCGCGGCGGAACCGTACATTTTTCCGAGATAAAAAGTATCTTATGTCCTTTCTCGGGTCTCAAAGTATCCCCATACCAAATTTCAGCAAAATCGGTTCAGCGGTTTGAGCGTGAAGAGGTAAAGACAGACAGACCGACAGACACTTTCGCATTTATAATATTAGTAAGGATACCTGTGTTAAAATGACTAGAAACAAAAATTCTTGATGGATTGTAATTATAAACAGTTTGGCGATCAAGCTCAGAATAGTCACCGTTACCTAATATTTTTGATAATAGCATTATTAAGTATTAAAATTTTGGTTTAGCGAAAAACGTTATTGAGAAATTCAAATTTCGAACACGTATCAATGTGCACTTAAGATGGCAGGCGTAAGCCTCAAAATACAATATCACAGAATCACCGCCGGCGATGTGGAGTCTAGTCGTGTCCTCGGCGAAATTAGGCAAATTCCAAATTAGATATTCGAAGTGGCTGTAGCATTTATGCTATATAATGATCGGATAATACACCATAATAAGCTTTAGCTTATTATGGTGTATTATCCGATCATTATTGTACCATCGAAGAAATTGATTCGTAGGCATTGCATTAATAGGATGGTGGCACTAACTCATTTGGTCAGGTAATATAAGTTTGTCTATTTCTATGCTAGTAGAGATATATATTCTATCGCCTGGATATAGTAACGCGACCAAGTTACGTTGATATGCCATCTGCATATTAATATAAATCAACTTCTTTGATAGTAATCTGAGTTTTGCCGGGAATGTAAAAGGGTGCTGTTGTGTTTTTGTATTATTTTCCTAAAATTGTGTTAACTGGGTTTTTAATGTGTAATATTGGTAGAATATTAACCATTAGATATTCGTGTTCATGCACAAGTGTAGGAAAGTGATGTAATATCCAGAAACGGGCTATTTTGTGTTCCCTCCAAAACTCCATCGAAAGTTTCAGTAAAGCGTCTACCACTTTACTGAATCGACCGACTTGACTCCTTGACTGTATTGACTTTTACTTAGACTTTGACGAGACTTCAGACCTGACGATACATGAAAACGATGATGAAAATTAAAATAGGAGGAATATGGTTTTCCCGTCATATTCCTTACCTTTTTACCTTGTCTGTGGCACAACATACACATATCCTTTGTGTCAAGTTGTCAAAAAAGAAGAAAAAGAAAGATAGTAATCTTTTATATTATGAAAAAAAAATTATTACACATAATATATGTGTCCTTGTCAAACCTTTATTACAGATTACTCATCAATCACACAACGCCAATAACTGATATCAGAATTTATTGCGGTCTATGGTGAAAAGAAGGTTGATAAGTTGACTTTTCAATTGTTACAATCATCATCCATCTTAAGACAAATCACAATTTCATACAAAATTTTATGCATATATAATATTTAAATACTTAATAGAAAAAATGTTGTATGAACTTGTGTGTTTTGTCACTCATTTCAAGTTACTACCACAACATCCAGTAGAGCAGTAGCGAGCAGTATACTGGCGCAGCCTCCGCTGTAATGCGTAAATTATATTAATTTTACAGTACATTCTGAGGCAGCTCCTCCTCAAAAATGTTTGTTAATAACATAAAAAATTCAGGTGAAAAGAATACCCGCCAGCCCGCAGACTCGCAAGCCTCATTTATTCTCATTATTTTGTTTCAGGAAAGCAAAATGGTTTCACTAAGAAGGCTTAGGAGACAGCAATTGTTGCCGTTATAATATTTTCATTATTTCATAAGCATTAGTCTCCCAACCCTTGGAGGCGAACATAAAAATACGTTAGCGGAGGGAAAACTGCGCAAAATGATTATGTTTAGGTACGTGCTTGTTTTAATACAATTGCCGTATAAAGGAGGTAAGAGAGTGGAAACAGCTTTGGACGATTCTTTTGTTTCATATTATGTAATGTCATGTAATGTTTAGGGGATGGTTGAAACAATATATCGTTTTATTCTTATTCAATTTAAAGTAAATTCGTTTAGTAAATTCTAGTCTATTATTACCTGCTTTCGTTTTAAAATAATATCGAGAGATACAAATTAAAAATATCACCATATTAAATTGTTTTTACTACCTCAATACATAATCTATTAACTTCGTCAATACAATATAAGAAATATATTTAGATGTTCATTATGCGGATGTTGTGGCAATACGGTTTGTTTCATAACTCATAAGCCACGTCGGCTTGGAGCTATCGTTTGGGATTAGTCTTCATACAACAACACAAGTTTACAACTATTTCGAGACTTGATACACTAGTACAGAACAGATTGTTGAAAATGAGAGAACGATTTAAGAGCTTATCGAAAACAAAACCAAATATGATCTAAACACTCTAAATGAATGAAAAACACAGTTTTCATGGGTATTAGCGATCGGTCACTAATGCTTAGGAGTTTGATACCTAAACATGGAGCGGAGAGAGTTGCGGAGTGAGAGATGAGGCATTAAATCAAAGTTCGCTAGCTCACAATCTGCCAACCCCCTTCTACTTTTGTTTTACTCCCACTTTTGTTATTTAATATTATTATAACATCTTTTTTAATGGTATTTATTGTGTATTCGGGGTATAACCGAGATGTTTTCAAGATATATGAGGAATATTTTCTTCTATTAAAATTGATACATCAAAGTCAATATTGTTTGACGAACACCCCCGGCAGAATCCATCACTCGCGGTTTGATTAAAAATATATACTTATACCGAATTATCCATCAAAAGATTTTTATACTTACAACAAAAAATATTGAATCTTAATTTTTGTTTTGTTTATTACTCATCCTCATTCTGAGGAATACATTAGTAATATTGAATTGCGACTTGCGTATTGCGACTGAAAATTATTTTATTAGCCAAAAAATTAAAGTTCAACAAATGTTTTTGTGCACATTTGTTGTGGAATATGGCTGGTAATCATAACTTTCGTACAATAATCCACTACTACTTATTAGGACATCTATGACTCGCTCTAGAAAAAAAAAATTATATTGAGCAATCATCAAAATACAGCTTTAGGTACAACTTTATTAGACAAATAAAGGTCCTATAAATAAAACAGAATAAAAAAAAAACTTTATTAGACGCTTAGCCTCCAGTTAAGTTGTAATATTATATTATTACCGTACTATATAATATTAAGTAAGATTACGATACATTACTGATATAATTTTTACCTCTCAAATCGTCAACTTACTTAAAACTGCGAAAATCTTACTTTCTTAGATTTCGAAGACTTAGATTGATGATGCGTTTTGTATGAAATGAGATTTATGTACCGTTGATCAAATGTAAGGGTTTTTCTACTCGCTGGGCTATAAGTTACCGAACTGTCGATCCAAACCTTATGTAATGTCGAAGTTTAAGTTTTGTCGGAAAAAATATCAAAATATAATCTCATCCAGACTTATTGGATACAATAGGATTTTGATAAAGATCTTATTCTACAAAACCTTCCATAGCCAAATAGTTTGAAATCTTTGGGTTATTTACATAAACGTTTATGGGCCATTCTAGTTTTGAGCCTGAAAAAATAAATCAAAAAAAATTTCAGTATTTAAAATTAATAATAATAATAATGTAATAAAACTGTTAAAAATAGTTTCAGAGATCGTTTGTCGCTAATTATTTAAAAAATCAAGAATTTAAGTTTTTTCTTGATAACAGAAATGACGCTGTGCCTAACAGGAGTGATGAACATTAAAATAAATCGGTATTGACAACATTTATAACGATCATTCTGATGAATATTTAAAACCTGTAATGTAGATCAGCGATAGTAAAAAACAGATTTGGCAAAGCTCTAAATTTTTAAGAGAAAAAAATTTATATCGTTATGATAACAGAAGTGATGCACCACTTCTGTTATCAATACGATGAGTTATTTTTATTTACTAAATATTATAATGTATTTGATTTATTTAATTTATTCCATTTTTGACCATTATTTATTTTGACCGAAATTAAGATTTTGTTAAAAACTGTAAAAAATACGGTCTACATGAAACATAATATCTAGCACAATAAAATGGGTATCTTTAAACTAATTTTTAAAAATCTATAATAATTATGCAACATTAGAAACTTCCGAAAAATATGTTTAAAGAAATATACATAATTTTACAATGCTTTAAGAAAAAAATAATGATCACAAATTTGTTTCGTCTGAGGAATCCCAGGATTTTAATTGCTCTAGGATCGGTGTCATTTAATGGCCTACATAACATTTTTGAGTCACTTTTCTGTCTTTTTTTATCCTTTCCAACTATAAAAAAAATAAAATAAGTTATAAATTTTATTATAAGTTTAATAAAATACTGCAAGAATATTGAAATGATAACTTCTGATATCAAAATGATTATTCCTGTTATCAATAATTCAGATACTTAATATTTCTTGTAATTGAAAAAAAAAACTTGACAAAACTGTTATAAATAATAAAATTAACATGTTTTATACAGAATAAATAAAAAAAGTATTAACTTTACTATAATTTAATAATAAAAACGTCATTTCTGTGATCAAAAATCACTTCTGTTATCACCTAGTTAACAGAAGTGATGATAACAGAAATGATAAAACTCAAATAATCTATATTTTATTTTAAAATGGTCAAATTTTACTTAGTTTTATTTATGTTTTACAATAAAAGGACTAATAATACATGTCAACAAAGGATTTTTACAATATTTAACAAAGTAATTAACTTTTTACAGAATTAGCAGAAGTGACGAGCGATCTCAATCAATGGAAAAATCACAAACAAATTTTGCTTCTGTTAAAAAACGAAAGAAATAATCAAACTCTTTGTTACTAATGTATAAACTACAAGTGAATTAGTGCTGTCTATGTGCAAAATTTATTTGAAATTAAATGTGCCGCTATAATTTTTTCATAAATAACAATTGATAACAGAAATGACGGAAATTATAGTAACAGGAGTAGAATCAAGAATAAAAAAGTGCCTGTAGATGTCAGAAGTCAGAAGATGAATATGCTCATTTAAGCATAAAGCCAACTATATTTCAATACTATTTTAACTAAAATACTAAGAAATTGTTTCTTAGAAGTAATTTTTTTAAGTTGCCCTAAAGTGCTAAGGTGTGAAAGTAATAGATAACAGGCGTGACGTTTCGGTACTTTGAGCTATCAAGTTACTAGGAAAATGCTAATTTATATACTTAAAGGTGTTATTATGTTATAGTTCATACCGGTTACTATTATTTACACTCATAAATTTATTGATACAAGATTGTTAAAAGTACTTTTTTGTCAAGTAACAGATTTTTCGCTGTAGAATAGAATGACCCTTATAAGGTTTACTTACAATAGGGCATATTTTGAAAGGCCGGGAACAGAGATTATAGTGGATGTCGGCGGAGGGCTCACGTATTTCCAGTATTTGCGCCCATTATGTACATTACAGGAATAGTCTGTATGGGATCGAATGATCTGTCCCGCCCACGACCGCCCACGCTCTTAGATTGAAACACAGTAGCTGCTCAGACCAACTTTCAAAACTACATGGGTTTTTACCCTTCATCAAAATAAATCACTGTTACTTGTACATTGTTAATTTGGACAGTAGATCTTCGTTACTCTTTCAGCAACGACTGCTGAATGCATTTTGTGAACATTCGGTTTGGTAGACTAGTTCGAGCTCGCTACTCTACTAGGGCGCCAAATCCAAGGACCCAAAAAAATTGCCTAAGGGGGCGCCAAAATCCGCTAGCCTTGTATTCTAAAAAAATACAATGCTCCAGAGGAAAAACTATGATTGAAGATGAATGTACTAGTAAAAGCTGATAAAACATGGAACATTATTTAAGTCATATAATATTTTGTGCCAAATAAAGTAGGTCCGCCATCTGCCGAACGAACGAATCAATTTCTCCGATGGTACCATCGAGGAAATGGATTCCTATGCAGTTGATAGACCAACGTTATTTGGTCGAATATGTCAATTCAATGTTAATTGTGATTTGTCGGCTGGGTTTGACGTAACGCAACCAAACTACGTAGGTCCCCGATCTGCATAGGAATCAACGTCTCTGATAGTACATTCATGCCCATAACACTTAAAAGCATTAACTATTTCATACTCGGCATTTTTTGTTTCCATCATGCTGATATGAAAATCCGTTTATGATATCGATAAACAAAATCTGTAGAACGTGACCATCCCACCGCCTGCTCGATTACAGGTCTAGGTAAGCACTGGGATACCTTAATAGTAAATACACGATATTATGAGCACTGCCATTGCCGTTATTATTGGTGCAATTGATACAGCAAACTATATATATTACTAGCTGTCCCGGCAAACGTTGCTTTGCCATAATATATTATGTATTTGCCATATTATTTTATTGAAGTGACTAAATAATATGTATGTTACCATGGCAACGTCGATAGCTATCCCGTCGCACAAACAATGGTCGCCGTCAGTCTCAGGTTGTAAAATAATTTGCAATAAAATAAAATTGCGACTATAATTAAAGATCTAAGCTATCGTATCTCTCAAGTTGGAAAAAGCACACATTTAAAAAAAAAGACATTAAAATCGGTTAAGTAGTTTAGGAATCCATCGCGGACAAACATCGTGACAGGAGATTTATATATATTAGATTTGTACAAATACCTCATCGTATCCAATCCATCGGCCAATCGATCAAACTAAACGCTGAACCCGCACGGAGTGCCGCAGAGTTTTTAGTCGATAAGGTTGCATCCATTACCATCTTCTTGGCAGGATCCCCCATCCCCCGCAAAATTATATCATTATTATTATTAAAAGGCTAATCTGACTGAACTCGTTTTGCACATTATTTATATATTTATATTATTACTAGCTGTCCCGGCAAACGTTTCTTTGCCATATTAAGTATATAAAGTATTTTTTTTAAATTTGGTCGAAGCGCTAACTGTCGGACAGACTAAAATTAAAATCCGAATTCGAATATTATTTAAAATTTGACACTGCGATGGCAGCCGACTGTCGGATCCAATGTAAAACATTCCAAAATCAACAACTACTAATAAATTAAAAATTTATTAAAAAAACATTGTCCAGCGGACAAAATTGTGAATCTAAACCATTCCCAGATCCCCTTGAACACACACAAAAAATTTCATCAAAATTGGTCCAGTCGTTTAGGAGGAGTTCAGTCACATACACACGCACACAAGAAATATATATATTAAGATTTATATTAGAGGATGAGAATATACATTATTTATATTAGAGGCTAAAGAAGACAGACAAACCTTGCAGGCTTATGGTACACTCTCAATTAGACATAAGTTATAATTGTATTACTTACCATTAAAAAAAAAACTGAATCCTACATTCCCAATTTCGAAAATCCCTGATTTTTACGTACGTGGAAAAGATGGAGATCTCTCTCCACCGTCCCTTGTTTTCTAAGCTACGTAAGTATGTTGTTAAAGTCTTATCACTATTTAGAATTCCATTTCCGAAAGGGATCTAGCTGGCTTAATCGCGCCGACAAAATGTTATTATCCCAGCAAATGTGTTCGCATTAGTAAATGTAAAATTAAAATCACTCGTGTTAGCTAAAATTGAATCCCTCTTTTAAACATGATTTTAAATAGGCACGAGTCACGACTAAATAAGCTTAATAAGCCAAATCTTACTTTATTTAAGTTATTAATTTTCTTCACAAAAGTAAGTATACATAATATTACAAAAACAAAACTCGGCTTCACAATAATCTGAAGGGTTTGTCCGTACACTGCACCTGTATCCGGTGCATCGATCTTCAAATGCTCACTACTGCTAATACTTATTTAGCTTATTTTAATATTGTAAAGATTTGAAATAATGACGAACTATCGAATGTGTTTAAAGAAACTTCAAAATGACTTGTACTAAAATGTGTGTAAGCGCAAATCTCGAGAACGAGTGAACCGATTTCGTGAATTCTTTTTTGTTTCGTTTGCTAATATCGGTGAAAAGCTTTGTTCACACTGTGCCTTTTTTGTTCATCAAGGGCATGCGTTATGGCGCTGTCAACAGCGAACGTGAGGCATGCCCGTGACGCGCGTTGAAATCGTAGCGCTCGCTATGACACTTTTCTTTCAACGCGGGTGGATTTTGACGCATTCAATTATTGAATAATATGCCAAACGAAAGTTGAATATAAAGAAGATGACGAAAATTGAAGATGAAATTGCATAATGTGGACATATATCTACGGAGTTGTTACGGAGATAATAATAAAAAAGTGGAAAAGAAGAAATAATACTTTACTCTAAATAACGTAACGCTTTTGACAGAACTTCATAAATATGACGGGAAGACGTCCGTCGGGTCCACTTGTCTTCTTATCTTATATATAAAAATGGATTTTCAAATGTGTTAGTCGCGTTAAAACTCGAAAGCGGCTGAACGGATTGGGCTGATTTTAGTCTTAAAATATTCGTAGAAGTCCAGGGAAGGTTTTAAAGTGACCTGTGACACGAAGTTCACTGGGACAGCTAGTCTTCTTCTTATATATAAAAATGGATTTTCAAATGTGTTAGTCGCGCTAAAACTCGAAAACGGCTAAACGGATTGGGCTGATTTTAGTCTTAAAATATTCTTAGAAGTCCAGGGAAGGATTTAAAGTGACACGAAGTTCACCGGGACAGCTAGTCATAAATATAAAAATGGATTTTCAAATGTGTTAGTCGCGTTAAAACTCGAAAACTACTGAACGGATTGGGCTGATTTTAGTCTTAAAATATTCGTAGAAGTCCAGGGAAGATTTTAAAGTGACACGAAGTTCACCGGGACAGCTAGTCTTCTTAAATATAAAAATGGATTTTCAAATGCGTTATTTTTAGTCTCTAATTTTAGTCTTAAAATATTCGTAGAAGTCCAGGGAAGGTTTTAAAATGAGACGAAGTTCACCGGGACAGCTAGTTTAAACTTTAAAGTATATTGTTTGTAGCCCAAGATATACCCCATGTATAGTAATCACGTAAATACAAAGACCAAATTATTCTGGTCTGTCGGTCGCACGTAGACGGTTCAGTATTATCGGAAACAGGGTCATTATTGCGGGCGGCTGGCGGATGCTCACGGTACACGAACCCCTCTCTAAAAGGGTTTTATGGCCTAGCACACAACTACGTATTCGTAACTTTCATAAAACGAAATGCCGTAAATCGAGCCATTTTGACCTCTGTGACATGACTATTTACACTGAGCCGTCAATTGTTACTGCTAAGCTTTTTAAAAGTACTTCTAGATAATGCATAGCTACTAGCGACCTCGACAGACGTTATTCCGTCACAAGCGGTAGGTTATGTCAATGAGTAAAACTTTGTTGTCCGTGGGTTATGTCTGCATTTGAAATAATTCTATATCGTAGTAAAGTGCTCTTGAAATTTCTAACTATCCATTAACAAACTCTTTTTCCCTTTCATCAACTCATTCTCATACTTCGAGATGTATTCTTAAAAAAAATAGCGTATCGGTTTAACCGTTCTTGAGGTTAGCCCTTACCAACGTATTGAACGATTCATTTTATATTATAGACAATTATTTGATAAAAGATACGCAATGACTTTATTTAATGATATATTGTTTTGTAAAATATTGTAACACGTCTTGAGCTCTCCTACTATAAATATAAGCAGTTGGCATAAATTGAAGCTTAAAATATCTTCAAAGATATTACCTCCTATATAGTCGCATTGCTATTACTTTTATGATTTCTTCCTTCGCTGATAAAATTACATAATATAAGGTATCATTACCTCATAAAATATCTGTGTCACCGTAAATTCATAATATTATTATCACTTTTATGGGCTGGTTGTTGGGTGTATAGCTGTAGCTAAAAATCTACGTAATTTTCTGTTTTTTTCTCTCGACAAATTTTACTTATCTTCCTTTGTCTTCCCTGAATATTTTAGAAACACACATTATGTTAAAAAAAATCAAGTCTTATTTTCATTTTTTTATGTGTGTACTTATCTAACCAAACAATACTAATTTACAAAATAGATTTGCAGAAAATTTAAGCATACGTCTGATAAAAAACACATAAGCTATTACTTTCTTTCTGTACGATATTCTAAGAAAATCAATTTTACCCGAACTAATTTCATAGAGAGTGCTATCCCACTTTCCAGATGCTCCTGTAGTACATTAGGATAATGTGATGTATTGTATCCAATCGTGATAATACATAACGTAGTCAGCCCTAAAACTCCTTCAAGGACCTATACAATAAGGCCTTGATAAAAATACACCTTTATTAAGTTACTGCCTTAAATAAAATAAAAATAAAACATTTGCCCCTTTTAGTGCCAAGGGTTTAGGGTTCCGTTTTAGGGTACGGTAGTTGTGCACGACGGACTATAAATAGTGCGTGTAAAATAATCGTATATGGACAATATTATCGTAAAATAGTGCATGGACATTTGTGTAAAGTAAATATAGTGAAATAGTGCTCCAGTGAAGGTATATAGACAATTTGTGTAAAAAAATCGGTTGTCTGTAAAGTCGGTTTACTGACGATAGTTGAACGTGACAACGTATGACGTTGTCACGTTCAACTATCCTTAACCCCTTAACCCTCGCTTCCGAATCTCTATAAATAGAAACAAACTTTTTCGACTGTAACCTAAAGTTATTTCGATGTATTTCTTTCAAATGTTTGTCTAAAAATATTTACACGTCAAAAGATCCTATTATCACACTATTTCATCAATTATAAGTGTGAAAAATAAGAAAGTGGACAGTAAAAACTTGAATAAGTGGTTAAAATTATGCTAAAAAGTGTTTTGCTAAAACAATAAAATATAATATTAAAAAATTGCGGCTGTATAAACATTGGACTTTGGACTGCTAGTTCAACTCACTATAGTAAACAAGCAACCCGGAGCAGAGCTGCAAGTGTAATACAATTGCGATATTTACGTCATCGCCCCAGTGGCGCAGGTCACTAATGACTCCAATTACCAAAGTCGTAGATCGATCCTCACCGGGGGCCGTACAAAATTTCTGAATAGCGAGAAGTTTTTGACGAGATTACTAGAATATTGATTCAACTCTGAATGGAAGAGGTTATGGCCGCTCTTCGAAAAATTCAAATGGATTTAATAGACGAACAAAAAACATCTATACAAAATTGCACCGAAATAGTTACAGAATAGGAGATAGACGGATGTCGAACGCTGCCGAAGTCTGCCGAACGCAAAGGCCGATTGTGCTTCCTTGTCGCTCGTTTCGCGCTCTCGCTTGCACTTCAAGCCTTAAATAGAACGCCTCAGAGCGAGGTAACGCCGCATGAACTGTCATGGGCGCGCACCCCATATCGAATTATAAGACGTTATCACGTCAAAATGTTATGTAAAACTAATGCCTTGTAAATTAATGGGTCTTAAACCTATGTGGTAGTGCCGATTTCCGTAACGGAAAACTGAGGGAGATAGTGTACATCTCGAGCGGGCTATCCTTGTCCCAGACAAGGAAGTACCGCTCGAAAGGGACAGCCAGAGACGACCGTTATATCAGGGGGCGGCGAGGCAGTATAAATATGGAGAAAATAGATTTTTCGCGTTATTTCAGGTACGGAGCACGGCATTCGGCACGAGCATGTTTTGTATGTAAAATCATAGCGTAAGGAATTGTACAAAAAATTTTTTGTATCGCGGATATGTGCGCTGCGTATGCGACAAGTCGAGCGAGCGCCAGCATATTGAGACTAGTCCGGTGACCGGACGCTTGCGTTTATCATACCTAAACTCGGGAGTGAGACTCGAGAGTTCTGTACCGTAAGGTACTATTTTGTATTCTATGCCAGTAGCCGATTCTCAGACCTATTGAATATGCATATAAAATTTGGGAAAAATCAGTGAAGTCATTTCGGAGAATTTTACATAATATAGCTGTCCCGGCAAACGTTGCTTTGCCATATTATAAAGTATTTCGCCCATATTATTTTATTGAAGTGACTAAATATAGTATGTCGCCATGGCAACATCGATCGCTATCTCGTCGCACAAACAATGGTTGCCGTCAGTCTCAGGTTGTAATAATTTACTATTATTTATTCAACAAATGCACTTATCAATATATAAAGTACCGAGTAGCCGATTCTCAGACCTACTGAATATGCATATAAAATTTGGTAAAAATCAGTAAAGCCGTTTCGGCGGAGTTCGTGGACTAACATTGTGACACGAGAATTTTATATATAAGAAGTAATACCTACAGGTAGTCAACCAAGTTTTGTTGATTACAAAACCCTAAAACGGAACTCTAACCAGCTGATTTTTTGTATATTGGTAGGTCAATAGTTATATAATTTAAGAGTAACATATGTCCTACAAATAGAACAATCCATATTTTAGGACCATCAAATCAAAGTATGAAATCCTTTCTATCTTTGTTAGCTACCACTTTCAAAATTTTCAGATAAAAATGTTGTTTGTCTTATTTTTTTTTTATTTTTTTTATTACTAACATTTTTTATTACTAACAAGTAATCAAAAAAATATATATTCTAGGCTAACTACGTATTATAATATTATGTTTTATAAAACATCATTGAAAGGTCTACGCCCTATATTCAGAACATCTGTTGAAGGAATATCTAAGTGTTAGATATAAAGATCACGATGATTATGAAGCTTGTTAAAAATTCTGTAAGTTCCGCAGTCTGGGAACTTAAGTTGGTAGAGTATTTTAGTAAAGCTTTAAGCTATGATGTTTATCGATAAAAACACTAAGTACTAAAGGACTATAGAACTACAAGAATCAATATACGCTGAATTGGCTAGAGAGAAGGAAATAGGTTAGACCAGGGGCTCCCAATCTTTTTCAGCCTGCGGCGCTGTTACACATCATAATATTTTGTCACGGCGACGCCCTACTCTACCTAGCAGTTAGAAAAATATATATAAATAAACACCTTTCATTATTAAAGAAGTTACGTTATGCAGGTAAACAATAATAAACAAAATATATTTAATCATCTACCTGCTTTACATAATTTTATTAATTACTAGCCGTCCCGGCAAACGTTGCTTTGCCATAATATATTTGCCATATTATTTTATTGAAGTGACTTAATAAGTACGTCACCATGGCAACGTCGATCGCTATCCCGTCGCACAAACAATGGTCGCCGTCAGTCTCAGGTTGTAATAATTTACTATTATTTATTCAACAAATGCACTTATCAATATATAAAGTACCGAGTAGCTGATTCTCAGACCTACTAAATATGCATATAGGTAAAAATCAGTAAAGCCGTTTCGGAGGAGTTCGTGGACTAACATTGTGACACGAGAATTTTATATAAAAGATATAATTTTATTTTGTAATATTTGTGGTTTTGGATAGTGATAGATAATCTACTCGCGGCGCCCCTCTTGCCTTTCCACGGCGCACAGGGCGTCTCGGCGCACACTTTGGGAACCCCTGGGTCAGACAATCCCTGAGAATCCTGATAGCGTCGTATCTTCGCTGGAACTACATTATACATTAAGTTTGCTCAGACGGTTCAGGCTTTCACGGCTGATTTGAATTTCGTTGACAGAACAGAGGGCTTAGCCAACACGATTTCTTTATCGCTTCTTTATTTAATCGCCGATCGGAAATTTATATGAAATTGACATATTAGTGTCTAACTAAACACACCATGCCGAAGTTCCGCGGCGGAAGTTCGACATGATTCCGCCTGATATTTTAAATTGCCGAAATTCCGTCGCGTTATATTGTATGCGTTTGACAATACTGACGTAAGTATTACGAACTTCTGCCGCAGAACTTCATGGTGGTGTGTTTTAGACACTTAATCGTTCCACAATAATATGAAGTCGACATTCGACTCATGTCAACACTTTGATCGGTGATTCTATAAATAATTAATCGGTAATGAAAACGCAGGCTCTACGGCCAGGCTCTAAACGTATTCTGACTTACTTTTCTCTGTAATCAAAAGGTTTTTACTTATTTACACTACACTTACTCTCTTTTATAAAATACAGTAGTGAATAATACTTAATACTACCACAGCTCTGAAACTATTTTTGAAGTGCCAGTACACTGAATAGTTCTAGAACACACAGAAATCAGGATACTATTATTGTATAATAAATAAATAAGTCTAGTCTTTATTGGTCTTATACTGATAGGGACCAAAGATAAAGCTAAAGTCGTAGTACAAATGGAAGGCCTTAATACGTTTATGCTCAACAATCAACAGTTATCTAATCTGATAAAGAGAAGCCAATCTAACTTCGAAATAGTACCAATTCGCGTCTTGGAGTGTAGACCAGTGTCTTTTAACCCGTAGGTCGCGACCCCCCGGTGGATCGTGAAGTTTCTGTGGGGTAGCCAGAGGTTGATAGAACTATTTCAGTAAAAAAACAATAAAAATTAAAAACATTGATTTATTAAGTAGGAGACTTCACTACATGATAAAAGTAGAGAGGGGTCGCAAAATATTTTTTCATTGAGGGGTCACATCATAAAAAAGGTTGAAGAACACTGGTCTAGACTAATGATAAATGACACTACGTAATATGGGGAAACTATATATCCTCAGACGTAATATCTTAGACTATAATATAAACGGCTTTGATGTTCTGATTAAGCGGCTTACGAGCCATTGTTCAGATTAAACGAGGTTTTGCCCTTCTAAAAGGAAAAGCAAGGAATATATGTTAATAATTATATTAATTGTTAGCTCTCATTAATTAAGATTATATGAAGTAATTCCATTTGAATGCTCAGCATTTATATCTGAGCTTTTGCAGCTTTTGAGCCCTAGAGCATTTTTTTTATTACTAACAAGCCACCTAACAAGCTTATTTTTTGTGAGTAGCTTCATTTTGATAAGATAAACAACTTAAAAATCTTGAAAGTGATAGCTAACAGAGATAAAAAGGATTTCATACTTTGATTTGATGCTCTATAAAAGTCTAAAATATGGACTGTTCAAATCAACTAACCTAACCTAACAAATAGGGTACCGTAGTCAAGAAAACTTTGTTGACCCTTTGTTGACCCTAAAACGGAACCCTAACCAGCTGTTTTATTAGGTTTAGGTTAATAGTTACATATAGTCTGTGCGCAACTAGTTGGCCGCTCTGCCGGTATGTGAGTATATGGGCAAAGCGGCCAACTAGTTGCGCACAGACTATAATTTAAGAGCAACATTGTCCTACAAATAGAACAATGCATATTACTACTACTCACATTTATGATTTATAAATTACTAGCTGTTTCCCGCAACTTCGTCCGCGTTAACATAGTATACCTATACATATAGACTTTCGTTTAAACTTTCAACCCCTATTTCACCCCCTTGGGGGTAGAATTTTCAAAAACGCTTAAACACGTATCCAATCATTTTTAATCAGTAGCCCAAACATAAAATTTCATGCTTCTAACTCAAGAAATAACGGACTTCCAATGAAACTTTCAACCCCAATTTCACCCCCTTTGGGGAAGAATTTCCAAAAACGCTTAAATACGTATCCATTCATTTTTAATCAGTAACCCAAAGATAAAGTTTCATGTTCCTAACTTAAGAAATGACGGACTTTCATTCAAACTTTCAACCCCTATTTCACCCCCTTCGGGATAAAATTTTCAAAATTCCTTCCTTAGTGGGCGTCTACTTAATAAAACAACCCTACTCACCAAATTTCGTGGCTGTAACTTTAACAGTTTTTGCTCAGCGATGATGAATCAGTCAGTCAGTCAGGACATGTAATTTTATAAGTATAGATATCCTACTTTATAACACACCATTATACTCAGTTTTTTTTAAGTTCCGAGGTAAAATGGATAATAGATGTTCTGTCAAAATGTTTGGACCATTCATAAAAATCTCTAGAGCTCTGGATATCTTACTAAGAATAGTTTAAGAAAATTAAGAACTTCCAGAAATTTGATTGTTTCAGAAAGTAGATTGGTGTTAGTAGAAAAAAAATTTAAAGCAAAACGAAATAACGTTTTATGTATTTTAGTAGATCATAATTAGTATGAGAAATTTTCTAAAATAATAATATTATGACGGTTACATTATTTTTACTGCATGGAAAAAATTAACTGACTAACAAAACTAACGTTCGTAGGTAAATAAAAAATTATTATTATTTCTAATCGTAAAATGCATATTATTTTGTCTATTTTGTATTCATATTTTTTATTCATTAGGTATTCATTAGGTACGATAGAATTTTTAAGTATATTTATAAAGATTTTTAAACATAAAACGTAATACTGAAAATCCAGAAAATTATAGATCTATATTTTCTCTCCTTAGCTGTTAGTTATTAAGGATGAATTCAATCTATTTCCTTCTAACAATTTGTTATATTAACGTATATAGTATGTATAAACTGGCTGTCCAATTTATCAACGGCCGGCTTTAGCTGTTGGATTTATTAGTAAATTTAAAATGTTTCTACAAAATTCCGCTTATAACTTAGACGCGTTCGCCGAGGAAAGGTCTTTTAAACCATCGTCGCAGTGGGCTTAAATTTCTTGTTATACAAATAAGGGAAAATGAAAAATAATGATCATCACCGAAGATCACAATTCGACGGTTTTGGGACTGCTCTTTATGTTTTAGGCTAATTAGAGCCGTCAAGGACTATTATCCAGAAGAGGCATCTCTTTCTACGTAGACTTTATGTAAGTACATAAAAAACGACATATAAAACTTCTGACCAATATTTACAGTTACAAACAAAGGACAATGTTTAACAATTGCCCAATTATAATTTGTTACCTACAAAGAGTTAACTTAAAGTTTTATTACTGTCAGTTGTCACTCAGTACAAAGTTAGCAGCAACAAATCTTAGAAGTTAGTACTACTTTCTAGTTGGAAATATTGAACATTATTTAAACTAGGCGATTGTGAAGTATGCCGTAAAGTTACTTGATAGAAAAAGTCCGTTTATATGAGACAAAACGAGGCGAGACTTGTGGATGCTTAATAGCATTAAAAATTAGTTGGCAAAGCAGCATCAAGCTAGTTGAAATGACAGTTTTTATTGCTTTTATGCATCACTATATCTCGCATTTCTGTGTTAACTTAATATGTAAAACGCTATTATGCTTAATAATTACTTCCGAAGCCATATTAGAAACAACAAGGATGAAAGGGGTTGACCTAATAAATCATAGGACCGTCAGCCCAGCTGAAAACTAAACATCGATTATTTGTTGGATGAAATAACTGATTTCTAAGTTACCGACGATTATAACCCAAATAATATTATGGTAATATTTTTCTGTGTGAGAAACCTTATATTAATCCTTCGATCGGAGGTTCTAGGAATTGGCATGATGACTATTTTTTTTTCTTATTGGTAATTGAAAGACCTTTAAAAAATAGAAACATCGGTGAAAGAATGACTCTGATAGTTAAAAAATTCACCAGGATAAGAAAAGAAAAAAAAATACAAAAGCTATCAAGCTGAAATTTTGGAAACACTTATTTTTACCGTTATTTCTTTATTTTAATAACAGAATTCGCTAATCTTTGA
The DNA here is from genome assembly GCA_937595015.1 of Polyommatus icarus. Lineage (NCBI taxonomy): Eukaryota > Metazoa > Arthropoda > Insecta > Lepidoptera > Lycaenidae > Polyommatus > Polyommatus icarus. The sequence continues at coordinate 11,831,875 of OW569332.1, read as the reverse complement.
CCTTGTCATCATCCCGATTCCCATTGTATTCTTTTGTTCTCGCGATCACCGCTGCTCGCGCGGGGCCTGGAGGATTAAATATTCACTTTAAATATAGATTTCAGTAGATTGATGCAGCAAAATTCAAGCAGTATGTTTTTTCAAAACATACTTATTTCCAACATCTCAAAATTGGACTCTTGTTGTCAAATCTGCCAGCGCATTTGGCCAACGTGTCTCACTCTCGCCTACTCGGCCATAAATTATTATTGAGATCTTCATTCCGTAGGTACTCTACGCGTTGGCCAAATGCGTTGGCTCAAATATGCGTTGGCCCACTGTGAGCGGGCTTTAGAGTTCTTTCGAACAAACTTCTTCGTTTTTGACATTATAGTGTCCGAGACAACCTCATAAAAAAGCGCAGGGGCAAACATTTGTGTCTTTCTTTTTCACCCTCACGGATTTTCCTTTAATGTTCGTGAAGCAAATAAAACCTAAAAGAACCTTCAAGAGAGTGTATTCCCTCTTAAAAGGCCGGCAACGCACCTGCAGCTCTTCTGATGTTGCGAGTGTCCATGGGCGACGGTAGTTGCTTTCCATCAAGTGACTCGTTTGCTCGTTTGCTCCCTTTATTTTACAATATTGTATAATATAATAACAATTCACGGTTTCACATTTTACGCTAATTAAACAATAAACATCTTATCCCTCTTCCATAGTTATATTTTATAATCTATTCTTAATAGTAGGTATACTTATACCTATAGTAGGTATAGTTAATCTAAATATAAGCAGTAAGTCTGTCTCTGACATTAGGATCTTTAACGTCACCAAGGTTAAAGTTTTCTGTATTGTCAGTATTTTGTTTTAATATCCGTTGGGGAAACCGCTTTTGTGCTAGAACATTGACTTAAAGGAAAATCAACTTTAACCATTTGTAACATGATATTGAAAGTATCCAGTTACTTTTAGAATACAACTACACAAAAGTAGAGACGGAAAAATTGTTTATAACATGTTGTCCACGACTTGATGCACACAAAAGGGAATACCTCAGGAGTCAGGAGCAAAAACTCTGCAATTTGTTGAAAAACAAGATTTTTTTTTATTCTTATTATTGTACCTCATTCTACATGATATTTTTAAATAATTACATACTACAATCATAGACATATTTATATTACAAAAAACATATGAAGAATAATTCTTAAATTCATTAAAAACATGACCTCTCCAGATTAAATTTTAATCTCCATGCTTGTTTATGAACAAAAATTATTATAGAACCCTAGCCTTAAAATTACGGATACAATATCCCCATGGGAAATTCGTACTGACTGTCGGAGGCCTTGTTAAAATAATCGATTGTCAGCGACACATTTTACATGCAATACTCTTTAATCATAAAGCCTGTAATGATACTATTGTTCATATTTTATACCTCAGCTTACATGTCTTTATCTGATACATCAGAAAGAAGACTGGTCACGGACCATACAAAATTTACCCATGCCCGACACGTAAGAAACGTATCCCATTGTTTTCGTCATGTTATGGGTATCCAGGATTTGTAATTTTTATATTCAATGTCAGTGGCTGACATGTTATTTTATTGCTTTCTTTTTTCTTCAGGCGCAGTATGAAAAGTGCAAATATTAAGCCACTTTATTCAATATCACTGGCTAACATGTAAATGCACTAGATGTAAAATGCAATCACGACATGTTTCTTCAAAAACTTATAATATATAAATATAAAACATAGTAATGTACCATCGAAGAAATTGAATCCTAGGCAGTTGTCGGATCAACGTCATTTGGTCGGCTTATGTCAATTCAATGTTAGCTGTGATCTGTCGGCTCGGTTTGACGCAACGCGACCAAACTACGTAGGACCCTCATCTGCCTAGGAATCAACTTCTCTGATAGTACAATCCCACTATTGATGGAAGGTTTTTTATTAGTGAAGATTACCGACATACATGGAAAGCGAACACTAGGAAGTTGTGCACACGTGATAAGTGCTATTATTACTGCCTAGGATCTCGTTTTCATGTTCATTAGCTAAAGAAAAACTTATGTAGGTATCTATATAGATTTATCTCGCCCTCAGTGTTATAATTATCACGCGTGATAAAATATAACGTGTTTGAAACATACTAGAAGGTAGTGAAAAAATATATACCTTCCTAGGTAAACAAAATAATATTTATTATGGTTTTGTGTTTTTGACGTGATAACGTCTTATAATTTGATATGGGGTGCGCGCCCGAAAAACATGACAGTTCATGCGGCGTTACCTCGCTGACAGATCTGAGGCATTCCATTTATCCTCTCAAGTCTCTCAACAACCGTAAGGCCCACCTGGGCCACGCTCTTTGTTTCGATTATATTACGTATTTCGATGACTTAGAGAATACTTTTGTATGAAGAAGTTTGGTTAGTTATGAGTCCCTTTGATACATTGACCACACTCTGAATGAAAAATAAATACACAATCTGTGAGCTATTAGTACTCGTATTATGTCGGCTATTCAAAATTGTGCTCAATTTCCTACGTGTCAAGGTATGACTTGTGCTTTGTTCGAAGATTTTACTGGATTTCACGAATGTATGTAGCGTTTTGTATTGTGAATAGTTTATTTTACTCATTATCAATATTTTTAGACAATCATTTGAAAGAAATACATCGAAATAACTTTAGGTTACAGTCGAAAAAGTTTGTTTCTATTTATAGAGATTCGGAAGCGAGGGTTAAGGGGTTAAGGATAGTTGAACGTGACAACGTCATACGTTGTCACGTTCAACTATCGTCAGTAAACCGACTTCCGATTTTTATATAATATATTTCTAAGTGTTCCACTGATATTGAATATAATTACATGCATATAACGATTCTTATTTTTCGTTTAAGCACTTTTCATACTGCGCCTGAGGAAAAAAAGAAAGCAATAAAATAACATGTTAGCCATTGATTTTGAATATTAAAATTACATATCTATTATGACAAAATATGTATAAAAATAATAGTGTAAGTATCAAATATTAATATAACTATTTATTTCATATCACCAATTATGTTTTAGAATGCGCCTATTTTACACTTTCATCATCACCCTAAGGTTGGCTGGTAGAGAATGCCACTAGGCATTAAGCCCGCCTATGTAAATATTTGCATAAAGTGTTTAAAATAAATAAATAAATAAATATCTTGGATACCCATAATACAACGAAAAAAATGGTATATGTCTCGTTTCTGTCGGGCCTGGGTCATAAATGACCCGTCGCCTTTTTGGACAGTCATCGACAGCCATAATATTATGAATGAGTGTAAACGCTCAATTTATACCGGCGCGGAATGGAGTGGAAGCGACTTTTTGCAACGAAACTGTACATGGCACAATGAACTTTTTTTTCTTTGTTAAATAAGGGGGCAAACGAGCAAACGGGTCACCTGATGTTAAGCAACTACAATTGCCCATGGACACTCACAAATGGGAACATCACTTTAAATGTCACCAGTACCACAGAATATAATATTAGTTGCCAGTACACACAAATTAAACACATTGCGATACGTGCGTCTTTTTCTTTCTTTTCTTCTCTTGAAGAGTCAAGAGAAACAGAGAGCTGTTTAATTAATTCTCGATAATTCCGTGGAAGACACTGCCTCCATTCTGGTCCGCGTCGGTACAAATAGAACCTAGTGTAAAGAAATAAATTTTCACTTATGAAGGTAAATGTGTAAGTACAGCCCTGCTTAAGCCCACTAGCGACAAACTTATTTTTTTAATAATTTTAATGATATTAAACTAAATGACTATGTGAACATTGTAATTTGTATCACTTTCCTTGTAATATTAACCTTCCTTGGACTTCCACGAATATTTCAAGGCTAAATTAGCTAATTTTAAATATAAATTATTTAAAAAAATACTTGCTATACGAAAAACCTGATAAGAAGCATTTAAGTCGGAAAAAGTTTAACTTAGAGTGGTATATGTAAGCCCACACCTTATGGTGATAACTGATAAGTTGTTCATAATTACAAAATACAACTTTAAGGTACAAGAGTGATCACTCATAAATAGAGAGGAGGAGAATACATAATAATAATTAATTTTATTACCTACTTGGCGGATCACACTGTCAGTAAATAAATACCAATATCCATTGTCTTCATTAGTGTCTGTAACGGATTTGTTTGTTGTCACTTAATTAAATACTCAAGTTAATAAGGAACTCGTTATCTTGGGGTAGCAACTGAGTAAATAAAGGGTATTTACTCAGGTTTGTTTTGTGAAGCTACCTGACCAAGCAAGCGTAGGTTTCAATTGTTATAAATACTTCATTTCATTTCAGTCACAGAGCGTCAACTATCTTATAGAGTACCACCTACATATTTTATAGAAATCTCCTACAATTAATAAAAAACTCATTTTTATTATTCGTAGGTTAGCTTTCAGAATTGTTGTTTTTGTTATACACCAATATTAATATTTTAAACGCAAAAGTGTCTCATGTCTGGCTGTCTGTGCTTTTATATTTCCTGTTCACACAAATATAGAATTTTTGTTTTGCAGATGTTTTGAACCCCTTAAAACATAGGATAGTTTGTAAGAAGGAAAGTTGTGCGCGGACCATAGTATCTTCTCAATGAACTTTAGCTAACGAATCGAATTGACATAAAAAAATAGCTACTTGCTCGAGTTCCTTTTTTTATATAAATAATATTGTTTTGTCTCATATGATAAAAGGTAAATTTGTCGGTATCAAATGCTGGGTCGCGGGACAGATATATAAACATGACACAGGGGAAAGTAATCTAATACATTTTTCCATGTCGTCACGCCCGATACGTTTTGTTGTTGTAAATAAAGACAACACGCTCATATTATTTTTTACAGCGCTTAAACATTAAACAATGTTTATACTTAAATAGCAAAATATACGAAAAAATATAGAAATATCTAATTACACAAGGGAACAGCATCTTTGTTGCATGAAATTTTATGCCAGTATTACTAGTTTTGCTATTAATCCTTCAAGCCCCATAAGAGCACCGGTGATACGGACAACAATAGAATACAATAGCATTTCCAAGAATCCGCGATCGAAGGATTAATACTGGGTGAGGGGTGCTCACTTCTGATTTGTAATCAGAATTTTCGTAGCAGCCTACGTTTTTGATATAATATATACACACCGGCAAAATTAGAGGAACATAACAAAATTTATTTTTTTTGAAAATTATTCGCTGTTTTTTATATATTTATTTATTTATTAAATAATTGACGATTAAAAAATAAAACTTATATAAATTTAGGGCATAAAAACGTGTAAAATAGAAAAAATTCAAAAATTAAGAAAAATCTTTGAAATTTCAGTAGTAAGTTTTTAAGTTAAATTCATCATTTTTACTTAAGAAATGCCATGTTTAAAGCGTGTAATGCCTTCTATGGATCTCAAGAGGGTCTGGATACGCCATTCCATGCTTGCATTTTGATTGTCGATCATTTCCTGTGGGATATTCTTCTACTCCTCCAGTAGCGCCAACTCGAGCTTTTGAACACATTTTGGAGCTGAAGTTTTAACTCGTACCGTTCACCCATTGATGTGCCATACGTCCTCAATCGGATCCACATCCGTAGACCGTGCTGACCTCTCCACCTGGGCTACGCCAGCATCATTTAGGTAATAATAGCCGATGTTTTTACTCTATGGACGCGCATAAAATTGAAGTTACTGCCTAAAACTGTGTAAAAGGCACAACATGCAGTTCTAGGATGTTTGTGCTATAGCCCTGTACTGTCAAAGTACCATCATTAATAATCATCAGCTCCGTGCGGGCTCCAAATCATATGCCACCCCAAACCATTACGAAGCCTGCATGATAGGCCACTGTGTCCGTTAAGTTTGATGGGCTATAGCGTTCCTTACGATTTATCCACATTCTTTATCGCCTGTCAACAAAATTTACACAGAGTTTGCTCCCATCACTGTACAGCACACGATTTCACTCACTTGTTAAATTTTGATGTTCACGCGCAAATCTTAGCCTGGCTCTTTGCGGTCCTGTCTCAAGTTTTGGTGCCCTTGCTGGCACTTTTGAGTTTAATTTAACTTCTTTGATTCTTCTTCTTACTGTACAATCACTTACACGTCCATCTCGGACCTGTTCCGACAGGTTTCGTCTCTGCAAAGCAGTTTGAGGTCGATTTCTTAAGGCTTGTACCCTTACAAAACGGTCATCCTGAACCATTGCCACCCGAAGTCTGCCTTGTTCTCGTCTCCAAACGTAAGATCCAGTCTCTCTGTAGCGTTGAAAGTCACGATGGACCACGAAAGCCGACACACCTAAGGCCTGACTGACCGAACGGTAGGTGTGACCTTTCTCTATCGTGGTTACAGCTCTAGCAGTCGTAGATGCTGGAAAATCACTAATTTTGTATCTAAGCAATGTGTTCTTCCAAAAATCAAACAATCAAATGAGCTGGCATACCTTGCACCCGCTAAAACGCCATTCTTATCAGAAACACTTACAACGTCAATCATCGAAAAATACTAAGGGCCTGTTTCACCGCTTCCTGATAAGGTGTCCGATAGGGTTATTTGACAGATTTTCCATACTCCATCTGTCAAATTAAGTGGTGGATAGCCTTATCAGGAAGCGGTGAAACAGGCCCTTAGTAGGGCATAATTGCAATAAAAATCTGTTAGCTTCCCAGTTGTGTTCAATATTTTATTTCTTAAATGAGCTTAGAAACTATAAAAAAGGATTTCACACAGCCCGACCCACTTGAATTCAAGTTGTGGCCCTTTTTACCTATGTTCCGCTAATTTTGCCGGTGTGTGTATTTATGTTTATCAAAAGTTTAGACTCATTTTGTCGCAAAATTAAATGCGATATATCTTAATGTGTAGGAATTAACGTAACTGCAGTCAATCAAATAAATAAACGTTATGAATATGAAGCAAAAATAGCAAAGGATATTAAGGCAACGCCTTGATAATTTGGCTGTAGCGATATCGATTTTTCTCAGCAATGACTAAAGCTAAGAAATTAAAGTTCATTGTCAGTATTCATCATGTCTTTATCTTTGAACTAGATGAGCCCGCAACTCCGTTGCGCCAAAATTCGTTTATGGCGCGGGAACCGTACATTTTTTCGGGATAAAAAGTATCCTATGTCCTTTCCCGGGACTTAAAGTTTCTCCATGCCAAATTTCAGCAAAATCGGTTCAGCGGTTTGAGCGTGAAGGGGTAACAGACAGACAGACAGACAGACAGACACACTTTCGCATTTATAATATTAGTATGGATTACCCATAGCATAACACGATTGGTCAACTTTTATAACACAAAATAATTAATCAAAAAGACCTCTGTAAAAAAAGGGATTCCTATTTTGCCAACAGAGGAGAGTGATTTAAGCTTCCAAAATTTGTATGTAGATTGGTTCAAGCATACACCTTAATTTGCCCATAACTTATATGAAATGTATTTATGGTTTTTAAAGTACGCGACAAAAACATTTTGTCGCTACGCTCTTTCCATTTTTGCTATTCCATTGCTTGTTATCTATGAGAGGCCGGGTCGGCCTATCTTAGAAAACAAGCAATCTAAAACATATCCAACATGTTTTTTTTACTTAAACGCGGCGATCGCGACAACAATAGAATACAATAGCATTTCCCAGAATCCGCGATCGAAGGATTAAAATGAGAATAATATAGCTGTCGGCAGATAAAACTTAATGATAGAGTTTTCAACCTTTTGCGTATCGCGGAAATGGTGTTCACCCGTGGGAGTTTGGGCCCCGTGGTGCTCTCCAGCCGGTCATAAAAACGTCAACAGGATAGTGCGAACATTAAATTCTAAAATAAAAGGTATAGCACTGCTTTATTATTGTTTCAATACTTCGTTGAAATTATTCAATACGTGTGTAGCAAATAAAAAGATCCAGACTTGCATGAAGATATGCTTTGTTTAAGACTTAATTATACGTAGAAGGTTTTCAGTTTTTACTAAGTATTAATAATTATTTATGGTACAGTTTTCTTTTCTACTCGTAATTATATTTGAATATGAAGTGAAACTTTTTAAATTAAAATTGGAATTTAATTTCACAGCTTAGTTCCTAAAGCGTATTAAAATTGAAATGAAGTTTAATTTCACTGCAAGAATACAGTCATATTCCTTAAGGTTCTACATAATTTGCAATCTTCTTTATGGAGTATTAAAAAAGACAGTACTGCAGGTGTCGTTGTATATTGAGTTCGCGATCGACGCTTCACGGAGGTTAAATAGGATTTTCTTCGCGAATATGATTTTCATTGTACATACAATGTATTACGAAAAGATGTTCTCCTAAGGCAATTTCTCTGAAGTAATAAGCGACTCGTTAAAATACGAAGACGAAATAAGGGGGAAAATTTAGAGAATATTTTCAATTTCTATGTAATTGTAACATTTTATTAATGGTTAAAACACATAAAAGTGAGCATGTATCAAAAACAAAAAAACGATTTTGTTAATATCGAAGTATTGTTTTGATATTTTTACGAGTTAATGCATTGTGAAAATGTTTTATATAGGATCATTATTTCCACATTGAAGATTCTGTCTGTCGATCCATCTGTCTGTCTATGACCTCTTCACGCCCAAACCGCCGAACTGATTTTGCTGAAATTTGGTAGGGAAATTGGAAAGGAAGGAAGGATATACCTAGGATAGTTTTTATCCCGGATGAATGAATGGTTCTCGTGCCGTAAACGAATTTTGGTGCAACGGAGTTGCATGCGTCGTCTTGTATTGGTATAAATTGCTATAATATAGCTTGCGCAATTAACGTTGGTCAAGAGTCAAGACCTATAGCCAATGATATTCAACTAAATACAGATCTGTTACGTTCATACTATTTTCCGGCTTAAATGGCTTCCGAACAATTTTCAAATTCAATTGTCAAATTTGACAGATAAGTGAAACAAAAGATACGAAATGACATTTACATAATAGAGACAGACTATACAAAAGACGGGTCAATTGACCCGTATTTAATGGCTTCACAACGCGCGCGGTAGTAACATATCTGCTTTGAGTTTTTTTTTATATAATATCATTGCCTATAGCCATCATTGATGCATTTGGTCATCTACAAGTTTGTGTTGACCCGTTGATTTGATATCATTTTATATTTCTCAATTTAGTGATGATATTCCTCTAACCTCTGTAGATCAAGTGCGAGCATTTCTATTTGAAATTAGAACAGTTCCAATTACATTGTTGAGGCAATTAAGATTATCAAGCGCTGATAACCTAATTGCTGGTCTGAGAGAGTAAGCAGGGCATGTACAGATGATACAGAATCAACAATCTATAACTAACTCCTACAACTCCGTTGCGCCAAAATTCATTTATTGCGCGGGAACCGTACATTTTTCGGAACAAAAAAACCTTTGTCTTTTGTTTAAACTCAAAGTATCTACATACCAAATTTCAGCAAAATTGGTTCAGCGGTTCGAGCGTGAAGAGGTTACAGACAGACAGACAGACACACTTTCGCATTTATAAAATTTAAGTATGACTATATATTTATTCCCGAACTAGTGAGAGTCACACAGTTTGTCTGTCATACTGTCTGTATATTTCAAGCTTAAGTCGCTTAACCTGTTTTAATCCTTCGATCGCGGATTATTATAAATCTACTAGCTGTCCCGGCAAACGTTGCTTTGCCATAATAATAAAGTATTTCGTCCTTAATATTTTATTGAAGTGACTAAATAAGTATGTCGCCATGGCAACGTCGATTGCTATCTCGTCGCACAAACAATGGTCGCCGTCAGTTCCAGGTTGTAATAATTTACTATTATTTATTCAGCAAATGCACTTATCAATATATAAAGTACCCAGTGGCCGATTCTCAGACCTACTGAATATGCATATAAAATTTGGTAAAAATCAGTAAAGCCGTTTCGGAGGAGTTCGTGGACTAATATTGTGACACGAGAATTTTACATATAAGATTGTTATTCTATTGTTGTCGCGGTCACCGGTGTCCGGGGCTTGATGGGTTAATCTAATTTGATATGCAGCTTTGAGTCTCGATAGTTTCGAGACTCAAAGCTGCACATTAAAAAACCCCGAGCAATAAACTTCTATAGTTTTTATTGTAGAACGTGCATTTCACGTGAAATAAATGAGATCTGCGTTTACCAAGTTGCAGGCTTAATTTAGTCTAACAAATACTTTCTTGAAGGTTCATTCAGCTTGTACTGTTTAACACAGAGTAAAATGTAATACGATTCACAATAAATGATTATAATTACGTTATTCATGAATTCAGAAACTCATTTGATAGAATTACTACAAATAGGTGTGAAAAAGGTAAAATATCTAAAAGACTATAAAATAGACTCCTCATCATCTGTTTACGATCACGCAGCGCGTGTGAAACAGGCGGGAGGCCTTTTACGACCGAAATGCCAGATGAATTGATGATGGCGGGCATAAAAATACGCCATAATTTCTGTAAAAAGTGTACATTTTTTACCATCCATTTAAGTAAGCATAAAAAAGATGGTGCCAAAAAATTTTATACGGCAGGTCGTGTTTTAAATACAATAAAGGTAAATAATCTAGATAGTGTAAAATCGCTAAAACACTTTACGCAACTTCTTTAAACTAAATTTAAAGTTTTGAAGCAACAAGCAAAGTTAATAACTTTAACTAGAAAACAACCTCGGCTAATATTTGATGGCAACACAAAGTGATAACAAGGAGAAAGTGTACCGAAGTTCTTGTAAAAGACGACTTTTATTCACTTTTAGTGAACGACACTTGTTCATAACTTTTTATTGATATTATCACCGAGGAATTGATCCGTTCTCATCAAACTTTGGTTTTACCTTTGAGATTTATATGGATCTGTCTTGTTCTGCTCTACACTGCAAATTAATTATTACTTTGTTTCAGGTAAGACTGGAACCTGGTTCGACTGGGAGGTTTTCAATCAAAATAATAATAATAATATAATAATAAGAATAAGAATGGATTTATTTTTAGCATCACACAATACATTATAATATAAGTCAGTAGTACAGTTTGCCTATAATATCAAAATTAATATACTATTTAATGCTGTGTGACGCCAAAAATTGGCCCCAGCTCAGCAAACGCAGCAAGCAAGCCCGCTGCACTGATATTCTGCGGAGGCCAATGAGTGGCTTCACAACGCTACTAAACTAAACACAAATTTACGGGAAATAACAAATAATAAAAGTGACAGGAACTAATTAACTAACTAAATAATACAACAATTAATTACAAATTATTACAATCTACAGACCGAGTACAGGTGTTGTTGTCTTTAACTGTGAAAAGAGTGAGAAAAAAAAAACAAATTTGACAAAAAGTAAAAAAATAAAAATAAAAAAGTTAAAATGGTGGTTTGACGTCTGCGTTACTGAAACGTGGTTTCTGACGTGGCAATAATGGAAAATCTAAATAGCAATACATGAAATAAATAAACAAATTACGTGTAAATTTATATAAGAAAGGTCTTGAGCAGTTCCAAGTGAAGTGGTTATACGTACAGGACACCGGGAAAACGCAACTGGCCATTATGGGATATTGTTATGTGCCTGACGCCGTTCGACAACCTTCACTACAAGCCAGTGGTGCATACACCTCAGGTATTTACCATTGTCCGTTGAATTGAAAGTAGGTGACTTCTGTAATGTAAACTAAAGGTTTTTTTGGTTTTCAGCGCCCGGAGAGGAGGTGGGAGGTTGTTCCAACAGCGAGAGGCCGCATACTTAAAAGAACCTCGAAAAGTGGCCGTCCTATGCTGTGGTGTCAGGATGCGGTACCGGGAGGCTCTAGTACGAGTGTTAACTTCACTTGCCCAGGATAACTTCTCATACAAATAGGAAGGAGTTTGGGTGCTTATGATGTCAAAAAGGAGTACAGCAAAATGAAGTTTTCTGCGTGCTTTCATCTTAAGGAGGTTAGCATTATTAATGAAAGGTGTAACATGGGCACGAGGAGGAACAGCAAAGCAGAAACGCACACACGCATTCTGGACTCTTTGGACAAGTTTCTCTGTTCTGGCCAACAGATTATTGCCTATGACAGTGTCTGCATAGTTCAGCTTCGACAGTACAAATGTCTCGCATAGCCTGATTCTGAGCTCCTCAGACAGGTAAGGCCGGTATTTGTACAGCATTTTGAGCCGGTAAAAACAGCCCCTTGTAACCTCCAACATGTGTTGCTCAAATGTAAGGTGCGAGTCAATTACTACTCCCAAATTACGAGCTGTACTTACCCGCTCAATCTGCTGTCCAGAGACCAAAACAGTTGGATGCTTAGCCAAGATGTCACCAACCTGTTTTTTTGAGCCCAGAACTATAAACTTAGATTTTAATGGATTTAAGACTAGCCCATTAGAGTTGGACCATTCTGAGATAAGTTGAAGGTCCTCATTTAGTTTTTTTAAGGCTTCAAGCATATCCTTTGGAAGAAAACTGATGTAGATTTGGGTGTCGTCTGCGTACATGTGGTACCTACAGTGAGCTATGTTTTTGGATAGATCGGCACTAAAAAGTATGAAGAGTAATGGGCCTAGGATCGATCCCTGTGGAACTCCTCTTGGAACATGGCGACATTCTGAGTATACCCTGCTGCCATTGCTGTCAGTTATTTCTACCTTTTGTAATCTATTAGTCAGGTAGCTGTGGAACCAATCGATCACTGAAGGCTCAAAACCATAGTAAGACAGCTTAGATAGGAGAAGAGGAATACTAATTGTTTCAAACGCCCTGGAGTAGTCTAGCAAGACTAAGATGGTGCCCATGCCTTGGTCTTGAGCAGTGATGATATTGTCCAGAACGTCCAATAAAGCTGTCACAGTGCTGTGCTTACGTCGAAAACCAGACTGATACTTCGGTAAAATTCGGTTAGTCTCAAGATAATTCATGACTTGGATGTATACTGCCTTTTCTACTATTTTTGACATGCAGGGCAAAATGCTAATTGGGCGGAGATCTTGGGGTGAGGTAGGATTCGGACTTTTAGGGATAGGTTTAATTAAAGCTGTTTTCCAGGTCGAGGGAAATGTAGAGGATTGCAAGGACTTATTCACAATGTAGGTGATAGTTTTCAAGGTATTAGGAAGTGTTAAGTTTAGCATCTGCAATGAAATGTTATCTGTACCAGTAGCATTGGACTTGATACTTTGAATAATTTTTAAAACTGCATTTTCAGTTACAGGAGCAAAACAAAATTTGGATTTACTAGCCGAATGAGACTCAAAGTATGAATGTAGAGAAGAGCATTCTAAAGGTTGTCTAGGAATATTAAGAAAATGTTGATTAAGAATATTAGGATCATTGCACAAATTGGGTAAAAAATTATCATTAGTTTTGGATAAGTTTAAATTATTTTTAATATTTTTCCACAAAACCTTTGGTTTGTTAATGTTACTGTTAATATTTTTATTAAAATAAGCACGCTTTTCACAGTGTATGGCTGAAATAACTAAAGATTTTAAGTCTTTATAAGCTTTTTTGTGGACATTATTTTTAGTTGCCTTCCATTTTTTAAAACTTCTGTCTCTTAATTCCATCATTTTTTTTACAGTGTCAGTTAGCCATGGTGTAGATTGCCTTTTAATTTTAACCTGTTTTAAGGGGGCATGCAGGTCAAACAGTAAGGTGATCAGTCTGTTGAATTCTGTAACTATCTCATCTATATCATTCATACCTTCCAAGTATCCCTAATCAATTCTTTCTAGATCTTGAGTAAAAACGTCCAACAGAATTTCCTTGAATGGTCTATAAGAGCTAATAAAAGGCGAAAACTTAGGCTTCTTGAAGCTGAACTGTGCTGTGACAACTGCGTGATTTCCCAGATCAGGTATGTGACTGACCATTACAGTACGTGCCTCAGCATTAGTACAAACAACGTCAATTAGGGATTCTGAGTGATCTGTAAAATGTGTAGGTTCAGTGACAACCTGTTCAATGTGTAGAGAGTCCAAGAACTGTGAGAGCAGTTTAGATTTACTGTCTAACGGGTGAAGCATATTAATGTTAAAATCCCCTAATAATATGATATGATCATACATCGCTAGAGAGCACCAGGATTGTGTTATAGCATCAATAAACAGGTTAACATCCATCCATGGTGGTCTATACGCGGTGCCTACTGCAATTTTATGTTTATTTATTGTGAGGCTAAGCCACATTTGCTCCACGGAAGGCGTTTCAGGATTGGGAATCAGTCAGTATCTATGGACGCTTCACACCACGTCAGTCTGGCACCGTGGTTAGTACCTAAAGGACTTGTGTTACAGGTACCAGACAACGGAAATATATTTAATACTTTTATACTATACATATATTTAAGATTTTTATTATATGATACACATATTTAATATACAACCATGACCCAGGAACTTTATAAACTTTGTGTTCCGTCGGCGGGACTCGAACCCGCGACCTCCGGCTTGAGCTACCAACGCGCTCGCCACTGCGCCACGGAGGTCGTCTATAAGTATAAATAGTTTATAAGGTGTCAAGATTTAATACTTACTGACAAGTTACGTCTGAGACATACCTACCTAACAATGATTTTGCTGTACTTGTTAAAAGTAACAAATCTTAGAAGCACTCTCTTAATAAATAATTATCTTTCTTATAATATATAAAATTCTCGTGTCACAATGTTAGTCCTCGAACTCCTCCGAAACGGCTTTACTGTTTTTTACCAAATTTTATATGCATATTCAGTAGGTCTGAGAATCGGCTACTGGGTACTTTATATTGATAAGTGCATTTGTTGAATAAATAATAGTAAACTATTACAACCTGAGACTAACGGCGACCATTGTTTGTGCGACGAGATAGCGTCGACGTTTCCATGGCAACATACTTATTTTTGTTATTTAGTCACTTCAATAAAATAATATGGGCGAAATACTTTATTATGGCAAAGCAACGTTTGCCGGGACAGCTAGTTATATATAAAAACTTATGATTCAAATCTACGATATTTTTTGTACCTTGCTAACAAAGGTATATTATTGGAGCAAACGAGAATGGCGGTAATAAAAATTATGTCTCTCTTTCGATGCTAGTAGCGACATCTATCCCACGTTTTATAGTTCATAACACCGCCATCTCCACAAGCAAAATTGAACTATGTCGCCACTTAGTCAGCCAAGGTCCTTAGTAGTGTTCATTTTGGTGTCCTACCTCTAGGGAGCTCTATAACTCCAGCCCCACTTCAAGCGACAACAGGACAATGTTTCATTGTCTAAGTGAAGCAATTTTTCTATTTTAGAGCGTGTCGTGTTACTCATTTGTTTCGGAGACTAGGGATCTTAATTGTGTTGATAAATAAAATATGATATCGTTACTACTCGTAGAAAGACAGTCTAAATAATTATTAATTTTCAGTGTTCATTATCTTTTTGCTAGTATAATAGTTGGACTGCGTCATAATTGTTTTTAGTCTATTTTTGGGGGTTTTTGTCGATAAGAATGCCTCCAAATCGGAAAGTACACGCTAGAGTTGTTCACAAAAAGAGGGATATAAATAAATATTCCTGCACTTCATAGCAGTGGAATCGTACATTATTATCCACTTACTTTCGCTGCCTTAGAGACATTATCCTTGTCTTATTTCGTAATATATTTTGTTATATGGAGATAGAAAGTTAACCAAAATCACGAGGAAAAACAAAGATAGAGTAGGTTCATGTATCGCTTGACGCCGACGGTGATTGATCACATCAGTATTTATATACTGGCAAAAAACGAACACACTTTTTATAGCACCTATAACTATGATAGTGGCTTAATCCGGCGTGTGCCTGGTAGAAAATAGGAACGTCAACTGCAAGGTGGGTCATAATTACCCGGATTGGAAACCGTTCTTAATTTTTACCATTTCAACGATATTTGAAGCAAATTTATCTTCGAATTATTTATTTATTTATTTATTTATTTATTTATTTAGGAAAACTTACAGCTAGATTAACAAATAGTTTTAAAATAACACAGGAAGGCCAATTACAAGTTTTCACACACATAACATACACTAGAAGAGTTAAACAAAGAGACATACAGCAAACAAAGAATAGAACATTATCAGATTTACAAGTACATAATATTATGTTAAGTATATTATTATAGGATAGTTCTTAGTTTATAATATTTTGAGTAGATAATATAATAAAAACAAGTATTATAATGTTCGTTTTTTCCTATTTAAAAAGACAGTATATTTACAGCTGCAAATATTGACATCTCGAAATTTATTAATAAATAAACAAAAAGTGTCTAATCCCCACTTTGTACTTTACTATTTAGAATGACAAACGTTAGATCTTAAAATAAGTAAGTATAGGTAAAAATGATAAAGAATCTTAGGTTTAGTCACTATGAGCCCTGTCATCCACGCAACTGCCACAGAAAGAAATGCTATATTCAGGGCAGATGATATTTTTGCATCTTGAGAGGTATGGGTAGTATTCCTGTCTTCTTTGGCGAGAAATATTATCTGGCATCGTTTATAAAAACCAGATACTTTGGCAGGGAGCTCTTCTGATGTTTCTCCTGTAAACTACCATATTCCTTTACACATATCTCTTATTAGATGAACTCGCGTTAAGTTTATTCATGTTTAGTAAAGGCATAAATTAGTATATTCATTTCGTGTATAAATTCTTATATCTAACTTTGTTGTTAAAGAAAATAATCAGGTATAATTTTCAAAAAATGAAATTTAAGGGGAACACTTCAAACAGCTTATATTTTTAATGACATTTCCAATTCAGTATTCATATTGAATTCAACAACTTTCAGTAGTTCTGAAGATTTTTTTGAACCAGCAGTCGAAATGTAGCTAATTAAAAGCGAAAATAAATAAAAGCATTTTTGTATGTGACTCGGCAAATCTCGTATTAATCCTTCAGGCCCCGCGCTAGCACCGGTGATCGCGAGAACAAAAGAATACAATGGGAATTCCTAGGTCCTCTGATCGAAGGATTATGCAATTATATAGGTACGTTTGAGAGACGGCTTATTAAAAGTTTCGGTATGTGGTGAACAAAAGATTTATCATTATTTAGTATGCATAACATCATAAATATATTAATAAGTAAGATATGTTGTACTTAGTATGATTTATTCTCAAGAAGCTAAGTACTATTGAAGACAATTACTCATTTTTCCCCTTTTAATTTGATCAAACCTTGTAATTTACCTACTTTCCTCATCCGGCTAATATATCTGACTACACATAAAATCCAGGTTTCTTTCATTTCAAATAATTTTCCCGGTCCTATAAAGTCCCCATTTATGCAAAAAACTAACATTTTCAAATTGTTAGACCACAACTACTACATTAATTTGTTTTATAAAAATAACAACATTCTTGTCAGAATACATTAGTAATAAGTAATAACATAACACTTAGTAACAACAGCGCTTTTTATGCGATGGAAAAAGCGCTAAAATATTAATTAAATTAATGCCCACTCACTTCGTATGCCAAGTGATATTTCCACTATTTCAAAGTTAAGTAGACTTTGTAGTAACTATCCACCTTGTAAATTAATATTTTTATTATTAAGGAGAACCTGTACTAACAAAACTATTAATTTACATAGTCTTTATGCTATAAGTATAGGCACTTTACTCATTATAAAGATATACATTGCAAAATTATACGAGTTTACAACTAAGCTTATCTGATGCTTTAACTATCAATATTCAATATGTCTGCAAATTCATAATCCTCTAGCTTAAAAGATTATAGATGGGTTCCAGCAGTGGAATTACTTGTGTACAGACAGGCAGCCCTAACAAGCATATTACCATTTTTGAGTTGTGACAGAGCCTAAATACTGTTGCAAGGTAGATTAATTTCCTTCCTTTTGCAAGCCCATAAAAACATCTCTTTTTTCGAATTGATTTTATAATTTCATCTCCAAGTCTCTTTGTCCTTATAAATTCAAAGGACAAGGACGCACAGCCAACAGCGCAGTAAGGAAAACTAAGCTACAATTGAACATAGCACATAAATAACTAGAGAATCTACTACTATTGGTTCTAGTGCGGCAGTAGAGACCAATATTTTAAATCGAAGCTGCGACGTAACGCGCTCCATTGCTTCCTGCTTGAGCAGAACAAAGGTTGCACACTGGCACGTTGATATATTGTGATCCATATTAAACTCCTTTCTGTTCCTGATAGGTAATTTACGATAATCTTCTTTGTTAATTGTATCTATGTATTATTATATGGACTGTATCGTAATGTACCATCAAGGAAATTGATTCCTAGGCAATTGACGAACTTACGTCATTTGGTCGGCTTATGTCAATTCAATGTTGGTTGTGATCGGTCTGATGCATTTGACATACTCGAAACGCGACCGAATTACTTAGGTACGACATCTGCCTAGGAATAAACTTCCTGAGTCATTTAGCTTATGTCGTCTGGTGGTCTGGTGATATACGATAGACGATTGTATGTTGGCCTAAAATAAAAAAAATATAAAAACACGATTTTCATCCTCTCCTCACGGTTCAAATGTCACTTTACTCTCACGCGATCTTACACAAGTTGGCCGCGTTTGCACTGACGCGGAGCGGAGCGGAGAGGAGCTTAGCGGTGCCCGAATTGAACAATCGTGCTATTCCAGCGGAATGACAGCATTTCGAGCATGGTGATTGGTCAATTCGGCACCGCTAAGCTCCTCTTCGCTCCGCTCCGCGTCAGTGGAAACACGGCCTAAGTGGCACGCGTAGCCACCTGTGATCGAAGCGACATTTGAGATACGAGAATCGGGCCAGATCTGATGTAATTTATTTGAAAATAATGGAATAACTGCAACATAATGAATAGATAATTGTATCAGCCTAGTGTTCTGGGATGTATTTTTTTCGGCTATATAATCGAAGGTTTCTGTTGGGAGCGGATGACATGAAGCAACCGCAGATGATGTGTCGTCCCGACACCACTGGTTTTCTATGTATTTCTATGAAATACCCTGCTAATAATAGGTGAAGCTAGCAACACCTATTCATATAAATACATAGAAACCAGTAATGTCGCGACGACATGTCGTCTGCTGCAACTTCATCTAGCCGGCTTCCAACTTGTACCGTAAGGTACTATTGTGTATTCTGTGCTTGTACCTACCCTTTAGGCGCTTTGCAGACGACGCGACGGGGCGGGGCGGGCTTTTTGTCCGCGAACATGCAGCGCGGTCTTTTTGCCCGCTGTATGCGTTGGTAATAATGATTCCCTTTGTTTGTAGGCGGGCCGGTCAATTTCCCCGTTCGCGGCAAAATTGACCGACCCGCCCCGCCTCGTCATTTGCAAAGAGCCTTAGACATCGAAATTTTAAATTCAAAATATATCATCAGTGATTATAATATTATATCACTCTTACATTTCTAACCCGTCAGGTGTACTCAGCTAGAAGCGAATAATAATATTTCATATCAATTTTAGTCGCTAATTAATATATTTTAATATAAGCATACTGCTCACAAGCGAGAGTGTTAATTATGGTGTCACGTGATATTCACTCGTCAGAAAATACGGCCTCAATACGCCTTGGTGGTTTATTTAATATTTCGCGTTAATTAAACAAAAGCCTCTCCTGTCTACATTAGCGCGTAAATCAATCATTACTTACATAAATATTCGCCGGATCGGCTGTATGTATACATTGTAATGAGACGCTCCAGCTGCCTCATGACTTATTAAAGCAAAACAATTAACAAACATGGGATTTCTTAATATCTTTATAAATGCTGCTTAATTGCGAACGCAACTTTACTCAAGTAAGAACGTGAAAATTGTCTTATAAACACCTTGATAGCGTGGTGTACGGTTGCATAGTTACTACTTATTAGTTATTAGCAATGAACATAAAAACGTTACTGTAAAATATTATACATATAACCAGAAGTTTTCTAGACGATGTTGATGCGTGCAGTTACATTTTGCGTTTAGATAATTATAATAGGTTACATATTAATGACGAATATCCTTTAAATGCAAATATTAATTTCAGTCGGCAGCCGTGACAAGCACTTGTATACGTATATAAACAATCTTTAAACTGTAACCGATGCCATCAAAGAGCACATAAATAGACGAAATGTTTGTCAATCACGCAAAAAATATGTTTCGGCTTACGTGTACAAATAAAATAAACATGTTTGAGGGACCAAAAAATTGTCTCGAATGTCTTTATAAACCTAAAAGGTTCTTTACCTTTGAATAAGCACACGCTTCACTTCGAAAGTATTAACCCAAGAGGCAGTGACAGCCAGACTTTCGTCATTCTTTACAAGCTGAAAGTTTTCCAATTTACGACCTCTATAGAGGTAAGGGTCTACACAGACGGACTGCATTTCAACTGCAATCCAACCGAAAATTGCAGTTCAAGTGCAGTTTGAATGCAGTTGACACGACTGCAATACGACTGCAATATAACTGCAAACCAAACGCGCAGTCGGATTGCTGTTTAGTTGCAGTTGGCGTGCAGTCGTGTGAACTGTTTGGTTTGCAGTTCTATAGCAGTCGTATTGCAGTTATGTCAACTGCATTCAAACTGCACCTGAACTGCAATTTACGGTTGGATTGCAGTTGAAATGCGGTCCGTCTGTGTAGACCCTAAGAACGACCAGATACTATGCAGTTTCGGTCGCGGTTACTTTAGAAGTTCCAATTGTGAAGGCCTACCCAACGAAACTGCATAGCTGCTGATCTTCTTACCTCAGGAAAACTTTCAGTTTTTATAAAATGACGAAAGTCTGGCAGTCACCGGCTCTTGGGCTTTTAAAGTAAGCGTGTGTTTGTTCAGAGGTAGAGAACCTTTTAGGTCTATAATTTTCAGCTTTTATAAAATGAAGAATATCTGTCTGTCACTGCCTCTTACCCTAGTATTTAATCTCCGCGAGGTTTTCACGTATTAGGGAAGATATTGAACGTGGGCTCCCAATTCACCTCTTATCAATTTCTCGATCGTCACATGGCCGGCTTCAATGAAGTACCTTTGTGTAAGTGGTTTTGTTAGGTCTGAATTTCCCAATGAGTCACGTCTTTTGTTTTCTTTAAAAGTGGGTAGTACGTTCATTTAGTTAAATTAATATTTGTGGGGGACCAGCTTGCGCCAATTCCCCTAGATCGCCTAGGTCAGTGATGAAGATGAAGAACTGTAGGTTATGAAGAAGTTTTTACAGTTTTATTCACATATTCGTTAATTCTACATAATTCGCTATTTTACAAGTTTGTGCCGACCTCCGTAACAGAAATAAATGCAAAAATCTATTTTTCCTATATTTATACTACCTCGCCGCCCCCCTATATAACGGTCGTCTCTGTAGGCCTACTACGAAACTGTTTGGAGACTCAAATAATCGGACGAAAGCGTTGCGTCCTGCTCTAACAACGTCATTTCACGTTTGTTAGAGTAGGACGCAGCATTTTCGTCCGATTATTTGAGTCTCAAAACAGTTTCATGGTACAAGGCCTGGCTGTCCCTCTCGAGCGGGTATTCCTTGTCTGGGACAAGGATAGCCCACTCGAGATGTACACTATCTCCCTTACTTTTTCCGTTACGGAATTCGGCACTACCACATAGGTTTAAGACCCATTAATTTGCAAGGCGCTATTTTCTTTATACATTTTTACACAAAATTGTCTTTATATGGTCACTGGAGCACTATTTCACTATAATGTCCACGCACTATTATAGTCCATACACTTTTTTACGATACAATCCATTCACTATTGTTCTATATGCACTAATTACAGTCCGTCGTGCACAATATTTTTAGTGACGAATATCGATCGATAGGAATATAGAAGAGCATATTGTCATAAAAGTCTTAAACTATCATTATTATCGTTTTCACAAAATATTTTAGCTTATATGAGAATATGCTTACTTTTATTTGAATAATAAAAAACAAGTAACTATGGAAGTTTATAGAGTTAGACTGAAAAGTCCGATACCGTTCGATACCTATAACTTCTCCAGACTTTCTTGTGTTATTTTGTTTGAGAGTTTCAATGAACTTAAATAAATATCAGATGCTCTTTGAAATACCTTTTCCACAACATTAGGTAGTGAAAATATTTGGCTTATTATCGTTATAATATATATTTCTGTGACATGCAGATTTAGCATAGAAAATATGCCTAGCCATAAATATAATAATATATATTATAGCTAAGTCTGTGACGGGCTTTAATTCCGCATAATTACGTTCGCAATGTCAAACGCATACAAAATACGGATGGAACGCGACGTAATAGTGTGTCATCGGTAATTTAAAATACATTGCAGGCGGAATCATGCGGAATTTACGCCGCGTAACTTCGGCCTAGTGTGTTGTAGACACTAGCGACGATTTCGTAGGCTTTCGTAGACAGTGTACGGTGTAGCGGCATTCTGTAGCATGGTTCTACGCGGACTACGTAGCGTAGCTTATTATTATATTATTGTAATGCTTTCTCCTACGCTTTCTCATTATTATTTTAAGTAACGGGTTGTATCTTCTTTATGAGAATTTTATTACTTTTTTAAGGGTAATTTATTAAAATATATATTTTTTTATGATTGGTCGTACTTTGAAGTGTGTGCGCCAACTTCATGAACCTAATCATGATTAGTCAAGTACTAGCTTTATGTACTCTAAGTGATCTATTTTATATAGGAGTCGGAACTCGGAAGGCAGCACTAACTTGTAAGTTGTGATTTATCTGCATGATTTATGCAGTGTGCGCTAACTTACACCGTGGTTTGTTATTACTTATCTCTAACTAACATTATATAATTCGATACCATTGTCCATTATGTATTTGTATACCAAATAGTTTTTTTTTAATCAAATTCAAATTCTTTAAGTACATAAAAAAGGCAAAACAAATGTTTTGCGATTTCTTTATCTGTGAATCCAAAAGAAAATGGATTTTACTGTAAGTATGTTATATTATGTTTGCGTATTGTATAATATTTATGTTGGTTCCACCGAAGCGCCTTACTGACCTGATTGAAGACGTCAATAAACTCTACAGTTGCCCGGGATCCTAATTATTGAGCCCCTGATCCCTACTCAATAATTAGTTTCTTTTTATAGTCGTGGGAAAACAGATAGATCGAGTTCGCTATTTTAATTCCAAATAGTATAAATTGGCCGTTCTAATCTATAATAAATATTTTTGTTGACATATAATAAGCACCCAAAACGGAAGATAAATGAAATAATAATAACTCGTGTTGTGTTTACAAATAACGACCTGCGAACATTTTACGTGGTATCCGTACAGGAAGTATAAAGCTGCGTACATACTAGGCAATAATATAAATACAGCAATAAGAATAATAAATAGTTAAAAGAGTGTAGCATGTGGCTTGTATAGTTGTGGACTTTCAAGTGATATATGTATTACGTTTTCTAACTTTAAAAATAATCATTAAATAATAACTTGAGAAATAGGTATTATACATTTAATCTAATGTTAATATAATTTTGCATGTGACAGAAATAAACACTGAGGGCCTGTCCACATCTCCACGCCACGACGTCGTCAACGTGGAATGGTGCGGTAGTACGTGGCAAGGTACGTTGACGTGACGTGCAAATTTACGTTAACGTTAAATGCACATCACGATATAGCAACATTGTACGTCGTAAAACTGCTACATTCTTCACTACTTATCTAGACGTGGACCGCACAATATACGTATTCTGCTTTTGCTGTTGTTAAAAACGGAGAAAGATAAGAAAAAAGACGTGCATTTTTACGTTACGTTGACGTAAATTTACACGTCACGTCAACGTACCGTACCACGTTACCTTACCGCACCGTTCCACGTTAACGACGTCGTGACGTGGATATGTGGACAGGCCCTAAGGCTGTCCCGGATAGCTTTGAAGCCAGCCTAACACTGGCATCATTTCGAGTGACAGTATTTTCGCATTTATGCCTCATAGATAATAATCAATCCCACGGCATATCACGTGCAAAAATATCATTGTTTAGTGTGTAAATTACCAATTAGATAGTGGCGCCATTATTTTCCTAAGTTGAGTCCCAGTAAGTCCCAGTGACAGTAACATCCTAAATCACATAGTGTGTACAGGTCCTAAAGTAATAAGTTTCGTTTCTAGAGCCGACAAGCGTTTCCATTTGCTTTTATGACGAGCGGACGGCTGAGTCCTTCAGGGCCAGGATATGGTGTGACAAATTCTTTTGTTGTATCTAATATGATTGTTTTGTGGGAAAAAAGAAATATGGCAGACGTAAAAAATATGGTTTATTTTCTTATCTTCTCGTCTTTGCCCTATTGTTTAAAATGGCACTTGTAGAGTAGTAATTAAGACATTTTTATTATTTATTAGTGCCTTTTTCAGTATACTGTTGTTTTAATATTACATCTGCACCAGCGAGGCCACATTTTGCAATTCCTCTCAAATTAATCAATTTTTAATGTGATTTATTGAATTATAAGATGACAGTTTATTAAAACATTTTTAAATAAATAAATATATAAAAAACTATCTGTTGCCCGCGACTTCGTCCGGTTTACATAGTATAATAACAAAGATGGATAGTTTTCCCCTTTTTGTGGTTCCTTATACAAAGGGTAAAAACGGGACCCTATTTAAGCAAACATCAAACGCAAACGTCCATAAACTTTTATGTTTCTAACTCAAAAAATGACGGACTTTCATTGAAACTTTTAACCCCAATTTCACCCCCTTAGGGATAGAATTACCAGAAACGCTTAAATACCTATCCATTCATTTTTAATCAGCAGACCAAAAATAAACTTTTATGTTTCTAACTTAAGAAATGACGGATTTTCATTTAAACTTTCAACCCCTATTTCACTCCCTTGGGGGTAGAATTTCCAAAAACGCTTAAACATGCATACATTCGTTTTTAATCAGTAACCCAAAAATAAAGTTTCATGTTTCTAACTCAAGAAATGACCGTAAAAATGAAGGACTTTCATTCAAACTTTCAACCCCTGTTTCACCCCCTTCGGGGTAGAATTTTCAAAATTCCTTCTTTAGTGGGTGTCTACTCAATAAAACAACCCTACTCACCAAATTTCGTGGCTGTAGCTTTAACAGTTTTTGCTCAGCGATGATGAATCAGTCAGTCAGTCAGGACATGTAATTTTATAAGTATAGATGAAAATACCGTACGTTTATCGCAGAATATTACAGAACATTAAATGATACTGCTATACGACAAAAAAGCAATTCGGATATAGTGGACCATTTTACGAGTATTCATAAAAAAACTGTCAAAATAATGAATGAAAAAAAAAATGAAATGCAGTATGAATTGAATACGAATCACTATATGCATTGCACGCAAAGTAAAGTTTAAAAATAAATCATATTATGATTCATAATAATATTATGACTCTCCATAATACCCTTAATTTAGCCTCTCTTGCGGGGCTAAATTCTTTTCTTTCAATGAAAACTCACAACCAGTCACAAATAATAAACTTCTTTTTACAACGAATTTGACAAATATTATAATTAATACTTTCTAGCATATATCGTGATAGTGGAGTAGTCCATGGTGAGTGTATCGCTCAGGTAGCCCTCAGCCTTAGCTACTCTCACGTATTCTTCTAGATATTCCTCCATCAGTTCTTCTGGTATTTGAAAAGGATTCAGCGATGTCACCATGACTGAAAATAGTCGAGTTAATATAAAATTCGTGATATTTAGTATCAATAATATAATCAAAACTTATAAAATGAACAAGAATTAATAACAATTATAATTGTTTTGTAACTAACGAGTGTTACGTTCTCCATAGAATTTACTTTACATCTGAACGGTATAGTAAAATTATTTATAATATAGTAAAATCATATATTTTAAATAATTAAAATAATCAATAGAATTACTTTTTACGTCCTGCTCACTGGCGTACGTGTAAGTTGACTTCGTGTATTTTACGTAGATGTCCTTGAATCCTGCTTCCTCCGCGATTTTTTTCACTTTTTTTTCCGGATCCTAGAAAATGAATAAGGAAATAAGGGCCTGTTTCACCACTTCCTGATAAAGTGCCGGATAGGCTAACCATAACTTTTTGACAGATTCTCCATACTTTATCTGTCAAGTTAAGTGGTGGATAGCCTATCCGGCACTTATCAGGAAGTGGTGAAACAGGCCCTAACTCTATGAAGTGCCAAAAATATAGTATCAAATATTTAATCTGTGTTATCGCCACAATCTTAACACACGCGATGTTAGTCGATAAGCGATAATATTATGACGTGTTATCTTATATCTGCTCGTGTAAGTCACGAGCTTATATTATACCCAAGGTTGTACGTAACTCCGTTACGCCCAAATTCGTCTATCCCGATAAATATAATTTTACAGGATAACTCAAAGAAGCTCTGTCAGCGATGCTACTTTTACAGTGAAGGCTTACAGTAAGTTATCATTGTAAGTATCACGGTTCAGTTTCGACATTCGCACTGACAGCTTACAGCAAACTTAATGCGAACAAGAAAATATCTAGAAGTAGATAGTTCTGACCTCGCAATCGTGGTACGGTGATATCACGTCGTCTATATCCATAACCAAGTCCGACCATCTTTTAGATTTGTTAAACCATCGGTAGACGTCATAAATCATGGGGGAGTTGGCCACTATCAGCAGCAGACAATCCCCACCGTCAGTCAGCATATCGTAGGTTTGAGAGAATGCTGTTCTGAAACATGAGAAATGTTATTTTATAGGTCACATAATACTTTAAATCTTATATATAAAATTCTCGTGTCACAATGTTAGTCCGCGAACTCCTCCGAAACGGCTTTACTGATTTTTAACAAATTTTATATGCATATTCAGTAGGCCTGAGAATCGGCTACTGGCTACTTTATATAATGATAAGTGCATTTGTTGAATAAATAATAGTAAATTATTACAAACTGAGGGCGGCCATTGTTTGTGCGACAGGATAGCGATAGACGTTGCTATGGTAACATACTTATTTAGTCACTTCAAAAAAATAATATGGGCGAAAAAGGTACTTTATATTATGGCAAAGCAACGTTTGTCGGGACAGCTAGTAATAATATAAATTATGGATTAAACCGTACGCTTTGTATATTGTCGGCGTTTACAAAACATTGATCTTCCCAATACAACGCACTCTGTACTATACAAGCTTATTCAAACAAAATGCAACATAGACTTACTTCTGGTCTGGTATCCAGTGGTAGGAAAAGAACGCAAAGATGTGATCGAACGCGCCGATAAAGTGATCCGGGAGGTTCGGTTTCCCGATCTCCACCAGCTCGAACTTCACTCCATTGCCAGCGTGGTGGGTGTTCGCGTGGTCCACCATAACTTTGCTCTTGTCACAGCCTGTTATTTCACAGTTGGGTGGTAGAACTCTTCTTAGTTCAACGGATGTGAATTGCCCGTCGGCGCTGCCTACGTCCAGAACGCGTATTGACCTGCCTAAATCCAACTGGTTACCGCCATTTTGCATCGTGTCCAGTTTACTACCTGTCGAGTTCTCTTCAGTTTTTACATCCAATGGGTCTAATATTTTTTTCTTTTCTTCATCCTGTCCACCTGCGATCTTCCATTTAAAGCGTCCAATGTTTTCCGCTAGACACCGTACGTTGTCGCGATACTGTAGTCTATGGTACTTAACATACGACTCCGGATTGTTCATGACTAGACTTCTACGCAATTTTACATGACTATTTTATTTCACTATACGTCGCTGTTTATATTCGTGTTTATAGATATTTTTAGATAAGATAGTTATCTATCTTATCTAAAAATATCTATAAACACGGATATAAAAGGCTATTATAGCCTAGATATGTACCTAGACATATATTTTACTAGCTGTCCCGGCAAACGTCGTTTTGCCATATAAAGTATTTCTACTTCATCAGTTGATACAAAATTTTACTCCCTCTTTTGTCCCCTAAAAGGGATGGGGGGGGAAAATTTTTGTACACCAGATATTAAGTTGGAAAACACAGTAAATAATATGAAGTAATCCATTAAAGAAAAAAGTTTGATACAAAATCTGACCCCCTTAGAGGGGTGGGAGGGAAAAATTTTATACACCAGATGTTAAGTTGGAAGAAGACTAATGTATCTGCGAAAACCGCATTCAAATCGGATCAGTAGTTTTCGTGTGATGCTGGAACAAACATACAGACAGACAGACAGACAGACAGACAGACAGACAAAAAACTAACTTTTCGGCTTCTATAGCGATGCTCTGACACCCTCCGCTTATTATTTTTTGAATATATTTAATGTACAGAATTTTCATTTCTACAGATTTATTATACATTTGTATAGATTGCTCACATAAAATAGGCTATTTGACAGTAAGAATTTTTTTGTGATTATTAATTGCTTTACATGCATAAAATTATAATTTTTTATGTGCTATACATAAGTTTTAATAAAAATAATAACAACTAAGTAATATATACAAAAACACAAAAATATGTTTGGCTTTTTGTTTCTCGCGCCACTTATTCCAAAACGATCCGGATTGGCAAATGTCATGATGACGTCACAGGCGAGTTATGTCGTTTAGAGCGCTTACTGACGAACGGCACGTGTCGGTGGCACGTCGGCGGCAGTCGACGGCAGTTGACGGCAGTTGACGGCAGCCGTCGACAGTTTATAACGATTGCAGTTGTGACGTAACGCGTAAAGGTAAGCGTCCACAGGTCGGTATACCTGGGACGGTATACAGTGATATTTTTTTACAGTACGTCTCACTATATCGGCAGCGAACGGATTACCAACTAGCTAGTATGTTTATCTTCAAATTAGTCCAAACGAAGTTCCTAAGTGAACATATTTTCTGCTTTCGACTTTTCCATCCATACCCCCCTTTTGAGCATTCATTTACTAGGCTAAACAGTAATCATACTGCCGATTCAGCGGACGTACTGTGAAAAAAATATCTGTTTGATGTGAGATGTCCGTTGTATACGATACAGACCTGTGGGCTGTGGACGCTTACCTTGCGGGGGTACGTCACAACTGGGGGCCTACCACCACATCTACTAACTGACATCGTTTGACAGATAACAATTTATAACGTCAAGCTAGCGATCTTGAAAAAGTTGATATTTCACAGAGGATTTAACATTGTTTTGCATTTTTTACTGTTTTTAGTAAAATTATATTTAAAAAGTGAGTACGGTAATTGTTATTGTAATCTTACAACAAAGTGTTTTAGAAACATGATATAGTTTTAGGAAAGGTCGTGGTAGGCCCCCTGCAAGCGTCATAAACTGTTAAAGGCTACCGTCGACTGCCGCCGACTGCCGCCGACACGTGCCGTTCGTCTGTAAGAAGCCCACAACAGATTGAAATATACATTGGTTCACACGCTAGATTAGTGACGCCACTTACAAGTGCGACCCCATATTGCTGAATATAGCGTTTCGGCGGCTTATTCAAATTTTGAATTTTTATTTACATGTTTCTAACGAAATACGTATTTTAAAATAAAAAAATTACTACTTATTAATAGCAACCAAGTACCTAATTCAAGATAGAAATTAAAAATCTGTCACATACCCTATTAAAATGTATAATAATCATGTTAAACTTTTATTGTTAGAAAATAATAATTTTGTCAGGATATTGTACACTTACAAAAACTTAGAGAAGATGAGAGTGAAGATATTTAATTAATTTCAAGTATTAATATATAAGGAAAAGATAAACACGTGGAATTAAACTGCACATTGCATGATAAGCACTAATTATTACACCAATACACGTTCAACATTACAATAATGGGACCATAAATGTATATAGTGTAGGTGTAGGCGATAGATTAACAACATTAGTTTGATGGTACCATTAAGAAGCTACTAATAAGATCTTCGCAACTATTTTGAGATTACACAGAGGTGGACGTTAAAAAACTCATTTGTAGTTCAATATTATGTCGTAAACCGATACAGCATCAACACTTACGATAAGAATGCTCACTGGAGATCGTTTTATCTGTGAGCACGCAAGAGCACTCTTGCCACTTTTTAACCGATTTTCAAAAACGGAGCTGGTTCTATGTATACTAACTGATTTTGACTGATTTCAAAAAAGGCCTCTCACTTTTTTGAAAATTCTATGTACGGCTGCATATTATATTTTATTTTTAACAAACCCACTGCGATTTCGTCAAGTATTCTCGTAACAGCGATTATCAACGAGTTTGACGTTATCTAAGGGAGCTGTAGGGAAAACGTCTTGGGACCTGCAATTAAATAATCCAAAAGAAAAGTAGGAAAGTATACAATGAATGCGTCTCATTCATTGTATACTTTCCTAATTTTCTTTTGGATTATTTTCAGAAATTATATTTTTTTAGCCACTGGCCAATATTCAATGTCTAGTTTCTCGAAGCTTCTTTCCGAAACGATTACATTCAATTCTGGGAACCCCTCGTCCCTTAAGGCCGTCCCCCGAGCAAACGACCTTGGCCATACATTTGCCGCGTTGCCGAGATCGCGCCAAAACCCTATTATTTTTACTTATCTTAGTTCAAAATTGTCCTAAAAGAAATTTTAAACGGCGAATATGTAGTTTATGATATCGTCGATCTATTGGCGTGAGTTTCAATTAGAAGTAATTTGTAAATCCTAAGGAGATGCTGAATGTTTGCTTGAATTTTAACAAATTGGTATTACTTTGGAAGCTGATGTCATGAGTATAAGAAACAAAAATAGAAAATTTAAAACGACAAAAGGAATGTTGATATACTGAAGATTATTGCTGTATTTTTATTATAACTTTGTAGCTTTCAGATTATGAGTTTATAAGGTTTTAAATACGGTCAATTACGGAATCTCCGGACGGAACGCCCTTAAAACACATTGGTGTTTCAAGCATTCTGTAAAGTTCAATATCATTATCATACAGCGACCATTTGCTATTCGAACCTTTTTCCATTACATTGAAATTCACGACGGAAACCTAGCTGTGATATCGTTTTATCTAGGTGGGTGATAATTATATTCTTATGTGCACAAGATATTTCTAATCAGTGCACTGATAATATCTTTATCCGTGTTATATTTTATACTGATTATATCTCACTTCCCTACCTTTTATAAATCAAGCTAACCCCTTACCTTACCTTATACTAATACTTGATATTTTGAGTTTGAGTTTGGGTTACAAGATTCTTTAGAAGCTGAATTTGAGGTGAGCCTTTCTTGATGGAGACTTTGCGCTTTAAATATCTGCGAGCGTTAATTAAATGTAAAAAGTTATCTCTTCATATTTAAAGACTTCTAAAAATACTTGAAAATATCTCTTGTACTTATAATAATTTAGAAAGAAAATACTGTGTATGTGTTAAGCCGTTATCACGTTTACCCTTATCAATAGTTATATTATGTCAAGAACCAAACTACCAATAAGTTCTACCAACTAACCAATTATTGTTTACTAAGTTTGGTATACACGTTTGTCCGTGACCTTACCCTTACCTGTCCCCTTAGTTTGTTTCACATTAATGACAGCGAAGTCGAACGTGGCGGCTTGGGCCCGACGTGAAACACGTATTACAATAAATATGTAAATAAAACGACATTTACATAATTCTGGTCATTTGACAAATGGTTCAACCGTTCTCTTGCCGTTTCCGAGTAATTTGATGTGTCCTTCTAGCGTTCCGTACCTACCTAAAGGGTGAAAGCTAAGCTATCGTTTCTATTATCAGGCTGCGTATTATCGGGATGTGTCTGATGATAGACAGACGGCCTGTCTCAGTTAAATTTGGATGATAATTCTTTAAGCAAAATTACGTAAAATCTGTCAAAACACCCATAGACTGATTTTAATTACACCAACCCACACTTCAGCCTACCAATTAATCTAAACGAGACTCTATTTAAATCACATTAACGGTTATTCATCAAAGATGAAATCGAAACCAAAAGAGGTTTACTTTGTACACCCACAAAGTACGAAATTAAGGTCGGAAATCCCACTTATTACTTATATTCGGTTTATAATCACATCACTTTCAAATGATGAATCAGGTTAGGACTCAAGCATGAAATTTCAAAATTCTCACTGAGCAGAAGTTAAAAAACACTAGGATAATAAGTTTTGCTTTTGGGTTTTGATAGTGGTTGAATAAACATTATATATTCAGCAAGGCTCACTACCTCAAAGTGTTTAGTTGTCAAAAGCGTATGTTATTTAGCATTACAAGCCAGAAATATTCGTTTTATATCCCAACATTACGACGAAACTTTGACCAATGAAAACCTAAAACATTAAAGTAGAATGGGATAAAAACCTAAAACATAAAAGTAAGATCCTTTCTCCGGCTCCAAATTTTATTATTGTAATTTTACGATATTACTTTGTTCATATTCAGAGGCTAAACGACCTTTATGTTTGCGTCCATTAATTATTTCGGTAACTTGCTAATAACTCGAATGCTAAATCCCTCGCAACTTGGAAACGATCAAACAACTTTGTTGGACATTGTTAATGTTAGATTCTGTGGGTTTCTCAAATTGTTAACATACTTAACAATCTGAGAACGTTTGATCTTATTCTAAGTTATTGTTAAACAAATCGCTCCGATACTTATGAATTTTGATATTCATCAGCTATGATCTTTCTTAAATAATTTCTTAATTCTCATAAAATAAAAGTGTACTATGTATGACCTACTGTATAGTGTCTTTGATATTATAATTCTATGTTTTAAGCTTTATAATTTATTAAACAACAACTTTTCATTAAATAAAATTGAAATACATAAAGAAATACGTCTTATGCGCTCTGCATAAGACGTATTTCTTAACTACTTTCGTTCTAAAACGAAACGAGTCACGACTAATGGTCCTTGATATTTCAATTTTGATTGTCATTATCGCGCCTTGTTTAGTTTCTTTACAGTATGATCTGACCCTAACAATACTCTCCTTAAAAGCTATCGATTAAATAATTTTCAATGAATACTTTCTCAATAAATATTTAACTAATTCTCACTGATAATGAAGTTCTAATTGTGTTGAGGGGCGAACTCAATACTTATTGGAGAAAATAATTGCTATTCGCTGATGCGGGGATCCCGTAACATTCTATTTTCCAATAATGAACAAATTCACCCCTGCGGCACCGGGGCTTGCGTCCGATAAGAGTGGAACTAGTAAAAGGGGATTTTGTAACAATAAAGTAGCCACTTTAAATAATTTTCTATCCCTACAGCTGCTCTGAAGCAGATAAACATACTATTTAGAACTGCTACATATTCTAGTTCTAGTGAACATCGCGCGGAAACTGTTCATTTTCCCATAACTAAAACTATCCTTATTATTTTATTGACGACCTCTGTGGCTCAGTTGGTGGGCTGTTGGTAGCTCAAGCCGGGGTCGCGGGTTCGAATCCCGCCGACGGAACAAAATTTTTTCAAAGTTCCTGGGTCATGGATGTGTATTAAATATGTGTATCATATAATAAAAATCTTAAATATATGTATATTGTATAGTATTAGTATTTAATATATTTCCGTTGTCTGGTACCCGTAACACAAGTCCTTCAGCCTTCAGCCTTCAGGCTTCAGGTACTTAGCACGGGGCCAGACTGACGTGGTGCGTAGCGTCCATAGATATTATTATTATATTATATCCATAAACGTATGATGCTATATATATTATAATTCTATGATTATATCCTATGTCGGTTCCCGAGACTCAACCGTACCCACCAAATTGGGCTTATCACTACAAACATGAAGACAGACAGACATACTTGTGGATCTATATAAATAAAAATCAATTTCAACTTTGGATTTGCAAATGGCGAACCAATTTGGCTGACTTTAGTCTTGAAAAATTCGTGGAGGTCCATGGAAGGTTTATAATAGAACACAAGTCATACGAAGTTCACCGGGTCATCAATACTATAGCTACATTTTCTAGTTCCAAAGATTTAATAAAATAGTTACAAAAGGTAAATGGATCCTTAAAATAATATTTTATGACGTCACACCCATATCAAAATATAGCTATGAGCTTAGCCACGGACAGACTGACAAGAGCGACATACATAAATTGCGGGAAGCCTTATTAAGTACAGAAAAAGGACAACAACGTGGATGAAAATATAAAATTCTAGTTTTATAGTAGGTAATCCCAGCTTCTGCCTGCTATATATATAAAACTACATTGTTAGGTTTAGTATAGTATTAGGTGATACGTCATAGTTCTTTACATGTATATCACCTATAATGGTATAGGTGAACAACTTGACTCTGAGTGTGAAGATGTTCTTTTATTAGATAGACCTTATAAATATAAAATAATAATAAATGTACTACTTACTTGTTAGTAAATGATTGTATTATAAGATTCATATAGTTAATTAATTCTATCTTTATATAAAATTCTCGTGTCACAATGTTAGTCCACGAACTCCTCCGAAACGGCTTTACTGATGTTTACATATTCAGTAAGTCTGAGACTTTATATATTGATAAGTGCATTTGTTGAATAAATAATAGTAAATTATTACAACCTGAGACTGACGGCGACCATTGTTTGTGCGACGGGATAGCTATATCGACGTTGCCATGGCGACATACTTATTAAGTCACTTCAATAAAATAATATTATGGGCGAAATACTTTATATTATGGCAAAGCAACGTTTGCCGGGACAGCTAGTAATTTTATATTTATTCAAATTTATCTAAATAAAGTTTTAGTATAATACCAATTAAGGTTTTGGTCGTTTACAAACAAGCATTAAATAGATAAAACAATTTACCGTTTTAAACCTTATCAACAAATATACAATATTTAAAACATTATTATAAGTTTAAAAACATAGCCTCTGGACCAGCTGTATACTGTATAGTTAAAATATGTTTTCATTTATTATAACCAAATTATAACATTTACATAAAGTATATTCTAATTCATTTTGGTCTGATTCGAGGTGATGTATATGTCGCAGTCATCTAGTTCAATCTGCGATTCGATTGAATGACTAGCGCATTCATTGAATGACTCGGCCGAACGTCGATTGAACGATCTTCACTCAACGTCCAACTAGTTAGCGATTTGTAATATAGCCCTTTGAAGATAGCGGACATGAAATCAGTCAGGTAATTAAACGTATTTAACTTTTTTCCCACTGCGGCGCTAGTTGTCACTAAAACAAATAAGTAAGTACCTATATATTATGGCGTCAAAAAGCTCGCACAGCTGATAGCACTTCGTTGATAATATTTTGTCGATTGACTTTAAAGTAATAAAGTTTGTGATAAAATAATATGACAGGATTGATATACCCCGTCAATGGCTACTAAAAAAATAGCATCCCATTTAACGACTTTACTATAGTTATTATGTCTTAAACGTCACAGACCACAGTCAACGTCTTGACGAGTTGTCCTATATATACCTATATGTATGGTATGGTATGAATACGCTAGTCATTCAATCGAATTGCAGATTAAACCAGATGACGGCGACATATTATACAATATTTTGTGTTGTGTACATTCATTTTACCGTAAACGAAAAGGTTTACGACTACGGATCGGGTAAAGTAATTGAAATATTCTGATTTTATTAGCCTAGATAATATCTATGAAACCAGTAATTACACTCCGCATATCGACTTATGGCTCATATCTAATAGCAAGATTTATTTGATATGTGAATGTTAAATGTCATTCAGACTAATCAGCTTTAAAATGATTCAATATTTAGTCTGGTCACAGAATATATTATATTAGTAATACCAAGTCTGGTGGGGAAGAAACCTACTAACCTATAAATCTTGCAGCCTTTCCACGTTGACTAAGATGAGTGATTGCAATCGCAGTCATGGTTTATCATGGCCCAACTAAGAGAAGGTTTGTTACTCTTTCCGAGAGAAATCTATACTGCCCAAATGGGCGTAATCATCATTATCTATATTATTTTGATGAATTATATCTATAAAAAACACAGGCCTTTTTTAACCCCAAAACCTGCTCCCATAGGACACTTGCAAAAGCTAGTTTAAGTGTACATAGATTTTTCAAGAGAAGTTTTAATTAAAGCGTAGCATGTGGTGACGTGGACAGACAGACAGGAATAAATTTATCACCGACCAACCAATAACGCGTACAACCTAGCTCCTCCAAGTCGCTGTTTAGTTGCTATTTTTAGTTTGCCTAGTCCAAGTTCGATGACCAATTTATAGCCAGAAAGTGACAAACATAAAAATATAGACCTACATACGCAAATACAATATATTACTTGTATATTACGATTTCTAAAGGTACTTTATTTATGCGATCATATTTTACAAAAACATTTCTAAGTCTTTTTGTATTGAATTTAAAAGTATTTAGAATTTGGTACAACAAATTCAAAGAAATTATTTTAAGTAAGTACCTAAGAAATATCTAGCTTTATTTTGTATAACAATAAAAAGTAAATATATATTATCTAATTTAAAACATCTAATAATATATACAAAATGCAATGTCATCTTGTATTGTACAAAATATTATAAATTCATTAATTTTAAATGTTTAAAATATTTTGCTGAATATTTCAAGCATTTACAATATGAACAGATTGAACTAATTTCGCATCACGTTGACTGTCCAGATGATGTTTGTATAGTACGTATACTTACTACAAACCTATAATACTGGCTGAAATTATATTACCGATTACGTCGAGACAAAAACAGGATAGAACACATGGTACACTTAGGTCACTTCGTTCATAATAACACTGTTTCTTATGTCGGCACTACATATAGGCGAACGCGTTGGCCAACGCGTTGGCCAACGTGTCGGCCCAATGTGTAGAACGGGCGACTCGCGCGTTGGCGGTAGGTATTTAGACGTTGGCCGACGCGTTTTGTCGGCACTACATATAGGCGAACGCGTTGGCCGACGCGTTGGCCAATGCGTTGGCTAACGCGTTCGCCTATTTGTAGTGCCGACATTATAAGTAACTGCTACGAAGCGCGCTATAAAGTTAGTAGGTACCTACACTTTTTCACATATATTTTTATCCTGCTGATACGTAATTGTAACATAATATTATTGTAATCTGTACATAATATTATACAAAGTAACTACATAGTATAATAGTAATACACGTAGAAAGTACCCACATAGTAGTAATACTAGCCAACCTACGAGAACTGTAACTTCCATTTCACTTCAATGTATGTCCGTTGGTTATGTAATAAAACCTCTTTAACGGGTTGTACCGTGTTTTACAATTTACATACATGACGATTTCAATACTTTACACTTGTATGAGATCTCAGGAGGATAGTAAGATCCTTTTTTATTGCGGGATATTCGCAGTAAAAGTAGGTATGCTGTTGCCATATATTTTTTTTTATTCAAGTACTTTTTCCTGGTTTACCAAACTTACTATATTAACGTACGGCCAAGGTCTATAATATTATTATTATTATTATCACATACGTGAAAAGTAGCTATCATTCTCTATTTATTATTAGCTTGGATTACGCCCGCATCTCGTAATGGCCAAAATGGTAACGTTTTGCAATTCCTCCAGAAAATGAATTGTCGTTTTGTCTTATTGAAAAATATCAAATAAAACCTAAAAATTAAACAAACAAAACTTGCAAATCTGACGACCTCTGTGGCTCAGTGGTGAGCGCGTTGGTAGCTCAAGCCGGGGATCGCGGGTTCGAATCCCACCGACGGAACAAAAAGTTTTTTCAAAGTTCCTGGGTCTGGATGTGTATTGAATATTATGTGTATGATATAATAAAAATCTTAAATATATGTGTAGTATAAAGAGTATAAAATATATATCCGTTGTCTGGTACCTGTAACACAAGTCCTTCAGGTACTTAGCACGGGGCCAGACTGACGTGGTGTGAAGCGTCCATAGATATTATTATTATTATAGCATCCTTCGATCGGGGTTTCTTGTAAATGCTATTGAACTCTATTGTTGTCGCGGTCACCGATGTCCTTATGGGGCTTGAAGGATTAAACAAACAAAACTTTCAAATGCTAACTATCGACATAGAATAGCTTTACTATCAAAATATTTTTTGTCCGAACTCTGAGTAAATACGGTGTGAATATTGGTGAAAGAAATAGGAGCCATTTGCTGTTCTTCCCACGGGTCTGAGACTTTAAATTTCTTCCAAATATAATAACAAGCAAAAGTCTCGACCTGTCCAATATTCAGGTACAGTTCGTTAAAAATACTAAAGTAGTTGAAATATCAATTCGGTTCAGCTTAAAAACGCTCTTCTTTAAATTGCTATACAACATGACTGGTGAGACAACACCACATATCATCACAGACCAAAAATCTAACTGATATAATCTAGGTATTGCGCGCTTCCTTTTTAATATTTGAAGTTACAATATATAAAAAAATAATTACCAGCTTTGCATTTATTTCATATGTGTAGGGTAAATGACTAGTGATTAGACAGTACCAGTCATTGGTCAAAGCACAAAAACATAATGTTAATTGTTAGGTAATGTTGCTTAAAAACTTCCTGTTTTTAAAGTAATATTATAACGCCTGATTTCAAAGAAAAACAAGTAGTTTTTAAAGTAACCTGTCCAATCACTGGTAATTTCACCTTAATTGAAAATATATTTTTGGCGTGACAACGTCTTATAATTCGATATGGGCTGCGCGCACGAAAAAACATGACGCAATATCATAAAGGTAATATACCTATCGGAATAGAGAAACAATCCCGAGCTGTCAAGCTTAACCAAAATTTGATTTACATCTGTGTATACAATTATGTTTACGTGTGCGTGTCAGTGATGTACAAACATCTTGTAATTCGACAAAATATCGATCATGGAATAATAATTGTAAGATTGTAAACATAATGCCGGCTGTACATTCTCGCCGAGACACAGCGAGGCGGCCCGAGTGCGAGAGTGTAAATGGGTGCGCTCGCCTCGTCTCGCCTGTCTCGGACCCTCTCGGTCCGTTATCGGTATTTTGCGCCCGAGAC
Source organism: Polyommatus icarus (assembly GCA_937595015.1). Taxonomy (NCBI): domain Eukaryota; kingdom Metazoa; phylum Arthropoda; class Insecta; order Lepidoptera; family Lycaenidae; genus Polyommatus; species Polyommatus icarus. The sequence continues at coordinate 11,792,807 of OW569332.1, read as the reverse complement.
AAAGGATCTCGCGAGGAAAACGAGCGCACTACTGTACACTCTCGCGTCTTTCAGTACTAGTCCCGCCGTTGGACAGTGTAGAACAGAAAAATAACAATAATAAACGTCATTATCAGTCATCATCTATGAGAAATAAAATTAAATATGATTATAAATCTTCGGATTACAATGATATCTTTCGATACATGGTGAATGGTGAATGGTCGTTTTCGTCCATCTTCTCTGAGTTCTTATCTGCGATTGAACTAAGCGAGAATGTACATGATCGCACTCGGGCAAGGGGCTCTCGCACGAGACTCTCGCTCGAGAGCGGACTGCGGACTGCGGGACCCCACTACTACGACTTAATTTTTACCCTTTGGGTGCGGAACCTTAAAAACGATAAATTATGTATGATAGTATATTAATATAATTAAACTAATTATAAACTACGGATGAGTATGTTATCATTTCAACATTCCTAGATAATTAGTATACTTAACTAAAAAATATTTTCATATCGACACAACTTATCGATAACTTGATACAGCCCTAGTGTAAAATAGATGAAAATTGTTTACACAAAATATCCTTAAATTGTGCACCATGGCTAGTCAAGTTAAGTTTTCCATATAATTAAACATATACAGAAGTGAACACGGATGTAAAAATACCAATAACTCGTAGGGAATTGGCAAAAATAAACTTAAAACTAGGTCCTGTCGATGTAGAATAATTCACCTGTGAAATGAATATTTGTCCGGGTTTTTTCGATGTGTGGATCCAGAATCATTCCACAAACACTTAACCATGTTTCTAGAGCAGTATTTCTAAATATTATTCATTATTTAACTTAAAATCACAATTTTTCTGAGAGCCCAAATTGACAACGATCGGCCCAGGGGCAGACAAACTGTCAAACAGATGAAAAATTATTATTTTTAACAAAAAATTTAAACCGACTTCCAGAGTAAAAAACAATAATAATTATTATATAATGAACAAAAAAGTATGAAATAATTCTTACTCTTAATAGTGCCTTATGCAGAATACTCCTAAACCTCTACTATTTCTGTACACAATCTTCAATATTTTGAAGTCGATGGTGAGTTCTTAGACAAAATATTTTTAATTTTAAAGACTGGTACCGACTTCAAAATTATGAAGATTGTGTACAGAAATAGTAAAGGTTTAGGAGTAAGTATTCTGCATAAGGCACTATTAAAAGTAAGAATTATTTCATACTTTTTTGTTGATTATATAATAATTATTATTGTTTTTTACTCTGGAAGTCGGTTTTAATTTTTTGTTAAAAATAATAATTTCACTCTTTTTAGTAATTTAAGTAATTTATAAGGTTTTCTGTAAATACTAATGTGTTCTACTAAGTGACTTTGGAGCCAGGATACATATTTATGATATCTGAATATCATATCTCTCGGAATAGAGAATTGCATAAGAAACTCCAAGAATATACTCGTATTATATCACTGTATAATTAATAATATAAGCTTGGCGTTAATCAAGCAATGATAAAATTAATGTTCATGCGCCTATCTCTAAAGGCTCTAAAGTTCTGCAGGGCAATCGCGTTATTTCTAAACGTTTCAATTCAGGTTCACATCTACTTTGGTTGTGTTTCAGTTACGGTTTGGTTCCGCTGCGTCTGAACAAATTTTAGTATCGTGCTATCGTTTCAACTGTAACTCAACCTTAGATGGAACTCGAACGAAGCGCAACGTATGACCTTTAGACAGACATTGTAGCGGACCAATCAGCGCCCTTCTGATTTTATGTTGATTGGCTTAAATATGAACAAATTTGTTCCGATGCGTTAATTGGTCAATTGACAAATTGTTTATTTACATATGGCTGAATATGACACGAGTGAAGTTGTTTTGGTAGTTATGAATGCGAATGATTATTACTTGGGAGTTTTTAATTTATGTAGTTTAATTCATATTGTTTTACTATAATTTACAAACGCCATAAGTGCTGAGTTAATGACTAGTGACTTGTGACAAAAGTTTTATGTGGCGCAGAAAACATATTATTTACGTAAAGAAGTAATGTCAAAATTCAATTCACTTTTTAACAAACTCAATTGAATAGTCCGTAGTCTCCGAAGTGTTATTTTACAGCTTAAAAGTAAACATAAGCTTATATTATAATTTGATTATAGCTTATTGTTATATTTTTCCATCGATTTTCGTCAATTTAACACACCAAAACAAGAAACGTATCAGAAACGTGCGAGTAGAAGTAGCTTTGTATCAACTTTTTGTTTTGACAGCGTTTGCGCTTCGGCTGAGGTTCAGTAATGTCTCAACTAGCTGTCAAAACGTTAGCGCGATCCTGAATCGTTCCAAAAGTCGATCAACGTCCGAGTTTCATTTGCGGTTCAGTTGAATAAATTTAGCGCGATTGCCCTGCTGTTCAGTGACTTTATTTCTATCACAACACTGCTGGAAAGTCATTAGCTCACTATAATGTGCTATAGTATTCATATAATATTATGCTTAAACTACTTAGAACTACGTTAATATAACTATTTATTTTGTCCCAATAATAAGGAGTTTCCTACATACGGACATACCTCATAATTCATAGATCTCATGATCAAATTGCTAACTTGGTAACCTGATCACCAAGTTTGAATCATTTACTTTGATTAATTTGATATAACAACATAATTTTTGAAATCGTTCGACAAATTAAGAGTTATGATTTAACTAGATGATGCCCGCAACTTCGTTGCGCCAAAATTCGTTTATGGCGCGGGAACCGCATAACCTATAAGGAGTAAGGAGTTCTGTTCACCACCTTCGAACCATGGTTTATCCTGGTGCAAAATCTTACTTTTTGGTAACATAATTATGCCTGGAATACTTCATATGAAACCAAAAAAAACATATGTTTCCATTTGAATTTTGAGGAGTTCCCTCGATTACTCATAGATCCCATCATCAGGCCACCACTTTTGTGAAAATGGGACCAAATTGGAGTGAAACCTAATACAACAAAACAAAAATTTTGAAAATCGGTTCACAAAAGGCGGAGTAATCGTTGCACATACATAAAAAAAAATATCCACAGCCGAACGTATAACCTCCTCGTTTTTTTGGAAGTCGGTTAAAAAGCTATGCAACCTCAAATCACGCTTCTCTTTCTACCACGCAGTGTTACTGATAGTGACATCTCGCTTGCTCACGCCTTTGGTTCTCTATTCCGATAGGTATATTAACTTTATGCGCAATATGCGGCGTTACCTCGCTCTGAGGCGTTCCATTTAAGGCTATGACGTTGTCACGTTAAGCTATCGTCAGTAAACCGACTTTACAGACAACCGAGTTCGAGTCGAGTTCGAGTTCGAGTTTGAGCCCGACACAAAACACTACTCTCCAACCGTCTTTTTTTGGAACAGAAGTGACAGTTGCCAGGGTTTAGTGTTATTAAGTAATTCTCAAGTTACAAGGCACAAGTGTGTTTAGAAAATTTTGTAATTAAAGATTGACTTCTTACGGTGAGCCTTTGAAGCTTGTACCTGTTTAATACATAACTGATCATTAATTCTACAGTATATTTATTTAAAGGTCAAAGCATTTTAATATTACAATGTCCCGAACGATGAAAATAATTAAACCAGCATTATTTAGATTCAAAACTAATTAACTTCATAAGCTTCTTAAATATCTGGTATAACAACGATGAAAAATATTCGTTTTAATATTTTTAAACTGTACTATATTTCGCATTTTAGTTTTTAATTAAAGTTGATTAAAAACTAAACTTACAAAATTTATGTAATTATTGATTTTAAATTTAGTTCAGACTACCCTTAATTTAATCCTTCAAGCCCCATAAGAGCACCGGTGATCGCGACAATAATAGAATATAATAGCATTTCCTAGAATCCGCGACCGAAGGATTAAATTCATTGTTAAAACTATTTACAGACAAATTCTACAGTTTAATAACAACCAGTCTATAATATTTTGTAATGAAAAATGATTATTATCATAATATAGTAATAGTAATGATTTAATGACCTCTACAAATATAGCGCGCAGTCATCAATAACACTAATCTTCAAACCCTTTGAGATTACAGGACAAATCGTTCATAATTTATGGCTGTATTAAACTTGTCCTGATGAAATTATCTTTAGGCATTAAACAATTTATCTTTTGCAACGAACGATTGAGTTCGGAAAAAGTTTTGGTAGAGCCGTTACGTGTACAATTTTCAACGGAAATCAGTCAAATACTCGTTGTAACTTTGTTAGCTTTCCCCCATCGACGGGAAATTCAATAACAACAATTTTTCATTTTTGCAGAACAACGAGAAAAATAGATTATACCCTGCCTACGTTGTTGTATAATAACGTAGTTAAAAGTGGGTGCGATAAAAGTAATCGTTTCAGAATTGTAGGCGATCGAAGAATAATTTAACTAACATCCGTTTTTTAAATTGATCTCTTGACACATAATGACGTTATGGGCGCCGGCAGGGGGGTGCCAGGGGGTGCACTTGCACCCCTTGGGAATCTCAGGATCAACAGGAATTATTGAAATAAAAAACATTTTATTACCCTATTACCATGCCGTACAAGGATAGTTCGTAATGTTTCGGCACTAACGGCCGTTCCCAATATTTGATTTATCTCTGGTTTTGCCCTACTAGAGATAGGAATAGCTCTCATTAGACATTAGAGACATATATTTTATGCCAATTCAATGTTACCTGCCAAACCAGAGATAGATTGAATATTGGGCACGGCCGTTAATGTATTATGTTGACGTGACAGTCACTGTTGTTCGTAAAAAGTAAAGAGAAAAGAAAGAAAACTAAAATCTGCATCCCTTGGAAATTATTTGACGTCACACATAATGACGACAGTGACGTATTTGTTAGTTACTATAATAAGAGACGACGGAAAATTTAAGCCACTTTGGAGCTAATATTGTTACTCAATAACAATTATTATACATAATATTATTATACATAATATTATTGTGGACGTTGAAAGGTGAGGGCAACACCCCCGAGTAACTTAAGAATCACTTTCATAATGTGGTCGTTGTTAATACTCCCACGACTCGAATGTGATTGGGTTTTAAATAAGTTGGAAACATTAAAATTCAGTTAGCGAACGAGACACATTTCAGTGGTCGCTACATCGTTATAATTTCATTTACCGCTAGTAATAGATCGGAAATTTCACAATGATTAATGAGCAACAAACATCGTATTTTTTATGAATTAATTACTATGTATCCATTTATAATATCTTTGATTTCGACTTATCGCTCGTTAGAACATATTTTAATAATAACAACCTCCTACAACCTCCTAAAATAACAACTCTTTACTAGTTTAATCTGTCAGGCTCGAACAAAGCTACAAGCCCTCCTACCCCAGATCAGTTTTCCTTAAGTTTAAGTAGTTTTGAACATTGGTTTCATATCGTACGAGTACTTTATTCTGTTCAACTCGGTAAAACTTCGGATACCTTTTTATAGTGGAAAAGAGGGTCTAAGCTAAAGTTTACATCGCCTCTATGCGGGTGATTCTATCTCGAAGGTTCTTTCCTTCTCCTCACATTATTTGTGATTGTTTGTTTTTTTTTAATAATGGGCCATAAATGTGAAATTATGTTATTTAAGTATTTAAATATAGTTTTATTACTTGACTTTCACGTTAAAATTTAGTTTGTTATTATTTTTAGCAATATTCCACGAAATAAACTTCCACCTTTAAGTAAATGAGTGAGTGCACGCATAGGCATGCGTACAGCACCTCCCTCCTCCCGCACTGCCTATGCGTACACTCGCATGCAAGAACTTGCAAACACCACCACCACACAAGCAATAATGTTGGCAAATCCGTGCAAGGCCCCTCACCACCATGCAGGTTGAAAACCTCGACGCGCGTTTCGCTCCAACACCGGAGCATCCTCAGGATGTGGACTCTACGAACAACGTCCGTCAAGTCCACATCCTGAGGATATTCAATAAGGCTATTCACGTTGCGATCTTGCTAATCCTGGGTCGTCAAATACACATGGCCGTAATATTAGGAAGCAATTTGTAAATGTCACTTCTCAGTCATTACCAGCACCAAATCATTGATATAGTTTAAATTTTAATTTCCTTTAGTGTTTTAATATATTGTTGATACAGTTTTATTTAATAGGCATAGGAAAATTATTTAATAAATATGCAGTTATCGTCTTTTCTGTTTAATGTGGTAATGTCTCAGTTTAATTAAAGTTGTTATAAACTCATTTGACTCTGGTCTAGAACTCACAACATTTGTACCTAATAATATTATAATATTCTAGTCCGTTATACCTATAACATGCCTGAAATATAATTTTCCAATTTGTATGAGTTTCGGAGCTGTACGAAGTAATTTTCTTAATAAATCGACTAGAGAATTGTATCGAATTATTTGCTCTATTACAAAGTAATTGGTTTGTAACAAAGAACCTTTGAACTGAAAACTGGTTGAACCCCTACTACGGTTTGTATCGATATTTTTTTCATTTTCCTTATAGAAAATTGCTGAGTTTTCAAACAAAGAATTTTGCTAATAATACCTAGAATATTTCGAACGAACCAAAATGTATATTGTTACACCTGATAAAAATATGGTAATTTATATTATTATTTTAATATGTTTCTTATTCTATTTTAAATATACTCTGCAGTCAACACCGTTTTAAAATTAAAAAATTCTTTCTATCTCTGTTAGCTACCACTTTGAACAAGTTTTTTCACAGATAAAAAAGTTGCTCGTCTTATCAAAATTAAGCTACTCACAAAAAATTAGCTTGTTAGTAATAAAAAAAAATGTTCTAGGGCTCCCGCACTATTAACATCAATTACTAAGGAAATTACTAACGAAATTACTCAGAAACATTTAATGTAATATCATTAAATGTTTCTGAGTAATTTCGTTAGTATTTAACTCGATATCCTATTGGTATCGACACAATATGTATCATGGGATATTAAAATCTTCAATTATTATTACAGTAGAAACTAGTTATTAATATTCGTCTCAGAGTAAGGCAGTAGTTGAGATGCTTTATCATTATTAGCGTGATGTCCGGCACCTCCCTATACTAATGTCAGACTCAGCTGTGCCCCTTCTTTATAGAATCGCCTATCAAAATATATGAAATTAACACGACAAGAGTCGAATAGCTTTGTCCACACTGTGCCTTTTTCTATTCGTCGAGGGCATGCGTTATAGTGCAGTCAACTGCGAACGTGAGGCATGCCCGCGACGCACTCTGACCGTACCAAAACTTAAAAATGACAACGTTGGCGTTGAGTTCGTTGACGCATTCAAGTTGAATGAAAGAAGATGACGAAAATTGAAGACGAAAGCTCATAATGTGGACAAAGCTAATGTCGAATATTAGCTTTGTCCACACTGTTCTTTTTTCTGTTCATCAAGGGCATGCGTTATAGCGCAGTCAACAGCGAACGTGAGGCATGCCCGCGACGCATGCCCTCTGACCGTCGATAACTTTCGCTTTGTTATTAAAAATGACAGTTAGCGTTGCGTTCTTTGACGCATTCAATTATTGAATGCGCCAAAACGAAAGTTGAATGAAAGATGAAGACGAAAGCGCATAATGTGGACATAGCTATTATCGAACTCTTATATCAATTTCATACATTTTTGATTGGCGATTCTATAAGGAAGCGATAGAGAAAACGTGGCTAGGGGCTCTGGTTTGTCCGTTTAAGTGTGTTAAGATGGTGACCCTACTCTCGGAACACAATGGACCTGATAAAATGAGATCTCTGGTTTGTTCGCTCCGATCCCGGAGTGCATACTATTAGTTGATTACCTATAGGTACTAAGGAAAATGCTAATACAGGTTTTCAGTAGGTAAACAAACCAAATATTTTCGTGAAAAGCTTTCATATTGCGTCAACAACAGTCTATAGGAATTATATATACAGGGTGTGTATGTGTTAGAGGTCACTGTGAAAAGCGCTAAAGGAGGAAATATTTTGTGATTTGTATTTACCCCAGCGTCAAGAATTTGCTCATATAAAAGAAATAAAAAGTTACATCCATACTAATCTATCTATAAGTACATAATATTATAAAACAAAGTCGCTTTCTTCCCTCATGTCCCTTTGTTCCCTTTAATCTTTAAAACTACGCAACGGATTTTGATGATTATTTCAGTGTTAGATAGACCATTTATCGAGGAAGGCTATAGGCTATATTGTATCACGCTAAGACTAATAGGGTAATGTGGAAAATACGGGAGACATTATTTGAAAGCGGGGGAATATATCCCGCGAGCTACTGGAGCAATTTTTAAGTTATTTGGCACAGATAGGTAAGAAGTAGACCACGTGAATGATCATAGGCTATCGATTTTTAATCATTTTTTCAGTGGCTATATATTTTATACCCGTGCGACGCCGGGGCGGGTTGCTAGTATTATTATAAATGCGAAAGTCTGTCTGTTTGTCTGAACCGATTTTTCTAAATTTGGTATGGAGATTGAGTTCCGGGCAAAGGACATAGATACTTTTACCCCAAAATGCTTACGAATTTTGGCGCAACAGAGTCGCGGACGTCATCTAATAAAGTACGAGGGCTGCTATTTATGTATCCGGAATTAAAAAAAGAAACAAACATATATCATTTAATATGGTTTTATTGCTTTTCGAAATATTCGCCGCGATGATCGACACACTTTTGCATACGCTGGAACCAATTTTCATAGCACTTTTTCCATTCTGATTGAGGTATCTCCAAAACGTGCATTTTGAACGCATCAACAGACTCTTCGCGGCTCGAGAAACGTTGACCACGTAATTTGTTCTTCGCGTATGGAAATAAAAAGAAATCGTTAAGTGCCAAATCAGGGCTGTACGGCGGATGACCAGTCAATTCGATCTTTTGACCCTCCAAAAACTGAGTTGTTTCAGCTGAGGTGTGACAGCTAGCATCGTCGTGATGTAATATGATTCTGCGTTGTTGGTTGTCCTTTCTTATTTCTTCAAAGACTTCTGGTAAACACATGGTCGTATACCATTCAGAATTAACCGTCTTACGATTCTCTAATGGCACTGTAGCCACATGTCCATTAATTCCAAAAAAACAGGCGACCATTTGCTTCAAAGTACTTTTTGCACGAGTAACTTTTGTTGGTTTCGGCTCATCTTGGAACACCCACACCGTTGACTGTTGTTTAGTTTAGGGGTCATATGCATAGATCCAAGATTCATCACCTGTGTAGATATTATAAACGGCTTTTGACGTACCACGGTTGTATTTTTTTATCATTTTTTTGCACCAATCGACACGAGCCCGTTTTTGATCGATTGTCAAATTGTGCGGAATCCAACGCGAACATATTTTTTTTACAGCCAAATGTTCGTGTAATATCTTATGTATGCTCGTCATACTTATGCCTAAGGACGCCTCTATCTCGCGATATGTAACATGACGATCACGCATTATTAGTTCCCGCACAGCATCTATATTTTGTGGGACAACAGCTGTTTTTGGGCGACCTTCTTTATTTTCATCCGTGAGCATAGACCGCCCACGATTAAACTCACTGTACCAGTGATAAACAGTGGTTTCTTAATGGTGCTTCATCTCCAAAAGTTGCGGTGAGTTGAATAAAGCACTGTTGTTGATTTAGCCCACGCCGAAAATCGTAGTAAATCATTGCACGAAAATGTTCACGCGTTAAATCCATGGCAAATGAAGACACGCAATTTTCAAAATGACGCCACAGTGGAAAAATAATTGACAGTCACATGAAACAAAATGTATTCTTCAACCATAGAGTTCTATTTTCAAATGTTGTAATTACTTTTTAAATATTGTTCTTGTAAGTGGCCAGTTCCGGATACATAAATAGCAGCCTAGTAATAAAGGTAATGGGATACGTTCCTCTAAGTCTGGTGGAAGTACCGCTGATCATTACACGGCCGCATTCACAAGCTTTGTGTCTTGCGCAGACAAAGACATCGTCAATACCTTATCCCTCTTAGCGCAGACAATCCTTGAAATTCAACTAATTCCTACTCAAGAACGTATATTGTGAACGATAAAGACCTTTGAGTAGATTTATTGCCTTCAGTCTGTTTGTCTTTTACCTTTTCAAGCTTGAACTGCTTTACCGACTTTAGGCATACAAACGGTTTTGATAACATTGTACGTAAAGAATTTGGATACTTTTTCAATTAAATTGCAACGCAGTGTGTAATGTGGCAAACATCCACCAAGAAATATTTTACTCAAAATATGTATCCAAATATCTATCTTAATTTCATGAATACTTCTCGCGAAGAAATATATCTGCTTACCTGTTATTATAATAAAAATTATAATATTTTTGTGAACCATATTTCACGTACGAAACCATGTTGCGTATAAAATAGAACCTCCTAAGATAACACGAGAACTCGTTATACAAAATTCGCAGAAAACAACAGAAAGATCCCAAAGTTTGGTGGAACATGAACAAACGCAAAATATTATAAAACTTTTTCCACGGAATAAGAAATTAAATAAAACATTTTAATTTATCTCCATCGTGGGACGGTCACCGACACACTTTCGCATTTATAATATTAGTATGGACAATGATATATTATATATTTAAAAACTCAAAGCAGATAATATATTACTACCGCGCGTGTTGTGAAGCTTCAAATACGACCCAATTGGGTCGTCTTTTATTTAGTCTGTCTCTTTTATGTAAATGGCATTTCGTATCTTTTGTTTCACTTATCTGTCAAGTTTGTCAATTTTGTTCCCAGGAAGAGATTTAAGCCGAAAAATAGTATGAACGTAACAGATCTGTTGAGTATGGATTTCACGAGACGCTATAATATAATATAATACCAATTTGTATTATATTAAAATAAGGGCGTAGTTCTGTTCCAAGATAATTTAAGCGTATATTTTACTTTAGCTGAAGCTCAAAATGTTATTTCATCTGGTAACCAGTTCACTATTATAATAATAGCTTACACTTTATTGAATTCTCTAAATTATTCATAATTCTGTTTCAAATTTCTATCAGTTTCGTAGAAATTCCAAGGGTAAACATAAAAAATCGTGCTTCATGCTTATACTCTACATTAATGAATTAAATATTGCAAAATATGAAAACAACAGTTTATAGTAAAGTCTAAAAGCATATTATATAGGTACTATCAGAGAAGTTGATTCCTAGGCAGATGGGGGACCTACATAATATTTTGGTTGCATTACGTCAAACCCTGCCGACAGATCACAATTAACGTAGAATTGTCATGATCCTACCAAATAACATTGGTCTGTCAACTACCTAGGAATCAATTTCCTCGATGGTACATACCTTTATCAATTATAGTATAAAGCGATACCTAAGTCTTGAAATTGAGAAATCTTTAATATACTACTACAAACATACCATCACCATCCACCGAGTATAAGATAACGTAGAGATATAATATCTGGTAGAAAAGTTGGATACATAATAGTTTTACAGACCAGAATCCGATCAATATTCGCTTCGGCAACTTAAACAATAACTTGATCAACTTGAGATTGGAAACTATCGTGATTCGCTCTCCGTACTTAAAAGTTTGATAATATGAACTGTTACCGATAGATTTAAATGTAATATGCTGCCATAGTTGTATTTTTATTCAACTGTAGTCCTAGCATGGCCACCAGTAGAAATGTGAAAGTATAGACAAACTGTGGACATAAACTTAAGGTGCCGTTCCGATCTTTACCGCGGCTAATCGCGACCGACAAAAATTCATGTCATGTACAAAAGTTGGATATTATTTGAATTTTTAGGACTATAGAAAAAAGATCGGAACGGCACCTTAAGTTTATCTCCACAGTTTGTCTATACATTCGCATTTCTACTGGTGGCCATGCTAGGGCTACAGATATTGTGTATGTTTCAACTGTAACTATATTATATTATCATGTGTGGTGTGCATTAGGATTATTAATATTTTTATGATATCGGTCAAATTTTCCCTTGGCCAGGCATGTAACGATGATAAATGATTAAGTACTGTTGAATTATTCGTTGGATATACTTATAATTACATGTTAATATTATAGAGTTCAACCTCGGAGAAATAAATATGTTATCTTGATAAAATATTCTGAGGCATATAAGTGAGGACAAAATTTTGAATTTGGTCTAGCACTGAGGAGGTTTTTTTTTCTAATCTATATATCTATGCTATTCTATACTAATATTATAAATGCGAAAGTATCTCTGTCTTTCTGTCTGTCTGTCTCGCTTTCACACCAAAACTACTGAACCGATTGTAAAGAAATTTTGTACACAGATAGTCTAAAGCATGAGAAAGGACATAGGCTACTTTTTAACTGAAAAAGGGATTGTAAGGGAATGTTTATGCGTAAATTTGTTCAAATTAAGTTAGTTCCAAAAATTCATAACAGATGTCGCTAAGAGTCGCCTACATCGCGCTATCGCTTGCTCATATGTCTTTCTATAAGAGATGGTACCATTTTCAGTTTTCCGATTCTTTTGATTGTTAATAATTATTGTTATACACGATATTAAATAACTCACTACTCAGTACTTTATCAGCTAATAGTTATGCACTATGCAGTGACGTAACCTTAAACCTACCAATGATAATAATTAATAGTTTATGGGTAAAGCCAAAGTTGTGTAATGGGGGGCAAATAAGCTTTAAAATTTGGTAAGTATAAATACAGTTTAATTTAGAAAATGAAATATTACGAGTATGTGCACACTGCACAACTGTTTTTGGGTATTTTGATTTAAGGGGTACCAGGGTTACAAAAAGCTTTTAAATTTGATAACAATTTTGTTGACACCGCGCGCTATAAACGGACGAAGTCGCGGACAACAGCTAGTATCTTATCGTTTTCTGTTCAATTGACAACATTCTGTTCATTAAATGAATACTCTTTATAATATAATGTAACCCAAATCTATTCTTAAGTAACGAAAGAATCATTAAATAATTTACATTTTTCGTCACATTCTCGGGAAATGATTTGCATGAGTTTGAAACAAACTTCACGCAGCACCTACAAGTAATAATATTATGGTAATTTATATCAACTCCTACGAATTTATCGATATTATATTCTCATATGCATCTAGCATATTGTTTATGAAATAACCAAAAATTGAAAATAAAATATCTTACATGGACAATTTAGAATTTAGAACACTTATGGCCTGTTTCACCGCTTCCTGATAAGGTGCCCGATAGGGTTATTTGACAGATTTTCCATACTCCATCTGTCAAATTAAGTGGTGGATAGCCTTATCAGGAAGCGGTGAAACAGGCCCTTACATTTTGTTTAATTATTTAAGTAGCTTATTCGTATTTAGTCAAGAGGTATGATTATCCATACTAATATTATAAATGTGAAAGTGTGTCTGTCTGTCTATTTGTTACCTCTTCACGCTCGAACCGCTGAACCGATTTTGCTGAAATTTGGCATGGAGATACTTTGAGTCCCGAGAAAGGACATATGATAGTTTTAATCCCGGAAAAATGTACGGTTCCCGCGCGATAAATTAGTTATGGCGGAACGGAGTCGCGGGCGTCATCTAGTGAATGTACGTATATAATGTACTATATTATTTGTAAAATTCTACTAAGTGCTAACTTTCTCCCTATATTGTCAATTCCGAACCTTGAACTACAACTGAAACTACCGAAAGATTAATCCTCCAGAAACTGATGAATTCGAACAAGCTTTAAGTGGTACCACATTGATATTATGCTCCTATTACGTGTTACCAAAGTACATTTCCCAGGAGCTACGTCACAAGGATGCCGTCTGCAAACTTAAATTAAGCTCTAACTAGTAACCTTTAAGCCCTAGTAATAGTAGGTAACAGACGCAATATACCCTCAAGCTCACAAGAAATAGTATGCTTTTTTAATTAGCCTCTAGTGTCCCACTGCTGGGCAAAGGCCTCCCCCAGGATCTTCCACTGTTCTCGCTCCTGCGCCACCGATTTTCAGCCTGACTGGTATGCCTCCAGCTCGTCACGCTACTTTTTTCTAGGCCGGCCTCGGCCAGTATGATACGATTTATTTAAGGGCCCTCTCTTCCTAAATTAGCAGGTCGATTGTCTGTCAGTGCGAATATCGACGTAAATGACATTAAAATAACATTCATAACTGTGACGCGGACAGGGATACGGCCGACCACACCGTGACGGCCTGTCCCGCCTGGACTGGACAACGCGCGGCCCTGACGGCCGCAATCGGACCTGACATCACGCTGCCTGCCTTGCTGCGCAGCGACCCGGATTGGAAAGCGGTGGAAGACTTCGCCGAAGAGGTTATCTCCGCCAAAGAGGAGGCCGAGCGCATAAGAGAAAGGGAGGCGCTCGACCCCAGAAAACGGCCAAGGCGAAGACGTCGTGCCAACAATGGCGACAACAACGTCCCGCCATAACCGGGGTGCTCAGGGCGGCGATAAGGGGAAGCCGTCGCCCATTGCACTGAGTCCCCGAGAGGGTTGCGATGTGCAGTGTGCTCCTGCGCATCGCTACAAAACGCAGTGGAATGGCCTAGAAGCAAGCCCCCAGTGGGGCTTCTGCTCGGCCTGGGGAGCGAGTATAACGCTCCCATCGAGAAGAGTCTGCAGCCCACTAAGCAGACGTCCGCTGATGAAGTTGTGGTGTCGTACAGTTCCCGCGACTTCGTCAGGAAGCGGTGGCTAGGAGCACCGTAGAGTTTTAGTGGGTAGGGCCGCGGCACACACCATCTCCGCCCGCGGCGAGCCCCACATATCCGCAGTGGGAGTCCCCATCCCCTGCGGAATGCGTCACAGCATTTCTCTACGTAAAAAAAAAAAAAAAAAAAAAAAAAAAAAAAAAAAAAAAAAAGGTCGCCTTGTACGGTGGCAGTTACGACGCTCGCCGCGTCCATGATAGGGCGAAATAGGAGAAAACACATTTTTAAGGCTTAATATAATACATATTTCAAAAAAGTAACCAAACCAAATGATTAACTTATGTATTGCATAGCAGTAGATATTTTTTATATATTTTTTTGATAAATAATGAAGGAGTATTCAACGATTTGGAGGTGATTTGGTTTTTTACTTCTTTATTATGTGATACCGATAGAAAAAATATGGCAAAACCAAATTACGTATCATATCATGTAGATTACTAATTATTTTTTTCAGATATAATTTCTCTGTTAATGCCGAAGAAAAGTTGTTTCATCAGCACGCTTTTTTCGAGAGAGCAGCCATAAGTAACGGCGCGGTCACGCAGTCATTTACATACAATTATTGCTTGGGATTTTGCCTGTAACCTTGTAATCACCAAATCGCGCGTTAGGGAGGGCGAATATTAATCGAACCCAACAAAGGCGTTGTCGTGTCACCTATAAATTCCGAAACGATTTTCACTTTGTCATAACTCTAGATGTGCCTCGCTGATACAGCCTCATCCAGCTAACAAGGTCGCAGAGATTGTCAATTAGTTTGACAATCACATTGAAACATGTCGCCGCTTTGACACGGAAACAAGGTAAATAGTCCATTGAAATGTTACAATTTAAGGACCGAATATTGCATTTAATAGAGGACGCAATTTTATTTTTGGAACATGTTGGGGGGGGGGGGGGGGGGGTCAATAGAAGCTTAACCTCAAGTTTGTGGGGTCGCCGCTCTTGTCCCCCGGCCGCCATCTTGAAAAAGGATGCGACAACATTATTTTCGTGATATTTCGGAAACTAAACCTCTAACAAAAAATTTGTGAGAATATAATTTGTTGCAAATTATTTTGCCTACTTATATAACTTTTTACCTTAAATTAAAAATTTAAAAAGTTATAAGCAAAAAAGTGAGAATTTTTTCGAAAAGGTTTATTATCACTTTTGAGCTTTATTTAATACATTTTACAATAAAATTACATTAAGCCAACCTTGTAGACGATCTTTTGAAAAAGAAATCCCCCAGTCCTCCCGATTTCATGAAATTATTTTTCTGCAGATGCAAAGGAAACTGTGAAAGCATGTGTGGCTGCAAAAAAGTAGGCCTAAAATGTTCTACAGCATGCTTACTATTCTGTAAAGCATTTCAGGCTTACTTTTCTGCAGCCACAGTCTACAGTATGCCTACTGCACTACATAAATATGTGCAAACTATATTATAGTATGCCTACTATACTAGTCAGCACATGCCTACTATACTATAAAGCATTTCAGGCCTGCTTTTCTGCCGCCACACACGGTTCCAGTTTACTTTGCATCTGCAGAAAAATAATTTCATGAAATCGGCGGTATTGGGGGATATTTTTTTTCAAAAGATCATCATCTCATCTACAAGTTTGGCTTAAGGTAATTTTATTGTAAAATGTATTAAATAAAGCACAAAAGTGATAATAAACCTTTACAAAAAAAATCACAATTTTTGCTTATAACTTTTTAAATTTTTAGTTAAGGGTAAAAAGTTATATAAACATATTTGTAGGCAAAATAATTTGCAACAAATTACATTCCTACCAATTTTTTATAAGACGTATAGTTTCCCAAATATCACGAAAATAGTGTTGTCGCCCCCTTTTTCAAGATGGCGGCCGGGGGGCAAGAGTGGCGACCCCACAAACTTGAGGTTAAGCTTCTATTGACCCCCCCCCCCAACATATTCCAAAAATAAAATTGCATCCTCTAATAAATGCTCAGCAAATTTCAATGGACTAAAATACAATGACTCGCAATGTGATTTTCATATTTGCTTCGTCTTTATTGCTTTCTACTCAGACTCGTCATTTCCATCGCCCCAAGTTTTTTGCGAATTTGATTTTGAAGATTTTCAAGGTTGCAATGTAAATGAAAAATTAAATAGTATGTTATACAATTAAAATTTCCTAGTTAGTATACCAATTTTTAAATACATAATTATTACTAGTCTATAACTACATAATATCAAAGCCACTTCGTATGTAGCCCAGACTAGTCTAAATAAAAGTGAAGCTAATCTTTCACGCAAACAATTCTTTCTCTCAAATATAAGCACACATTATATCGAGTTACGAAGATAAACGCTTTCAATGACTGTTGAGTTAATACCCCCCTGAATGTGAGTTTCATCATAATCTGCTTAGAACCGAATTTCAGATGTTTCGGCCTTAATCCGACCTTTATAGCACTGAATAGGATTAAAGTGATAATGTGATGTTTCACGTCATATTTTGTAGATTTAGATTTTAGATAAATGTAGAATGTATATGTACCATAGAGGAAATAGATTCCTAGGCAGTTGACAGACCAACGCCATTTGGTAGGAACTCGGATCATGTCAATTAAATGATAATTCTGATATGTCGGCTGGGTTTGACATAACGTGACGTGAGAGAGCCATGCTTCGGCACGAATGGGCCGGCTTGACCGGAGAAATACCACGTCCTCACAGAAAACCGGCGTGAAACAGCGCTTGCGCTGTGTTTCGCCGAGTGAGTGAGTTTACCGGAGGCCCAATCCCCACCCTTTTCCCTTCCCTACCCTTCCCTATTTCCTTCCCTACCCTCCCCTATTACCCCTTAAAAGGCCGGCAACGCACCTGCAGCTCTTCTGATGCTGCGGGTGTCCATGGGCGACGGAAGTTGCTTTACATCAGGTGACCAGTTTGCTCGTTTGCCCCCTTATTGCATTAAAAAAAACGCGACAAACTACGTAGGCCCCCCATCTGCCTAGGAATCAACTTCTCTGACTACATTTGTAGATTTTTTCTACGACTCCTTACGCGCTTTAAAAACCCCTGTTTTACTCTACATCTACATCTACAATTTCTTGCTTTATGTAAATTTTATCGAATAATACAAAATCTAATAAATACTAAGGCTAATATATTATTATATTCTCCCCGTATCCACGGAAATATTTTAAAATCGTTTCGCTGGATCGATTAGAGCATATTCGATTTAATCAAAAATCATCAAAGCAATAAATAGTAATTAAGACGTTTATATTAAATCCACTTTGGCATTAAGATGCGTGGCAGTCGCAGGGTAACTTTTCATTTAATTTTAATAATATCTATGGACGCTTCACACCACGTCAGTCTGGCCCCGTGCTAAGTACCCAAAGGACTTGTGTTACAGGTACCAGACAACGGAAATATATTTAATACTTTTATACTATACGTATATTTAAGATTTTTATTATATCATACACATATTTAATACACATCCAGACCCGGGAACATTGTAAAACTTTTTTTTCCGACGGCGGGATTTTCGCTCAAGCCGCGACCCCCGGTTTGAGCGTCCAACGCGCTTACCACTGAGCCACTGAGGTCGTCAAACTGCTTTATGTTGCTCCAGCACTTGTATTAAACAAATTTCATTAGACTCAGTACTTCGTTTGCTATTCTTTAGTCACGGACCGCGGTAAGCCTGAAATATCTATTACCACTTATCTTAATCTTAACACTCCTTTAGCTTAATTTACTCCGGCAAATCCGATTATATTGCGATTGAAATTATTCAAAATCCACAAACAAATTATCCTCCGATACCAATACAATACAAACTTAATTATTTTCAGACAAACACAGTTATGCTGATCGTTTATTTCATTCGATTGGATGATTTTACAGAATCACCGCAGATTCTTAAATGGGTATGATTCTATGTACATAGTATGTATGTAGTATTTATTACATATCAACACGCTTAATATTATATTTACTCAATTAAGCGAAAATTTGTAATTTGTCTGTTATCGCTTTCCCGTCGACGGCTCACGCTCAAACCTCTGAACTGATTTGGATGAAATTTGGTACAAAGATAAATAATTCTGAAAAATTTCTGCAGGTAAGTCGGATTTTCGAAATTTCGCAGATAACATATTTTATACAAATATTAATATGAAGTTTTTGGTTTAAACCTTTACGAAAATTAAAATATATTTTCTCCCATCTTTCAAAAAACCCATTCGAGTGCCAAAGCTCCTTGTAGCTTGTGTCATATTTGAGGAATTGAAAAAATTTCAGAATCAAAGGAAGTTTCGATCAATTTGAGGAATCTGTGCAAAACATTTGATTTGTATTCAGGCAGAAGCTCACACGAAGTTCGTATGAATTTTTTGTTCGTAGCAATTCGGACTAATGGGCTGAAATAATGAAATCGGCTTAAAAGAAATACTTTGGTACACATTTTTCTACTCAAAATTATGTTTTTCAGTCGTTCAGATAAAATTATTTATTTCATCGATTTAGCTTAATTAAAATGCATTTATTAAATTGCCTGACGACTTAGGTAGAGATAAACTACGATAACATGGCGCGTCCCTCCAAATGACTGTTTCAATGTGTGTAGTCACATCCTTATGAAAGAGTTTGTATGTACAATACCCGGGAATAAATATTGCACATCGACCTTTGGAAAGAGACAAATGGCTAATTTCGGTTTCATAGAGCGTTATCTTTGTAGCACACACCCATTTGACATTATGTCAGTCGTTGTCCAAATTCAATGGAGTGCAGTCGCGTCCAGGTCAAAATATATATCTAGAGTTGTTAACACGCCTAAATTTGCTACAGCTGTAATTTTTCAAAAGAATTAAAATATACGTAAACATAATTTGAACACGCTTTTTATTTTATTTTACCTGAACCTAAATCCATAATTTAAAGAAAACTTGGTGTATTTTATACAAAGAATAATAAAATTTTCAAAAGAAGCAAACCATAATAATAATTATGGTTTTTTTAACAGCTCCTAATATATACCGGACTTTTTGTATTTCGTGCGAGATAACGCTCTACAAAACCGAAATTAGCCGATTGTCACTTTCCAAAGGTCGATGTGCAATATTTATCGCCGGGTACTGTAGTAAGTATTCAACCAATTACAGTACACGTAATATTTCAGTTAATGTCACTTATTACCGATGTGGCGGTACCCACAATTCGCCTAACAATCCTACATCGCGCTATCGAAGTTTCGGAGAACGGCAAGATATATACAACGTCTGAAATGACGTCAGTGGGCTTCGGCCTGACCGAGCATGCTATCTCGCTCGGTCGGAAGATCTTCCTTTTCGGTCGCCACTAACAACGTTAAATTGGTGACCACCGACAAGAACACGCATCCTTCTGGACATCAATCATCATCAACACTCCCCGCCCCTCCGCACCACGTCAGCAGACATCAAGCATAACCGGGTCGCCTCGACCATAAGCCGCGTCAGGCTTCCGCGCCGGTCGAACCCGTGTCCGGCTTGAACGGGGCAGCCATAGGCTACAACGACCGGTCAGCAAGCAGAGCACGGGGTCCCTCTCCTGGTCATTGCACGCGTAGCTTCGGCCCACACCTGACAACACAGGCGCATTGAAGAATACCACAGGTCTTCGGGGGGGAGTGATGTGGCGGTACCCACAATTCGCCTAACAATCCTACATCGCGCTATCGAAGTTTCGGAGAACGGCAAGATATATACAACGTCTGAAATGACGTCAGTGGGCTTCGGCCTGACCGAGCATGCTATCTCGCTCGGTCGGAAGATCTTCCTTTTCGGCCGCCACTAACAACGTTAAATTCAACGTTAAACCAAGATTTGTTGGTCAACTAATCATAACTAGTTACTAGCCTACCGCGCAAGACAACGCACTTCAAACGTTTTGACAACGCACTTCAAACGTTTTGAATTTTGGAGGGGCGCACCATGTTATCGTTAAACCAAGATTTGTTGGTCAACTAATCATAACTAGTTACTAGCCTACCGCGCAAGACAACGCACTTCAAACGTTTTGACAACGCACTTCAAACGTTTTGAATTTTGGAGGGGCGCACCATGTTATCGTAGTTGATCTCTATGTAGCATAATGCTACATATTAAGTCGTCAGGCAAAAATGCGTAGTAAAATTAAACAAGACATTACACTTTTAATATTACAATTTCTTGCTTAATGTACATTAATATTTGTATTTTGTAATAATTACACTACTATGTATTTTATTATAATGTACGTGTTTGCCCGCGGCTTCGCTCGCGTTTAGAAGTATTAATATATACAAACTTTCACCCCCTATTTTAACCCCTTGGGGGTAGAATTGATCAAAATCCTTTCTTAGCGGATGCCTACGTCATAGCATCTAACTGCACACCAAATTTCAGACCGATCCGTTCAGCGGTTTGGACTGTGCGTTGATAGATCAACATGTCAGTCAGTCACCTTTGAGTTTTATATATTTAGATTTCTGACTTGCATTTGACTGAGTATGCCTAAATAATACTCCTGAAGATCACGCTTTTCCGTGCGTACTGCACCTCGCTGTACACCTGCGCTCTGTGGGCTGACTATACGCAGCGGGCATACAACGCCATCCGTGTCCAGTTCAACAATGCTTTTAGAGCGATACTGGGGCTTCCACGCTTTTGCAGTGCCTCCGGTATGTTTGCCGAGGCGCGAACCGACTGTTTTTATGCTACCATGCGCAAGCGTTGCGCATCCCTCGTGCGCAGAGTAAGGGCTAGCTCCAACAATGTCTTAGCCATGATAGCTGACAGACTCGATTGCCCCTACATCAGGCACTGTTGTGATAAACATGTCTGGAATGGAGGCAGTCGTGGCATCACTCTTTGACGTAAATTAATTAATTTTTAGATTTAGGAAATCTAAAAATTAATTAATTTGGGTGGGTTTTATATTTTGCATTCTAGTTTGTGACATTTATGAATAAGTATAATAATATACACATTAATGGAAAGTTGACCTGGTGCTGCAGCATCACCTGGTAATCAATAGGATACTCAACTCCTCACCAACTTAGAGCAGAGGTTTCGTGTTGTGGCTCATTTTAATTGCAATAACTAGTAAGACGTAGACTAACAGTAAATATTTGCATGCTGCTGCTACAGAATCACCTGGATTCTATAGGAGCCGATCTCCATATGAACCCAAAGCGGACGATTCATGTTTGGACTCATATTGACTGCCTGATCCAAGAGGACATTCATAGAGTATGGTATTCATTGGGATATGATCCTGTTGATAGGAATTATTCTGCACTATAACCAACATAAATTTAAAAAGCATGAAATAAAATTAAATTAAGAAATTTAAAAAACCCCCGCCAAACAACTTTAAAAAGCAATAAAATAATTACCTATATTTACTGACTTTAAGTTTAAATAATTCCTGAGTGTTAAGTCATTTAGTCCATAATTGTTGTCAAGGTGTGTCGGGGGACCGCTATTTAAAACGGATGAAAGGCCCACCACACATTCCCACCACTGCAACTCCTGTGTCGCCAGGATCAACAGTGGTAACCAACCACGAAAACCCTTTGATATGATCTCAGGGATGCCCGAGGGACAAGCTAAATCTGTCTTGGGACCCGCAACGAAATTAATCAGAAGAAATGTAGGAGGAGTAGAAGATATCCAATTTCCCTTCCCAAGCTAAGCGGGAGACAGCCAAATTGTAATGACATTGATGTCCGAACAAAGGGGGAAGCACCACGGGAAAAAAAATTAAATTATACTAAATACAATATGCCTACTTCATAAAAAATGACATTTATTTATAATGAGGACCGCTAATGTAGATGTTTGATTTCACATAAAATTATAATTTAAGGGTCAGGTCACAGCAAACCGAATCGAGAAAATCAGTGACTTGGCGATACAAAAATATGGAGATGTCGCTGTTGGCGGTCCCCCGACACACCGTGACAACAATTATGAACTAAAATATGACTTAAGACTCAGGAATTATTTAAACTTAAAGTCAGTAAATATAGGTAATTATTTCATTGTTTTTAAAGTTGTTTGGCGGGGGTTTTTTAAATTTCTTAATTTTATCATAATTAATATGCTGCATGTATCTTATTGGTACTTTAAAATTTTAGTTGTGAATTGTGTGATGCTAATACGAGAATTAATGTAATTCTCACATGCTATGGGTCGTTGAGATACCTGAAATAAATACATTTTATTTTTATTTTATTTATTTCGATCGTTCTACAAAATTCAATCTAAAGATTTTTAATTATTAACTTTAGTACCTTTTATAAAGGATGCTGCATATTATGTAACTTATATACAGTTACAGCTATAGTAATATTTTCGAGTAAATTTTGTTTCGGTTCACGTAAATACAAAACGAATTTAATACTTTTAAATTTACTACGAATATTATATTTGTACCTCCATATTTGAGCTGGGATAAATCTGAATACCGAGGCGTTTGCTTGTGGGAGCACTCACAAGCCGAGATAATAAATCCTTTCTTATTTTATACAAAAATTCTTAAAGAGTCCAAAAATGTGAATATTTATTTACACGACATTGAGATTTAGTTAAGATTGAAAGCTCTTATCCGATAGATAATTTGGCTACGGTATAATATAATAACTCCCACACCGGTTTCGGTGACGGTGGCTGGCTTCATTGAAACCAGGCCAGTTACGCAGGAGTAATTTTTATAGTGCCCAAGTGTGTGCGCAGTACACAAGAGCACTCTCTATTCCTTTTACTCTCATAACCCAGAGATCAGGCGCTGGAAATACTTTTTACATGCCCAATATCCGACGCGTGGATTATCTTTAACTTGTCAGACAATCAGATAATCCGCTTGCATTGTACTGACCAAACTTGGAAATAATCATGTTTCCAATGCGGGAATCGAACCTACGACCTCCGAGTCAAGATAGCCACGCTTTAAACCAATGGACCCCTCCACGGAGGCGTTAGAATAAATAACGCCTCCGGTACAGCTGTATGTTATACGGTATAGTATACCTAATTATAATAGAAATTAATAATATATAATACCTTCAATACGTTTACGGTATACTGTAGCCTTAATAGAAAAAATATTAATCACTAGATGACGCCCGCAACTTCGTTGCGCCAAAATTCGTTTATCGCGCGAGAACCGTACATTTTTCTGTAATAAAAAGTATCCTATGTTGACCTTGAGTCCCGAGAAAGGTCTCGGGACTCAAAGTATCGCCATACCAAATTTCAGCAAAATCGGTTCAGCGGTTTAGGCGTGAAGAGGTAACAGACAGACAGACAGACACACTTTCGCATTTATAATATTAGTATAGAAGTATAGATATAGATAATATTATGATTAATATGTTTCTATTATGGCTAGGGTGCAGAAATTAATTGTATTAGTGGTATGTCCACGTCTTGTATAAAATATGTTATTAAGGATGAAATTCAGTACATTTTCGTATAGACACTTTGTTCTGTTCGTCACGGGACATATTTTACCATCATATTATTTTTCCGCATGGCAGTTCCTACGCTATTAATGAATTATTGGCAAGCAACCTTCGATCACTAATATATATCACTAATGTATATTAGTGATCGAAGCAAGCAACATATTTTGGTTCATGAAATTTTTAACATTATTTTAAGTAAAAGTAAAACGACCATTGTCTATATTCTAAAACGGAAACTCAGTCGGTACTTTTGTTGTAAATAAATGAAAAATATGTAAATTACCGCTTAAACTTTTATGTTTCAAGTAGGTAACCATAAAATGAATTGTTTCTGGATGCTTCATGACAGTAAATATGATAATATGTTACTCGAAAAAGGTTTTATGAAGCCAGCGTACTGCGACAATCGTCGGGCGCTCGTATCAAAGGGTTAAACATATTGCATGACTTATACAAGATGTTTGTGTGAACACCGTCCTTGAAATCATCAAATGAGCCCGTCAAAATGAACAACTTTTTCTATGAGAACAATGCTGGGAAATAAAAAAAAATCTGTCTTCATACCCATACAAATTGCCGATCCGGGCATCCGTATGGGTATGAAAACGGCATTTTTTTTTTGAGTTCCCAGCATTGTTCTCATAGAAAAAGTTGTTCATTTTGACGGGCTCATTTGATGGTTTCAAGGATAACGGTGTTTATACAAACACACTGTATATTACTTATATTTAATCTCTTAACAATATTTTCCAAGCTTTACATATTATTTTAACCTATATCCTCGGATGGTGCGATTAATTATTGTACGAAAGGTCCTAAATGAATATTATTATATACATAGGCCTATAGCATATTTACGGATCTTACGAATAAAAATATTAATTACAGTGAGTCAGCTTGTCTTGGTTTGGCATATTAGAAACGTCACATAAAATACTAACTTAACCTTAAATACATAGTTATACATATTATGCTGTATAAATATTTTATTATTATAGTATCTAAACTGCCGCACTTGGAGATTGTTATTTATTTATTAATAATTTTGACATAAGCCCCATACATTATCTGTCAAACTCTTTATTAAATTGAAGTTTAATCAACATTAAAATAGACTATGTCTCAAAGTGCGGCCGTGTATGATGGTTGATACTCGTATTTACCTTGGCTTGTCACTGTGTCCAACAGGAATGTCGAATATCATAAATGACTGGATAAAATGCAAACATTATATTCCAAATAGGCGCGGTCACAAATCCGGAGGGACGAATTGACGGTCAATTATGAGTTATGACCTAGCATTATTTTAACATCAAAAATATTTTGTGAAAAGGCGAGTTTCAGCCCTCATTATTAAAGAATATTATTGTTTGAGATAAAGTTGGGAATTCCAGACTTGGGGTTCTCGAGAAATATAGTAAAATGTAAGTAAAAGTAAGTAAGTAAAATCAACTAAGGTTGACAAGGAAGTTTATGCTTTACTTCTCTTGTGTCATAGTTTTTGGCAAAAAAATATTTTTTCTATGAGCGAGTCATACTCGCAACATCGAATGTGATCTCTAGTTTGAGTTTGACAAAATTTTATTATTTGCATCAAACCTTCTCATCTCAAACCTTAGACATACTATTTTGCGCATTAGGCGGCCAGGTCGCGCGGCCAGCTGTCACGCGCGAACTAACTCTTTGCACGTGACAGCTGGCCGCTGGTCGCGTAATGCGCGCACCTACATAATAAATATCGTAGAAGAATTATTAGTTGGCCGCAGCGACCTGGCCGCCTAATGCGCGGGGGGTCTTATTATTCTGTATTGGTTTTAGAATATATTTCTTAACATAACACAAGTTTAATGTACTATTTAGTTTTGGTACAAACAACCAAAGAGAATATAATCACTTTGCAAACAACTAGCAAAAGGGATAAATAGGATATCGCTAGAGGTATTTGAAACTATGACAAAAATCCCTATTGAAGTTTAGCAAAGAATGAATAGAACAACAGCGACTAATGGCTATTATCCTTCTTGTACGATCACAATATGGTAATCAGTAGGTACCAGCCTTATTACACAAACATTCGTAACAAAGATACATAAGATTAGAATACAAAATCCAACTGAGAGGCAAAACGGTTTTAATGCATCGCGATAACGTCTATGAAGATTTGTGTTTTCATTTCTCTGCAAAGATAACAGGGTAACAACTAACAGCACATTTAAGGAGACAAAAAATATACCAATTTACGTTACTATAAGTACAGCTTCTCTGAGTCCTCGTTTATACTTCCATGCATGAATAAATTAAGAAAAAAAAGTAATGTAATATTTTGCCTGTTACTTAACGACGCATTTTTAGCTTTTATAAAATACAGCTCGTCACTTTATTATCGTTTTTCGCTATTTCATTTTACTTTCGATTTTCACCAACCACGGCTGCTATTCTTTAAAAATTTCACTTTTTACCTTTACTGCTACATAATTTACTTTAAAATCTCAAACTGCAGAGCTGGCTTTGATAGTAACAGTGACTCGTGATCTACTATATTAATCCTTTCAGCGCTCAATCTCCGTCTCTGAGCTTTGCGACGCAGCATTTCATAAGTATTTGCACTCCCCGTCACAACTCAATAAAACTACGTAATACTTTTACAAATTTTCTCGGATCCTCTTTTTCAAGTTCGATACGAAAGTCTAGTGCATTTGAATGAGCTAACTTTAAGAAACTGTCAGAAACTTTGCTGGGCTTCCAGCGGAGCTCTTTGTAATTAAAATAATTACTGAAAATGTTATTCATCTTAAATTCGCATTGAAAAGAGTTTTGAGTTCAAAATTATTCGAACGAAATAAGCCGCTTAATTATAATGAAAAAAGTTTGAAGATCGGTTGAGTATAAAATAATATCTTTCACTAATCTTCGAGCTAACAAAAGTTCCCTGATAATTGCCATGCCAACTATCTCAGTGATTTTATTGATCAGGATTATTTTCTTGTAAATAAATGTAGGTATCTTCAGTATTGCATCTCCCATTTCTGAAATTATTTTATGCCTAGGAAACTCTTTGTAAACTCGTTGTAAACGCCGACTTAATATAATCCCGCTGCGGATAAATTGAAAAGATTCCAGTTTATCTCATCGCTGGTTTTTCAACTTTATATTTTCTTGAAATATTTCTTGAAACTCTCATTCAATACTGTAAGTAAACATTTATTTTCCTGATCGAAACATTGCTCGTGGTTACGGATTACATTTTATTCCCGGCTGTTTTTATTTCTTCCCATTAAAGTAGTTCTTTCCGGGAAAAATAAAAATTTAAAATTATGAAAACATGAAAATGAAGATATATTATGTACTTACTTTTTTTTAAGCAAGTATTTTTTTTTTGTTAAAAAATAATCACTACTTACATGTGTAAACGTATGTATAATATTATTATTCTTGTTAATTTATTTAGTTAAAAAATAATAATCACTACAATAATAAACAGAAAATGAAACAAGTCAAGTATTTCAATGTAAAATTTTCATACAATTGCTAGCCAATTATCCGGATAGGATGATAAATTGTCTTTGTGCTCAAACAAATCGCTCTATCAAGCGGCAATTCACGTAACAAATTAACGGTTACCGTTTAGCCAATTCAACGTAATTTCCATTTAAATGGCTAATTTCATTGGATGAGGATATGAGGATAGGGTTAACTAATACGAGTGCATTTTGTCAGGGCTTCATTATAGAATTGTGATACTATGTGCATTAGTAATTAAGGAATGTAATCGAATTGGTGTAGCTAATATTGCTTTATTTTGTATGAGCTTAGGCTCAGAATTAACAAACTTGCTGCTCACTGCTCGGCCTGTTCCAGATGTGAATGGCTCATTAGAAAATACATCGCCTTGCGATTTTGCAGTTTAAATCGCCCCTGTCCCGCGTTCAATAACAGCAAGTAACAACTCCTATTCCAGTCTTCTAACAATGTTAAATCTACTTAGTGCTTACTTTTATAGCAAGCAGCAATTGCTCCGGCAATAACGTACAAATCTAATAGTTAAATCCGTAATCACCCGACTCCTACATAAAACGAATCTTCCACGTCGTTAAATCTAAGCTCGTAACTGCGTCCTCGACGTTTGTTTAAGATGTATTTGCCTGAAACACTACAGTTAGATGGCCATTCTGGCGTCACACGAGTCCATCAGACTGGACGACATCACACTAATGCACTGGCAACAAAGATGTTTTACGGGCAGATCAATTTTTATATGGGCGTGGAAAACACGGTTTTTTTGTCATACAGCCTCTAGAAAAAATGATATGTTTAATTGCATCTCCGAAAACAAATTAATATATTATTGGAGTTGTAATAGAACTCTGTGTCACTTTAAGCTATGCTGCATGTTATTTCCACAGTGACAAAGGCATTTTCCGGCTATAAATCTACATGCAACAGTTAACACGATTTTTTCTGTCATCCTGAGCATCTTTATCTTGTACCCTAGTACACGTTTTAAAACCAGTACTTTAAAGAGAGAGTCTAATAATGCACCTAGGTAAGTCAAAACTATATTATAGTTTTGACTAGGTAAGTCAAAACTATATTATAGTTTTGACTAGGTAAGTCAAAACTATATTATAGTTTTGACTTACCTAGGTGCATTATTAGACTCTCTCTTTTATAAAGATGACAGAAAAAATCGTGTTAACTGTTGCATGTAGATTTATAGCCGGAAAATGCCTTTGTCACTGTGGAAATAACATGCAGCATAATTACTTAAGAAATTTCAAGAAAAGGATACTATTTACATGTTCTATTTTTCTGTACTTTTTACTACCATCTTTCAGGAATCCTGAATAAAATTCAAAATAATTATAATCCTTTATTTTTACACAAGTAACACTGATAACACAACTTAAGTTGTATTTTAATAATAATAATAATAATATCTATGGACACTTCACACCACGTCAGTCTGGCCCCGTGGTAAGTACCTGAAGGACTTGTGTTACAGGTACCAGACAACGGAAATATATTTAATACTTTTATACTATACATATATTTAAGATTTTTATTAAATGATACACATCCATGACCCAGGAACTTTATAAATTTTTTGTTCCGTCGGCGGGACTCGAACCCGCGACCTCCGGCTTGAGCTACCAACGCGCTCACCACTGCGCCATGGAGGTCGTTTTGGTAGACAGTATATAACTAAAAGCACATTTTATGTACAATCTACGGTATATCACTAGTAAGTCTCATATTTATATAGGTATTATGTACATTGAACTACTACTGACATCGAAACATAACAAATATTATGTTTCACAACTTTCCAAAAAAGCACTAAATGCTTACTTCTAAAGTAACCATCCGTCTATTCTAGTTGGTACCCATCATTTACCTGAAAACTTTAGTGTAATGTTATGAGAACCTGATATTCACATTACCTACTAGTGTAACTAAAAAGAGTGAAATTATTATTATTTTTAACAAAAAATTAAAACCGACTTCCAAGGTAAAAACAATATTAACATTAATATGAACTAAAAAGTATTAAATAATTTTTGCTATCTAATAGTGCCTTTTTCCGAATTCGGCTAAACCTTGACTATTTCTGTACTCAATCTTCATTATTTTGAAGTCGGTACCAGATAGCTGAATCTTCAGTCCTCTGACAGAATATTTGAAACTTTTGGAACTGGCACCGACTTCAAAATTATGAAGATTGAGTACAGAAATAGTCAAGGTTTAGCCGAATTCGGAAAAAGGCACTATTAGATAGCAAAAATTATTTAATACTTTTTAGTTCATATTAATGTTAATATTGTTTTTACCTTGGAAGTCGGTTTTAATTTTTTGTTAAAAATAATAATAATTTCACTCTTTTTAGTTACACTAGTAGGTAAACCTTCGCGTATATTTTACGTATCTTATTACACAGTTCACACTCACAAAATAATATATTATCAGTGAAGTGAACATATTGTGCTAAGTAATTTAACAATTTTAATACTTCAAACCCCAAGCGGTCACCGGCGATTGCGATAACAATAGAAAGGCTATTGTGTCTCGTTTTTCCACGGTCCAAGGATCTATCAGATAAAAAATTGTATAAACTTGCATAGGATGTAGCATAGCTACTCATCTAATATATAAAATTCTCGTGTCACAGTTTTCGTTGCCATACTCCTCGGAAACGGCTTGACCGATTCTCATGAAATTATGTGAGCATATTGTGAGGATATTGGTCTGAGAATCGGCCAACATCTATTTTTCATACCAAAAATTATTTATATGGCAAAACAACGTTTGCCGGGACAGCTAGTAATATAATATAATATTATCATAATTAAGCTGTTCTTGTAATCAAGAATTCAATTTCAAATCCATTCAAATCGATACTTAGTGCGCCATCTATCGATTAATAAGTATAACTAATTAAAAAGACACTTATTGACTTTGTTTTGTTTAAATGCTCTTTTTAAAATAACTTTATTTTAATTCTATATTTTGTCTATTAAAATTTTATAAAGTAGTTAGTATAGTATTCGATCTGTATATAAAGTAGTAAAGTATATTCGGCGGCGCCGCGATACCGTCGCCTCCGTGGCGCTGACCGCCGTGTATATTTAAACAAAGTGTTGTTATACAGTATAAAATTATTATTATTATTAGTATATCCACACCTATGCCTTGTACTATTATCTATTCTGTGCCATGAGACATTGGTGACCTTAACACGACGTGGTAATGATGAAGACGATGATGATGATGATGATGATGATTATGATGATGAATATGAGTTGCATAGTAGCATATGCTTTCTGTTCTTAAAACAACGCCGAAACTCCCAAACGTGTATCTATAAGGAGTTAGGAGTTCTCTCAGCATCTTCGAAACCATGGTATACCTTGACCCAATATTTGACTTTTTGGTAGCGTATTCTTAGTACACTTCACATAAAACTAAAATCACCATATGTTTCCATATAAATTTCGAGGAGTTCCCTCGATTACTCCTGGATCCCATCATCAGGTCACCACTTTGTGAACATGGTACCAAATTGGAGTAAAACCAAATACAACAAAGCAAAAATTTCGAAAATCGGTTCACAAACGGCGGAGTAATCGTTGAACATACAAAAAAAAAAAAAAAAAAAAAAAAAAAAAAAAAAAAAAAAAAAAAAAAAAATATCCACAGCCGAACATATAACCTCCTCGTTTTTTGGAAGTCGGTTAAAAAGTACAATTTTCATCCTTATATTATAATTTTAATACCTCATTTTGTGTACCAATTTCAATATCTTACACGAGTCAAATTATAAAATATGTTTACACTTTTATTCAACTAACTTACTCGACCTTGATCTACAAAACACAACTATTATTATTTTACTCACATTTAAGTGAAATATTTATAAAACCTTTTTATCAGTATTGTAACCGTAAGAATAATATAGATTCGCATTAGTGTATAAAACTTTAAATTATGAAGGACTTCGATTTTTGGTCTCTCGTAAAAAAAATATTATGAGACTGGAACTAAGTACATAACACTAGAAGTTACCTCACTGTGCCACCTCTCTGCTCTCACTAATCTAACAATGTTCCACAATTATGTCCAATTATTATGTCCGTACCGGTTAACATAATATTATATTTCGATTAACAGCGATTTACAATTTCTAGTGTAATATATCAATAATGACAATTTTAAATACTAAAGTATTATAATAATATTACGTTAAACCCTACGAATTATAAAAACTAGTAAAACCAATGATATGACAAAACGGTCACTGCTACATACGAGTACGATGACAAAAATGTGGAATTAAAACGCGCGGACCCAGAAGCCCAATGATAGAAAATGTATTTGCGAAACGAAAAATTCAATTTATTGCATTATTGCGAAGACACTCACATCTTTACTCATGTACGTTATTCAATTTAAACAGCCCGACAGTGTACATTACACAAACGGGTACTGTAAAAATATTTTTATTTTAGGACATCAAAAGAAGAGAGAATTTTGTAGACGCAAACGATAATTTACGAGGTACTAAACGTTGGGAATGAGTACTATGTGTTGCTGACTGGGGACGCTTCCCACTCCATTAAAAAATACGCAACAGTACACCTGGCGGCTCGCCTGTAATCCAGATATAATAAAAGAGCAGCACCTAGTCTGACTGAAACATTGAAACAACCACATAGCGAACTTTCTGCAAGCTGAGAACACAGAGTACAATACGAATTACGAACACTGTTTATATAATACAGAACACTGATACATTTTAATTGACACATCAACATGATATTCTGTATATGAAATCTGCTATGTGAGTCTCATAAAACTTTGTTAAACAAATTAATAATGTAACACATTTCCGTTCATTAAAGATCCATTTCGATTTCACAAACATTAATAAAGAAATTCATATTTTGTTAATGCTAACTTAAAACGCGAGTTTAGTAAGTAACCAATTAGGAAGTTAATTAAAACTTCTTGATAGATTCTTGTATTTTATATCAGAGCCATTATTAAAAGAAATATGAAATTTAATGGACAACTATTAAAATTTGCCTGAAGTAAAATATTATTATAATTAGGACAGTTACCATAATCTCCTCAGGGAAATTATGAGGGTTATATTTTTCGAACTTTAAAATTTGTCATTCATTTGCGCATTCTTTATGTCAATTACTGTTTTCCCCAAGAAACTAAAGTATCGTTTCACATATCTTTTGTCGTGAAATGTTTTGTTGTATGTAATAGGGCGTGAACCTTTTGGTGGGCCCCGGAGGGTCGGGCCCTTGTCCCTTCACGCTGATTCGGACCGAAAGTGGAAACGCCACGATTGTTGTTTCATAAACAAAGGATAAGTTTGCGACTTTGATGTTATAACAATTAGTAATACACTATGTAATATATAAATTAAGTATTACATTTTCCCGACTATCTGAGTGTTAAACATTCGAAAACATATTTCGCAAGCCAAAGCTTCTTCGAGTCCTTTTCAATAGTAGCTTTGAAAATTGCCGTGAAAAATACCTACGTCCTCACATCGTAAATATACTTGTGAACTAATGTGAACACTTTGACTGAGTGAACCTACTCAATCATAGAGTTAGTATAACGTAGATTAACCAATTCGTAATACTCTTCGTAAGCGGCGCACAACTTTAAAATCGTTCTGTAAAATAAGAGGAGAAGGCGCACTGTCAGGTTTTTGGTACCTAATAAGAATGAGACAGGCGCACGAGGTCACGCTATTGGAAGATCGCGATTAGTCGGTGACAATTACTGACCTTATTAGTAGAAATTGTACACATGTGCAAGTAGCCTCCTCCAGTTTTGCCGAGCAATTTTGAACTTGTGCGCCTAGCCTATCCCAACAATATAACATAGAAATATTTTTTTACAAACATTTCGCTTTTGTGACCTCCTACACGTGGCCCGACAAGCTATTTATACTCTGTATCATTTCCACATAGCTGCACAGCTGATGTGTGTCACAAACTCAATTTTGATCAACTTTGATCAGCGGTGACATTGCGACGAAATGGGAGCGATCACGATATTGGTCGCTGAACACGTCATCACTTTAACACGTCAATGTGTCACCCTGAAAAGGGATGGACGGGCTCTATACGACATTATTGAGTTGTGTGTTTGTTATTGGTCTACTTGCGCCAGGTAGGATTAAAGATAATCATGGATTATTAGTTTGGATTATGTTACGCCAATGTTATCTGTCAACTAAGGTTGTTATAACTATTAACACCTTCACTGCGGCAAGTAAAATCTTAAACCTTCGTCTGGTGCGGAGGCGGGCCAAAGTGTGCCCCCAATGATTTTTCCGCCAGTGCGGGGTAGGCCTTTCTCGACCCACCAGCACAAGGTTAGATTAAATTACTATATAACTTTGCGAAAACATAATGTAGGTGTACAGTTTTTGGCCTGTTGGAATAACCTTGAACCCAACTACTTTAGATTTGATTCGCCCCGGGATCTGCCAAACAGGAAATGAGAAATAAACCAGGGAATATGGCGGGCCGATATCGACCCGAACCGCACTAGAAAGTATTTTTAGTAGAGATGGGAAAGACAAAAATAAGGGGATATCGAAAATATATATTTTTATTAATATACTAGCTGACCCGACAGATGTTGTCCTGTCTTAACGATGATTATTTTATTCTAATTGGTATAATTAAGAAAACAATAGATTAAAATTAGTATCTTCATGCCAAATTTCATCAAAATAGATTAAATATTTTAAGCGAAAATCATAAAAGTTTATTGTGCAGCAACCGTACATTTTCCGGGACAAAAAGTTTCCCTTGTTCTTTCCCGAGACTCGAAGTATCTCCATACCGAATTTCATAAAAATAGGCTGGATAGTTTAGCCGAAAATCATAAAAGTTTATTGTGCGGGAACCGTTCATTTTCCGAGACTAAAAGTATCCCTTGTCCTTTCCCGAGACTCAAAGTATCTCCATACCAAAATTCATCAAAATAGATTGAATAGTTTACGCGCAAATCATAAAAGTATATTGTGCAGTAACCGTACATTTTTCCGAGACAAAATGTATCCTATGTCCTATTCCTGGTTCTAAGCTACCTCTCCATTAATTTTCAGTCGGGTTTTGATGGACCTTTATATAGGGCAAACCAAAAGGACCATCAAAACCCGGATCAAGGAACACATTGCAGATGTCAAACACCGTAGAAACACCAAGTCTGCGATTTGTGAACACACACTGGATCAACCTCGCCATTACATAAGATTTGATAAGCCACAAGTACTGGCAAAAGAAGCACGATACCGCCCAAGAATGATACGCGAGGCCATAGAAAATAAAAAACACCCTAATTTTAACCGTTAAGATGGTTGGGTGCTGCCATCTAGTTGGGATCCAGTAATAAACAAACTCAAGCACAAATCCATAACACCTCGGCTTCAAGTCACTGTGAGTTCGTTCTGCGTAGATCGGAACGCAAACAAAAATGATGAATCGTAGGGTAGTTGAATAACTTCAAGAGTTTGGACACCTGTCACCTCAGTCCGCCCGTGACCACGGCAGCTGTAAGGCAGCCGAAACGTCGGGATTAATATAAGTGCTCCCCGACAAAATCCGTAAGTGTTTAAACTTATAATATCAATATACAGGTTGAATTGATAACCTTTTTTTGAAGTCGGTTAAAAAACGCGACGTACGTCAGCTACGACTTACGATAGATTGCACATCACTAACTGGCGAGGCGGACGCTCGGTGCAGTATCGGGTCGCCAACCGCCTGCTTGTACGGCGGGCCGCAATAGGCCCACTGCCGCACTGAGTTGATTTTTGACACCTCCAGTGCGTGGTGGGCCGATAACGACCTGCCATAATTTTTTTATAGGAAAGACCTATCATTTTAAACACAATCTCAAATATATATTTGCCTCTGTCGTAGCTTTACAAACACCTGAGATAATCGTTCCGCACCGAGTGAGAGAACATAGTTTTTTTCGTCCGCACCAGCTGAAATTCCGCGGCGGGCCGATTTCGGCCCGCCCCGCAGTGAAGGTGTTAACCAAATCATAGGCCACGACTAAATTTCTCTGAATAAAAGAGAGTCGTTCTAGTTACTCTGCTATAACTCAAGAATGGGCTGAACCGATTTTGCTGAAAATTATAGATTATTATATCAGGAAGTTCAAGGATACTTTTATTCCAATCTCGTAAGATGTCATAAAATATATTTTATAAAACATATTTTAAGCAGCAGCATTATAACCAAAAGTGACTGAATTGAGCGTTCAAGGTGTAATATACAACCAATATACATTGAAACTTATGTAATATATTTTGAGGGACCGACCGGCTACCGTTATAAAATAGCCATAATATTATGTTACATTCCAATTCTTTCAAATTCAAATTCTTTATTAATATATACAACATGTTATATTTTATTGAGTAGGTATAAAAGTTTATACGACATGGAGATAACTAAACGATCTATACTATTTCGTTAGCGTTTTAACCTATCAACCCCATAAGCTGGACACCCGCGACTGCAACAACAATAGAATAACAGTAGATTTCCAAGAATCCGCGATCGAACGATTAAATTGTTTTATATTTACGTGAGTTAAAAGAAAATACGTGGTGGGTGTCGACTCAAATAAAAAATACTTACAATTTGCGTCTTATATGTTTTCCTTCGATAGGGTATTTCAAGATGGGAGCTCTATTTCTGTCTTAAGAATTTCAATACAGAAATACACCCACCGGGGTTGAAATTCTGCAAATGCTGGAATTGGAACGAGACATTTTAATTTATAACCAGAAGCCACAGAGTTGATGAAAAACGAGATTGTTTTGCTACGAAATCTTATTAGCCGATTGGTGATAAAAGTCACATAACATCTTTTAATTTTCTCAGTTATTTTCCTAACAAAAAATATGCAAAATATTACCGGTTAAGGAATTCTTCAACATAATCACTCCTATTTATTATAGTAAACTAGATGTCACCCGCAACTCTGTTGCCCCAAAATACGTTTATCGCTCGAGAACCTTACATTTTTTCGGGATAAAAAGTATCCTTCGCTCTTATCCGGTACTCAAAGTATCTTCATACCAAATTGCAGTAAAATCGGTTCAGTTTGAGCCTGAAGAGGTAAAAGACAGACAGATAGACTTTCGCGTTTAATAATGATAAATAGATTCTAACTAAATTAATTCAATCGAGAAATATTTCACAAACTAAAACGTTACGCAAATATTTAACTATTCATGGCACATGCCACCCTCAACATTTTCGCTGAGCTTTGAGCAAAGCGATCATTAACAAAAGCGGGGTTGGGCTAAACAAGCATTAGATAAGACCGGTAAACATTTTATTGTCTATATAAAACATAGTTTAATGGGTCATATTATAGGTTAATGTGTTGTTCGTAGTTATTTTACTTCCAGGGGATACTTACGTCGACCGAGTAAAGGTCACTTTAGTGTATTAGGTGTTAGTGGTGTGTAAATAAAGTCTGCAGCTAAGTGCGACGCGAGCAGCTGTGCCGGAATAAGTATTTACGATACTTTTGACAAACGGCCCCCGTAACTTACTGCCGGTTGGGAAAATGTGTTTGCTGTTTTCACTCTACAAACATGTCCCTCTGTTTATACGAATAACACGCCGCCGTAAAGACTAAAGTAAAGTAAGGATTTCACAAGTAATGGTGATATTTTAGATTTAATTACGTTAAAAGGATAATAAAAATGCCCAGAATTAAAAAGTCCCTAGTACAAGCTTTACGGTACCTGAAAAAATTATAATTGATACGGCTGATCGAGTGGTAGTTATAACTTATACCTTTGGCAATTGGCAATCAATTCAAAATTCTTTGTAAGCCAAATACCCCATTACAAAACATACAAACGCCAATACAATTATTACGCTCTACGCCGACCAACCGTAACGATCTTAAGAGGCCGGGTGCCCTTGGAGTTTCTCATACAAACGTAATACCAAAATCATTTTCTCATACGAAAATATTTAACATGTTTGAGTTATTTTTCAGTTTAAAATAGTAATTACCTAGGTTCCTGCACAAAAATTTACTTCAAAATATTTAAACACAAAAAAAATTGTTTTAAATTTTTTTTTAGTAAATTTACTACTAAATATTGAAACACTAAAAAATAGAGTAAAACACTAAAAAATGTATAAATAAATATTAAATTTACTACAAAATATATAAACTCTAAAAAATATTTTTTAGTATTTAAATATTTTGTAGTAAATTTACTATTTATTTATATATTTTTTAGTGTTTTACTCTATTTTTAGTGTTTCAATATTAAGTAGTAAATTTACTAAAAAAAAAATTAAAACATTTTTTTTGTGTTTAAATATTTTGAAGTAACTTTTTGTGCAGGAACCTAGGTAATTACTATTTTAAACTGAAAAATAACTCAAACATGTTTAATATTTTCGTATGAGAAAATGATTTTGGTATTACGTTTGTATGAGAAATTCCAAGGGTACCCGGCCCCTTAAGCTTCAGAAGTCGTTTTGTTATAACTTATAGACTCCTCTACAGCTGTCACCTGCAAGGTACTCCAGCTGGCGTTGCCAAGGTATATGGTATAATAGTATATGTAGTAATAGTAACGCTATACAATCTAATATTTTACTGTAATCTGTCATTAAATATATTTTTTCATAATATTATACACCACAGCTGCCTTACTGTATACATAATACAACTTAATTAACTCGTTAAATTGTAAAGGAAGTACTCGACTTTTTCAATTTAATATTATTATAGGAAGTAAAGAGGGCTGTTACGATCAAATTCAATTAAAATACAGGATAGATAGGTACTTGACCCTTTTTAAGCGATCCCGAAAAAGGAATTATTATATTAATAAAGCAAACAAATTAAAATTGAAGAATCCTAATGATACTTTTACTGGAAATGGAAAATGAAGAATTCGATCGAATCTTCATTACTTAGATACACATTAAAAGTGTAAAACAATCTATGAAGACTTATAAAATCCATATATTTTAGTTATGATTAGTTAGAATCAATAAAAGTTTTTTTTTTCTTTTATAAGCCTGGATTATAACTACTTCTGTTCATATTGATTGGAGGATAATCAAGGCAACTAAATTTAGTTCAGTATATAATATTTCAAAGGAATAGATTATCATTATAATAATTATTAATTATATTTACACGATATTTCAATAAGAGCTCGAGACTAATGGCTGTTGTTCTGTATTGTATACCCTGTAATTAAGCTTGGCATTTATTCTTGTACGAAAAATCGTCTTGGTACAATCTTCCTTTGGAAAAGACAGTGAATATTTGATACTTTAGTAAGTTCTTGTTAACGAGTGAACAATCCTTTGTAATATTATAATTAATTATCATACTTCTTCACGCTAACACCGCTTAATCAATTTTTATGAAATGAGATACAAAGCTATTTTGGGTCTCTCGAACATTGAACATTTTTGTTGAGGCAAAATACATGGTTCCTGTAAGGGGCGTCTACAAATTACGTGAGGTATTTTTTACATTATCTGACCCTCCCTCCCCCCCTGGTGAGATTTCGTGAGATTTTGTTCAACCCCCTCCACCACCTCCCAATCTCACGTTAGGTTTTTCAAAATGTGGGTTTCTTAGTTCTTACGTAAACGCGTTGGATTGTTTGACTGTCAGTAGATGTTTAACGTTAAAGTATGAAAGAAATTATTTTCTTTCGAACGAATTATATTAGTGAATGATCTTAGTCATATACAAAATCGGTGAAATGGACCAAAATAGTATAATTATTTTTGTAACAATGAGAAAAAAAATACGTGAGATTTGACTCGACCCCCTCCCCCCCGTAAACACCTGACTTAATTTATGGACGCCCTCTAACTTAAACGAATTGGAGAAAACTTACAAAGCACAATCGTATTAAGAGCTACTTCTGAGTTCTATTACGTAGTTATATTCTCTTTCGGTACTTTAATAAGTTCGAAATTCGAATTAACATGTACGTAATATAATTTCTGCACATTCAAATTGGTATAAAGTATATTCTCAGTCGAAACGTTGAAAATAATATTGGAGCTCGTAGCAATCGTGACTGTAGGTAGCATTTGAAGAAGTTTTATTCATATTTCGTTCCAACCCGACTGTCCCAACCCACACTCCAAAATCACGTAGCTTTACGTGTTCCCAGTATAATTGGTTTAATCTAAAAGTAATTTTGATGATGGACTTAGTTCGTAAGGTGTGTCATCCTCTGGGTTAATGTACGGAATCCCAGCTAATGCTGATTACACGGAATTCTAAATCCGAGCTTTGATTATAATAATTGGCTTATCTACATCAAAACGTATATTATGTCACATAGTAATATTTACATTAATTAAACATTATATATTTAGTAGCATTATAAGACGTAAATCTTATGAGAAATTTTGTTTAAAATGTTGCTGCTTTTTCTGCAGCATAAGCTGTCTTTTCATTTTTAATTTCCATAAGATCTAACTTACTCTAGTAATTACCATACAAATTCGTTTTTAATCTACACGCTACTTACAACTATCTACTGCTCAATAAGTATACTTACACGATTTCCACTAACTTAAGATATTATCGGTTCGCTGCAAATATCGTATTAAATAGGGGTCAATGCGCAAATAAAAATAAAAAGTCTACTTTTGAGAGTCCTTCACCTTTTCAATAAGGTCGTCATTGTTTAAATAACATAATTAAATATTCAGCGCATCGAATCGATACAACGAAACAATACAACGAATACACTCCAAATATGCTTTATTTGCGTATGAATCTGCAATATTTATGTTTAATGTATTGAAGAAATATAAGTATTTCACGAATTGAATGCTGATAAGTTGAAGCGAATATGGAATACATTGATAATGAACTTATTATTCACGTTAATTGTGTACATAGTTCGTATTTAATCATCTTATTGGCCAATGAACATAGAACAACGATATTTTTATAGAATTACACCTAGCCGATCTGCAGAAAGGTTTCAAAGTAGCCGTCCATTATGTCATCCTAAAACGCTATCAAATATATAAATAACTGTATGGACGGTTCAGTTTCGTTTGATTTAATTTTGTTTCTCTCTACAAAACGGCTAGGGTACAATACAACCACTACTCATATTCTAGTTTAAATTACTTCATACTCCGATTTCAATGGTTTTCAGTTGGGTATATTTAACTGGTTTTCAGTGTCACTAAGAGTTACCACGCAACCAGCTAGTCCTTAGAGTTGCACAACCGTAGCGGTTGTGCCTGCGTGCTACGACTTGCCGGGCCCCTGGTTGTGGTTCCGCAGCGGCAGGAGCTTGCCGGCCAGCCGAGTGAAGGTGCAGCGGAACTGCCGGCTCATGCTGCAGTACAGCACGAAGTTCACTGCGGACCCTACCAGCGCCATAATGTCCATCACCTCGCCTGGAAAAAAAATAATATTATGATCTATGACCAAGGCCGGCCGCATACACACGTTTTAGGTATGCGATTTCCGAATTTGTTTTACGTATTCGGATATCCGACTCAGTAGGAAATACGTTCATCTTTCTTTCGCTTTGAGTGATTACATTATAGATTGGTGTTGAAAAGACGTCAATTTACAAAGAGCAAATACAAAGAAAGACTTTCCTCTAAATAGACAAAGGCACGCGCGTACGGTCGTGTCAATTGATAATTTGAGTTCCACGAGGAACATTATGACATCGCGTACTCAATAGAGTACATTATATAAAATCTGTCTCAGGTAGACAGGTAAGGTTCAGCGAGTTTGTCACCTTAAAGGGCTTTAAGGGAGGAATTTATAATATGCATGAATCGTGGCTTATGAATAACATCCTACAAATTTCGCGCACAAGGCACAACGATGGCACTCCAGAGTTCGCGAAGAACACTTAATCACGACTCCTCAAACCGCCCGTCCTCCACTAATGACAGTCGACGACCTAAAGTAATTACCGAAGAGCGAGGACCCAACAACACCTCGAATAGCAATAAACTATGGCAAACACTTCACTTGATACTTTTGATTTTAATAATGTTTAGCAAAAATACTTGGAACTGATTTAAAATTTAATATCGCTGTGTGAGCGACGTATTTTAATGATCATTTTCTAAGCTACTGCGTGAAGATTTTGATGTAAAGTCCATACTTTTTCGGTCAAAATCTTTATCAAATCAAAAGTCTCTGAGTACGAACGTAAAATGAAGTTAATAAAATAAACGAAACTAAGCATAAATACTTTTCAATAATGAATAGCTACATTACTATGTATTTCTTGAAGCGAAAAGGCTTGAAATCAAATACGTGTTCTTGAAGTAGATAAATATTTATTGAAAACGATAATAATCTGTTCATAGAAGGTAATCATACTTTCATGATTAAGGAAAGTTTCGGCGCGTACGTACAAAAGTTTTCTAATGAAATACGTGAAGAGATTCAAATAACGGCAGGTTGTTTACTCTTCTCTAGTCGAAGGCACTGGAACAATACCTTTACCAGCGCGGCTTTAACTTATAATTAGGTACATGTTATGAGCTAATCCTGAAGGCTACCGTGAAAAAGTTATCGTTATCTGAAGAATTCGTTTCTGTTGAGACGATGTAGAGTTTTATAAAATAATATGTTGTAATTACTATGGAATTTACTTGTAAAAAGCTGGCCACAAGAGTACTTAAAACTCCATAAGTCATTGCTATTGTCAGACATTGTTAAGCATTATAAGAAAGGCGCAACAGATTTTCTTAAACACTTGTCATGTACACGTCAATCACAAAGTTTATTTTTGAGATTAAGGAAAACAGACGTTTTCACTAAACTTTTAATTAAAAACTGTCAACATCAGTGTCATCTTTCAAATTCTATCCTCGGAGCGTTCAAAGTTATGAGGCGTCATTATAGAGAAGCTCATGTTCTAAGAAACGCTACTTTAAAATCATTAAGCCTGACCTCCGCCAACCTCTATAATCTCCGTCGGGAGAAAGGGTCCCCTAACGAACGCTGGCACTAAACAATTAGTCCAATATATAATTTAGTCTCAAATAACCGACGAGTATTCGGTAGCTTCGGCGACTGTGGGCCTCCAATCGACGTCATAATATAAAGGTAGGCTGTAAATTCTGCGAATGTCTTCCGATCCCTTATCTACCGGCATAAAGTACACGATATCCGCAATAAAATCTCTCGACAACTACAGAAAGACATTGGAAAGATTTGAGCTGCAAACTTTACGATCCTATTACATTAACATACGATACGTACTGGAATGTTCTCAAAAATTGTTATAATTTTTCAATATTACTTGACCCGTGCGATGGTTGCATAATTTAGGGACAGTTATAGGTTCCATGGAGGCCATATCAGCACGATAAATTATATTCATATCAAAGGGAGGTCGTAAATTTTGGCCACCCCGTTTCAAAATCGGAAACGCCGTACATACAAAACAATTCCCAATGGCTTCCTTTTCAAAAATTCAAATGTTAGGCTAAGTAACATAGCTCTGTTTATCGTAAATGGTATGTGCATTGTGCAGATACGAACTGCAGGTATCTGCAACTAAAACTAATTCTGTACACTTGTTATATAGGTAACGAGCTTTTGACCGCGGCTTCGCTCGCGTTAAGAAGTATTATTAAATACAAACTTTCATCCCCTATTTTAACCCCTTGGGGTTGTAATTTATCAAAATCGTTTGGGCTGTGGGTTGATAGATCACCATGGTCCATGTCAGTCAGTCACCTTTGAGTTTTATATAATATATAGATAGGTATGTACTCGTAAGTTTATAGATACGAAGAAAATATTTAAATATGCTTAAAAAAATAACTTAATATTTTATTTTGAACCAAATTAAATTATTATTTACATGCCAATCCAGTGTAATAAGTAATATGTCTCAATATTATTACAACAAATATTCCTAGACATAAATTAAAAACAAGAATCTTTTGCTTGTAATAAAATATCAAATCATAATTACAGAGTGCCTACGATATTCATTATTAAGAAAGCGATGAACATTAATAAAACAATAACGAGACTTTTCGTCTTTATTGATGAAATGAAGTAAGAAATTAATATTTTAGGCAAATGAAGTGTACAAATGGTGTTCACAGTTCATGTAAAATGTTAATTGCTTA
This sequence comes from Polyommatus icarus, assembly GCA_937595015.1. Classification (NCBI taxonomy): domain Eukaryota; kingdom Metazoa; phylum Arthropoda; class Insecta; order Lepidoptera; family Lycaenidae; genus Polyommatus; species Polyommatus icarus. The sequence goes on along the minus strand of OW569332.1, from coordinate 11,748,896 downwards.
AAAGCAAGTAAATTGGCATTCAGCTCAATAAACATAGCGCTTTTAATAACATTCAAAGGAATTACTCAGATATGGTAATTTATATTTTACTCAAAATTTTAGTATCTAAAGCGATCATCTAAAAATAAAAAAAATATCCATAGCCGAACACATAACCTCCTCCTTTTTGGAAGTCGGTTAAAAAGTCGCAAACGACAAATCGCAATAGTCAGAAGGCGAAAAGTATTTTTTTTTAATTCAAAATCATGTCTCAGTCTACCGTCGGTATGGGAGCCTAACAAGAAGAACCGGTGTAAGATAGACGGACTCACAATCCACAAACAACCACATAAAATAATGAGACCATTTATTTTTACGACACTTTTTTGTTTTTATTGTGTTCAGTGACTTGAAGAATCCTGTTGCGGACAAACTCCAACGTTTCTTATCAAAATGCCAAGTTCGGCCTGTCTCATTTAAATTTTTGTTCCCTATGGGGTTTCCCATTATCCGTACCTACAGTGACGATGAACCTAAACATATAAAATATATTTTTTTATCGTATTTGAAGCTAAGATCAAACAATATTTGGATGTAAAGGCTATAACTTTGCTTAGATTCATCATTGTCAATATTGTTTTGTTTTGTAATTTGCGGAAGCTTTTTTATAAAATAATTTGTCGTTTGCACGTTAAATTGCAATACACGTGATTTTTATTACTAACGCTCCAATTATTTTCCATATTTGGGTCAAGTCTTTACCTTACTCATTTGTATAATAATGAACTTCTCCTTGGATAATTATTATTTCTTTAAATCGATAACCAATGCTCTAAATCAAAACAAGTCTCACTGATTGGTACACAATCCCTTTTAGGTACTAACGTACGGTAAAAGAAACGGAACGGTAAAAGAAACTTAATAATATTTAACCAATTTACTAAATCGGTAAAATAAAAAATTACTGTGATTTTTCTCCACAAAAGCAATATTCATTTGTTTTTAGCTGGGTACCGCCTTTTCGGATAGCCTGATGAAAAATTGTTAAACCAAACAAATGTTCTAGGATTTATGTAATCTTAAATTAAAAAAAGCGTAAAAGCTCTTTGAATCGTAGATATGATATTATGATCACGTCCCCGCAGATTTGAGTGTACCACGTAGATTGATACATACTGAATAATACAATGTTTTACACAATGAGTTCGACGAGGGATTACTAGACGTTTTTATACTATATTAGATGATGCCCGCAACTTCGGTGCGCCAAAATTCGTTTATCGCGCGGGAACCGTACATTTTTCCGGGATAAAAACTATCCTATGTCCTTTCTCGGGACTCAAAGAATCTCCATGCCAAATTTCAGCAAAATCGGTTCAGCTGTTCGAGCGTAAAGAGGTAACAGAAAGACAGACACACTTTCGCATTTATAATATTAGTCCCGTATGTATAAGTATAAGTATACTATATCATAGAAATGGCGCCGAATAGGGATGATGACAAGGTCAAAGATTAGCGACTTTTGTTAATAAAATAAAGAAAGTAAGGCAAAAAATAAGCGTTACCAAAATTTCAGCTCGATAGCATTTGTATTTTTTTTGTTAGGCGCCTTCAAAGTTGGATAATCAAGTCGTTTTTTTTTTCAATTAAATTTCTTCATATTTGTATACCATTCGATAACTTATGCAATTAAAAGCAACTTTTGGTATGAAACCACTTTCATAAACGCAATATTTAATATACCTATCGAACAAAGTTCTCTCCCGACCCGTACAAACTAAGAAAGACTGACGTCAGTCTTTCTTAGCACTTTGTATGGGGCGTTTCGGGCAGGTCTATTTTATGAGATGTTTGAATTGTTCATATCTTGGTGAATTTTTAAGCTATGAGAGTCATTCTTTCAGCAATGTTTCTATTTTTAAGGGTCTTTCAATTACCAATAAGAAAAAAAATTAGTCATCAAGCCTATTGTAAGCAGTAATATATAGAAGTGCTTGCAGTTCTACTCCCATATGACCAAAAGCCGAAATGTTTGTACGCTTCAAAATAAACTAAGAAATAAATGAAAATGTAATAAAAAAAATGAAAATGTTCAACTCTGCGTCCGCTCTGCGTATTTCTTATGAATAGAAAAAGTATTTCCTGTCTTTTTTTTTCAATATTAAGTATTAACGTTTGCGGACTGGTAATTAAGCGCATCACACACGGTGAAGATAATATAATATTTTATCTTAAGATGCCCAAATATAAAATATTATAGCATCTTAAGCTATCACACACGGCTAAGATACGATAATATTAAAAATATGTTCATTTCCTTACGAGTCTGCGTTGGTGCCACACGTATTCCTTGTTAGAGTTCTATATGAGTTCTTGACTATGAGTGATAACTAATAACTGATACTGTCTTACTTTTTGATTTGTTAGACAGCTTCTCAGACGATGATTCTGATATAGAATGTGAAATGCAGATTGCAGTAGCACATTCCAAAAGGAGAAACATTTGGATAGAGCCTCACATAAAAAAGAGAAAAATCTGCGGCGAATTTAACCTTTAGGGTCTACACAGACGGACTGCATTTCAACTGCAATCCAACTGCAAATTGCAGTTTGAATGCAGTTGACACGACTGCAATGCGACTGCAATAGAACTGCAAACCAAACACGCAGTCGGAACACGCAGTCGGATTGCAGTTCAGTTGCTGTCGGCGTGCAGTCGTGTGAACTGTTTGGTTTGCAGTTCTATTGTAGTCGCATTGCAGTCGTGTCAACTGCATTCAAACTGCACTTGAACTGCAATTTACAGTTGGATTGCAGTTGAAATGCAGTCCGTCTGTGTAGACCCTTATCAATATCTGTCAACGAAGAAGTTTCAGGAGTATTTTAGAAATTCAAGAGAAACATTCATTTCGATTCATGAGCTTTTTAAGCAATAATAATAATAAAGCAATAAATTATATGTCAATTTTATTTAAAATTATCCGAAATGTTACTTTTTCCATCAAAATGTTACTTTTCGAATGAGAGTAGGTATGTAACTTTCTAACATACAGCACTGGCAACACTGCATCTACTAGTGCGTCCGATCACCGATGAGCCCGCTGCTCGACACAAAAACACCCTGTACCTATTCATAAATATATATTTCGCATCTTAAGATAACATATTAAGATACGAAATATATATTTCGTATCTTAAGATAAAATATTAAGGTACGAAATATATATTTCCATATCTTAAGATACAAAATATAAAATATAAATTAACTTCGTCGTGTGTGATGGTTCATAGGATTTGTATGGTGAGCGATATTCTAAAATATGGTCTAAGATAATATATATTTAATATTATCTTCACCGTCTGTGATGCGCTTTATACTGACTGGAAATGTGTCTGTGATTGAAACTTGCCCACAACTGTTATAATTTATATATTTTTTTTAGTTTATAATTTCTATGAATACTTTTTACTGTTACGTCAGTTAGTGCGTGTTGTTGTTGTTTCTAATAATACTTAATACTCACTTATTAATATGATATGAATGATTAGTAGTTTTGCATTGCAAGTAAAATAAACGGCACAAGATAGTAAAACTTTCCTCCTGTAATCGAGTTACGTCAGCTCTGACTCCACCGAACTTGTTGTTATTTAATAACAACAAAGAATTTTACGTGAGATATTTTCGTGTTAGGGAAACAAAAAATAAGATATCAGACAAACAGCTCCTAGGGTTGTGTAACTCAATATTAAGAAGCGCTCTTTGTACTTGTCATTCAGAACGATATTGAAGGTATGAAAAACATTATAGTATTACCGATATCAATTTCTTATTAGTAAATATCCACAAGTTATGGATATCAGTAGTATCATGTTTGCATTAAAAGCTTTTTGTCAATAGTATCAAATTTCATGAACGTCTTACAATAGGTAACGGAGTAATCCTTAGGAGACTAACATAGTTGAATTTGAAAAGGAGAACGTGACACATGTGTATAATTTGACCCCACGTCAAATTATACACCTTTATATAGCTGCCCACCATGCACCCACATACATGGCGTCTCTCACGCCCCATAGGAAATAGGTCGAGTTGTGTCATTTAACAAACGTATTGTGCGTTTAGCTTTTAGGTGAACATTTTTTTTTCTTTAACCCTTCAAGTTTTCACCGTTGAATAATACATAACAAATAGTAAAGCTAGCTTATGTTTACTATAAACGAATGGCACATCACTATAATGTAAACATTATAAGATCAAGTTGACTGACGAAGTGATTACTTACAATATTTTAAGTACACTTTGAGTGAACTTTTCTTACAATACTCTGAATTATATAGTGATTGTTAATACCATGGAATTCAGTAATAGTCAATTAAAAAAATAATAATTATGATACATAAACCTTTCAAGATCTCTCTACCATTGGAAGATGTATCTGTATACATTTTCCAATGGTAGAGAGATCTTGACATATGATAGTGGGGGCCTGTGGCCCCCACTATCATATGTGCAATGTGTGCAATGCACACGGGCGCCAAATTGCCATCTTTAGGGTTGCCAAAACCAAGGTCCCAAAAAGGGGCGCCAAAATCCTTTTTTGCACACAGGCGCCAGTAGCCCTTAGGGCCCCCGCGCATTAGGCGGACCCGTTGGCCGCGGCGGCCAAATGGCCGCGTGTGTGTCGCGATGTTTTTCGTTGGCCGCGCGACCAGAGCGTGGCCGCTGGCCGCTGGTCGTGTAAAGGTGAACGCAGATTTGGCCGCACCGCATTTCGAATTCTTTATATGAAGTTATAGGCAAGCTCGCATACTTACCTACCCGCGCCGAAGTCTTCGCAACTTCATAATAATATGAAAAATTGCAAATGTGGCGACTGCGGTGCGTGCGGTGCGGCCAAATCTGCGTTCACCTTGCGCGTACCTATCATAGTAGTAGAATTAGTTGGCCGCGCGACCTGGCCGCCTAATGCGCGGGGGGTCTTACGCCTTACGGGGGCCCTGGATGTATACGATTCAACCACAGACATCTAATAATACTACTATTTATACTGTTTCTACGTCTGTGGATTCAACAGATTTTTGGGTTTTCCGGTAGCTCACCGCAAACTTGTAATTACTTGTAATGTTGATAAGATAGAAAAAGTTTTTTTTTTATTAAATCAGTAAAGCAATATGCGGATTGCGGAGTGACTAGACCCTTGAGTGAAAACGTGACGGGACTCAGGAAGATATTTCCGAACGTATTCACCAATTTGACTTAAGATGATAACGGCGAAAGCAATATATTCTAATAGTGCTTTATATGTGACACTTTTACGAAATGTCCGGTTTTTTGTAGTTAATACGACCGGCCACACGTGGAGCAAAGTTTAATTTCCGGTAGTTCAAGTTAGTTCAAAAATCTTAATATCCATACTTCGGTTTAAAGATCTTTATTATTCTCAATAAGACAATTTATGTCACTTACATGAGAAACAATATTATAACCTTAACACTATACTTATTAGTTATTACGAAAGTTTACAATACATGAAAATTACAGTTTTCTAAGGTTAAATAGTATTAACAAATAAAGTCGACCCGATTTTGTCGGTAGTCTGAAAATATTTTTATAACGAGACGTGTTCGAGAATGCAAGTTCGCCAATATAAGCCGGTGGTCCAAGTGATTAACTTTTTACGAGTTGCAACAAAATATGTGATCTGTTAATTTTTTCTTGAAGATATTGAGCGAGGTTGCTTCTTTGACAATTTTAGGAAGTGCGTTGTATAGCTGTGCTCCCCTATAATATGTTAATGTGTTTTTTCCGTAGTTTGTTCTTATTTTAGGAAGTACAAGGTGGTCCGCGCGACGAGATGTATGTTTATTTGTTTTGTTGAGTGTTGTAAATGCAATTTGTGAATGTGTAAGTTTGTGTATAATTTTATATATAAGTATGCATATGTTATACGAGTAGAGTTGCTGGATGTCCATAAGTTTAGTTTCCTTGTAATTTTTTTTAGATGGTGTTAAATAGTCGTAGTGGTATAGAATTTTAATTATTTTGTTTTGTAGTATTTGGATAGGTTTTAGGTTACTTTTAGCAGCACAACCCCATATTTATATGAGGTATAATAAATGAGGTTTTAGTAAGGAGTTATAAATAAGGGGCCGAGCTTTTTGTGGAATACAACTTGTCAGATTGTGAAGTGACCCTATTAGAGATGAGATTTTGGTTTCTATGTGTTTTATGTGTGCCCTCCATGTCAGGTTTTTGTCCAGTATCAGTCCAAGGTATTTTTCTTCATTGGTTTGTTGTAGATTTTGTCCGTTCATGTGTAGCTTTGTGTCGTTTGATACCTTTTTATTTTTAGCACCAAATATTATACCTATATAATATTTGGCCTTAATGGTGCAATTTAATCTCTTAACAGTAAATGTCTTAGAGGTATTTACTGTTAAGAGATTAAATTAAAACCATTTATATAGACTATCTAAATCTTTTTGAGCTAGAAGTATAATTTCATCCAATTTCAGTCCAAAATAAAACACACAACTGTCGTCTGCATATAAGGTAAGTTGGCCGTGTAAATTTAATTGACAGATGTTGTTTACATAGATAAGAAATAATAGTGGCCCCAGGATGGAGCCCTGTGGCACGCCACATGTTATTGGCCGAGGAGAACTTTGATAGTTTTCTAGTTTTACCACTTGATATCTATTAGACAAGTAGGATTGAAACATTTTATACACCGTTCCAGTGATGCCAATACTCTTCAGCTTTTTCAAAAGTAACTTATGACTGACTGTGTCAAAAGCTTTTTTTAGATCAATGAAAACACCAAGAGCTACATGTTTTGGTCAATTTTTGTCTGGATTGTATTAATTAAGTCTATAGCTGCACTTAGCGTGTTTGACTTTTGGCGGAAACCGTTTTTCATAAAAGAAATTAATTTTTGATAAGTAGTTATCTAGTCTCTTATGTATAATTTTTTCTAATATTTTTGATAATATTCGCAACACTGATATTGGGCGATAATTTCCAGGGTCTGATTTTGTCCCGCTTTTGTAAATGGGAGTGACCTTTGCAATCTTCAGGCAATCGGGAAAAGAGCCCTCAGCTACTAGTTTATTTAAACAGTCTGTAAGATTTGGAGCTATTCGGTTTTTAATACATTTTAGGGCTTCAGTACTTATGCCGTCAATACCAGTACTGGTATTGGTATCCAAGCCATCAATAATTTGTAAGACTTCCTTAATGGTGCAGGGAGGAAATTGTGTGAATTCATGTTGTTCAGTACTTGGTTGTTCAGTACAATACTTAATATTATAAATGCGAAAGTGTGTATGTCTGTCTGTCTGTTACCTCTTCACGCCCAAACCGCTGAACCCATTTTGCTGAAATTTGGCATGGAGATACTTTGACTCCCGGGAAAGGACATAGGATATTTTTTGTCCCGGAAAAATGTACGGTTCCCGCGCGATAAACGAGTTTTGGCACAACGGAGTTGCGGGCGTCATCTAGTTGAAAAATAAAAATGGGTACGCATAACGCATGCTGTATTAAAGAGATTATTGTTCTATATTATTTTAAAAATCTGGAAGAATTTTTCAAAATGTTTTTGGCTCGGTTTTATGTGTATGGAAAAATGTCTGAGGCCTTCAATTCAAATTAATCTATAGTAGGTACTTAATCAACACTTGTTCTGGAAAGTCATTTATCACTGAACTAAATGAAATGATTTACTATCTCAATCACTACTTGAACAAGTCTAGGAAATGACTGAGTGCTACAAGAGCTTTTGTTAAATCCATACTAATATTATAAATTCGAAAGTGTATCTGTCTATCTGTCTGTCTGTTAACTCTTCACGCCTAAACCGCTGAACCGATTTTGCTGAAATTTGGTATGGAGATACTTTGAGTCTCGGGAAAGGACATAGGATACTTTTTATCCCGGAAAAATGTACGGTTCCCGCGCGATAAATTAATTTTGGCGCAACGGAGTTGCGGGCATCATCTAGTCATTTACACTAGTCACACTAGTAGCAATAAAAAACGAATCGAACAGAAAATGCTCAATAAAACTTAAGTCTTAACTCTTAACGAATTTCCACTTCTCTCGTTCACGCTTGACTGCTTAATTTCCCATGCTCCTTGTCTCTATACGTCTGATACAATGAAAGCTATTCTTATTCCCGCCGAGTTACATCAAGCGAGAGGCATCTACGTGCTTCATTTATTTCCTTTTCCGATCTACAAGGAAATAAATTTTGGCACTGTTCTGTAAAATTATAATAGATTTAACTTTTTTATTATTCCGGACGTAGCTTCAGCCGAAAAATTCTATTTTTCGTGCATCTACAATTTTAATTTGTCCGTCCCACACTGCATTGTGTTTCCTTTTTAATCTTTTTGTAAACTTTTACATTTGAATCTAGTTTCTAGAGCTCGAGGCGCGCGAGCGGCTCCAACGTACAATAATGTTGTGCTATTTTATTTTCTCATATTGTCCAGACACGTTTTAATTATTACTATAAAGGTAAAAAGTCACAGCTTTGTTGTTTCCCGTGTTAAAAAAGAACATAAAAATTTTAAATTGAACGAGAGTAAAAATTACGTAAAATTTTATATCGGAGTACGCAAGTGCCATTTTCTATTCAAGCTCGTGATTCACTGGGAACAAAAAGTTTACGAGCTAGTAATGTTCGTAAAATACGGCGAAATATCACGAAATCTCTCGTCAGCATCGCCCGACGCCCGTCGCTTCCCTTTACACAAATTTACTTCACGTAGACGAAAAGTTACGACACCCATCCGAAAAATGAACAGTTTTTATTGCTTTCAGTGCTCGACATAATTAATATGACAAGCCTTAGCCCAGGAATGCCTGCATCTGAGTTAATTAGGGTAATAAAACGTGAGGAAAAAAATTACAAAATATGTAAGTACTCTAAAAATAATCAAATCTTGAGTCTTAACACAAAAAAGTAAATACTGGCGCATTTTATCAATTGGATATATTATGGCTCTTTAAATGAATAACTTTAAGTAATAAACTTATCAAATTATCAATTTTGGCAGCGGCCGTTCTAAACTAATACAATATCTTGACCAGCACAATATCGCCATAATCAAAAGGCGTCTTGGGACGATGATAAGTTTTCGGCATTGTCAGCCGCATTCTAGTTCTATCATCGCCAACCTTCGATCACTAATATACAAGATACACAATCCGCGGCAAAAAACGACCTCACCAAAAGAGCACCAAACTCAACATTCTGGTGCACTTTTGATTTAGTAGTGCTCGAACGCTCCGCCGGGAAACATGCCTCGGTGCGCGTTTAATAATTGTAGAAATCATACGTCTAAAACCAAAAAAAAGGATGGAATTTCATATTTCCGGTAAGTATTAATTTTATCCTAATATATTTCTTACAATTGTATTGTAAATATTGGTATTTCTTTAAGAAATCACCAAAAGACAGTTTTAAAATTAAGTTGTAAATAAATCAACACCAGGTATAAACCATCTCAATTGCGAATACTCATACTAAAGGTACTTATCGTAGTTTATCATGCCCACTTGAAATGTTCGGGTTATAAGCTATGTTTCTGTTCCATTTGATGGAGTCGCTATTACTATTATTTTTTTATTGAGGATTTTTTTCAGGTTTCCTCGAGATCCAGTTAGATGTGGTAATAATATTATGTTCCCATCTTCGATCAAATATAGTTCCCATTAAGGATTTTTTAAGTAGGTTAAAAAGTATGGGCGTTGGGTGATGTGAGTTGTCCTTTGTGGCCTATCGGAAAATGTATGTACACTTATGTATATTTTGGTTAATGATAAAATTAGACATAACATTAGAACAACATAATATTACAAGTAAAAAATAATTACTCCTCACTTTATACATTAAACTTCGGAAAAATAAAAAAATAGACTATTAAAATTATTACAAATTACAATCAACAAAAAAAATTTGAACAGTTCGACTCCACTCATACTTCACTTCGCCCTGTTCCAGCGGCGAATTTCGGTCGTAAAATTGGATTTTTTTTTGCCACTATACAAATTTGAACTTAAATCATATACGCGGATGGTTGAATTTAGTATGAAGCGTGCATCGGACGTAAAAATTTTATTGCTTTGTAAACACAAATGTTCATTGTTTTATAAAAAGATCTTTAATAATTACTATAATTAAGGTTGATTTTAGATAAATGTATACTTCATTAAACTCTATTACTCGGGGACAGATTTTCGAGAGGTTTTGTATGAGACTGTGTATCTTGTATATTATTGATCGAAGTCGCCAACCCGTTATCACAGGATAAGACGCGTCATACGCCCAAACCGCTTATAATGGAATAACTTGAGCGAAGGTAGCGTAATTAGTTGGAGTATGATCTAGTTACATTGCAAAGTATTTTATAAAGGAGGTTTTTCGAAACAGCACGTAATTCAAATACAGGAAATACAGGACTAAGTAATATAAAGGCATTATTATAGTCATCATTCATCAAAATCGCTTGGATTATTATGGTCATTAAAATTTGAGTTTGCATAAAGCGCGATTCGTGAGTAGACTACATTTTTCTTGCATAATGTAGAGTCCATAGTATTCAGAATAAGGTTGGACTTGCGACCAAGACAATTTTTAACGATCGTGTGCTACCCCGGCTTAAATGTCCTTGCAACACTGTTTCTTTAACAGTAACTTACCGAACGAGTAGTAGCAGACTTCAAACAGCTGCGGGGCGATGGCGGTGAGCAGGCCGAACAGCGCCTGCGGCAGCTCCGTGGCCAGGAACAGGCCCAGCAGCGCCACCAGCATGCGGGTGGTGCGGTCCGTGCGCCCCCCACCCTTCTTGGCGCTCTCCTCGTTCAGTCTCGCCTTCTCTCCCTGCGTGACAAATTACACTTGTAGTCGTTTCTTACTTTAACTATAACTGTTACTTTAACAATAACTTTAACTATAACTACAACGCAAAACGTAATATTTGGTTAAAGTGAAAAAACTGTAGCCTTAACAAAAAAAACTCGAACTTGAACTCGAACTCGAACTCGAACTTAAACTTGAACTCGACTCGAACTCGAACTCGACTCGAACTCGACTCGAACTCGGTTGTCTGTAAAGTCGGTTTACTGACGATAGTTGAATGTGACAACGCCATAGCCTTAAATGGAACGCCTCAGAGCGAGGTAACGCCGCATATTGCGTCATGTTTTTCGTGCGCGCAGCCCATATCGAATTATAAGACCTTGTCACGTTAAAAAAAATAAACGCAACATATTATATCTGTCAAATTCTGTGGTCAAAGTAAAAGTTAAAGTTAGCCTTAACTATAACCATAACTTTAACTTTAACCGCGCCTCTGGTACAACCAAGTATCGAATGAAATGGGTCTAGACACGCGGTAGCGTGTCAAGCCAAGTTCCAGCATAACAGAATGGCGAGCATATATTATAATCGTTCGTGTAATATACCGTGTGTAATATTACACGAACCATTTGCAGGTACTTTTGACCCTCTCATAATTCAGAAACTATTTCACATAAACGTTTTCAATTTGGCTCATATAATGAGAACCACATGCTCTAAATTTCATAAGCACAGCTCAAACGGTTTTTAAGATATTAACGTCCGAAAATCTACATTTTTATCACTAACTGACTGACTGTCTGACCTATAGATCAAAATTCTAACCCACTTCCAGATGACCTAGAAGGCTGAAATTTGGAATCCAACTCGGTAATTGTGTGAAAACGTAGGGAAAAATCAGAAAACAAAAAAAATCGGTCAAGTGCGAGTCGGACAGAGCGAAACTAGGCAAAAATTGTGTTTTTGTATGGAGACCCCCCTTAAATATTTAATTTATTTTACTTTTATTATAAATTATGAAAATAAAAATATAATTAAAGATTTTGTGAAATTTTCAAGTATCTACCGGCTGCCATTATTGATTTTGAGCAAAAAAGGCCAAAAAATCACATTTATTGTATGGGAGCTCCCCGTAAATATTTATTTGTCAAGTGAAAAAACTTTAGGAAATGAATAGAAGGTGACTTTAAGAAGTATGTCTGTCTGTCTGTTACCTCTTCACGCCCAAATTGCTTGTACCGATTATTCTTAAATTTGGTATTAAGATATAATTTGAGTCCCGGGAATAGACATAGAATTATTTCAATACGTCTGTCCGTCTGTCCGTCTGTCTGTCTGTTTGTTAGACAACTATAATAATAACTACTTTACTTCCGCACAATAAGCTGTACCATAATATATAAGTTAATGGTTGGAAATACACTTGTGTTATAACTTATACCGTATTAATCCAATGCCTCCTGATGGTAGCTAATTTTTCCATTCGCTTGAATTTTCTATCTTTTATTCGTCTGATACTCAACAAGGCTAAGGGGCTATTTCCCCACTTCCTGATTAGTTTCAGACAGGCTATCCACAACTAATCTGGCAGATAAAGGTTCTCTCAGTTAAATTTCAGATAGGCTAACCATAATTTATCTGATAGATGAAGTATCTGCCAGATAAGTTGCGGATAGCATATCCGATACTCGCCGGGAAGTGGTGAAACAACACCTTAAGGTTGCGATTGAATATAGTCGAATATTATGTATGTTTGAACTGGGAAGATTAAGATATGTTCTGTCTACCCTTGCTCGGAAAGTTTTCTCTACAAAAAGTAATGATATCCCACCAAAAACATAAAATATATAAAAATGGAAAGCCAAGTTCCATACAAACATTATTCTTGTCTATGGACTTCGCCGTAAAAAGGATGGAGATCTAAATGAGCGCCAAGTTTCATGGAAAATCGAAATATGTATGTATATTGTATAGGAACCAAATAATATTATGAACAAATAATAGTCTATTTCTTTGCTTTATTGAATATCTATTACAATTAATGTTATTTAAATATTTTGAGATCTTAAACTAGATTAGATTCTACTTGGCTAGTTTTCATCAGGATTAAAATGTTCAATAACTTTATGAAATGACTGATGTAATGAAAACTGGCTAAGTTAGAGAGAAGAGAGAAATCTATTTAGATCTCCATTAGTGATGAGCAAAGCAAGACCAAGACCAAGACTCGACCAGTCTTGGTCTTGGTCTTGTTCTTGCTTGTGCAGTCTTGGTCTTGGTCTTGCTTAAATCTGTCTGGTCTTGGTCTTGGTCTTGGTCTTGCACGCCTAGTCTTGGTCTTGGTCTTGCAAAAAGCAAGACTCTTGCAAACATTTTTCTAAACTTTTTGTAAACATTTTCATTTTCTCGAAAAAACATTTTCAAACCTAAGTTATTAGAAGTTAGCTGATGATGATCATAATATTATCTTAACTTGATATGAGAATGGTTCTTGAATTGAAAATACTAATGAAAAGTCGAGAGCCAACTCAGCATAGGCTGATCTTCTAGCGGCAATAATGTCCTTAAGAAAAATGAAAATTTTGAAAAATAATAACTTTTTTATTTTTAGGTTTCCGTAGCCAAATGGCAAAAAACAGAACCCTTATAGATTCGTCATGTCTGTCTGTCTGTCTGTCCATCCATATGTCACAGCCACTTTTCTCCGAAACTATAAGAGCTATACAATTGAAACTTGGTATGTAGGTGTAGTAATTATGTGAACCGCATTAAGATTTTGATACAAAAATAGAAAAATTATTAAAAATTGTAGGGGTCCCCATAGGTACAACTGAAAAAAAAAATATTTTTAGGAACGAAGTTATCGCGCATTGCGAAATGGGGCTAGACGGAAAAAGTTGTAACGACACTTTTTGCCACTGTTGGTATCTATCTTGATCTATGTCTGTGCTTTTTGCTGTAGTTATAAGCCGTGCATCGTGCGCGTCTTTCTCTGTCGGTCTCTCTCTCTCTCTCATCGAAAGAAAGCCAGTTATGCTTTTTTCATTTTTTGTAATGTATACGGGTTTTTTGTACATCCATACTAATATTATAAATGCGAAAGTGTGTCTGTCTGTCTGTCTGTTACCTCTTCACGCTCAAACCGCTGAACCGATTTTGCTGAAATTTGGCATGGAGATACTTTGAGGCCCAGGAAAGGACATAGAATACTTTTTATCCCGGAAAAAATGTATGGTTTTTTCGCGATAAACGACTATTGGCGCAACAGAGTTGCGGGAGAAATAACTTCGTTCCATCCGGGTGTCCCTTGACACCTCTCAAGTTTTTTCTCATCAAGCCTATGCGTGTGGGGTATCTATGAATAGGTATTTCAAAATCTAATTGAGATTTCTAATATCAGTTTCTTCTAACCTGAATAGTTTGCGAGAGAGACTCTTCCAAAGTGGTATGACGAGTGACGTTACGTATTTACTATTAAAACTACATTACTATAAAAACTACAAGGGAAAATTGGTTTGAACGAGAACTAGCAAGTAGTTTTTTATAGGTAATAAATGGTAAATACCTTAATAATTTAATAAACCTTAATAATTTAACTTTCATTAAATCAACTGAAATATAAAAATAAATCAAAAACCTTTTAATTTCATAATATAATTTCATAATAAACCTTTTTGCTGCTGCGGAGTCGGAACCCTTCATGGGCGAGTCTAACTCGCACTTGGCCGGATTTTCGGATTCTCTCTATCTCGGTTGAAAGATCTTCCTTTTCGGCCGCCACGTATTACGTATATTCCCAAATTTTTAGTTAGAACTTTAAATGCATGGTTACATAATCAAAAGGGTAAAAATGGGACCCAATTACTTACACATCACTGCCTGTTCGTCTGCCTGTTTCCAGGCTGTATCACAAGAACTTAAAATTAATGTTAAGTAGATATTATGTTGTTATAAATATTTTATTTTATGAATATTATAGTCGCTGCGACTAAGTAAAATTTTTTTGCAATGGAGCAAGATTCTTGCATAGTCGGTCTTGGTCTTGGTCTTGTTCTTGCACACCTAGTCTTGGTCTTGGTCTTGCTAGTTTTAGGTTAGTCTTGGTCTTGGTCTTGGTCTTGCAATTTTTGCAAGACCAAGACCAAGACTGCAAGACCAAGATTCATTTTGCTCATCACTAATCTCCATCCTTTTTACGGCGAAGTCCATAGACAATAATAATGTTTGTATGGAACTTGGCTTTCCATTTTTATATATTTTATGTTTTTGGTGGGATTAAAATATAAAGAAGCGTCAATCGAGGCACCAACCCTCTGAAAACGCCAGCTTTATCGGGATAAGATTATGCTTACGTAAAAAACGTTTTCACCTTATTTTGTATGCTTATACAAATACTCGATCGTAATACCGCAGTGTTTTACTATGATAATAAAGCTTTACATACAATAGTACTCTCGCTTTTATTGAACATTCAAGAATCCCGATATAGGTATGTTCTCTTTTATTGGCGCAGCTTTAAAATGTTTTTACTATCAGACTATTCTGGGTTTATTGCTGATAAAAGTGATCTTCGACCCTAGATAGCAGTAACATACAGCAAATGGCTCCCATTTTAATTGATGTTTTTTCCAAATAAATCTCGAAAGGATTTTCCAATGTCCGACAGACATTAATTGAAAATGTAACTACAGTACGATTCGGTTGACATTCTCGTATATTTAGATCGAACAACAAAAACACTATCTTACAAGATGAATGTGCTTGGTATTTATTATTCAGACATTGTAAGTACTTGATTTGCACGAAATCGTGCAGATGTAGCTTATTAGTGTTGCAAACTGTAGTAGACTAGTGGCGTGATTGTGTAAAGTACTTTCTTGTTTGTAAATCTCATGGTTAACTAGAAAAATAAGGGCCTATTTTACCACTTCCTGATAAAGTACCGGATAGGCTATCCACTACATAACTTGACAGAATAGTATGGAGAATTTGTCAAAAAAGTTGTAGATATAGCCTATCCGGCACTTTATCAGGAAATGGTGAAACAGGCCCTAAGAATTCTGATTCCTGAGGAGGTAGACCTACGGTCGTAATCGTCCAGTAATCAGAAACAGATCCAGGACACTCCCTTCAGTAGCGGCTGATAGCAGCTTTTCTTAGAGTTAGGTCGACGCTTCTTACCATGTTATCTCACATACCCCTATTACTAGCTTTTTCCAAAAAAGGGATCAATATTAACGATCTGGCCTACGCAAAGTATGTTAAATATATCCATGCTAATATTATAAATGTGAAAGTGTGTCTGCTTGTCTGCCTGAATTGATTTTGCTCAAGATTTTGCTGGAGACACTTTAAGTTACGGGAAAGGACATAGGAAACTTTTTATTCCAGAAAATTGTACAGTTTCTGCGCGATAAACAAATTTTGGAGCAACGAAGTTGCGGGCGTCATCTATATACAGGTGTAACAAAAATAAGTGATAATACTTTAGGGTGTGTACGTGTTCCTTGTAGAGAGTTCACTGTGAAAGTAGCAGCGCTGAAAGAAGAATATTTTTTTCACTTTTGTATGGGCAAGGGCCCGAGCGTCACGAGTTTCCCCATACAAAAGTGAAAAAAATGTTGGTCTTTCAGCGCTGCTATTTTCACAGTGAACTCTCTACAAGGAACACGTACACACCCTAAAGTGTTATCACTATTGTTATTGATATTGACTAGGTGTGGGATTAAAGATGTTTAATTTATTTTCATTATTCACGAAATAATAATAAAAAATGTATTTTCTTTACAACTAGTAGGATAACTTACTTTGTTCCTAAAAAGGAGAATTAAAACTCAGCACTAACGTTGCGACACTATTTCGTTAAAAACAACACTACCAGGAGGGGTTAAGGGGTTCGTATTAAATCACGATGTTTGATAAGGGGGCGTCCACAAATTACGTGAGGTGTTTTTTTGAATTTTTTGACCCCTCCTCCTCCTCTGGTGAGATTTCGTGAAGCCGGCTGTACACTCTCGCCGAGACACAGCGAGGCGGCCCGAGTGCGAGAGTGTAAATGGGTGCGCTCGCCTCGTCTCGCCTGTCTCGGACCCTCTCGGTCCGTTGTCGGTATTTTGCGCCCGAGACAAAGGGTCTCGCGAGGAAAACGAGCGCACTACTGTACACTCTCGCGTCTTTCAGTACTAGTCCCGCCATTGGACAGTGTAGAACAGAAAAATAACAATAATAATCGTCATTATCACTCATTATCTGTGAGAAATAAAATTAAATATGATTATAAACCTTTGGATTACAATGATATCTTTCGATGTATGGTGAATGGTGAATGGTCGTTTTCGTCCATTTTGTCAGAGTTCATAACTGCGATTGAACTAAGCGAGAATGTACATGATCGCACTCGGGCAAGGGGCTCTCGCACGAGACTCTCTTATTGCATTTACAAAATTACATCTGGGCTTTATCCATATCTATATCATTTGCGCGATCAGATCTCCGTCGAGTATCATCGAAGCGTATCATGATCGCTAGTGTGGACGTCATTTTGCTCGATCATCGCGATCATTTTGCGTCCACACTAGCGATCATGATACGCTTCGATGATACGCGACGGAGATGAACGGACTGATCGGAGATCCTGATCGCGAAAATGATACAGATGTGGACAAAGCCAAAAAAATTTTTCAATCTAGATTAAAATTTTATATAGACGTAATATATTCTACTCGATGAAAGCGGCGTTCAAGACCAGGTTAAAAAGTTCCGATGGCCGCCGAGCTGGCCGCATTTTATCGTTTTTAAATTTCATTGACAATCGCCAACGAAATTGCCTAGTAACAACTCAAAAGATTTATTTTTATAACCGGGCTACGCGGAAAGATATTAATGAAATATTCATCAATAGTATACATAAACAACGCTCAGAAATCCAAATGTTTTTATCTCGCGAACATTTCCCGAGTTTAGATGGACATAACGAATGGAAAATAGTGAAAAACTTGAGTACAAACGCCGGATGTATCATCGAGGAAATTGATTCCTATGCAGTTGATAGTTCAACGTTATTTGGTCGAATTTAATATTAATTGTGATCTTCCGGCTGGGTTTGACGTAACGCAACCAAACTACGTAGGTCCCCGATCTGCATAGGAATCAACTTCTCTGATAGTACATTGTTGGGCTGAGATTTATACGGATCGTGTTTTCTGTGGTTTACTGCTTCGCATGACTGTATTGATAGATCCAGCGAAGTTTAGACACATCACATGCAGGGGAGTTATTTAATATTCGAACCCGAACTAGTTCGATCGATATTCTATTGTGAATTGTAAAACTCGTGTTGAACTGTGTTCCTTTTTAAGAAACTGCCGTGCGCCTCGCCAGATGCATGCACCGTTTGCTCCAACATTCGCTGAATATAAATTGCTCCTTTTCTGAATATCATTAAACTTTACTTTAACGTGAAATTGTACCGAGAAACGAGAACATTTTAGTTTGCACTACCCTTCCACGTTTACCTACCGATAAAAACTTTCGTGGAGTTTAGATTAAATTTATATTACAACCCTATAACAAACTAAATACCACAATATTTGAACAAATACCGAGGTATATTTTTGTTAGCAAAAATATAAAAATTAAAAACATTTATCCGTACGTGAGCGTACGTAACGTTAATTCTTGTGCAGGTGTTTTCATAATCCTCCATTGTGTGCAGTACGACCGCTAATTACAAAAACACATTGTTAATTACAACAAAACGTTAAACAAACAAATAAAATATGTTTTCAAAAAATTCTAATTTACCGCCATAGACTACTAGAGATCGCCCAATGTAGTCCACTTTTTTAAGCAGGTGTAGAGTGCGTGAGCTGCAACCTAAGCAATTTCTTCAGAAATGTGTTTAGGATGCCTAGAAAATAAACATACTAAAAGTCCCCGCCTCTAGGAGGTGAGCCGAGTGGGGGGAGGGGGTTGAAGTTCCCGTTTTTGAGTTTTTGGCTATATATACTGGTTGCTCTCCTGGAGCCTTTTTACTAGTTGCATCCACTTAATATTGGGTTGATTCGACCAGATTATTCTGGTTTTGGCCTGGTCTCCAGGGTTTTCTGACATGAAATGTATCTACTGCGACTAAAATATGCAGTGTTAAATACATTTCAGAGATTTTCTAATAAGATAGATACCAGAAAAAAACAAAATCAATAGGGCCTTTACCGAAGAAAGACTAAAAAATGTATTTTAGGTAAAATACTCAATACTAAGTAACGAATAAAATTCATTATTATTAATTTGACTATTAGCAATAAAAATGTAAAAGATTTTCTCTCATTCGAATGAAATTTTCGGTTTTATAAAACGAAGTAAAGATTTTTTGCCATATAACTTTTCTGTGACCATAGAAAAGCCAATGATTTTGTCTTAAAAACAAAAAAAATCGGAAAGTTTATTATGTTATATGAAATGCTATAAAATAAGCTATAATTCTTTCATTTACTGTCTTCAAAAATCCTGATAGATTTCATAAAATACAAATGTCCCTAGACTTAGTTGATTTGTGTTTTTGAAAATCGACCGCTTTAGAAGCTCATAGCATGATAAGGATTGGAGATAGATACAAAGTGTAAATAACATAGTTGTAGTAAATTTTAGTAGCTTTTATTATGTAGAAAACACTTTTTCTTTACGACGTACCGTTTTAAAGATATGAGCCAAAAACTCAAAAACGGGAACTTCAACCCCCTCCCCCCACTCCGGCTCACCCCATAGGGGCGGGGACTTTTAGTATGTTTATCTTCTAGGCATCCTAAACACATTTCTGAAGAAATTGCTTAGGTTGCA
This sequence comes from Polyommatus icarus, assembly GCA_937595015.1. Taxonomy (NCBI): domain Eukaryota; kingdom Metazoa; phylum Arthropoda; class Insecta; order Lepidoptera; family Lycaenidae; genus Polyommatus; species Polyommatus icarus. The sequence goes on along the minus strand of OW569332.1, from coordinate 11,729,211 downwards.
GCTCACGCACTCTACACCTGCTTTTGGGCTATTCTTTGGGTGGACGGTCGAAATTCGACTTCAAATAAAAAATTAAATTATAAGTTTCAAATTTCAACGCATTGATATTCACCTATATTATGTTTATTATGTATTTTATAGCCTTTAAAGTCTACCCTCCAACTAATTGCTAATTAGACTTACTAAAAAAGTTACCTCATTGGTTTTTATCGCAGACTTTTTGAGAAGCTTCTGTCTCCGGCGGTCGCTCGACTTCATCTTCATGATCAAACACACACTCAGTATCGATAGCACCACACACGGTATAAGTTTTAAAAATACACTGTATATCCAAAATATAGCGGTCAGCAGCTCCTTGTTGGTGGTCATCGATATGGCGTAGATGGGGTCGCCAACCACAGCGGTGTCGTTGACGATAGTGGCGTTCGCCGTGCCGTTCACCGGCCCGCTCGGGGTGCTCGGCCTCTCCTCTATGTTCATCGCGAAATATATCGGGAGACACACCACCGGGCACACCATGTACGCGACCGCTATCGCCAAGTTCGTGTTGCGCTTGTTGCATATCGTGCTGTTCTTCTGCGGGAACTTGATCGCCACGAACCTCCACACCGCGAGCGTGATCGTCAGCCAGATCGATATCGTGTGGAAGGTCTGGCTGAAGATCGAGTGGAAGTAGACGAAGACGGCCCAGCCGTACGAGTTCCGGTTGAGCTCGGTGCCGATCTTGATGTAGATGTGGAAGGCGAAGGGCACATACTCGAGCATGACGAGCAAGTCGGCGACGGCCAGCGCGGTGAGGATGGAGTTGGTGGAAGAGGTCATCTCGCGGCGGCTCAGCACCGCGATGTTGACGGAGTTGGCGACCGAGCCCAGCAAGCAGATTATGAGCGCGATGTAGCCGTGCACTTTGACGTACACGCGCTGGAACTCGAGCCCGCCGGGCATGCAGTACGCCACCACCGCCGCCGCCGCCGCCGCACCGCCGTCGTCCTCCGCCGACGACATCACGTTTCACTGCTGCGGAGATGGAAGACCCCGCATGCTCGTTTGGCCTGGCATGTTTCTGAAAAAAAAAACATTTAATTTTAATACCGAAAATAATTCGAAATTCGAATAATTCAAGTGACAATCAGGTGGACGAAACTTTCCGAACAAAAAAAAATTGGGTTCCAAATTTAAACGTAGCAACTGGACCCAATAACATAATCTGTGCTTGATCTTTGCAAGATCGACTGTGATTGGCTGATAAAAAAGACCATAAAGAATTTAAACTACATGAGAAAAAAGACGAAGAAGGAGTTTAAAACTCAAAGTTCGATTTTCATTTTGTGAAAATTATTTGTAGCAACTCATACAAAAATTGTAAATTATGTGGATTAATTATTGAAAAACGAAAGGTAAGCCATTGTGAAATGTAAATGTAACCGTAAATTGATAAATTGAAGCAAAACATAACGGTATCATACCATGTTCTAATACAAAGTATGTCGTAGTATTATTTGCATAATTGTACAAAAATTTACAACTTAAACTATATTAATATAAAAAAGATAGATTATTATTTCATAGAAAATATTATAATGTATATCAGTATGCAGTTAATTTGGAAAATGATGAAATGTGTATCATGTGTATATTGTTTTATTGTAACTATACATAAGGTTATTAATTACTATACTTACTATTATTTATGTAAACTGTATGGAAATATTGTAGTAAATGAAAAATGTTTCATTAATTTCAGATTTTTAGGTCCCTATACAGCTAGTTTGCAACATTTTAGTCTGCAAGCAATAGCTGTTAACTCGATCGCGGATTCTAGGAAATCTTTTGTTCTCGCGGTCGCATGCGACCGCTTGGGAACGAAAGCAGCAAAGAGATTCAAAGCAAGGAGATTTTAGGAGAAGGAAGGTATGGGATTATGAGTGGTACGGCTACCAAGGAAAAATCCTCTGATCAAGTGAGGTGGTATGCAGCTGGCCTGAACCCGCGCGATAGATTTCAGCTGTCGTATACAGGGTGTAACAAAACAAAGTGTGTATGTATAAAGGCGCGGTCCACTGGATCGGAATCGGAGCGCAGGTACGCAGTGGACGGATTTGTTGCTTTGTATGTATGGTACTGACTACTATGAACTGCACTAGAAGTACTGGAACGTCATTCTGCGCCTGACAAGTATATGACGACACGTGGTACTACCGTCCGCACCGTACGTCCCGATTCCAACCTGGTGGACGCGCAGCTTTAATCCCCTCCCTATATACAGTTTACTGTATAAAGCGCTTATTCCACTTATCCTAGCTAGGTTTCTAGATCCTAAATCGTTTCCGATTTAGTCAAGACGTGGAACAACATTTAGAAGCTAGGATCCTACCTAGGAACCTAGCTAGCCGCTAGGATAAGTGGAATAATGGCTTAAGCCAATCAAGTAGTTAGTAGAGTAGCATAGACAGCTATTCTATCATATTTATAAATAAAATACATAAAACTGTACTGTAATAATATTATAATATTTAATAATAGAAATCAACAAAAACTTGTGGACTAAATCTGTTTTATTGTTTAATTTACCTTATTAGCCTATTTATTTAGCCATGTACAATAATTTTTATTGAAATAAAACATTTATTTGAGCTCATTTCTTTTTATTTTTTTTTTTAATTTTTGGTATGTTTAGAGTGAAAGGTTTTGCACTTAAAATTTTTTCGTTTAGTTTCAAATTAAAAAAATAACGAATGTTTATTTTTTTTCTTCTAAGTCCGACCTCTTGTTACGTAGTATACAGTTTACATCCTCTTTGGTGACAATAAGAAGACCAATTAAAAGTTTTAATAAACACTGTTCAGATGAAAGTTTGTGAAAATACAAATGCAAATGTACGTAGTTCCAGTTAGTTGTTTAGAGTTACAATGATGCGCGATGGAAATTACAGATAATGCTTCAGCTAGAAATGACCTAGCTCTTTGAGGGGCTTTCGTGTGTTATACAGATTTAGGCGGTACAAAAGTATCTCGCACACGAAATCTTTCTTGCGCGAGTCCTACTCGCACATTGTTGGATTTTGTCAGTACCTAGTCTCAACTTCTTGCGTCGAAATTCGTTTATCGCTCGGGAGGAGGTAACAGCAGGGCCCCGCTACCATATGTGCAATGTGTGCAATGCACACGGGCAGCGCCATCCTCTAGGGGCGCCAAATCGCCATCTTTAGGTACAGTTCGGTACAGTTTATTGGCGGGTACGCGCTCTTTACATAATTAACTTATCAATAAACAAAACTAATCTTTATCACTAAGACTAAGTTATATAATAAACTTGTGTATGTTATAATTTAAGTGTAGAACCCAGTTCTCTAGTCTAGTCCTTGTTTATCGAGTGACTTTTGCAACATATCATATCAAGCAATATCGAAAATCAACGGTGTGTCTGGACACATTGGATATAGTCTATATACAACGTGTCCAAACACACCGGTGTTCCGATCCATTAAAAAATTTAATAATAATACATACAAAAAGGACTATGTGGAAACATGTTTGTTACAAACTGCTATAACACTTATGTAATGATAAATAGTATTTTCTTACTTTTTCCATCTTGGTGTCTGTCTATTTATCATTTTAAGAAGCTTACACGAGCTAATTATTATTAGCTACCTACGCGGTGCATCGTTACAGGCAGGACACGAGTGTCAGTAAAATCCAATCAAGATTCAACCGACTTAAGTAATTTAGGCTTGATATTCCGGCGGACAGCGGGGTGCAAACAAAACCTTTATTTTTTTAGGTAAAGATACCTTAAAAAATATCGATACCGTAATTTTTCAATACCTGTATATAACGGTATCGTTATTTAAAGGTTACCGTAATTTAAAGGTATGACATCATACCGCTAAATTTCTCTACCGATATTTTCCGGTTATTCAGTCCCTGGCCCTGGGTAACAGGCAGACATACAGATATGCTCATTTATTTTATTGGTATGGACAAGCGATACTAGATTTGCACGGTTGCTATAATATGCATGATGCAACATGCAAGCCTTATTAACCTTCCACATGACATAAATCTAGAATTATTGAAAACTAAAACAAAATCTTAAAACATGTAATCAAACGGGAAAGAAGGAAATAACGGCTTCCATGTATGAAATGTACTGTAGACCTTTTAAATTTTCTCTTACATTAAAGTTATTGGAATATTTTAACATCAAATTTCAATTACATATTACTCTGAATCTCTATCAGAATTAGTTGTATGTTATATTCTACCAAAATAGAAGTTTCCTTTACTAAAATGAAATATGAAACATTATTAGTTTTCAATATTTTGATAGGATGGATTGGGAATTATTCCAATATACCTAACTAATTCACTAAAGTTTCTAATTACTTCTGTGTTAAATATTTGAATACTATACTTTGATATACATTTACTTATTAGAATTAAATGAATCAAATATGTACTATAATAGTACTATAAATAATACTTTGGTAAACATTTGACTAAATGTAGACAAAAACTCAAGTTTTAATAAATAAATATACATCGGTTTTTGTCCCCATATCCTTCTGCGTACCTACCTACTAAATTTCAAATGTATACGTCTTATAAACTAGAGTAACTTATTAAAATAATAAAATTACTATCAATTTTTCGAAGTAAAACCGACTATTGTGAAATTTATTGTAACAGAAAAACAATTTTCTAACCACGGTGAAGACAAAATAGACAATTTTCTAGAACAATAAAAAACTTAATGGGCATGGTAACGTTTCAAATAAAATTATTATGTAGGAACGCCCTTACAAAACCTTATATAAGTGGAAGCCCTAATACAATAACTAAATATCAACGATTTCTTTAAGGGCCCTCTCTCCCTAAATTAGCAGGTCGATCGTCTGTCAGTGCGAATATCGACGTAAATGACATTAAAATAACATTCATAACAGCGCGCCTTGTACGGTGGCGGTTACGACCCTCGCCGCGTCCATGATAGGGCGAAATAGGAGAAAAACCCTTTTTTAGGCTTAATATAATACATTTTTCAAAAAAGTAAAAAAACCAAATTATTAACTTATGTATTGCAAAGCAGTAGATATTTTTTATATATTCTTTTGATAAATAATGAAGGAGTAAAGTGGTTTCATTCAACGATTTGGAGGTGATTTGGTTTTTTATTTCTTTACTAGCTGTCCCGGCAAACGTTTCTTTGCCATATTAAGTATATAAAGTATTTTTTTTTAATTTGATCGCAGCGCTAACTGTCTGGACAGACTAAAATTAAAATTCGAATTCGAATATTATTTAAATTTTGACACTGGGATGGTAGCGCCGTCTGTCGGATCCAATGTAAAACATTCCAAAATCAACAACTACTAATAAATTAAAAATTAATTAAAAAAACATTGTCCAGCGGACAAAATTGTGAATCTAAACCATTCCCAGATCCCCTTGAACACACACAAAAAATTTCATCAAAATCGGTCCAGTTGTTTGAGAGAAGTTCAGTGACATACACACTCACAGAAGAATTATATATATTAAGATTATGTGACACCGATAGAAAAAATATGGCAAAACCTAATTACGTATTCATATCATGTAGATTACTAATTATTTTTTTCAGATATAATTTATCTGTTAATGCCGATGAAAAGTTCTTTCATCTGCACGCTTTTTTCGAAAGAGCAGCCTTAATGAACTCATTGAACACTCCATAAGTAACGGACGGAAAATTGAGCTATATGTGCCCTTAAACAGTTTCCCAAGTCGGGACCACTTTATACGATTTGTCGGTACTGACTATCGGAAACTATGATCAATTTAATTTAAACTTTTGATCGGAGAAATTACGCTTATACGCTCAACCGAAACTCAGGCCTAATTTAATTAAAATGAAACTAATTTTGTTTATATTTTAATTGTTTATAATTATTACAAAATAATTAACTTATAACGTTAAGTATTTTGTAATAATTGCGTGTGTAAAATAGTATTTTTTGGATTCATAAAACGAGTAATGGTAATAGTGGGCTTCGAAAATCAATATTTATGTAAAGGGTTTATAGGGTGAGGTTACTTTCTGGTTACTACGAAACAGGAGACACTCGCCCACACTGTTTTTAGGGTTCCGTACCTCAAAAGGAAAAAAACGGAACCCTTATAGGATCACTTTGTTGTCCGTCTGTCCGTCTGTCAAGACCCTTTTTCTCAGGAACGCGTGGAGGTATGAAGCTGAAATTTATATCAATTACTCAGGTCTACTGTCCCTTGAAGCTGTGAAAAAATCAAACTTCTAAGCCAACGCAATCAAAAGATACAGCCGTTTATGCCGCAAATTTTCGACACTTGCAAGGGAATCAAAACCTACAGGGTGCTTCCCGTGAACTCAGAATCTTGAAATTTGGTACGAAGCAACGTCTTATAGCATAGATAAAGGAAAAATTACGAAAACCATAAATTTTTAGTTACATCACATAATATATTTTTTTTTAATAATTTTAAACTTACTACCCATTTCCTCATACTCGATTGTCGTAATGAACGAACTTTGTAAAGCTTGCAGGTTTGTACGGAACCCTCGGTGCGCGAGTCCGACTCGCACTTGGCCGGTTTTTATATATTTTATCGATTTTGCGCAATATCAGCGAGTTAGAGTACACAATAACAACTACGTCGTTGTCTAGCCAGATTTAGAATCAGTAAAATTATTAGAAAAACAAAGGATTTGTATTAGAAATACTTGTCTTGGCCCCATTGACAAAAAATGCTCTACAGGAACTGTATAAAGATACAATGTTGTGTCAAAAAATCCTTGAATATGAGCTACGATTGCATAATACAATGCCGGCATGTTGTGTTCGTTTTGCCAAACGTGATGTTTGTGTGGATTAAAACTGGTTTTAATTTGTGTTTTCAGCTTCAAAAGTACGTCTGGAAATTCAATCATTTCAACTCAAAGCCAGTGCATTGCCTAAAAAAATATGTTTTTTCGGCGAAGCGTTAATTGTTCTAAAATTAAATTTTAACTAGAACCGTGCATAATTTTAATTTACATTTCATTTGGTACCGGGGAATATTACGATTAAAATTTAATGAGTCCATTATTATGTGCATGTAATAAAAATTGTATGTGTAATTTGCATGCAGTATTATGCTATACATACAGCTAAATAAGGATCAGGTAATTTTTTCTGAACAATGGAATATCACGCAACCGTAAGATTTTTCTCTATATTGCAAGAATTTGATATCAGGAATACTAGGTTAGTATGGTGCTATCAGATTAAGCAGAACTAACATAGTTCTGTCTACTCCGCTACTATAGTGCGCAGAATATTAATTGTGTGATAGTGTACGTAATATATCCAACTCGAAACATCAGCCGAAAGATCCTGTTTGCTGGGGGCTAGTGAATTTGTATTTGAATTTTATTAAGTGTAGAGCTAATTAGTATCTGTTTGCAAATTGTTAACAATGAAGTGTATAATTTGGATGTAATTTATGAGGCTGGCATTGTCGGTTTCGACACAAGCCTAATAAATAAGAAAAAAAAAAAAAAAAAAAAAAATAAACAATCAGTGATAACAAAGTCGTTATAAAGTTTAGTCGTAGTGGGCCGCGATATCCGAGTAATTGATGACAGGAAAAGCACATTCCGCCCATTCGGAAACTTTACCCTGTGAACACCAAAATAGAAGCTAGAAAACTTAGCAAATATAACGTGACTTCCCAATTTCCATGGAAGTGGAAATCAGCAAACTTTTCAACAATGTCAACCCGTTCGATACAAGCGATAACGAAATTATGCTATTGGCGCCCAAAAATAAAAGCAGATCCTAACATACTTATCTTTCAACTCATCGTTTTATTGATCACTAGCTGTCCCGGTGAACTTCGTGTCACTTTAAAACCTTCCCTGGACTTCTACGAATAGTTTAAGACAAAAATCAGCCCAATCCGTTCAGCCGTTTTCGGTTTTAGCGCGACTAACACATTTGAAAATCCAGTTTTATATATATAGATTCATATTTGGCTGGCTAAGTGACTGCGATAAACATTGTTTTAGGCCCGATTTCACCAACGTCTGTCAGTGTTAACAGCTTGTTAAATTTTCATGTCTTCTCTTTCATTCATATTATAAAAAATGAAAGAAGAAACGTGATACTAATTCGAGCATTAACTTTTTAACAGTCGTTGATGAAATTGGACCTTAGTATGTTACTAATATATTGTAATTAGCATATTAAGTACAGTAGATTAAAAACTATCAAAGAAAGTTATTAATGAAAATCTGAGCGCAAAATGCACTAGGTGCATATACAGTGAAACCTGGTTAACGGGACCTGGCCAAATGAGAAACCTCTGTTATTGATAGTTACAATGAAGTCCCGGCACAATTTCATTAAATTACCTCTATTAATGGTTTTTGAACCTGGTCAAACGAGATTAGAATTCCAAGACTTTTTCGATATTTAACTCTATAATTGAGACTCTGTAGTTCATTTACCTGTAAATTTGAGACAAATTATAATAGGTGTAACAAGTTTTGACATGTTTCTAATACATACATTTGGCGTCCTCTATTGTGCATGCTTTGATGTCAGTACTATCTCTGTTTTTGATTTAAAACAAGGTGTAAAAGTTTAAAAATGTAAATATAAAACGTTATCAGTATCTGAAAATTTTAAACTTCTATTAGATTATGATTGTGGAAAGTCGCGTGATGGACCAAAGTCAACCCTGTGTAGAATTATTAAAAACAACGAGGAAATATTTTGGTCTCAGTGTTTTTAAGGATAAACTCAAACTCAAATTAATAAAAGCTTTTGAAATTGAATAAGGGATTATGGGGCACATATTGCGGCACGGCACGGCAATGGCACTCATAGAGTGCCGGCCTCTGTAAATGAGACACACATCATTTTCAACCTGCTTAATTGGATGACTGGATTATTGGGAGCCCTTAATAATTGTTACAAAAGTCTTGGTCCCTTGAGATCCCAATTAACCAGGTTTCACTGTAATATTTAGTAACAACTAACAAATTGCAATAGACAAGACAAGACGGTTAAATTACTAATCGCACTGGTTTTTAAGCTGTGAATTATACTAATTATCATATTATTGTGTCTAAATTTTTTGTTTGCTCTTATAACTACCCGTTTAAGGTAGTGTTTCTAATATTGTTGGCCTTCTGGCATAGGTGGGTACTTTATTTTTAGATATATCTCCCTTAAAGCTGCTTAATTATACGCTTTCTTTTTACAACCAGTATTTAAGTTATAGGTACATGAAAGCTGGGTTATCACTTTGTATATGTTACGCTCAAAGACCGAAAACGCTCACTGAGCGAAAAAATGGCTCACAACGCGTTGTGGTTATAGTAAAACGGCCACGACGCGAAATTCGCGTCGTGGCCCTAGTGAAAACGGCCACGACGCGTTCTGGTAATCACAGAAATACCACATAGCGAAATTCGTGTCGTGGCTGTCGTGCTATTTGACCACAACGCGTTGTGGTAATCGAGAAAAGCCATGACGCGTTCTGAGCATTTAAAAACAGTCACGACGCGAAATTCGTGTTGTGGCCCTAACGAAAACGGCCACGACGCGTTCTGAGCATTTACCATAGTGTTCATCGAATTCGAACACCTACGCTGGACAAACGCTAGTGTCAAGGCAGCCTATAATTAATTTAAGTACTATCAGAGAAGTTGATTCTTAGGCAGATGGGACTTAGACCTACGTAGTTTGGTCGCGTTACGTCAAATCCAGCCGACAGATCACAAATAACATTGAATTGACATGATCCGACCAAATGACATAGGGCCGCCAACTGCCTAGGAATCAATTTCTTCGATGGTACATTGTTGTTGCGTATTGGTGATCAATCTTAATATATATATTTCTTGTGTGCGTGTGTATGTGACTGAACTCCTCCTAAACGACTGGACCAATTTTGATGAAATTTTTTGTGTGTGTTCAAGGGGATCTGGGAATGGTTTAGATTCACAATTTTGTCCGCTGGACAATGTTTTTTAAATTAATTTTTAATTTATTAGTAGTTGTTGATTTTGGGATGTTTTACATTGGATCCGACAGTCGGCTGCCATCGCAGTGTCAAATTTTAAATAATATTCGAATTCGGATTTTAATTTTAGTCTGTCCGACAGTTAGCGCTTCGACCAAATTTAAAAAAAATACTTTATATACTTAATATGGCAAAGAAACGTTTGCCGGGACAGCTAGTATTATATAGTTTTTGTTGGAAGATCCTTATTGTTTGTGTTAAATAATATTGTTACTACTTGAAGATTTTTAAATTGTTTTAAAAATATATGTTGCACTCGGTAACTGCCGCGGTAAAGCAATTGCATAGAATTTTTTATCAACTTACATTATTTGTAGCACGCACACTAACACCGTGCCGAAGATAAACGGTGTTGTTAAGTTTTTTGAAGTGAAAACTTCTATAGCGGCGTTGATCACTTGTGGGATGGGTAAAAACTGTGAAACTCGCGATAGATTTTCGTGTTGATCGAAAAACCATACAAAACGCGTAAGACGGTTGGAGAGTAGTGTTTTGTGTCGAACTCGAACTCAAACTCGAACTCAATTTGAAACTTGATCGAAACTTGATCGAATCTTGATCGAAACTTTATCGAAACTTTATCGAAACCTTGATCGAAACCTGATCGAAACTTGATCAAAACTTGATCGAAACTTTGATTGAAACCTTGATCGAAACTTGATCGAAACCTTGATCGAAACTTGATCGAAATTTGATCGAAACTTGATCGAATTCGATGAACACTATGGTAAATGCTCAGAACGCGTCGTGGCCGTTTTCGTTAGGGCTACAACACGAATTTCGCGTCGTGGCTGTTTTTAAATGCTCAGAACGCGTCGTGGCCGTTTTCATTAGGGCCACAACACGAATTCGCGTCGTGGCTGTTTTTAAATGCTCAGAACGCGTCATGGCCTTTTTCGATTACCACAACGCGTTGTGGTCGAATAGCACGACAGCCACGACACGAATTTCGCTATGTGGTATTTCTGTGATTACCAGAACGCGTCGTGGCCGTTTTCACTAGGGCAACGACGCGAAATTCGCGTCGTGGCCGTTTCGCTATTACCACAACGCGTTGTGCGCCATTTTTTCGCTCATTGAGCGTTTTCGGTCTTTGAGCGTAACATATATATCAATGGTTGTCGCTCAATTACCTAAAGAATAGAACAGCTCAATAGTATTGTTATCATAATATATTATGTAAGGCACTATAGAACAGCTCAGTAGTATTGTTATCGTAATATATGAGGAAGTGTATTGCTGTTTACTTCATCCAGAATCCATCAAAGCTCAAATGAAACATTATTTTACTAAGGTTTCAATGGGACAAATATAATGTTGTGTGGAGTAACTATTACAATTGGAGACTAAGTGGATGCAGTGTATAAGTAACATTTTATAACATAAGGGCAATTACTTAGTTTTGCATTTTAATTTGTATAAACCTTATAATTTGTTTACTTCGTCATCTGGCTTATATTATAGATGTTTAAAAAAATATCTATATTATCATTATTAATAAAAAAAAATTTGGAATTTTAAATCATTTTTCCGGTTCTTATTTATATGGAGCATAAATGGAGCTTCCATTTATGCAACAAAATGGAAATTTTAAAATTTTTTGTTACCAACTTTACGTCTGAAATGATTAGTTTCGATCGCTCTAGTAATTTGTTAACTGTTCCGTGATAACGAGGTCAACTGACATTCAGTCAATAAAATGAATAATGTGCTACAAAACATTTGAATTTAATAACCAACAACATGTCGTGTAATATTTCACGTAATACGAATTGTATATTAATATCATAAAGCTTAATAACGCATTATATGCCCAATTTAAAAACATTGTTTCACCAATTAGTTTTATACATTATTCAACATTTATAACATTTAATAAAAATCATCAAAATATCGAGTGATAAACAAACAAAATAAGCTAACAAAATGAGCACAACAATAGTGCAAATGACTCATTACGCTGAAACTGCAATCACTGCTTTAATTCGCTCTCATCTCGAAATGTTTTATTCAGCGTACATTTTCAAACGCTCCGTTGAAATGTTTGTATTGCTGTAAATATCAAAGAGTATTTATCGACTTTTTCGACGTGTATAAAAAATAAACATGTCTGATGAAAATAAGCGGCACACTAAAAGCTGAAATAAATAGGTCTCGACGCGACGGTCAACAGAAAAATAGGATAAAAGTTCGTCTGTCGGACGTTACAAATTCTTTCGTTTAGGTTATAAAAATGTTCGTGAGGACATTTCATTAGACTGTTAGTCTCATACTTATTAGAATTTGAAATGCTTTCTAAATAATATTTTGTAAGATTATACAGTAATACAATAATTTATGTTGTCCGCTACTTCGCGCAGTTTGCATTTTTTTCCTAAAACAATTAATCTTTCTCGTTTCTCAAAGTATCTCGATACTACATTTTATCTATGTCAATTTAGTGGTTTAAATGTGAAGAGATAGCAGACGTCTAGACTGACAAGATAATAACCCTCCCGGCAGTCGGGTAAAAATGAATTTAGTTACTTTTAAAAGTAACAAAACGTTGCTATTAAAAAAAGTTTCTCCTGTGTTAAAATGAAAAATTTCTGTATTCGACGGTGCTCCCGCGTTAAATGAATCTATTGAAATATTGATATGCTATCCTTTTACAGCGATGATCCATGGCAGTTATTCATCTGGCGCGGATTTTTTGTGGCCAGAGCTGACCCTTCTGAAAGGCTATTCAACGCCTTTGTTTGTGATCGCCATTGTGATCTACGACCATTGTTTTAACGACCCCTTTTTTGACATGGTCGTCTGCCGATTACGTAGGGTTGTCGCTCAGTAACTGCTACTTTTGACAGTAGATGAGATAAGAGGATAAAACTTTAAGTATGAATTCATATTTCCCCGTAGACCGTCTTACGATCCACATGTAAGGAAAGTTGTTAAAATCACAGTAAAGGCAGAATATAAGTGTAGTCTAGTACTAACAAATTATTCTTAATAAAAGACCTTAGGACGGCCTTCATTAAAATCAAAACCCACGGCCTTTATGAAAGAGGCGCTTTTATAGCGCGTAAACAAACGACAGCTCAAGTAATATGGACAAAAATTTAAGTGTGACTATAAAGTGCTTTACCTTGATACAAATTTTAATTATGTTTTTAGAGATCAAACAGATATTACACAAGTCTCTAAAGTCTAAACTCTAAAGTATAAGGGACAGAGAAACTGATAAATGAAGCACAGTATACAAAATTACAAACACCATGAAAATGTACGTACGTAATACTTTTATTTTGTCTTACAGCAAAAAGACCATAAAATAAAATTCAACAATACCCACGCAACATATTACTCTAAAACCCCTGAACAGATTTCTACTTTGTTGTTGTTGATTTAATAAAGGGCTAAAGGGATTGTTACTCCTCTCAGAAGACCTACGGGCTAGAAGCCTGTTCAAATCGGTCGTAATTTATGCGTTACCCTTTGAGATGGGAATAATAATTAATAGATGTCGACTTTAATTGTTTCATACGAGCCCACACAGTAAAACCCTAAATTATTTTGACTGGCGACCGCTTTATTTAGCGTTTCATTTTTCGTGGAAAACGACGCTGCTTAGCATTTTAATGTATTAAAAAAAGGGTTAAGATTCCCGAAATTACGTCCGCGCGACCTCGCTCCCGCTTCTCCCGCCATAAATAATCGTCGTAAATCTACCCACGTGCCCCGCCTTATCTCCTATCAACACATTTTCGGAAGTTTATGATGTACGATAGAGGCGTTTTAACGATGTAAGAAGCCAGTACAGTGCAATATGTGCGGCTGAATAAAACACCGCACAAAAGAACTCGCTTTATAGACCTATCCAATAGCACCCAATTTTATGTAGATGGTTGTTAACTTTTTATCCTCCAAGTTTTCACACGAGCCAAGCGGCTTAAGTTCTAGATTGAGTACAAACTTTATTATGTTGGGTAAAGCACCACTTTTGTACTCTTTTGCAATTCAATAATAAACTTTGTAAAAAATCCATTGCTAGTAAATTAGAATAATGGAACTGTTTAAGTTTTCTATAATTTTTATATTCTAGTAATGTAAAATTGGTGTATGATTTTCATCGATTTGTTGCTGTTGTAAAATGTTTTGTTAGTCCTCAAAGTTTTCGGAACAATATCAAACAACGACCTAGTTTAGTTGGAAGTTGATCCCTGATTTTGTATAGTTTGCTGCATTAAACTCAAATTAGGGTGAACCGCACATTAATCGTTAAATATTACTAATAATATTCTGACAGGAATTCATGTGACCAACTATTAACTAATACTAACTAACAAATATTGTATTTGAGAGTTGAATTTACCCATATTTTTAACGTGTTACATAAGTGTTACTACGTAATTTGCCACTTTTACCACAATGTTAAATAATTATTCAATATAGGTAATAATATTTAATAAGTAACTATAATATTTCAAATTCAAATGCATTCTCTATAATTTTCATTCTATTTTGCTCAATTCTGCACCGTCTATCTCATCTAAAGTACGTTAAAAGATAAGTATTAAATTAAACTACTTATATTGTCTAGAATTCGTAGCAGTCCAAAAGGAGAGAAGTTACAGAATACTCGTGCATCCGACTTTAATTACATTTGCTTCAAGTTACAGAGTAAATTTAATGTGAACCTATTCGTAAGCTTTTCAATATTACATTTTTATAAGGTAGAGCCATTGGTCTATCCATACTAATATTATAAATGCGAAAGTGTGTCTGTCTGTCTGTCTGTTACCTCTTCACGCCCAAACCGCTGAACCGATTTTGCTGAAATTTGGTATGGAGATACTTTGAGTCACGGCAAAGGACATAGGATACTTTTTATCCCGGAAAAATGTACGGTTCCCGCGCGATAAATAATTTTTGGCGCAACGAAGTTGCGGGCGTCATCTAGTTCTTTTATAATTGTGGCCTGCTAGAACATTCTCTATCAGGCCACAATTAGAAAAGATTGTGATGGCTACAAAATTAATAAATGAGTGTAAATAAGTATCGATTCTCTAGGCACAATTATAAAAAAAATATTATGGCTACAAAATTAATAAAAAGGTGTTTGTGAATAAGTTATACAAATAATATTGAAGCTTATGTAGACTATATAGACATTCTCTTGAAATATGCACGATGCAATATTCGAGTGATGAATATCGTTGCACACGACGAGAAATTTCAGCCTGTAACCGAGGTAACTTGTAGAATCAGATTTTCATATAGATGGTTCAATCTATACTAGAGCAAGGTACTGTTGAAACTACACCTACGTGTTCTAGCAATCAGCGGCGGCCTTACCCATTGCAAGGGCCCGGGCAGCAGGTCTTTGCGAGGCCCTTTGTCCTACGGGAAAGTACCTATGTCCTATATGATGCAAAAATACGTCTGGTTGTTCGGTAGTTAATTAAGAATCAAAATGAAAAGTTTTATTAAATGAAATGAAACTCCGTTGCGCCAAAACTAGCATATCGCACGAAAACCGTATACTTTTCCGGAATTTAAAATAAATAGTATTCTATGTCCTTTTCCGGGACTCAAAGTATCTCTATGCCAAATTTCAGCAAAATCGGTTCAGCGGTTAGGGCGTGAAGAGGTAACAGACAAATAGACGGACATACTGACAAACAGACACACTTTCGCATTTCATTTTCATATGGAGGTATAATATCTATACTAATATTATAATATTAGTATAGATATTATACCTCCATATAATTAGGAAAATCTGTTTTACAAGTTTGCTTGACGCGAGGCCCCTGCAAGAGCGAGGTCCCGTGCGAGTGCCCTGTTTGCCACCCCTTAAGGCCGCCACTGCTAGCAATTTCCACGCGTGAATCGAACGTGACCGCTTCCGGAACAGATATCTGAGAGCTAATCCTACACCTCTGGCCAACCGATATAGATTCGATTATAATCATACAACTATTGATTAGTTATTTCACCCGAGATTGCTTTGTCTAAGTAATATCTGCAGCCAAATTGCTTATTAGCGTGACATATTATTAACTAGATTATGCCCGCATCTCCGTTGCGCCAAAATTAGTTTATCGCGCGGGAACCGTTCATTTCCGGGATAAAAAGTATCCTATGCCCTTTCCCGGGACTCAAGGCTTCATGCCAAATTTCAGCAAAATCGGTTCAGTGGTTTGTGCGGGACGAGGTAACAGACAGACAGACAGACTTTCACATTTATAATAATATTAAGTAGTATGGATTCATACTGACATTTAACATAAAATGTATGCCTCGTTTCACCGATTGAACTTTACTTATTTTGAAATAATCTGAAAAGTTTTGAATCAGTTTTATGAATTATCAACAAGCATACGTTTTAACGAATAAACAAAAAACGAGGATATATACAATGGAATGCCGGTCGTAGTAAAAAAAAGTAAAAACATTTTCATTAAATGCCTAGCGTACACTGTACAAAAATGTTTTTTAAAAGGTCACGTCCTGCGAGTAAACGTCGTTACACGCAGCTGAATATAATAATTGAATCATGCAGATGTAAGCTTACTGTATGTAACGCTGTTACACTTAGGCCCACTTGTGTCTGGCTTCAAGTAAATCCTTGATCACATTTCGACTTATCCCATTCTCCGTATACAAAAACAGGATTAGAATAAGTCTGAAATAGGGTATGGCATACATGATTTTTTCCATAAAACATAAAACACAATGATCAGTAGACAGAAAAACGCATTTTAGTAACTATAATATCCATACCAATATTTTACATGTGATAGTGTGTCTGTCTATTACTATTTTGCTAAAATTTGGTATAGAGATAGGTACTTTGGGTCCTGGGAAAGGACACAGGATACTTTTAATCCCGCGCGATGTACGGTTCGAATTCCATTATTATATACAATTATACAAGGCGTTAACCATCATTGGCGTTAACTAGTTATTAATTAAACAGTTTCAAAATTAAGAATTTAGAATAAATATATTTAAGTTATCACCAACAAACCTAAAATCATTTTTATTAATAAAAAAAGAGAATTAAAACAAGCAAATTAATTGGAACGTGAAATTATTTATGTAAAGATTTTTTCATTAAAATATGTCGTCTTAAATTCAAATACTCAATCACTGCCATCGATCCCGAGCGGACTTGCAAGAAAAGCTACGAGTAGTAATGAAAAATAATACTCTTGAGATTAATAACTGGAGATTGAGGGCTCGATGACATAAAATGTTATATTCAATAAAGATTAAAACTTGTAACGAAGAATAAAAAAAATGTTATTATTTAGAAAACGCAATCCATTTAATCTATCTCTGCTCATGTTACAGATGAAGAATGGAGAATCTGTGAAAAATTTGTGAATAGCCTATTCGGCACTTTATCAGAAAGTGGTGAAACAGGCCCTAAAACTTGTGATGAAGAAACAAAAAAATACATATTATTTAGAAAACGCAACTCAATTAATATATACCTGCTAATATAATGAAGGCGAAAGTATGCCTATCCGTCAGTCTGTTACATTTAAGTCCCTAAACAAGATCCTTTAACTCCCGGGAAAGGACATCTTAGTATCTAAGAAAAATGTACGGTTCTCGTACAATAAATTAATTCTGGCACAAGGGAGTAGCGGCCGTCACCTAGTTCCAAATATAAATTAAGACAAATCTAACGATACCTCAAACGTGAAAATCCGTTTAGCGGTTCTGAAGATGCAAGGTAAGGAAGAATATTACAAACACACAAGATACGCGCTAAACACATAACCCTCCCGGCAGTCGGGTAAATGAACGACTGTATATAACAGTAAAAGGAGAAAACTGGGCAAAGAAAGGGAAATGAGAAACTGACTGAACTGACTTCAACAATAGCTGATTACTGTGCAAACTTTGTTGAATTGCACTGCGCAGTGCACTAGTGACTAGATAAACTGAGCCTCTAGCCAACACGTGTTCTTTATAGCTTATTTATAGAATCGACGGTCAAAATATCATACATGTCGGAGAATAATATTGGAACGTCAAAACCTAACGGTTTTGGGTGTATTCAGTTACTCAATTGGCTTATAGACTATGATTGACAGCTGTCAAATTGAACTTGACAAACGGGAGATGTCATCTGTCAGGCTGGCATCGATCAGTGATGAGGCACTCTTGACGTGAGCGCAGGAGAGGACGGACGGTGGCCAATAGGGATGATGACAAGGTCAAAGATTAGCGACTTTTGTTACTAAAATAAAGAAAGCACGGTAAAAAATAAGCGTTACCAAAATTTCAGCTCGATAGCATTTGTATTATTTTTGTTAGGCGCCTTCAAAGTTGGACAATCAAGTCGATTTTTTTTTCAATTAAATTTCTTAATATTTGTATACCATTCGATAAGTTATGCAATTAAAAGCAGCTTTTGGTATGAAACCACTTTCATAAACACAATATTTAATATACCTATCGAACAAAGTTCTCTCCCGATCCGTACAAACTAAGAAAGACTGACGTCAGTCTTTCGTAGCACTTTGTATGGAGCGTTTCGGACAGGTCTATTTTATGAGATGTTTGAATTGTTCATATCTTGGTGAATTTTTAAGCCATGAGAGTCATTCTTTCAGCAATGTTTCTATTTTTTAAGGGTCTTTCAATTACCAATAAGAAAAAAAATTAGTCATCAAGCCTATTGGAGTCTGATCTCGCCGCGTTCCTAATAGTAGGGGAGGTAGTGCTAGCGTATGCAAAGCCATTTCATACCGACCAAATTTTTGTCCAGCGGTAGCTTAATATTTATCAATCAATATAATCAGCATCAGTCGCCGCACCCGTGGTGGAATGTTAACTGAGAGTATTTCAAAGTTGTAAAAAAAATAGTTGCGAAAAGTGATTTTATACCGAATGAAACTTTGATAGATGATTATTGAGGTCATGTTTAACCAAAAATCACCGTCAGCCGTATTGCAGACGGGGGATTCAAAGTCAGTCACATTAATGAACATGTAAAAAAATTTTGAATATAAAGTCATTTTATACCGTACAAAATTCATACAGGTGAATGTTTCTACTTTGTAAATAATAAATAAAACCGTCAGTCGCTAATACGATGGTGGAAAAACCGTCAGCCAGCGATATAAGTTATGACCAATATAGCCCTACTTCGCGCTCAATGTATCCTAGGGCGTCGCGTAGACGACATTTCCACCTGCAAACATTCAGCTGACGGCGATTTTCGTTTGAATTAACCATAAAATTATCTCACATAGGAATTTTAAGTAATTAATTTGATAGTCAATACTTGCGAAGAAGAATTATATACATTTTACTTTAAAAGCGCCATCTGTTGTTATATACTAAAACTAAAATAACACCTACCCAACCTAAACGTGTATAATCTAGATACGAACCTTTATTGGCTGCGAATTGGGATCGTTTTAATGTCAATTTAATACGATTCCCAACATCAACTTTGAGATGCTCTCAATTTTTATTCCACCCATTATGAAGTGGCTGACGATCAAAGCTGTTATATATTAGTGCAATACTATTATTGTAACGATTTTCGCTTGGTATGAAATTACTTTTTTAACTGAGCGCGACCTCCCCTACTATAATATTTAATCCGTTTGCATCCGTGCCCAGTGTGAATGTTTAAAAGTGATTCTTAGTTTATTAATCATTGCTAAATTCGTACTTTCAATTCGGCCTATTACTTCGTGAATCTAAGATGGATGAAGAATGTAGAAGCCCACGTTTCCCCGATCTTATATTATATAAAAATTGATTTTCAAATGTGTTAGTCGCGCTAAAACTCGAAAACGGCTGAACGGATTGGGCTGAATTTAGTCTTAAAATATTCGTAGAAGTCCAGGGAAGGTTTTAAAGTGACCTGTGACACGAAGTTCACCGGGACAGCTAGTATAGAATAAAAAAGATGAGTCTAATATCCAGTTCATATTATCAAACAATTATGGTAATTTCATACATTTTTGATTGTCGATTCTTTATAGAAGCGATAAAGAAAACATGTTGGCTAGGAAGCTCTGTAGCGCTACGAAGCCGCTACGTGTGCTACGAGGCGTCTACGAGTGCTACGAACTTCTACGGCGCTACGGACCGTATCTTCCGATACAATTTTTTTCTCTCCAGTTATTTTCTAATATAACATTTTATAATATTTATAAGACATGAGTGGATGAAGACAGTAACTAACATTTTACAACATAAGAACTCTTATTACTTTTATTTTTTTGATTACTAATTTTTCCCTTAGACTTCGACCAAACAAGCGAACAAACATTTTAAGTTTAAAGCTATTTGTCATCTTAGTAGCTAATAATTATAATAGGTATATAATATTTTTTTTCCATTCATGCAAAAAACGACAAATTTCAAATTGCTAGTTACCCACTTCATGCACTCATATCTTCAATTATGATATTTATTTATTAAAATCTTTAATGTACACAAGAAAAATACATAAAGATACAATTAACACGGAAAGATGACACAAAGGAACTGCTTATTTCTAAAAGAAATCTCTTACAGAAGCCATGGGCGCCGGCAGAAATAATTTCCAAGGGGTGCAGATTTGTGTTTTCTCTCTTTTCTTTTCTTTTTACGAAGAACAGTGAATGTCTATTTACGTCAACAGAATACTTTTAGGTCCGAAACATTACGAACTATCTTTGTACGGCATGGTGATAAGGTTACAAAATGTTTCATGTTCTTGTTGATGCCGAATTTCCCAAGGGGTGCAAGTGCACCACCTGGCACCCTTCTGCCGGCGCCCATGACAGCAGCTCCATAATATACATTGTACATCTTATAATAATAATTATATATGTCGCAGGCGAATTGTATAATCCACGGTATTAAATTACGGCTGGCTGTTTTAAAAAACAGCCAGCCGTAATGTAAAACAGCCGGCATGTCGCGGCCTGCGACATATAATATAATGTACATGTACAAATTATACATTTTCATTACAGTTTCATTTTATTCAAGATGCTTCCGGCGGCGATTTAAAATTGATTTCCTCATTTCGAAAACAGCTTGCTTATAAAGAAACAGTTTATTTTTCGGGAAAATTTACATTGTTATATAAAAATTGAGTCAAATACAACAGATTTTGCTACTGCAATAAATTGATTATACACCTAACGTAATATTACGTAGCTTCCTGATTAAATATTCATATCAAGAGGTATCGGCGTGCCCAAACATTATTACAGTTTTTATGCAGACGGTTCATACATCAGCGGCTTTACCTGACTGATAATAAATTATTCGCGACTACCATCCATTTAAAATAAGACTACCCAATCGACAGATTGATTTATGGGAGGTTAATATCGACTAATAAAAAGTTCGCCGCGCCAGAATAATGAAAACATAATTGAATTTACTTTGAACATGTTGTGTTTAGCGCAAATAGTTTTTTTTTTTCAGAATATTGTGCCGACATTTCGTTTTTTTACGACAAAGTAAGTGGTATAAAATTATCTATAGAGTTTGACCGGCAGATTCGTTCAAGAAAATTAATGAGCTAGAACCGCACGTTTTGTCGTGTGATTTTTCTCTCGTCTAGATATGTTTGTCATCAAACTACTTCTATGCCAAATTCCAACAAAAGCTTTAGCGTTTTTATTAGTTAACGGTTTACTAGTTTAACTGGTAATGGCAGGTTTTTCTTCAGAGAGAAGCCCTAGTCCTTATAATAGATTAAGACTTGGAAAAATATATTTTGAAATGTAAGTGTTAGAACTGCGGCCTGTTCTATAAAATAAAAAATACAATAAAATTATAAAACTAAATAGCTCTAAATATTCATTGGTTAATATTAAGCGAAATAGAATGCAAATTTAATGCTGTAAGCGGGTTTATGACGTGGTTTCAACGTGAAACCGCTCTTGAAGTTGCAACAAACATTTATTATTCATTGTAATCTTGACAGAGATTTGTTGAGCCAACTTCAGACGATTAAAATGTACGAACATTTCATTTTGTTAAGATTACTTCTTACTAATTGTTATGATATAAAATCGAGTGTTTTAGTAAGAAGTTTATTAGTTTCAATAAACGCTATTAAAACACGTGAATTTGAGTGTTTTAACTACTTGAAATACTCAACTGTAAATGGATATCTTATATCTTTAAACGAGCAATTCTTTCATATTTGAATCCTGGAATCGGCGCCAACGATTTTCATGAAATTATGTATATAGGGGGTTTCGGGGGCGATAAATCGATCTAGCTAGGAATCATTTTTAGAAAATGTCATTTTATTCGTGTTTTATCGAATACCGAGCAAAGTTCGGTCAAATAGCTATTTCAGCGTGGAAGACAATGAAACGAACACATTTGTAGAATGTTACATATTAAATTGAAGACATCACACAGACAACATCAGTAGATGAACGGTATAACTAACAATTTAAAATACTGGCGATTTTTGCATAAATAAAGGATTTGGGACCAGAAAAATGATTTTAAATAAAAATGTGGATTCTATGTATACCTAGATATTATATTAGCTAGCTGATGACGAGTTAGGTATGATAAGTTAAGTACAAGATTTGTTCAAATTATAAGGGAAAAAATGAGTAATTATAGCTCTTATATTATTATGTTGTAAAAAGTTATTTACTCACTTCACCCAGTCACTTCAATTCATTTATTTGGTCTAAAAGTGTAATACAGTAGGTGGTAATGAGGTTTTTATGGTCTAACACTTTTAGCTCTATTATAAATTAGCATGCAAATCTAATATAGGTATATAAATCTCCTGTCACGATGTTTGTCCGCGATGGATTCCTAAACTACTTAATCGATTTTAATGTTGTTTTTTTTAAATGTGTGCTTTTTTCCAACTTGAGAGATAGGATAGCTTAGATCTTTAATTATAGTCGCAATTTTATTTTATTGCATATTATTTGTCAAAAAAGAGCGACCATTGTTTATGCGACGCGGGTCACAGGATAGGGGATAGCGATGGTCGTTGCCAGGGTGACATACTTATTGAAGTGAAAACTTCTTTAGCGGCGTTGAGCACTTTTGTTGGATGGGTAAAAACTGTAAAACTCGCGTCAGATTTTCGTGTTGATCGAAAAACCATAGAAAAAGCGTAAGACGGTTGGAGAGTAGGTAGTGTTTTGTGTCGAACTCGAACTCGAACTCGATCGAAATGTACAGTCGGGGAAATGAGTTGTTTAGCAGAAATGTACAGTCGGGGAAAATTGTGCTAAGCAGAAATGTATAGTCGGGAAAATGAGTTGTTTAGCAGAAATGTACAGTCGGGGAAAATTATGCTAAGCAGAAATGTACAGTTGGGGAAATGAGTTGTTTAGCAGAAATGTACAGTCGGGGGAAATTGTGCTAAGCAGAAATGTACAGTTGGGGAAATGAGTTGTTTAGCAGAAATTTACAGTCGGGGAAATGAGTTCTTTAGCAGATTAAGGCCGTGTTTCCACCTGCAAGACAACTGTCGCGAGAAGTGTCTGACAGTCTGTCCGACAGCTGCAGCTTTTTTTTCGATTGTCGATATTTTTAATCGATGGAAGGGTTTCGATTAATTAATTAAAACGATCGTTTTTTTTATATATTTTTTTTAATCGATTTTCATAAAAAATGGGTTAAAAAAATAATGCACAACGTTAATAATCAAGTTTTCAGTTTTCACTTGATTATTAACGTTGTATGCCGGCACTCCCGGAGTGCAACCCGTCTTTTTTTTGTCACTTTATATAACATACTTTATATAATATGGCAAAGAAACGTTTGCCGGGACAGCTAGTATACAATATATAAAAATTTAAATTGACTCTAAATAGTTTAAAGTCTTCGATTAATTAATTAAACAGTGATGTAGGCATAAAAGTGTAAAGCAAATAACGAATTATAATTATCTATAAGCATTCAATTAAAACTTATTAATTTTCTGTTAGACAGACGGCTAAATTAGAACAGAACCTTTATTTTGTAGCTAAACTCAATTATTATCAGCAAAGACTCCTACGCGAGTTACTTACTTACTCCATTTTCCGTCATGATTCTTTGATACATACTTTATTCTGACATAGTCATGATGGAAGGTGTAGTTCGAAGGTGGTCACAGGAGACATTAACCTCGCAGCCCAAATAGCCAGGTCACCGATCATCATCATCATCAGCCTAT
Source organism: Polyommatus icarus (assembly GCA_937595015.1). Classification (NCBI taxonomy): domain Eukaryota; kingdom Metazoa; phylum Arthropoda; class Insecta; order Lepidoptera; family Lycaenidae; genus Polyommatus; species Polyommatus icarus. The sequence goes on along the minus strand of OW569332.1, from coordinate 11,704,956 downwards.
TGTCGTCCACTGCTGAAGTCTAAGTCATAACTATGTGCAATTCCGTTGTTTAGTTTTATTTCGACATAGGTACAAAACTGCTTTAATATTTTATAGCCCTCTCCCCCCTCCGTGACACCACTTCAAAATCTAATAAGCTGCCCTCAAAATTCCCACTTTACCACTGCTCTTTCAAAAATTTCAGGCTGCGAGTTTGCACGATAATGATGATTACACTCGGTATGTTCTAGATTCTAGAAAGAATCTCCTTTTCGCGTTCTACATTATTCATGCTCCTGCAGTGTAATCAACACAAATGGCCGCCGCAGCAAACAGCTGACTTACCAACACAAGCAACAAAGTGAGAAAACACAAATAGATAATGACATACAGATATACTGAGACTTCTTTCTAAATATTTACTCGCTACATAAATATTTATACGCTACTTTCAGTGTATGACTGATATGATTTTTATGTATTTTTGTATATTTATTGCTAGCTGAAGATTTTCTACGCCTTATAGCAGTGGTCCCCAACCTTTTTTTCAAACGGACCACAAACATGTTTTGGCCTTAATGTCGCGGACCGCAACAAAATTTTTTTAGAGTTAAAAAATAACATTCTTTAAAATTAATGATTAAAAGTGGAGCAAATGTCACGACTTTCACGACGACTTCACATTATTTTGTCGGTGGGCGTGAATTTCAAAATGGTTAAACATCACGCGGGCCATAGATAAAGTCCCGGCAGGCCGCGGGTTGGGGATAGCTGCCTTAAAGGTTAAAGTGTCTATTTTGACTTACTATGCTTTGGCACTCTTTAGAGTTTAGTGCCTTAACAGCTGGAACGGCTGCATTGAAACTTAGACGTTATTAGCTTTCTAATATCAAATTCGTTCGTGAGAGTATTTCGTATGAGCAACATCCACCAAGTTATCGCTTTCTAGTTCGAAAGGTTTTGCGTTTGCAATATCAGACCATTATAAATGTGAGCGAAACGACCGCAGATAGACCGAAAAATATTAGTATTTAATATTCATAATTAGGCCCCTTACACACTGTGACTTTTATCAGCGATGCAGTCGCGATGCTGTCACGACTCACGATGCAGCATCGATGCAGTCGCAAATAGTCCACCTTTACACACTTGCACTACTTTAAGCATCGATACAGTCGCGATGCTATCGCGATACAGTAGCGATGCTATCGCGATGCAGAAGCAAAATCAATGCAAAAATCTGTTCATTGCTGGTATCGCGTGAGTGTATGGATGCTAACGCGCAACTGTATCGATACTAACGCGCGACAGCATCGATGCAAAAATTGCTGGTGTCGCAGGAACGCGCGACTGCATCGCTGTTAAGAGTCGCAGTCTGTAAGGGGCCTTAGTGTGCGTGAGCGCTGATGCTTGACGCTTGCCTGCTCGATGGAACTTTGTCGATATAACGTCAAAGTAGTTGGATTTTTAATACATGGTTATTTCCAAACATAATCCGTACTTCTGTACTAATATCATAAATGCGAAAGTGTGTCTGTCTGTATGTTACCTCTACACGCCAAAACCGCTGAACTGATTTTTCTTAAATTCTACATAGATACTTTGAGTCCCGGGAAAGGACACAGGTGCATTTTGCCTTGGAAAAATGTACGGTTCCCGAGCGATATACTAATTTTGGCGCAATGGAGTTGCGGGGGTAATCCACTAACTAATAAGCATTTCTTCCACGCTTGTCGTAAATATTGCATTTTAATTAAATCCGACTTCGAGTTATACAAGCCATAAAACTCATGTCAATGTTTGGCTCAAACAAACTCTAATTCTTTACATAATCGGAATAAATGAGTTTAGGCTAAGCATCACATGAGTTTTAGGTCAAACCGATTAAAGTTGTTAACCTAATAGAAACTTAGTTAATTTGTAACGGATGCACGAGTAGAGTCGAGGCGTTAGGAAACGTGATTGTTCAGATGAGGCTATACAACCTCGTGTTTGGTCCACAAATAACAAATAGAAGAGTGACTAGGATTCTATTTCGATGGCCTAGGTACTGCTAGGTAGTAGAAGTAATAACAATAATAATTACTTGAAAAATATGCAAAGACGATAGTACTTAGTAGATACAATAAGATGCATGGTTTATTAAAGAAAACTAGTAACTAGCTTAAAGTCGAGCTTTGTGAGGGCTCGCGTCGTCACATTAACCTTGACTGACTGATGATCATAACACATCTACATATAAAAAAACCTTGACTGATTGATAATACACAATACTGATTGATAACACATCTACATGTAAATATAAATTACTATGTTAAAGCACAAATTAAATAGGCGTGGTCGTTTTTCCGTAAAGTGTACCACAAAATGTAAAGGTTGTGGGAAATACTAGGGCTCGCTTTGCTCGACCTGATAATAATAATAATTGACGACTTTGAAAGTGGGAAACATAACATGGCTTGTCATGGATATTTCTTTAAAATTTTAATAAAGAAAGTCAAACTGTTTCCCTTGGTATAACATTTCAAGGACATAAAACATGCACCTAGAGCCAGATATTGAACTAAATATCTAACTAGTAGACTGTTGCAAAATAGGGTCTCGGTAAAGCCGGATCGAGTGATCCAAGTAGTTAGCAAGTAGTCATATTAAGTGCGTGAGATTTGAGAATAAAATGTAACAGAACAAAAACATATTGTGATCCGTGCTAGTTTTAGGCTTAGGCCAAACCACGCGACTGGAACTTGTCAAATATGTGTTTTGTATTGACGCTCCCGCTTCGCAGTCGCGTGGTCGCGTAGGTTTGTGCTAAGCGTTAGGAAAAGAAAAGTAGACTATTATATCTGTTGGAAATTCAAAAGGCAGCAAACAAACAAACCTAACAGCTGTAAAAACGCAGTGAAAATACACACATACAACTGCATTCTTAAAAAAGATTTTTAATATAAAAAAGTAATATTCTCGTGTCATAAGGGGCGATGCATATTTAACTAAAAGAACGCAGTCCAAAGCGATTTCCGGAACTGATGGCTCGGAGTCAGTTCTTTGAGAGTGAGGCTCCTCATATATTTAATGGCACTCGACACTCGCGCCCCTCACGGAAACTATGTTGATTGGATTGCGGTCAGATATTCCACTGCGCAATGGAATATAGAATTTATTTTTAACAAAATGGATAAATCAAAGCTCAAAGCACATTTTTTAATCACTTTTATTTGTTCAGTCACACGTCGAATTCCTGTTTGATGTTACAAATTTTATATTTTTATATCGTATACGACTTAAATTAAGTTTATTTTAATTTCAATGAATTTTTAAATCAACAATTTTACGTTAATTAATGAAATATCTAATGAATATGAAATTATAAAATTAGAATTTTGAATACCCATTACGAAAATCGGAATTCGTAACTTTTATTACGGTCATAATAATTTAATGGTATAATTTTATTAGAACTCCTATTTCTGAGTAACCTCTGGTAGTGTATGGTAATGATAGGAGAATTATTGTTTATCAGTGAGCTTATTGTTTAACCGAGGGAAGCAAACGGCATTAGTAAACAGCAATTTCGCTAACTCCGTTTCGCGTAGTGTTATTAACTTTGGAACTGACAATATGGAATTTCGGGATTCGGCCTTTCAATTAGAGTCAACATTGTTATAGTTGATAATGCGGGAGCTCTATTGTCTATGCTCTTCGTTACGTGTCATTCATAGATAACTGTAGGTTACTAATTTACAACAATTTAAATACGAAACCTAGCATAAAACGCAAAACTGCCTGTATAAATTATGCTAAACAGAATGCAAAAACTAGCCGTGTCACCGACAACGGTTTTACGGCTTTATAGCTTTTAGAATAAACTTGGTAGGCAAGAAGTAAATGTACCTAAAATAATTATAATGGACGCTGTTAAGCAATTACCTTTTATGTATCATCGCATAAAAATTACGTGTTGAGTTATGAATGCAGTCATGGTCTTTAGATAGAACAAGACATGGATGTTTTATAACTGAACAAAAAATATTTGGGCTAATACACATAATATGCTTAACAGCGACCATATTATATATAAATAATAATAATAATAATTTGGGACTCTACTAAAACCTACCTCTACGTAAAGCAGGTACGCTACGAAGGCGACTAATATTTCTCGCTCAACTTGTAATCTTGGAATTCTCAGCGAGCAGACAAGCGGTAAATTGTGCAAAAATGTGGATGTGGCTTCAGCAGGGCGGTATTTGCGAGGTTTTCTAAGGCTGCCTTCACATTACGTCGCAAGCATTGCGGCAGCCGCGCTGCAGCCGCGCGAATACAAATGTAAGTCGCGCGGCTGCCGCGCGACTGTCATTTAAGTATGAAAGTCGCTCTAAGAACTTCAAATATTAGAAAGAGTATGCGAGGCGGAACGATCGAATCGAATCGATCGGATCGTTAAGGGCCTTCTACTTCCTAAATTAGCAGGTCGATTTCTGTCAGTGCGAATATCGACGTAAATGACATTAAAATAACATTCATAACAGCGCGCCTTGTACGGTGGCGGTTACGACGCTCGCCGCGTCCATGATAGGGCGAAATAGGAGAAAAACCCTTTTTAAGGCTTAAAATTAATACATATTTCAAAAAAGTAAAAAAAACCAAATTATTTACTTATGTATTGCAAAGCAGTAGATATTTTTTATATATTCTTTTGATAAATAATGAAGGAGTAAAGTGGTTTCATTCAACGATTTGGAGGTGATTTGGTCTTTATTTCGTTATTATGTGATACCGATAGAAAAAATATGCCAAAACCAAATTACGTATCATATCATATATATTACTAATTATTTTTTTCAGATATAATTTCTCTGTTAATGCCGATAAAAAATGATTTCATCTGCACGCTTTTTTCGAAAGAGCAGCCTTAGGTAATGTAAACACCATATCCAATAATATCAATATGCGACGAGTGGAACACTTTACTACGTGTTGATTCCATCAATCGCTGTGATTGCATCGATGTCTACGGATTTATAGCTGGAAATAATATCCGTGATATATTATTTGTCTCCGACGCAGACAAATGGCGATAGAAAAATGCTTATTGCTCGTTATAACGTGATTTATACAGCCAAACCCTCGCAATTTGTCTATTTATCCCTGTAATATCGAAATATTTAAGACAAGTTGTTGGCTGCGACTTTATTTTTTAGTATGGTTATTTTCTTTCGTGATTCATAATACTTAGAATTGTTTTCCTTGAGCAGTTTACATAATAATCATAGGGAAAAGACAAAGTAAGAATGTTAATATAATTATAAATAGTGAGCTCTTAGATCATAGTAGGACATTTATTGTAAATTTATTGTAACTATAGTCATTGTCTATTCTAAATATCTTAATACTCAAAGCAATGTTTTTTAAACTTGTCGCGACCCCCTGGTTAATGAATATTGAATTTAAAGAAAAGGATTTTTTATTATTTTGATAACATAATTTTATTTGCGTACCAGCCCCTGGTCGCATCATAAAAAAAAGTGTGTCAGCTCCGACGCACGACTGGAGTTTACTCCTTATGTACGAGTATCTAACCATACGCAAAAAGAGTTTATACAACTGAAAAAAGATTAATATCATATGAAATCAGATGTTCCGGAAATATTATCTACACTACACCCCTTCCTGCCATAGTTATTTCAAAATACTTTTAGTTCACTTTAGCCAGTATAATGATAAAAATTATAACTTCACAATAACAATATTAATTATTGATATATTTATAACAAAAAAAAGCAAAAAAATATATTAATATAATTATATAATAATATAATATTCCGATATCCGATGATTCCAAAAATGTGACACATTTTTCGTTACATGTTTAATAGGTTTTACCCCTCGGATTTATCTCATACCGGGCGCCTTATATAATTATGAAAATCGATTCTTAAGGAGTAAACTCCAAAAAAGTTGAAAAACACTGGAGATACGGCAGGTATAACAAAGTAATTACTTTTTTTCGATCAATTACTGAACAAGCGCTTGAAGCCAAGAAATTAATAATAATACACACCTTCATAAATATTTATAATACCAATCTTAGCGGTACGAAAAGAAAACTCCATTTTCGAAACATTAGTGGAGAATAATCGACAGTCATTTAATAAAATTAAGCGTGGCCTCAATAAACACTAAAAGCATTTGAGTTAGAAGTTTCGTGAACCATTTGTGAAGTTTATTTTTAAAGCAGTATCGGTAGTCATTTGTCTTGTCTTAAAATCCGGGCAACTTTCGTGACGACTGACTTCTGCCATAAACAAAAGTAGTAAAATATATGGATATCAATCTAGAAACTCTACCAGAAACAGAATAGTTTTATTTATTAGAGTCAATAAACAGTAATCAAAGTACAATATTCCTTAAAAGAATTATAAAAATCAATCTTATTAACTATAATATGGTATCAACAACGTTTTTAACTACAAAATACTATAACTTTTTTTTAAAGACTAAACCCTACCAGTAATCAAATATTGAATGTTGTAGTGACAGAACTCTATACGAATTTTGTCTGTTATCTCTTTTCGCGAGAACGAAAGTTCTGTACATTATTTCTAGCGAAAACAAAAATCTGGCAGAAATTTAGTAACGAGTTGGGTTAGTTAATATTAGTTGCTCATATTATTGAGACGTAACCTACGAATAATAAAAACTAAGGAAGAGTAACTCCATCAAAAAAAGTGCACCAAAAGGCTACAAAATGTGACCCGAATACATGCACATTTATGCATGTGTTCGGTACACATTTTTCGTGTATATATATTCGAGTGACATTCAACCAGGTTGACATGATAATTATTATTGTCAACGGCTTTGTTTCATAACTTTGACAATGACAATAACCGCGCAGGCTGTCGTTCGGCGCGCAATATTATGATACGTTACCTGGGATACAACCTTGGCGAAAATCTGAATTGTCATAATTTAGTTTGCAAAAAGGTGCCAAATTTAAAACGGTTGAAGTATGGGAGTTATGTTTCCTTAGTTTTTATTATTCGTAGGACGTAACTCTATCAGACATAGCCCCTGCCCTAGAGAAGACATCTATCATAAACTTAAGGATTCCTGCGATATAACATGACAATTGTAAATCCGCCACTCAGCGACAGTAGACAAGTTCGAGAGTCCTGTAGGTACAATAAATGAATGTCGCATGTTCGATAGTCGTCCTGGGACTTACTGCGGTTATATTTTGTATTTTTCATTACACTGAAAAGCGTGTTTTAAACATTATTATTTAATGATTAATAATAATGTTTGTCGTCATCGATTTTGTGGTTGATTGATGATTGTATTTAATATAATATTGTAATAAATTATAGATATTGTTGTTAGTAGATACTGAAATAACATTGTTGTTAATAGTGACTGTGTTAACGTTGTTAAAAATTCCCAATTAAAAGTTAATTTAAAATGTATTTTTATATATTTGTCGGTTAACATCATACTATCCAAATTTATTTTATAGTGCAATAAATAAGTTAAATTTGAATACGCATAGTACTTTGTGTTTCTTCAAATAATTATTTATTTTATGAATATTCATTTTCGAGGTGTTATTAAATTTTCGAATCTTAACACTCGTAGTGTTTATTAACTCCGCCAATTTGCGAATTTAAAATTAAAATATTATTAAGATATGTAAATTGGCTTCATTTCAGTGTTATAACAATGAGTTTTTACGTACTCACGTAAATCATATAAGAGTTATAACTTATAAGATATTTAAAGGTTTTTTTAAATGATACTTTATGTTGTTTATGTCTCAGTTTCCGGAAAAGCCTTTCCTTTTGTGGTTTTCTCTAAAAGGTTTTCTACAAACTTAAAAAACCTGAAATACTTTATACACTTTAATTTACTAATTTTACATGTTTCTAATATGAGCCATACTTTCAGACTAATATATTGACGTCTTACATTGTCACTGGTTATGTTTCTTAAATACAAAAGAGGTCGACCGAACACCTTTTATTCATATAACTTTAGGATACACAGTTATCTTTTAGTCACCTAGGCAGATGTGTAGATGCTTTAACAGTTTATTATTTATTGAGATTTGAGAAGCTACCGCAATTTTTTACGTGGTTGTGTGAAATAGCATATTAAAAATATTATTAATCGTGTATTGGGCACATCCAAGCGATATTTATTTGTTCAGCTCATTCGATTCGTTCGCTCACTACATACCTCATACATATCAGTGTTTATTTTCCTATGCCGTAGATGAACATTTGGGCCCCATCGATATCGTCAATATCGAAAAAACCCGTGAGATCATCGAGCGATATCGGCGACGTCCCTGCGGAAATTATACAAAGCCATGTGAGACAAACTTTAATTGCGTAGGGACACACGAACAGTATGAAATTATTTCCGGGCCCCAGTTGTTCTTTCTACGAAAAATATTGCGAGCGAGAAAAGTGGCTAGGAATTAAAATGTTAATTACATTCTGTAGTACAACATTGAAGCACCTCGGACTCCGTTAGCGGGAAATATACTCTATGTTTTGTTTGCGAATGTGGAATTGTTAATGAAGGTTTTTGCTCTAATGGAGTATGCAACAAACGGCATAGCTGATTGCATCGAGTGCGTACGTAATGCACTCGACGATTATAGGCTATAGAGTGATGCAGAGATAACACCCTATTAGCTGTTAATAGCTCGCTAATATCATTATTTAGCCTCGGACTTCGGAGATGAGAGTATTAAGTTTGCGCTTATTCACTTTTAATCACGATAGACAATAATTGACGGTACCATTCGAAACAAGACATAAAATCTGCAGTCACCTTTACATAATACACATAATTAAAGCTCCAGTTACTTTTCAATGGTACATGTTTTAAAAAAAACTACTTTAGTAAAAAAAACTCTTGAATATATTCAAAAAAAATGCTTAGAAGTCCAACAATCAAAATATGATATGCTACATAGAGTACAATTTTGCTAAGAGAACAAGGTAAAGGTCTACTTTACCTATTTCTTTTAGCAAACTTTGACGATTTATAAAGAAAAAAACAATCGTAGAATCCCCAGTAAAACCTCACAGTTACGACTCGAAAGCGTATTATATAGTCCGGTCATTTTAGACATAAAAATAGTGATCAAATAAAGAAAATTCCGACAGAGCCAAATCTTCGTAGAGACCTTAGGTTTACCACAAGGAATAAAGTGTCAAAAGTCCCCATCAGTCCCATGTGAGCTTAGGGACTTATTCGGGGCCCAAGGTAAAAATTTTAGGTTTTTTGGATTTTTCTCGAAAACGGTAAGTTTTATCGAAAAAGTACCTCAGAGCAAAGTTGTAGATCTTAAAATTCTCTATAAAAATGGTCCCTATGATTTTTTCTCTAAGACCCACTATTTCCCAGATATTACGCTTGTAAGAATCACGTTCTACATAATATGCACACATTTCCACACCACCTGTGAAGTAGTGTACTCGGCGCGTTATTTTTAACGTGGTATCCCCGGTAGGCCTATTCCACGAACCTTTATGACGTTATTTTCAGGAACAATAATTATTTAATAGTATGAAGATTATTGATATGGGTTACTGAGTTTAACTGTCGTTCTAACTTTTTTTTATTACTTTAATCTGACTCATACTCTTCATATTCAACTTCAACAATCATGTTTTCTTCAATTTCTTCTTGTTCTTCTTCTTCTCCTTCCTGTTGATGAACGCTTGTTGAAGTTGTCTCTTCATCAAAATCACATGAATTTTCCTCTCTTGTATTTAATTGAACATTTGAGCAAGAGACACCTTGGCAATTGGTACACGCTGGAGAACACTGCAACCCTACTTTTTTACAGCCACATTTGGCACTACAACCTTTCTTGCAATTGCAAAAAATAGTGTTAAGAAGTTTTTCTGGAGCAGGGGGCAGTAAAGTTCGAATCGGTTCCAAAGTATTATATTTTATCAATTTCCAACCCCAGTCTTCAGGGTTCAGTTCATTGCCTTGCCATGTCTGAACTTGATAGTATACTCGAAACCACCAAATGGCGGACCGCGGTCCGCATCCGGACCGCCGACCTTTTGTATGCGGACCGAGCATTTTCGAAGGTGAACTTCGTTAAGTAGCCCGCAAACGATCAAACATCAAACACGTCAAACACGTAGTAAAATCCAAATTTTCTTCAAACACGTCAAACACGTAATTTGATTTGATTTGATGTTTGATCGTTTGCGGGCTACTTTAAAAATAAATTTCAGTCTTGACTTACTCATGAACATCCTGGATTTAATTTCAATAGCTTGCATCAATTTCACTCCAAGCAAGCAATAAAATTATCACTTTTCTTATTGATATGTAAATAAATACCTTTGTAATTTCCATAATTACCTTTGTTTAATAAATTTTTTTTTATTATAAAATGTGCGGACCGCGAAGGTCATTTCTTTTCTTAAAATGGACCCGAAACTAATTGGTGACCCCTGCCGGTAGCCGGTTTTTGCCGCCTTCGGGCGACAGAGTGGCGCCGTTGCGAGTGCGTGTAGTGACCAAGCTGTACTGAATTAGGTTGGGATAAAATATGTTATGGTAAAAAAATTATCACCCTATTTTTTGTGGTTTAATGGACTCTCCTTATGACACCTAAGCCCCAAAAAAAATTTGGCAGGTAGGTTTAATTGCACCCGGTATACGTGGCATATGTGTGCATACTATGTAGAACGTGATTCTTACAAGCGTAATATCTGGGAAATAGTGGGTTTTAGAGAAAAAATCATAGGGACCATTTTTATAGAGAATTTTAAGATCTACAACTTTGCTCTGAGGTACTTTTTCGATAAAACTTACCGTTTTCGAGAAAAATCCAAAAAACCTAAAATTTTGACCTTGGGCCCCGAATAAGTCCCTAAGCTCACATGGGACTGATGGGGACTTTTGACACTTTATTCCTTGTGGTAAACCTAAGGTCTCTACGAAGATTTGGCTCTGTCGGAATTTTCTTTATTTCAATTGTCTAAAATGACCGGACTAATAGTGGACATAATACTATAATAATGATAAACTTGGAATGAATAACAAGTAGGGGTCGCGTATGACGGACCATTGCGAGCCCCTCTAATATATTTAATGGCCTAGCGCAGAGGTTTCCAAACTTTTTTGTTGTATAAGACCACTTAAAAACCTCTAAGCTTCTTGAAATATCATTTTACGATTAAACTTTGAGAATATAGCCAAATTATACTATCTGTCTATATTATTGGAAGTTAAATCAATAAAAGACATTTTCTAGTACTCCCAGCTTACGATTGTGGACAGGAATACTTTGGGAATTACTGGCATAGAGACTACTGTTGGCGGACCGCCAGAATCTGTTTAGCCGAAAACATGTAAGAAACAACTTTACATAATGCTTTTTATGCAAAAAGAATTTAGCCTTTTTATTTGAAAAAAAAATAGCATTTTGATTTGTGAGACTAAATTTTATCCACATAATTGTTGCGTAGTAATTTTATCGCGCTGGAACCGTATATTTTTCCATACAAACTATCAAATTTTCTTCCCCGGGACTAAGGGTATAATATATTTAAACCTAAATCAGATTCACATTTTTAGTATAGATTTGCAACAGTTAAGAAAGTTGTTTTTATACAAAATATTAAAACAATATTTTGACAAGCGCATAGCTAGGTGTACTGCATTATGTTTAAATCATAAAATATTTCAATAAATGAAATAAATTGTTTTTGAAAATGCATACTAAAAAATTAGAATGTTAGCAATTTACAAAGTAATCAACTAAATTTACCTCATTACAGTAATTAAGAGAAGAATCCATAATGATGTACGTAAATTACTTAGGAGGAACATCAAATGAAATTGAGTTATGTAGTCAGGTTAATTGCCTTATTACCATCTGCATCTTAATAACAATTTGAAAAACGAACGTCTATTTTATTGAATATGACCCGATATACGTTGTTCTATAATTCCAGATTTATTTTGTTAAGCATTAAGAGCTATTAGGTTTTTCCTATTCTGTATTCATAAGTACTACTTGTTTAATGAACGGGTGGGTTATTATGACCTCTTATTTCCAGCCAGTTAACGCCCGAAAACGGTACATTTTGGGCGTAAACTGGCTGGAAATAAGAGGTCATAATAGCCCACCTGGTCTAAATTACAATAGACAATGCTATCAAATGTATGAAAAAAAACCCAGAGCGAACAGATACAGAATGTAGCTCAGAATTTCAGTAATATTAAATGAAATAATTCTGTATATATTTCATTGTAAGATTTGATGGCTAAAGGGGAGATATTGCTATTAGCTTTTCATAAGGAGTGATGTTTGAATTTTTTTTATTTATGCTATTTTGCGGCATTTTGCAGCTGAATTGTAGTAAGAATGATAATAATAATATCTATGAACGCTTCACACCACGTCAGTCTGGCCCCATGCTAAGTAGTTTGGAGTTACCTGAAGGACTTGTGTTATGGCCTATGGGTACCAGACAACGGAAATATATTTAATACTTTTTATACTATAATATATTTAAGATTTTTAATATATGATACACATTTAACAAACATCCATGACTCAGGAACTTTGAAAACCTTTTGTTCCATCGCGTCGGCGGGATTCAAACCCACAATGGCTTGAGCTATCTATGCACTTATCCACTGAGCCACAGAGATCGTCATACAGAATGCAGTGCATCTATAATTATCGTTTTATAATAATTACAAATGTCCGAAAGAACGATCTATTAATGGGCAACTAACTGGTATTTTGGATTGCGTGATAAAAACACCGTTTAAAGTAACACAAAATGTATTTCAAACTGTTTAATTACATAATATTAACTACCTACTGCATCTAATGTGATATTATCTATACGCACTCGATTTTATTTTCTTTTTATTTTATTCCCTCGCCTAACTCATGAGGAATTGATTTTGTTTGCATTGGGAACGTACCATGTCAAAATCGCCCGTTCCTATTGCAGAATATTTAAAGAACGGGTGTATATATAATGAGAGTTTTTAGACATCCGGAGCGCGTTCAACTACAAGAGCCTCAAGAAAATAATACATTGATTAGATGTAGAATACAATCAGACATGTCAGGACTCAGGAGCAAGACGATACATACATTTTATGGCCGACGAGCCATACTTGAGCATTACAGCTGCTCCTGCATACATGGAAGAACTTTAGGAAGTTGTGCCCATATAATAAATGTAATATTTTTCGGTATCATTCTTCATCTTTTTGGGGTGGGCCAGGGTGCAATTTTTTACACCCCGCTCTTATGTTAGAAAATGTCACATTAGTTGTAGAACTTGTAGATAATATGTAAACTGTTTAAAAATATATTTTGTGTTACTATAAACAATATTTTTTTAACGCACAACCTAAAATAGTTACCTATTTTTATGGACCGCTTTAATTACGGAGATTTATAATTGTTATAAAACAATAAAAGATGAACTGCATTATAACAACAATTCAGCTGCTAAGTACTGCAAAAAAACATTAAAAACATAACAATAAAGAAAGTAAAAAAAACTACCCCTGAAGAAATGTTAATAGCAATATTTCTATTTAGACATCAAATCTTGAGTTGATATATATACAGAATTATTTCATTTAATATCACTGGAATTCTACATCCTGTATCTGTTCGCTCTGGATTTTTTTTTAGCATTATCCTTCGATCACTAATATACAAGATACACAATCCGCGGCAAAAAACGACCTCACCAAAAGAGCACCAAACTCAACATTCTGGTGCACTTTTGATTTAGTAGTGCTCGAACGCTCCGCCGGGAAACATGCCTCGGTGCGCGTTTAATAATTGTAGAAATCATACGTCTAAAACCAAAAAAAAGGATGGAATTTCATATTTCCGGTAAGTATTAATTTTATCCTAATATATTTCTTAAAATTGTATTGTAAATATTGGTATTTCTTTAAGAAATCACCAAAAGACAGTTTTAAAATTAAGTTGTAAATAAATCAACACCAGGTATAAACCATCTCAATTGCGAATACTCATACTAAAGGTACTTATCGTAGTTTATCATGCCCACTTGAAATGTTCGGGTTTTATGCTATGTTTCTGTTCCATTTGATGGAGTCGCTATTACTATTATTTTTTTATTGAGGATTTTTTTCAGGTTTCCTCGAGATCCAGTTAGATGTGGTAATAATATTATGTTCCCATCTTCGATCAAATATAGTTCCCATTAAGGATTTTTTAAGTAGGTTAAAAAGTATGGGCGTTGGGTGATGTGAGTTGTCCTTTGTACACTTATGTATATTTTGGTTAATGATAAAATTAGACATAACATTAGAACAACATAATATTACAAGTAAAAAATAATTACTCCTCACTTTATACATTAAACTTCGGAAAAATAAAAAAATGGACTATTAAAATTATTACAAATTACAATCAACAAAAAAAATTTGAACAGTTCGACTCCACTCATACTTCACTTCGCCCTGTTCCAGCGGTGAATTTCGGTCGTAAAATTGGATTTTTTTTTGGCACTATACAAATTTGAACTTAAATCATATACGCGGATGGTTGAATTTAGTATGAAGCGTGCATCGGACGTAAAAATTTTATTGCTTTGTAAACACAAATGTTCATTGTTTTATAAAAAGATCTTTAATAATTACTATAATTAAGGTTGATTTTAGATAAATGTATACTTCATTAAACTCTATTACTCGGGGACAGATTTTCGAGAGGTTTTGTATGAGACTGTGTATCTTGTATATTAGTGATCGAAGGCATTATCCAAATTTAATGATTAACCGTTCTGTTATAATTCAACATTTATATAGTTTCATTTTATATTGGACCCAATTTGTCCTATAATGAAAACGAAAACGATTGACATTTTAAAATAATACAATTTTGTAGTTTGATAGGAAACGGACATGATCGAACTAGGTCGAATGAAACACGGGTTTACATTATTCCAATTCAGTAGTCCAATCCAGCGCTGGCATGCTACTGGAATAATACAAACGGGAACTAGGATGCAATTCATTAAACCTGCCATAACACATAGACGTACTACATACAGCTAGTGTAGAAAAAACTACTATTAGGTCTACGAATAATAAAAACTATAGGTACATTCATACCTTACCTTAACACTTATCTTAAAACACAATTTATTGTACACTTTTCTATTAGATTTTCCAAAACTTTATAACTAAAACACGATATTTTTCAAGTAACGTTAGGTGTAAATTGACGGTATAGCATGTATTAGAAACCGGTCTTGTTATCATAAACTATTGTAAAAAATGTATAAAAAAGTTGTTTGTTACAAGATGAACATGAACTTCAATCAAGACCTGACGTAAACTCATTTAATGAACCGACCTCCAAAAAAGGAGGAGGTTCTATTTTTGTTGTATATATTTTATAGTACATAATATAAATTATTCACTTCACAGTTCACTCACACGCTCAAGCTTAAAGCAAGTTAGCCTTAAACTAAATATGGTTAATACAATTATCATTAATTCCTTGCACTTATTTAACTTTACTTATGCAACCAAGTTCGATGTAACCTTGGTAGTGTTAACCAGTTATGTGCGTTAGGTACCCATACACAATTTATATTTATCATGCAAATTTTTCATTTAAGTAATTACGGAAATTGGGTAAAAGAGCAAAAATTACATTTTTACACACACTTCGATTAATATTTCGGAAAATATGACATCAAAATTTCAAAATTTACTGGTACTGGGCTTTTTTTTTTTTGCTGATAGACCGATCCATTGGGTTCAAATTTGTAGATATTAAATGGTTGTTAATCAAATAATTGTTGTATCCGGTTATCCGGGCTTTGGTGGCCGCGAATACTACTTTCAATATATACTTATCTAAATACACTAGGCCGAAAATACGCGACCAGAGTTTGGCATGAATACGCCAGCAAGTAATTTAACTCTCACTCATCAGTAATTTAAAAATTAAAATACATTGCAGGCGTAATCATGCCGAACTTCGGCCGCGTATTTTCGGCCCAGTGTGTTTAGACACTTAAGCCTTGCTTTTATCTGATTCAAAACATGTTTCCTTATAAATTATATTTCGTTGAGTAAAGCTTCGGAAAGCTTTTCAATATTGAGTTTAATTCCCTGGGTCGAAGTACATAGGAGAGGTTACTAGGCTCAGAATCGTTGAGCCGATGCCATAAAGAGTAGCAACAATAATTTACAAATCGTGCTAAAAATTAAGAAATTAAAAAAAACTCTTTTTCAAACTCTAATAAATACCATCAGAATACATAATTGATCAAATCACCGAATTTACACTGTTTACAACCTGTCATGCAATATTCATTTTTAATTAAACTAAATTTTTCAGCTCTAAACGGGCTGATAATGATGAACTATTGCCACAGAATATATATTAGTAGTACCAACTATTGCTAAGAATCTCAATCATGCAGGCTTTCAAACAAAAATAATCTAGATTAAAATCGTTCCTCCCGTTTAGACCATAAAGGTAATATACCTATCGGAATAGAGAAACAATCCCGAGCTGTCAAGCTTAACCAAAATTTGATTTACATCTGTGTATAGCATTATGTTTACGTGTGCGTGTCAGTGATGTACAAACATCTTGTAATTCGACAAAATATCGATCATGGAATTATAATTGTAAGATTGTAAACATAATGCCGGCTGTACATTCTCGCCGAGACACAGCGAGGCGGCCCGAGTGCGAGAGTGTAAATGGGTGCGCTTGCCTCGTCTCGCCTGTCTCGGACCCTCTCGTTCCGTTGTCGGTATTTTGCGCCCGAGACAAAGGGTCTCGCGAGGAAAACGAGCGCACTACTGTACACTCTCGCGTCTTTCAGTACTAGTCCCGCCGTTGGACAGTGTAGAACAGAAAAATAACGTCATTATCAGTCATCAACTCATCATCTATGAGAAATAAAATTAACTATGATTATAAATCTTTGGATTACAATGATATCTTTCGATGCATGGTGAATGGTCGTTTTCGTCCATCTTCTCTGAGTTCTTATCTGCGATTGAACTAAGCGAGAATGTACAAGATCGTACTCGGGCAAGGGGCTCTCGCACGAGACTCTCGCCCGAGAGCTCTCGGCGAGAGTGTACAGCGGGCATTATAAAATGGGATAAAATAAAACTGCATAGATATAATATAATAAAATTGTAATTTTGAAGTAAAATGTGACTTTTCTTCAAAATGCTTGCTTCATAATTAAGTATGCATGAATTTTTCTTCGGAGTCCAGTTTGGACGGTTAATTATTTTAAGGCATGAATATCTGGTATCCAGGTCAGCAGGAAATCTGAAAAATTGGCCAAGTGTAAGTCGGACTCGCGCATGAAGGGTGACCGGTTTCAACCGGGCATTTTCTAAAACCCGGTACGATACGACACGATATGTCATGACACGATTCGACACGACAGATTACGTCACGTGACATCAGTACCTACACGACACGATACGACTTCACTAGACCCTATTAATTTTCAATTTACTCTCAATGAGCCTACTGAGCCCTTTTATTTGATGCCCATCTTGCAGAAGTGCTTTCAACTATTTCCCTATCTTGGATGAGCAGCCTACAACAACAAAACAAAACAAAAACTTTTCTTTTACAACTTTTTCATTTTTATATCTAGTATATTTTAAGTACTCACCTAATCAGCTTAACTTTTGTCTTTTCACATAATCAAGGTTCCGGTTACTTGAGATCCGATCCATAATACGATGTAAATAAATGCAAAATTTCGGCCACCACAAATTATCTTATCCAAGTGAGTGATACTTTATGAATGTACGCAATTATTAAATAGATGAAAATTGTTTACACAAAATATCCTTAAATTGTGCACCATGGCTAGTCAAGTTATGTTTCACATATAATTAAACATATACAGAAGTGAACACGGACGTAAAAATACCAATAACTCGTAGGGACTTGGCAAAAATAAACTTAAAATAACAAAAAATTAAAACCGACTTCCAAGGTAAAAACAATAATAACATTCTTATAATATGAACTAAAAACTAAAAAGTATTAAATAATTTTCCTCTCTAAATGTGCCTTTTTCCGAATTCGGCTAAACCTCAACTATTTCTGTACTCAACCTTCATCATTTTGAAGTCGGTACCAGATATAAGGTAAAGGCGCTAATGCTAGACACTGAACTAATAGATGACGCTTACGACAAAAATGCCATAAAAATAAGAATTATTCTAATTATTTCTCAACACTGTAAATTTTATAAGCTTCTTATGCTATCTGTTGATGTGAAAAAAAAATTAGGGATGCCTTCGGGAACAAAATTTTAAAATGGGATCAGTTTTAGTAAATGATGTGACCGCGTCAACACGCACCCGGCAATTTCTTAGCAAATAGGTTAAGGAAGGCGAAATTTTGCACGTAAGTTTTGAATACATTTATTAGATTTTTTGTAATTTCTATTGACTTCATTGGGTTAATGGTCATGTTGTTTACACTAATTAATATTTTTTATGATCTTTTATCCATTTTCCCCAACAATATAAAGGGTGTCTACTATTAGTTCTTGAAAATGTAAAAAACCTAATAGATGACATGGATCTCATCCTTTAGTTTTTCAATACATACTAAAGTTATTTTGTACTTTATTCTACTGCAAATATCATCACTATTCTCTAAAAATATAATTCTATTAACAAACTAAGAACTTAGAACTACTGTACCTAAAAATGGACATGGTGTCTAATATTAGACCTTGCACTGAGACCCTGATCTAAAAATCGATGCTTTAGTTTTGTAGCAGTAAAAAGAAGAAAAAGGAGAGCTGAGAACAAAAAGAAGAAAAAAGAAGTGGCAAAAGAAGCATGGAAACTAAAGACTGAAAATAAATTTGCTAGGAAAAAAATATGAAAAATAAAAATAAAAGGAAAGATAGTTTCAGCATGGAAGAAGAATGAATAGAATCTGGAGACAACGTGGATAATATTTCTGATGCATGTAGTTACTATGATGAAGGAAATGAAATCTTTTGAAAAACGGCAAATAAAGACCTAATAATATGAAAAATGTAAAATGTAATTTAATGTTCTATGTCAACTATTAGTTCATATTGGTGTCTACTATTAGTGTTGTTCGCTTATTGTGATGTCATCTATTAGTACTTATGACTAAGTTTACAAAAAGACCAATAATATATTTTTTATTGATTAGTCAGAGAATAATTATAATAGTTTTATTTTGTAAGAGTTACTGAAGACATGGAAGAAGTTATCAAGCCTTTATTTTCATAAATTATATATTTTATAACATTCGAATGTTTCATGTTTCCTTAAAGTGTCTGCCATTAGGTCTTCTCCCTTAGCTGAATCTTTATATTTTCTTCGACAGAAAATTTGAAACTTATGGAACTGGCACCGACTTCAAAATTATGAAGGTTGAGTACAGAAATAGTTGAGGTTTAGCCGAATTCGGAAAAAGGCACATTTAGAGAGGAAAATTATTCAATACTTTTTAGTTTTTAGTTCATATTATAAGAATGTTATTATTGTTTTTACCTTGGAAGTCGGTTTTAATTTTTTGTTAAAAATAATAATTTCACTCTTTTTAGTTACCTAGTAGATAAACTATAATTAGTGCCAATTTAAATTGTATAAAAAATAGTTTTATATTGTCTTCACTATATGTCATTGAGGCGCTCTGTCGGCGCTATCGCTTGTCCGAACTCCGATTGTTATTCATATAGTTTTAGTTATACGATGTATTCAATAGATTTCGCTGAGGTGCTCCTGAATCGCAGTATCGCTTGTACGTAGGAGTTTTATATAGTTGTATTGGCTGTGTGGAATCAGAAATGTGTCACCATTGGTGTGAGCAGTGAGCATTGAAATTTGAATTGTCAACATTTTGAGTGGTAATTATTGATCTCGTATTGTTATTAGAAATATTAATTAACCCTCCAAGATGACCTCCGTCATAGTCCGCGAGTTTATAAGTGGTCGTCGGTGGTAGTGAACTAGTGAGTTGTGACTTAGTGACCATACCACCCTACGCGTCGAATTACTGCGTTTATTCTACGTATCTTATTACAATTTGTTAAGACTCATACCCCAAGGCCCAAATATCAGGTAGATAAATTTAAACAATACATTTAAAAAAATCTAAGTGAACACAAGCGTAAAATTGTTAAATTACCTAGCACGCATAGGTGCTAGGTAATTTAACAATTTAACGCTTCAACTCCCAAGCGGCCACATGTGGCCGCCAGAACAATGGATTTCCAAGAATCCGCGATCGAAGGATGAGCCGAATCACACCCAGCGGCGCGGCGAGCATATTTTCAGTGTCATAATAATATTATGATATTAATCTTTACCTTCATTATTGTAATACATAGTACTATCGCATGAGAAACTTGGAAAGCCGGCCTCGCGGCCGCCTGCGCCTTTCTCAAGCGATACTATATTGTACTACATTAATGAAGATAAAGTTTAAAATCATATACACTAAAAATGCTCGCAGCGCGGCATGCTCTGACATTAGAACTTGAATAGGTACGACGCAATGCCGCGATGTCTACGCACACGCCGCGCGGCGGCGTGCGGCGACGTCGCACCGACCGCCGTGTATAAACAGCTTATATTAATAATTGGTGTTGTTATGTACATAATTATTATTATTGTATCCATACGTATGCCTTGTAAGTTGTACTATTATCTATTTTGTGCCATGAGACATTGGTGACCTTAACACGACGTGGTAATGATGATGATGACGATGATGATGATGATGAATTTTAATTGCGTGGTAGCATAATATGCTTTCTGTTCTTAAAACAACGCCGAAACTCCCAAACGTGTATCTATAAGGAGTCAGGAGTTCCCTCAGCATCTTCGAAACCATGGTATACCTTGACCCAATATTTGACTTTTTGGTAGCATATTCTTAGTACACTTCACATAAAACCAAAATTACCATATGTTTCCATATAAATTTCGAGAAGTTCCCTCGATTACTCCTGGATCCCATCATCAGGTCACCACTTTTGTGAACATGGTACCAAATTGGAGTAAAACCTAATACAAGAAAACAAAAGTTTCGAAAATCGGTTCACAAACGGCGGAGTAATCGTTGAACATACAAAAAAAAATCCACAGCCGAACATATAACCTCCTCGTTTTTTGGAAGTCGGTTAACTAGGTCCTGTCGATGTAGAATAATTCACCTGTGAAATGAATATTTGTCCGGGTTTTTTCGATGTGTGGATCCAGAATCATTCCACAAACATTTAACCATGTTTCTAGAGCAGTATTTCTAAAAATCATTCATTATTTAACTTAAAATCACAATTTTTCTGAGAGCCCAAATTGACAACGATCGGCCCAGGGGTAGACAGACTGTCAAACAGATGAAAAAAAAGCTATGCAACCTCAAATCACGCTTCTCTTTCTATCACGCAGTATTACTGATAGTGACATCTCGCTTGCTCAGGCCTTTGTTTCTCTATTCCGATAGGTATATTAACTTTATGGTTTAGACATCATGATGACACGACAGACACACAGAGAGTCATGTCTGATGTCAAACTTATAAGTTCCTAGATGACGTCTGAAACTCCGTTGCACCAGTTCGTTTATCGCGCGGGAACCGTACATTTTTTAGGATAAAAAGTATCCTATGTCCTTTCCCGGGACTCAAAGTATATCCGTAGTTACCAAATTTCAGAAAAATCGGTTCAGCGGTTTTGGCGTGAAGAGATAACAGACAGACAGACAGACAGACAGACACACTTTCGCATATTTTATAATATTAAGTAGTAAGTAGGAGCGCCCCTCTTTTTTCATCGAGGGCAAAAAATATTATCATACAGTATTCGTTAAAAAAAGGTCGCAACTTAAAATAACTCAAGTAAAATCTTCGATAACAAGCCATTGAAACAATAAGTAGAGCACTTCTAAGGCGGATCTAACGTTTCTCTGATAAAATAATGATAAAAAATACTCTGAAAACATAGAAATGCACATCAGGATTTTCAGGATAAACGACGAAAACAAAAAAAAAGGCCTGTCGAGATACGCATAATTTAGGGTTCCGCTGTCAACTGAAACAACTTTATTTGCTTATTTATCTTCAACTTTATGCGAGATGATATCATTTTATATATTTTATAAAAATGATATAAGACGTATTCTTGGTATCTCGATAACGGTTGTAGCTTTATGAGAAAACGGTGTATTATATTTATATCTTTTTACTAAAGCAACTACATTAACATGTGGAAAAGTAGAAATTAGCTGCGCCAATTCTAAACTTAATAATGATTGTAATTCGTATATTCGTAATTTACATCACAGGTAACTTCCATACCTAATAATAATTAGAACAGAACATAAAGAGCGAAAAGGTCTTGTATAATTTTCTTTTCAAAGAAATATAAACTTCTCAATTATATCATTAGAAAGTAGTTCACAAACCGAAAGAAGGAAACTAATTTATGTAATTGTTAATTTGTTAGAAAAGCGCTGCAATTGAATTAACTACCTCTTAAAGCTAATTTCCTTCGTTAAGACTAGACGGCCAGGATTACTTATTAAGTCAATAAAGTTTTCATTTAATTAACATTTTATTTTCGTAAAGTAGATTTTTATATTTATTTTAATTAAAACCTTAGTTATAAGTTTTGACATTTTAATTTTAAACGAACTGTTAAAAATTATATTTTATAAAAAATTCCTCGTATTTTCAGTAAGTATACTTAGCAAGTAGGTAGGTACATATTATACTAAGATAATATACTTACTAGTTACCTGCATTTTAAGCTTTTCTCAGGCTTCAAATTAATTCCTTGATCACAAACTTAAAAAGAAGTAGATCAAAAACACTATTAAATACTTTCAAACTTTGAGAAACTTCCATCGAAATAAACTTACCGTTTCATGCAATCCTTATCACTTAAAACTGTTGGATAGTATCCAGACAACTCTAAATTGTGCGTGGGTTAAAGTTGGAACATTCGTCAGTATTTGTCAGTCGAAGGTTTCGTGTTTTCAGCGCGGAGGGCGGGCGGCGCGTGCTACGCCTCAGCCGCGCTCATCGTGACTGCTGCCTCGACGCTTATCACTTTACTCGCGCAGTTATCACTTATCATACTGTAATCAAACAGATGCGTTTCTACTGCTTTTCTTTGGGCCTCAATGTGTTCTTACGTCGTCGTCTAGGAAGCTTAGGGATTATATTTGAAGAAATGAATTATTGATGAAGACGATAACTAACAATTTGAAATTTAAATAGTTTTTTTAAATAAATGGACTGATCAAGAGGCCGCGAGGGTCAGACCTTCCTTTGTTTTGTAAAGCTGAAAGTTTACCTGTTTTTGATCTTTACAGAGGTAAGAATTAAGAACGACCATCAACTATAGAGTTTCGGTCGCGGGTACTTTAGGAGGTATCCAGTTGACCAGTTCTGAAGGTTTACCTGACCTTAGAAAAGGAGTAACGCTCAATTTCATAGTGATTTTTATCTTACTACGAGTTCGAGTTCGAGTTCGAGTTCGAGTTCGAGTTCGAGTTCGAGTTCGAGTTCGAGTTCGAGTTCGAGTTCGAGTTCGAGTTCGAGTTCGAGTTCGAGTTCGAGTTCGAGTTCGAGTTCGAGCTCGAGTTCGAGTTCGAGTTATTATTTAAGTTATTATCCCAATTCTGAAACCCGGTAAACCTGACGGTATCCCATCGTCATACCGTCCCATTGCCTTGTCTTGCACCCTTTCGAAAATTTTGGAGCATCTCATTAATTATTATTTTTAACAAAAAATTAAAACCGACTTCCAAGGTAAAAACAATAATAACATTAATATGAACTAAAAAGTATTAAATAATTTTTACTATCTAATAGTGCCTTTTTCCGAATTCGGCTAAACCTCAACTATTTCTGTACTCAATCTTCATTATTTTGAAGTCGGTACCAGATAGCTGAATCTTCAGTCCTCTGACAGAATATTTGAAACTTTTGGAACTGGCACCGACTTCAAAATTATGAAGATTGAGTACAGAAATAGTTGAGGTTTAGCCGAATTCGGAAAAAGGCACTATTAGATAGTAAAAATTATTTAATACTTTTTAGTTCATATTAATGTTATTATTGTTTTTACCTTGGAAGTCGGTTTTAATTTTTTGTTAAAAATAATAATAATTTCACTCTTTTTAGTTACACTAGTACGTAAACCTTCGCGTATATTTTACGTAATTTATTACAATTTGTTAAGTGTTGAGATTTGTAAATTTTTTATTTTCTAAGAAAATTTAGTTCCGCAATTCATCAACAGATGTCGTTGTTAAGTTTCTGCATCGCGGTATCGCTTACTCGATAGCATTTGATATAACTAATTCGCTACAATAATTATCTTCTTCTCGTTCACACTCACTGGTTGTCATAATTGATATTACGCCAGAGGGATTAACGTCCCAGAACCATAAGACCAGTTTTAGGCGTAAGACGTAGACGTCTATTCTTTACATTAAGAGTCACAACTCACACTCACAAAATAATATATTATCAGTGAAGTGAACAGTAGTTAGTAAAGTATTCGATCTGTATAATATAAAGTAGTAAAATATTCGATCTCTCGTTTGCCGCCACGCGCCGCCCGCGCGACACCGTCGCCTCTGTAGCGCCGACCGCCGTGTATTAAACAAACAGGTGTTGTTATGTAACAATACATAATTATTATTACGAGTTAGTATATCCATACCTATGCCTTGCAGTACTACTATCTATTATGTGCCATGAGACATTGGTGACCTTAACACGACGTGGTAATGATGATGATGACGATGATGATGATTATGATTATGACGATGAATATTAATTGCATAGTAGCATATGCTTTCTGTTCTTAAAACAACGCCGAAACTCCCAAACGTGTATCTATAAGGAGTCAGGAGTTCTCTCAGCATCTTCGAAACCATGGTATACTTTGACCCAATATTTGACTTTTTGGTAGCATATTCTTAGTACACTTCACATAAAACCAAAATCACCATATGTTTCCATATAAATTTCGAGGAGTTCCCTCGATTACTCCTGGATCCCATCATCAGGTCACCACTTTGTGAACATGGTACCAAATTGGAGTAAAACCAAATACAACAAAGTAAAAATTTCGAAAATCGGTTCACAAACGGCGGAGTAATCGTTGAACATACAAAAATAAAAAAATAAAAAAAATAAAAAAAAATAAAAAAAAAATATCCACAGCCGAACATATAACCTCCTCGTTTTTTGGAAGTCGGTTAAAAATAGATTAGAATGGTTTGTGGAAGGTAAAAATATTCTTCCATATAATCAGTTTGGCTTTCGGAAAAACTTAAGTACTACAGACTGTCTGGCAACCTTTGTGACCGATGTTCGTTTGGCATTTTCTAAAAATGAGTCAGTGGTGGGTGTTTTCCTAGATATACAGTCAGCTTATGATAATGTTCTCCTCCCCGTTCTTAGACATAAATTACTCAGATTAGGTGTGTCAACTGTCAAGAAGAATTGTTAATTATATTTGTAATTATCAGTGGCGAAGCCTCCATAGAACACGATTCCTACCGGCTTACCTTGGCCAATTTTAATATATACATTTTTTATTATTAATAATTATAGCTTACCCCGCTTCCTACAATTTCATAAAAATAATTCGCCATGTATTTAAAATCACGCAAACGCACACATACCCGTTTTTACGATCGCACTCAGAATGCATACGTACTGCTCCATAGTGTGCGGCGGCCGCGCGGTGGCGCGAATTCCCCGCTCAAAACATGGGGAATCCAAACATTTGAAATGTATGAAATTCACGCACACATACACATTACTACTACATGCAAACGACTCGTCGATATTGTCAAACAACAAGCCGATCCCACATAGCCTACCTAGTCTTTATTTGTCAAGTGTTAAGGTTTAGTTTCGCATGTTTCGCTTCAAAAAATTTCGTCCAATCACAACAGAGCTAATTGCAGCGGCCGACCGGCGCGTGCTGTCATTTCAATTCACTTTAACAATTATTATATTACGCGCTCATTTGCACTCATTTTGTACTGTTATTATTGTAACATGCAAAATTTTGTTTATTATGTTAGTGGGCTAGCTTGATTCTAATATTATATAGTTTAAAAGAATCGAAAGTAGTGAAATTTTACTTGCCAAGTGTTGTGTTGTGTTTTTGTTTGTTACATCGTAAAGGTTGGTTTGTTTTACTTACTTTGTAATTTGTCGTGACACGGTTAGGTGAGAAATGGCAGCATTAGTACAAATTGACTGTTGTCTCGGATTACCTATTAAATGACTTAAATTCGTTCTCAAAACAATCGTTCGAAAATAAAAAAACATATCATTAAACAAGGACGGGCGCGTCCCGATATGAAAATTGATTATAGGCGTAAGGATGGGTTTTTCAAACATTTTCACAGTTCAGTGTATGATAAATATAATTGGATAGCGGGCAATTGCAAATTAAATAAGTTATTTTGTTTTCCATGTTTGCTGTTTTCCGATACAAATAGTGCTTTGAATAAAACGGGTTTCTCAGACATCAATAATTTGACCAATTCGGCTAGGAAACATACTCAAACCGAAAAACATTTACGCAGTTGTATATTATTACACAATTTTGGAAATAGTAGAATAGAAACATTTCTCGGAAATAAATTATGAATCCCATAATCGAAAAGTGGAACGTAATCGAAACTTAATGAAACGTTTAATACACACTGTTGTTCTTCTTGGAAAACAGGAGTTATCCTTCCTCGGGCATAGTGAAAACGTTAATTCAGACAATCGTGGCAATTATATAGAAACATTATTTTATCCGTGTTTACCGGTCTATCGGGAGACATTCAAAATGATCTTATACAATGCACCGCGGCGGTAATTTTAGACGAGATTAGACGTGAGATTAGCCATGCCAAATTCGTTTCAGTTATGATTGACGAAACCCCAGATGTCAGTCATAGAGAACAGTTGTCTGTTATATTTGGTTATTTGTCCGAAAATGGTCTGGAAGAAAGATTTGTAGGTTTTTACGACGTTAGCGAAAGCAGGACTGCGACTGTATTAGCGACTCAGTTGCTCGATATTCTTGAACAATATCGATGCAAAGACAAACTGATCGGTCAGACATATGACGGTGCCGCCGTTATGTCAGGTGAACGTGGAGGCGTTCAAGCACTAGTACGGGGTCAATGCCCTCTTGCGCGTTTCGTACCGTGTTATGCTCATATTCTTGATTCTCATATTCTTAACACTGCATGCAACGCACTCAATGCAAGCAAAGCACCCTAGTAGTTATGTAAAAGGTAAACTAACATACTTAATACAGGTATGTAATTTATTGCACGTTTTTTTTACAAGAATTGAAATTTTGCTTATTCACGAGTTAGCCGTTTTTTGGTCCGGCTTTACCTTTATTTTTTTTCACCCCACGCCACTGGTAATTATCTATCGTCTAGGATTGTTAATGTACAATATAAGAATATATCCGTCTCTCCGAGGTATGTTTGGAAAGGTCTCCCTCAAGGTTCTGTCCTTAGCCCACTTCTATACAATATTTATACCAGTGACCTTGAAAGCTCTGTAAGCTGCTTCTGTAATATACTCCAGTATGCTGATGATTTGGCTCTGTATATTATCTGTAAGGATATTATTCAAGGTTGTGATCGATTAAATTCTGCAGTGTCCTACTTAAGCGACTGGCTGGAGAATCATGGTCTCTCAATATCCATAGAAAAAAGATCTGTAGTGGTTTTCTCAAGAGCTAAGTATATTCCGGATATTTCTTTAGCTTACAGCAACCAAGTTTTTCCCGTTAGGGATTCTGTTAAATATTTAGGCCTTCATTTGGATTCGAAATTGTCTGGTGCAAGCCACATTAATAATTGTTTAAAAAAGGCGGGAAAAAATTTAAATATCCTTCGATCATTATCAGGAGTTTGGTGGGGTTCTCACCCATACGTCCAAAGGTTAATGTACAATGCTTTAATTCGTAGCCATTTGGATTATGCGTCCTTTTTATTGGAGCCTTGTAGCAAATTTGCTTTAAAAATGTATGATAAGCTGCAGGCAATTAGGTGCAATGAAGTCATCCCCCATTAATGCGCTCCAAGTGGAGTGTGTGGAACCTCCTTTATCTCTACGTCGACAGTATTTGTCTGACAGGTTCATATTTAAGGTCTACCAGTGGTCTTGCCACCCTCTTATTAATAAGCTGTCTTCTCTCTCACATCTTTCAACTAGTAGTTATTGGACGCATAAAAGTTTACCCTGTGTTATGAAAAGTTATCAAAAGATAGTATCTCTTTCATGTCCTGTGGCCCAATTTTCAGTTAATCCGCTGTTTGAAGCTTCATTTTCCTCTCTTGTATTTTCTCCAGATGTAATTTTAAATTTACCCATAGTGAAGGGTTCCCCCGTTGCTAACAACCAATTTAATACCATTATAAGTGATAAATTTAAGGATTGGACTTTGATTTACACGGACGCTTCAAAACTATCAGATACTTCTTGTGTCGGTAGTGCCGTGTGGATTCCAAAATTTAATGTCATCCTTAATAATAAATTGCCTTCGCTTTCCTCGGTTTTTAATGCTGAATCTCTAGCGATTTTTTATGCCGTCTCATTTGTAGAATCGCACAAGCTTAACAAGGCAATTATTATGTCCGATTGTAAAAGTTCCCTGGAAGCAATTTTGTCAAACCCCTTTAGAAGTAAATTTAAGTTTCCTTTAATTTTTAAAATTAGGGAGCTACTATTTAAATGCTATTGTAGCAACATTCAGGTTGTACTTGCTTGGATCCGGGATTATAGGAAATGAATGTGTGGATATATATGCCAAAGAAGCTGCAAAGTCTGGTGGTTTAAGCAATTTCAAAATTGTTTGTCAGGATCTTTTGCCTCTGGCCAAGTCGCGTTTGACTTTGGAGTGGAATACTATTTGGATTGAGTCGAGTAGAAATAAAGGACGTTTTTACGCTGAAGTTCAAGATTCAGTACCTAGTCGACCGTGGTTTTATAAATATTTTAAAGCTAATAAGCCTGTTTGCTCTACTATCTGCCGGCTACGTCTGGGGCACTCCTGTAATCCGGTATGTCTAGCTAAAATAAGGGTGAGGGATAGCTCATTGTGTGAATGTGGCTTGGATGAAGGCTCTCCAGACCATATATTTTTGCTTGCGAAAACAACCTTTCATTGTACGATTACCTTCCTCCTAATATTCCTCGTCCCACTAATCTTAAATCTATTTTATCGTTAGTATGTTCTCCATTTATAGACACCTTAAGCTCGTTCATTGCTCATAATCACATTAGGCTCTAGTTGTAGTTAGAATTCTCTTCCTTTTATATATTAAACTAGCTGACCCGACAGACGTTGTCCTGTCTTAACGATGATTAATTAATTCGAATAATAATTGGTATAATTAAGAAAACAATAGATTAAAATTAGTATCTTCATGCCAAATTTAATCAAAATAGATATAAATAGTTTAAGCGAAAATCATTAAAGTTTATTGTGCAGGAACCGTACATTTTCCGGGACTAAAAGTATCCCTTGTCCTTTCCCGAGACTCAAAGTATCTCCATACCGAATTTAATAAAAATAGACTGAAATAGAAAAGTTTATTGTTCGGGAACCGTACATTTTCCGGGACCAAAAGTATCCCATGTCCTTTCCCGAGAGTCAAAGTATCTCCATACCAAAATTCATAAAAATCGATTGAATATTTTACGCGCAAATCATAAATGTATATTGTGCAGTAACCGTACATTTTTCCGGGACAAAATGTATCCTATGTCCTTTTCCTGGTTCTAAGCTACCTGTCCACCAATTTTCAGCCAAATCGGTTTATCCGTTCTTGAGTTATAAGTAGTGTAACTAACAACTCTTTCTTTTATATATATAGACTAGCTGACCCGACAGACGTTGTCCTGTCTTAACGATGATTATTTAATTCGAATTGGTATAATTAAGAAAACAATAGATTAAAATTAGTATCTTCATGCCAAATTTCATCAAAATAGATTAATAAATAGTTAAAGCGAAAATCATAAAAGTTTATTGTGCAGGAACCGTACATTTTCCGGGACAAAAAGTATTCCTTGTCCTTTCCCGAGACTTAAAGTATCTCCATACCGAATTTCATAAAATAGACTGAATAGTTTAGGCGAAAATCAAAAAAGTTTATTGTGCGGGAACCGTACATTTTCCGGGACCAAAAGTACCCCTTGTCCTTTCCCGAGACTCAAAGTATCTCCATACCAAAATTCATCAAAATCGATTGAATAGTTTACGCGCAAATCATAAAAGTATATTGTGCAGTAACCGTACATTTTTCCTGGAAAAAATGTATCTTATGTCCTTTTCCTGGTTCTAAGCTACCTCTGCACCAATTTTCAGCCAAATCGGTTTATCCGTTCTTGATATAAAAGTTTATAGGGCGGGAACCGTACATTTTCCGGGACAAAAAGTATTCCTTGTTCTTTCCCGAGACCCAAAGTATCTCCATACCAAAATTCATCAAAATCGATTGAATAGTTTACGCGCAAATCATAAAAGTATATTGTGCAGTAACCGTACATTTTTCCGGGACAAAATGTATCCTATGTCCTTTTCCTGGTTCTAAGCTACCTGTCCACCAATTTTCAGCCAAATCGGTTTATCCGTTCTTGAGTTATAAGTAGTGTAACTAACACCACTTTCTTATATATATATATAGAAAGATTATTTATTGTATATATGTTTATGTATTTCGTGTATATTTAAAGGCTAAGAAACAATATTTTGCTTCATATTTGCTTGTTCTGGTTTTTTTTCTGGTTTATTATTATATCTTGTATGTGCATGGTCGCATGAAGTCATCAGTGATGACTTCATGCGACCATGCGGCGAAAAATATGTATATTATTATGCTCAGTTAGAACGCAAACTGATTGCCATGCACTGGGCACGGATGAGTGATGACTCATCACTCATATCTGCTCAGTACCTACACCGGTGACGGCATCGTGCGACATCAAAGGCGTTTCGTTACTGTAGGGATAATATTGCTATACTGTGGTTATGAGAAGGGTTTGAGCTCCGTAAAAAGTAACCGTATAATGTAACAGTAAAACGTATCGCAAAAGCGTGGTGCAATAACTTTTTACAATTTACGTTTACTTTTTACGTTACTTTTTACGAATTCGTAAAATGAAGATTTGGTGCAACCGGCTCTTAGAGTAGTAGTTAACTAAGAGAAGGTTTAGATTTAAGTATAATTTTTTTCTAATAGTCGTTTAATAAAAATTTTACTGATGCAATGATTAAAAAATATACTTTGCTTACTCACATCATTGTCACAGTATAGCAATATTAGGGATATTGCTATACTGTGTCATTGTTTTGTCCTTTCTCCATACCCTAAAACAGAACTTATAAGGAAACCAGTGTTTTTACAGTCATGTTACCAGGGTGTATTTCTCTAAGTCCTAAAATTTTTAGAGTAAAATCCCTAAGTCCAACCAAAAGACCCTCTAAGTGCCATAAAGAAATCCTCAAGTCCAAAAGATTTACGTTTAAGTCCAATCAAATTTTCGATACTTTTCTTATATAAACTTTATTAGAATTTCAAAATTAGATATTTACTCAAAAGAACCCCCTATAATTTGCTTTATGAGCACTATCAATAGTTCAAACTGGTTTAGTATTCGTTTTAATATAAAAAAAAACTATTAAATTTTGTGAATACGCAAAACACTAAAAATAGACTTAAGGACGACTTGAACTGGACTAGGGGTCGCAAACCGGGATCCCGAATTTCAAAAATACCGGGATACCGGGCCAAATTTTGGTCTTCTCAATACCGGTATTAATTTCACGAAAACCGGTATATTCGGTATTTTCGCTTTTAGTAAAATAAATGAAAAACAAATACAAATAGAAAAAGTTACGCCCTTTTTAGTGATAGGTAACCATAATTATTAAATTAGTACCCACTTAATACTTAAGTACGTTTCAAAAATATTCACATTAAGTGGATCTTTTATCAGCCACAGCTTTATGCTACTTCAGCGTATCTTAAAAGATCCAATTTTTCAAAACGCCTATCGAAAAAGCTATGATATTCCACCAAAAACACAAATAATTCAGTTCCTGACAACTGATCATGCTGGGAGATCTGTCTGCGACTTTGCCCTTGCGAACTCGCAGACAGATCTCCCTCTACAACTTAACACAACTGGTTGCTACGCCTACGCGAATCCCAGATGTAGACGGTCAAAACCCTTCCCTGTTTGACCTTCTGCTGACCTCAAATCCTGAAGACTACTAAGTATCCGTGACCTTTGGAGCGCTAGAGCAGTAAGTATAGCCTGCAAGAGTGGAATGGCAAAGGTCGGTATCCTTAGCGATTCCAAATCGGCTCTCCAGGCTGTAACCCTTAGTTCCCCTCATCCCCTGGCAGTGCAAACAAGGGCGGCCCTCCGAAAAGCTCCATTGCAGAGGCGGGAGGTCTCCTTGTTTTGGATTAAGGCGCACGCAGAAATGAAGGGGAACGAGAGGGTTGACGAACTAGCCAAAGAGGCCGCGCTGAAATTGAGAAGGAAACCTGACTACGATCTGTGTCCCGTTTCATTCGTCAAGCGTATCTTAAGAGAGGACACGGTTGAGAAATGGGACGGGAGATATGAAGTGGGAGGGACGGCCGGAGTCACGAAGCTCTTTTTCCCAAGCGCTGCTGCTGCACACAAAATAGTCAGAAAAATAGACATAACACATCACACAACACAGATACTGACTGGTCACGGTGGATTCGCCTTCTACTTGAACAGATTCAAGCTGAAGGAGGATCCGTCGTGCCTGTGTCAGCCCGGAGTAGAGGAAACTGTACCTCACCTGTCACTCGAGTGCCCAATTTTTGCTAGCAATAGATATGATATTGAGCAGAAATTGGGCACATCGATGACGGGTGAGAACCTGCCTTCGATCCTGGGGGGTAAGAAGAGGGATATGTTCCTCTCTTTCTGTACAAAAATAGTTAAAGCAGTAAACAAAAGAAACTGTGATATTTTAGTGTGATAAATTGATAATAGTCTTAGGTAACATGCTGTGATATTAGGGTTAGTTGAATGTTTGTGCCGTAGTTTTATCTTCATTATTGATATTGGTTTTTATTAGTGTATTTTATTTTATTGTATTGTATTTTATTATTGAATTTTATTTTATTGTATTGAATTTTTAAAATTAGCTGTAGAAAATATTGTTATATAAGTAAGTGTTATTTATAATATAGCAGACAACAAGCCCTAATAATGTTAGGGGGGTGGTTATAATAAAAAAATAAAAAAATAAAAAAAAATATCCGTGACCACACCACTTGGTTCATCGGATCATTGCCTTATAAGGAGTTCTATGCCACTTACGGTGGTATTGCGACAGCGTACTGTTAATTACCGTCATGTGTGCAAGTTATCAGACTGGGATGGGATGCGGTCATTTTTTCCGATGATCGCGACAACACTGCCAACTATGTTGGCAATGACGACGGAGGTTTTCATTCCGTCCTCTGTAGTGCCAACCGGTGGCAGATTTCGTCCCTGGTCTGGTTCATCCTCCAAAAAAAGCTGGCCGGTACCAGGAGGCTTACCAATCCTAGGCCAATGCAGTGTCTGCTCGGGACTTAAATACCAGCTCATTTAAAATGGAGTACAACCTTGCCTCTTATAGGTCTCTCAAGAGAGAGATCACTCGGGCAAAGAAACAGCATGTCAATAGAATTAGTAGGAGACTCGAGTGCCTCCCCCTGGGAACCCGTGCATTCTGGTCGTTGGCCAAAGCTATTCAAAAGAATTTCTGCAAGGCGGGATGCCTTGCAGAAATTCTTTTGAATAGCCATCCCTACCTACACGTTGAAAATTGATCGTTGGTCCACGACGCAAAAGACAAAGCCGATCTTCCGAGTAAGCTCTTTGCGTTAAACCCTATATGGACTTGGTTTGGACATTGTGAAGTTCGGGTTTGGCACAAAGCGCTGCTATCATGCGGGCTCCCCGAGACATAATGCAAGTGGGTCAAAAGTTTCTTAGCAGATAGAAGCATAAAGGTCGTAGTTGACGATGAATGCTTGGAAATTCAGTCTGTTGATGCTGATATCTCATATTTCTCCGTCATCAAGAGTCGAAACGAACTTGTGTCTAAAATAGAGAATTCATTGGACAAACAAAAAAAGGTAGATGTAACTTAGTCTAATTCAACCCCGCCAAGACACAAGTCTGCGCGTTTACTACTAAAAAAGTCATCAATGGTCGTATATCCTTGTTAACAATATCCCCTAGCATTGAAATACTTGGCATAAACATATTATCGAGCGAAGTCGTTCCGATATCATCTAGAGGGCAAGGCCAAGTTAGCCTCGAAGAAGCTTGGTGTTCTCAACAGAGAGAGACAGTATTTCAGTCCGGACCAACGCCTACAAGGCACATGTTCGACCTCATATGGAATACCTACTGTTCTCATCGTTGGGCAGGGGCGCCAAAATACCAACTGCTCCCTCTGCATCGTATCCAACGAAGGGCTGCTCGAATTGTTGACTGCCATAGTGTTTCAAACAGCTTAGATCCCTTGGAATTACGCCGAGATGTAGCTTCACTCTGCATTCTCTATCGTTTGTATCACGGGGAGTGCTCTGAGGAATTGTTCGGAATCGTACCACCTGCAACTTTTGGGACGATGGCGCGTCCCACGCGAAAAATATACCATCCTCATCACCTTGATGAGTGGCAGTCTTCCACCGTGCGTTTTTCGCGTTACTTTCTGCCGCGCACTGTAAAACTCTGGAACGAACTGTCACCCGCAGTATTTCCGGGACTACACGATCTGACAAACTTCAAGAAGAGAGCGTATTCCCTCCTAAAAGGCCGGCAACGCACCTGCAGCTCTGCTGATGTTGCGAGTGTCCATGGGCGACGGTAGTTGCTTTCCAATAGGTAACCCGTTCGCCACCTTATTTTATATAAAAATAAATAAAAAGGAGAGTCAAATTCAATATAAAAATTAAGCCTGGCTGTGGGCTTTGCTGCAAAAAGAATTCAGATCAAAATGAGTGTCAAGTTCTATGTAACATCGAAATATTATATATTTGTAGAAATAAAATAACATTATAATTTATAAGCAAGTATTAAACTCTGCTTCTTTGCTTTACATATTTGATACCTATAATAACAGTACATATTATTTAAAATATGTGAGATCTTAACAACTTTAGCTTAAATCCCGAAAATATCGAAAATACCGGATTACCGGTATTGGTCTGGAGCCAATACCGAAAATACCGGTTTTGCTTAAATGATCCGGTATTGCGACCCCTAAAGCGCATCACAGACGGTGAAGATAATATAAAATATATATTATCTTAGAGCATATTTTAGAATATCGCTCACCATACAAATCCTATGAACCATCACACACGACGAAGTTAATTTATATTTTATATTTTGTATCTTAAGATATGGAAATATATATTTCGTACCTTAATATTTTATCTTAAGATACGAAATATATATTTCGTATCTTAATATGTTATCTTAAAATGCGAAATATATCTTTATGAATAGGTACAGGGTGTTTTTGTGTCAAGCAGCGGGCTCATCGGTGATCGGACGCACTAGTAGATGCAATGTTGCCAGTGCTGTATGTTAGAAAGTTACATACCTACTCTCATTCGAAAAGTAACATTTTGATGGAAAAAGTAACATTTCGGATAATTTTAAATAAAATTGACTTATAATTTATTGCTTTATTATTATTATTGCTTAAAAAGGTCATGAATCGAAATGAATGTTTCTCTTGAATTTCTAAAATACTCCTGAAACTTCTTCGTTGACAGATATTGATAAGGGTCTACACAGACGGACTGCATTTCAACTGCAATCCAACTGTAAATTGCAGTTCAAGTGCAGTTTGAATGCAGTTGACGCGACTGCAATGCGACTACAATAGAACTGCAAACCAAACAGTTCACACGACTGCACGCCGACAGCAACTGAACTGCAATCCGACTGCGTGTTTGGTTTGCAGTTCTATTGCAATCGCATTGCAGTCGTGTCAACTGCATTCAAACTGCAATTTGCAGTTGGATTGCAGTTGAAATGCAGTCCGTCTGTGTAGACCTTAAAGGTTAAATTCGCCGCAGGTTTTTCTCTTTTTTATGTGAGGCTCTATCCAAATGTTTCTCCTTTTGGAATGTGCTACTGCAATCTGCATTTCACATTCTATATCAGAATCATCGTCTGAGAAGCTGTCTAACAAATCAAGAAGTAAGACAGTATCAGTTATTAGTTATCACTCATAGTCAATCACCCTGTTTATAGAACTCTAACAAGGAATACGTGTGGCACCAACGCAGACTCGTAAGGAAATGAACATATTTTTAATATTATCGTATCTTAGCCGTATGTGATAGCTGATACTTTATATTTGGGCATCTTAAGATAAAATAATATTATATTATCTTCACCGTTTGTGATGCGCTTAAACTGGACCATTCAAATACGACTATGGCTAGAGTAAGAGAACGCACCTCAAATGTCATGACATGACACATGTACATGACTCGCGAAATAACTGTCAAAGTGACGTTTCGCAGAGACCGCAAGTTCCGATTCGGGCTCGGCAATCTATAAATTAGCGGTTGTTGGATTGGCATTTAGCATCTTTACTTGTATAAAATCCAATTTAGAAAAGTATTGAATGAAAACATTATGTATTAGCCCACAGAATACCTAATTTGGTTTTTAAATTGTTTCACCTAACTTGTCCTAACGCAATGTCGCGCTGGGCAATCGCATCTGCAATTATCGCGTTAAGCTTATTTAACAGTGCAACCGGCCTAGGGGAGATTATTTATGCAATTAATGCCGGTGGACCGGCACACACTGACATATACGGTATTCAATATGAGAAAGATCCCTTACAAGGAAGAGTCGGCACAGCTTCAGACTATGGAAAACAATTAGTCATGATCGGAAGAGTCAACCCAAAAGACGAAATATTATATCAAACAGAGCGGTACCACCACAGTACATTCGGATACGATATACCAGCCAGAGAGGATGGAGACTACGTGCTGGTGCTTAAATTTAGTGAAGTTTACTTCAATGCCCCCAATATGAAAGTTTTCGATGTAGTATTGAACGGCGACCACACGATAGTTGCTGATCTAGACATATTCGATAAGGTGGGAAGAGGCGTAGCTCACGACGAATATATTCCATACTCAATAAGAGGCGGTAAACTCTTTTACAATGATGAGGAGTCTGATATCCGTGGTGGGAAGATTAAGGTTGAATTTATTAAGGGTTACAGGGATAATCCTAAGATAAACGCTCTCTATGTTATGAGAGGTAGTATAGACGAAGTTCCTAAACTCCCACCGATCGTGTGGCCTGAAACTGAAGCAGAAGAACCGAGAGAAGAGATAGAAGAGAAGACCACAAAATCGAGACGGGCCAGCGGCCCCAAACAGCCTGACCCCTACTCGATGGATGACAGTTCTGTTCTCATCCCAGTGTTCATCACCATTGGTGCTTTTATTCCTTTATTGTTTTGTTTGTGTAAGCTATAATGTTGTATGTCTGCAATTGTGTGGTTGTTATGAACATTAAAATGCTATGTCGGTTTTTTATGATTTCATATGATTTGCACGAGTACTGCTAGTCAGATGTAGACAGTACAAATATTTAATGCTACATGATTCTATTAAATGCCTTCCAGTACCTATAAAAATCGCATTTAATATTAAATTATTAAGTGTCAGTCTTAAATGTTGAAATCTTTGTACAAATGCCCGTCCTAGACATTATTATGTGCCTAACTTATGGCATTAACAGCCATAACATTTTCTATATATAAAGGCTACATCTAATTGTCAATTATTAATTATTATTATCATTTGATATGAACTTGATAGATTTAATTGCAGTCTGTTTTGTAATATTGACTGCAGCAATTTTGTTTTTCTTATTTATTATACAGAGATTTTTTAATTGAAGTTACCCATAGACATAAAGTAGATATTATTATCCATAAAACAGTTTTAGCCTTTAAAACAGTTCACAGCAGTTATGCTTAACCATAATTTTTGGGTGGTTTATAAGATATTTTTTGTATAGTGGTGATGTAATAATTTGATGTCAAAGTATAAAAATAAAAAAATAAAAATATTTATATATTTACCTTTCACCCTACATAAATGCATATTAAATTATGTTACCTACCTTCTTTGGGAAAATTCAGAAAAACAAAATTAAAAATAATCTTATTTATTATAATAAGTAGCAATACAGTCTTAATTCATTGGTAGCCCATACTATGAGCAACTTAATTATTGTTACTTTTGTTCTCTCTTCTTAATTTTAGTTTTTGAGATAATTTCACAAGTTTGAGCAATCTGAAACAATGATAAAAGTATTATTTAAAAAGTTTTTTTGTAGGTTTGCCATAGGGTAAATTACTAGTAGATTGGACATTACCAGTCATTAGAAAAAGCACAAAAACACAATATTTATTAATGTTGCTTTAAAAATTTCCTGTTTTTAAAGTAAAAGAACGCCTGTTTTTAAAGAAAAACAGTCAGTTTTTAAAGCAACATTAATAAATATGGTGTTTTTGTGCTTTTTCAAATGACTAGTACAGCTGTCCAATCTACTAGTCATTTACCCTACGAAAAAATAAAAATCGGCCAAGTGCGAGTCTGACTTGCGCACAAAGGGTTGCATACCATTATAGACCAAAATAGGCAAAATTTTGTTTTTTGTATGATAGCCCCCCTTAAATTTTAATTTTATTATTATTGTTACTTTCCACATGTACCTAATTGAAGGTTTTGTGGAAATTTCGAGTGCCTACCAGCTGTTGCAATTATTGATTATTATGAGCAAAAAAGGCTAAAAACCATGTATGGGAGCACCCTATTGCAGTGCCGGTTTTAGCACTACCAGTTCCCTAGGCGAGATTTCTTCGTTGCATAGGGTACTGGTAATGCTAAAAAATAGGGCGCTAGCAGCGCTACTTTTAACTAGGCGCCCTGGGCGGTCGCCCAGGGCAAACATACATAACTAAGTAGACTACACAAATCATCTAGATACGCTTTTTAGGGTTCCGTACCCAAAGGGTAGAAACAGAACCCTATTACAAAGACTTCGTTGTCTGACGTCTGTTCGCCAGTCCGTGTGTCCGTCCGTCTGTCTGTATGTCTCCAGACTGTATCTCAAGAACCGCCATAGTTAGACTTCTGAAATTTTTACACATTGTGTAAGTCTCTTGCCGATATAACAACAAATACTAAAAACAAAATAAAATTAATATTTAAGGGAGGCTCCCATAAAACAAACGACGTGAGTTTTTTTGCCTTTTTTGCTCGATATCAATAATGGCAACAGGTAGGCACTTGATATTTTCAACTTTCAAGTACTATAAAGTACATAACAGTACTATAAAATAACTTCAATAATTAATAATTTAAATCAAAAAGCTCCCATACAAAAAACACAATTTTTGGCCTATTTTATCGGTACGGAACCCGAAACCCCGGAACTTGGCCGATTATTGTATATTTTGCCGTAGTTAAGTAAAATTGTTTTAACCGACTTCAAAATAAGAAGGTTATTACTTACTAATGATCGGCCTAAGTATTGA
Organism: Polyommatus icarus; assembly: GCA_937595015.1. NCBI lineage: Eukaryota > Metazoa > Arthropoda > Insecta > Lepidoptera > Lycaenidae > Polyommatus > Polyommatus icarus. The sequence continues at coordinate 11,665,234 of OW569332.1, read as the reverse complement.
ACTAGTGATGAAAAGGACGTACATATATGATATATTTTATTTTAGGCCACTGTGTAATGAGATAGAGTGATGTAGCATTTTAACCATTATAATTAAAACTTAGGTATTATTCGTATTTAAACTTATTAACGTCGAGAAAAACTATGTACTCTTAGTAGCGCTACTATTTAAATAAGTCGCGTGAAGTCCCGAATGGATGTAAAGTGTATAAGCCCCTGCCCCATGTACCTAGAAGAAGGTAGAAATTAAAAATATGTAAGTAAGTAGATATCCCTAGTAGGCTTCTAGTAGGTACTAGCTGTCCCAGCAAACGTTGTTTTGCCATATAAAGTATTTCTACTTCATCAGTTGATACAAAATCTTACCCTCTCTTTTGTTAAGTTGAAAAATACAGTAAATGTTAAGTTGAAAAACACAGTAAATAATATGAAGTAAGTCCATTAAAGAAAAAAGTTTGATACAAAATCGGACCCCCCTCAGAAGGGTGGGGGAGTTTTTTTTTGTTGTATCAGATGTTGAGTTCGAAGAAGACAAATATATCTGAGAAACCCGTTTGCAAATCGGATCAGTAGTTTTCATGTTAAAGAAAAAAGTTTGATACAAAATCTGACCCCCTCTTTTGTACCCTTAGAGGGGGGGGGGGGGGGGGGGGGGGGGGATTTATGCACCAGATGTTAAGTTGGAAGAAGACAAATATATCTGCGAAAACCGCATTCAAATCGGATCAGTGGTTTTCGTGTGATGCTGGAACAAACATACAGACAAAAATCTAACCACATTTTTGGCTTCTATATCGAAGTAGTGACACCCCCCACTTATTATTTTTTGAGTATCTTTAATGTAGAGAATTCTCATTTCTACAGTTTTATTATATGTATAGTTAAGGTACCTATTAATACTTACGCATTTTCCGTAGTATTGCTTTTTGGTTGACATTCTTTATTGCTATTGACAACGAAACCTTTCCTACAAATTGGAACATCTGGACTTGGACTCGTAGGAAGTGTTGTGTTTACTATAGTGTCTGAGAGAATAGTCGGCGCAGTACTTGCACTCTCCATCACAATCCTCGTCGTTGTTGACGTAACCGCTTCTGATGCTGACACAGTGCTATTCTCTTCTAACAATGTTGTGTTTTTCATATCGTATGCTGTGCTGTTTGTTTCCTCGTAAACTGTCGCGGCTACAGTCGTAGAATCGGATAAGTTCGCCTCTGATATCAATGGTGTCGTTGAACCAGGCCTGGGAGTAGTTCGATTTTGAGGTTTTATTGTCAGCTGCGAGTAATCATAAGCGTAGTCATAATCCTGAAATACAATTATTCAGTTTTATAATAATTCTAGCGATAATCGTACATTTTATATTCGCAATTAATATTTTTTTTTGTTGACTCTACATGTACGGTGTACCTAATAAGGCTGTGCTTAGTATGTTTTTTTTTAATAAAATATACATTTAGATTTAAGCTATAAATTAATAATTCTGGAATAAAATTAACAGAATTAGGAATAGGTTTACCAAAAGTACAGCTTGGTAGGTACCTTTTGTACCTAACAAGCTTTGTCTATTGAACTCCCGGCCAGTGATTTTTTGCCAAAGGCTTTAACTTCTAATTAAGTAATCTGAAATAAACATTCTTACCACATACTCCTCCTTGTCGCCGGTTAAAACAGCAATAATTTGTACATCTTTGACATCAACTTGAACATTAAAATCGCCAGTTTGCCGTTGATCAAAACTCAATGAATCCACATAGGCGCAGAGTATGCTCGTAAAAATGTAAATGTTACGGTACATTTTGAACTTCGAATAATTTTTGTTAATATAATTAAATGCGTAGTCCGTACGAGTCCCACAAACCAGCACGACTGGCCGTGTTGTTTCAGACCTGCTTGTGATGCGGTGTTTCCATCAGATTAACAGTTATTTCAAGTAACCGCGGAGGGTCGATAGCCTTTGCTATTGCACCGCGTCAAATCATTGCGTAAAGGCATAGTAATATTTATGTCTATGCGTAAAGGTCGCGAATATAAGCTTTTAAAAGCTTTATACATTAGGTACTTACGTATACTATAACATACGGGCTACATTGCAAATGCTAGAATTATTAATTTAGGAATTTTTGCTTTTTAATAAGTAATCATACTTATTTATATTATCTACATTCACGGGCGTATATACCTATAGCTCTGATAAGGGGGGGGGTCCCTAATGTAAAAAAGCGGCCAAGTGCGAGTTGGCTCCGCCCATGAAGGGTTCCGCAGCAGCAAATAGGTAATGTGTTTAGGAAAACAAAAGTATTTTTAGGGTTTCGTACCCAAAGGGTAAAAACGGAACCCTATTACCACCTAGATGTCTGTCCGCCTGTCTCCAAGCTGTATCTCAAGAACAGCGGTTCTTGAGATACAGCTAGTTAGCTAGACATCTAAAATTTTCACAGATTGTGTATTTCTGTTGCCGCTATAACGACAAATACTAAAAACATAATAAAATGAATATTTAAGGGAGGCTTCAATAATGGCAACAGGTAGGCACTTCAAAATTTCACAAAATCCTCAATTTTATATGTACTTTAATCTTTACTAATATTATAATTGGGACGAGTTTATTTGTTTGTTTGAACGAGCTAATCTCAGAAACTACTGGTGCGATTTGAAAAATTCTTTCAGTGTTAGATAGCCCATTTATCGAGGAAGGCTATAGGGCATAGGCTATACAACATCACGCTGTGACTTTTAGAAGCGAAAATACAGAGGAAATTGTGGAAAAACGGGGGAAATTATTTGAAAAGGCTTATTTGAACGCGCTAATCTCAGGAACTACTGGTCCGATTTGAAAAATTCTTACATTTTTAGATAGCCCATTTATCGAGGAAGACTAAAGGCTATATTTTATCACGGTAAGACTAGTAGGAGCGAAGAAATAGAGGAAAATGTGGAAAAAATGGGGGAAAATTATTTGAAAGGCTTATTTGAACGCGTTAATTTCAGAAATTACTGGTCCGATTTGAAAAATTCTTTCAGTGTTAGATAGCCCATTTATCGAGAAAGGTTATAGGCTATATTTTATCACGCTTAGACTAATAGTAGCGAAGAAATAGAAGAAAATGTGTAAAAATGGGGGAAATTATTTGAAAGGACTTATCTCGCGACTACTGGCGCAATTTTTATGTTATTTGCCACAGATAAGAAGTAGACTACGTGCAGGATCACAGGCTATTTTTTGTGGACTAATTTGTCTATGAAATATCTAATTTACGCGGGCGAAGCCGCGCGGAACGTCTAGTAATATTATATTGTCGATTGGACAAGTAAGATGGATAGTAATGGGGGGGGTCCGGACCCCCAGGACCCCCCCCCCTTATATACGCCCATGTCTACATTGGACTTTGGTTCGACGGCTGACTGAGCATTCGGACTCGCGCATGAACGGTTCAGTACCTTTTGTTCATTTTATTTATTTAATACTATTATTAATCATTAAAGTACACATATTAATTATATTTAAGGCCATTGTGAAAATTTCAAGTGTATCCCTATTGCCATTATTGATATCGAGAAAAAAGGCTAAAAAAACAATTAAAAAAAACATGTTTATTGTATGGGTCATGGGAGCCCCCATTAAATATTAATATTATTTTATTAAATTAGTATTTGCTGTTATAGCGGCAACAAATAAACACAATCTGTGAAGATTTCAGAAGTCTAGCTATAGCGGTTTTTGAGATACAGCCTGGCGACAGACAGACGTACAGACAACGAAGTCGTAATAGGGTCCCGTTTTTACCTTTTTTTATCTGTTTAATTTTTAGGGCACGGAAACCTAAAAATTAACACTAGATAAGTTCAGTGTGAAATATATTTATTTGGGGCTTACTGGCTACTGCCTTGTTTCACAACCATTTTAAAACGTCTTAAGTATACGATATTATTATAGTCTTCTATTATCGGTATGAAAACTTGTCAGGGCGAGCGAAGCAAGCCTAGTTTAAAAACCCACAATCTGAACATTTTGTGGGAAGTACATGATATTATAAGTTTAAACACTTACGGGTTTTGTCGCGGAGCACTTTTATTAATCCCGACGTTTCGGCTACTTTGCAGCGGCCGTGGTCACGGGTGGACTGAGGTGACAGGTGTCCAATTTCTTGAAGTTATCCAACTACCCGACGACTCATCAATTTTTGTTTGCGTTTCGATCTACGCAGAACGAACTCACAGTGTCTTGAAGCCGAGGTGTCATAGATTTGTGCTTTAGTATGTTTATCACTGGATCCCAACTAGATGGCAGCACCCAACCATCTTCGCGGTTGAAATTAGGGTGTTTTTAATGGGACGTTTTCTTAGTTTTAATCTCCACCAGACGGCGCGACGATAGACACTTCTAGATTTTCTATTGGGCCCCACCGATCTGAAATTATCTGCAGGTTGGCATAACTGACTACATATCACAGATTATTGCTACATATGGCTGGTGTTTCCAAAAATATCACTGTACTGTCAAGTCGCGAAGAGCATACGCCTAAGCGATCATTGGCTTAAGCGATTAGGCCATTATACTGGTAATAGTTTAGGAACACACTGTTAAAATAAAAACTTGTCAAACTGAAAACTGTCAACTTATCGGCCTTGTGGCGGCCATGTTACTTTGAAACTTCTTCTTCTTTTTATTGTTGGTGTGGTTTTTATTATTTTTTCCCAAATTGTATTATTTGGGTTTTTGATGTTCATTATTGATAAAATATTGGCCATTAAGTATTCGTTATCGTGCACAAGTGCAGGTAAGATGTTGTCAAAATCAAAATTTATAATTCCTGTGACATTTGTTGTGAATAACGATAATAAGGGCTATTTATTCCATGAGTTTTAACTAAAACATCGTTATAATAACTTTATTATCCTATTCATTGGAATATCATTCTGTCTTTTTCAAATTGAAATGTATCAAGTTTTACATTCTTTTGCCCAGTTTTGTAGCAATTATTGATGATATTACCTGGTATTACCGATAGTTGTCTACCCATACGCCATCTAGTTACTAAAATGGAAGCTGTTTGACAATCAAATTAAAAAAATAAGAAAATGCCCCATTTCTATCGCCTCGCGTTTCATTCTTGGGCGGTATCGTGCTTCTTTTGCTAGTACTTGTGGCTCATCAAATCTTATGTAATGGCGAGGTTGATCCAGTGTGTGTTTACAAATTGGTGTTCCTCCGGTGTTTGACATCTGCAATGTGTTTCTTGATACGGGGTTTGATGGCCCTTTTAGTTTGCCCTATATAAGAGAGGCCACAATCACAGTCAAGTTGACTGTGATTGTGGCCTATTTATATAGCCAATTTGTGAACACACACTGGATCAACCTCGCCATTACATAAGATTTGATAAGCCATAAGTACTGGCAAAAGAAGCACGATACCGCCCAAGAATGATACGCGAGGCCATAGAAATTAACAAACACCCTAATTTCAACCGCAAAGATGGTTGGGTGCTGCCATCTAGTTGGGATCCAGTGATAAACATACTAAAGCACAAATCTATGACACCTCGGCTTCAAGACACTGTGAGTTCGTTCTGCGTAGATCGAAACGCAAACAAAAATTGATGAGTCGTCGGGTAGTTGGATAACTTCAAGAAATTGGACACCTGTCACCTCAGTCCGCCCGTGACCACAGCCGCTGCAAAGTAGCCGAAACGTCGGGATTAATAAAAGTGCTCCGCGACAAAATCCGTAAGTGTTTAAACTTATAATATCACTAGCGACCCGCCCCGGCGTCGCACGGGTATAAAATATATAGCCACTAAAAATATAGCCTTCCATATATATATAATATAGCAATATAATATATAAATAATATAGCCTTCCACAATAAATGGGCTATCTAACACTGAAATAATTTTTCAAATCGAACCAGTAGTTCCTGAGATTAGCGCATTCAAGTTAGCCCTTTCAAATAATTTCCCCCGTTTTTTCCACATTTTCCTCTATTTCTCCGCTCCTATTAGTCTTAGCGTGATAAAATATAGCCTATAACCTTCCTCGATAAATGGGCTATCTAACACTGAAAGAATCATCAAAATCCGTTGCGTAGTTTTAAAGATTAAAGGGAACAAAGGGACATGAGGGAAAAAAAAGCGACTTTGTTTTATAATAAGGGTAGATATAGATGAGTGATACTCGCGAAAACATAAGAAATCATTATTTTGTGGCACATTATACGGAAAAACTATCACGCCTATTGATTTGTGCTTTAACATAATATTTTTTATTTATATTATGTAGTTATGTAATTTTTATTATTAGCTAGTCAAGGTGTGCCGTGTGACGACGCGACGCGAGCCTTCACAAAACTTGGATTTTAGCACTGGCTTTTAGCTAGTATAAATATACAGCTGTAGTGAAGATAACGCCACTGCAAGGCCAGATTCAGTGCTTTAAGAATTCTCCAATAACCACCGAGATTCACATACCTTCATCGCACATCTCGGCTCTCGGGCGACTGAGCCTGGACTCTGGAGCAGGGCTTCAAATAACGTTATTTTTTTATCTCCCGAGATGTAGAGACTGCAATCCAGGCTAAATTTAATAAAAAAAGTACAAGAAGGAATGCCATTTGTCAATGTCAATTTTACATTTGTGATTTACACCAACCGTCAAATGACGTTATTTGCCAAACAAAAACCGAAATATTTACAAATAGTGCAACAAAAAAAAAGGACATTTCCCTGGGAAATTAACTAGCTACGTGTTTTTACATAAAACGTAAAAATTTTTATGTGTGTAGTTATATAAGGCATGATAAAGTTTTGGAAAAGTGCAGGTAAACAACTTATCAAAGTAGGAAATTTATCACAACAGTCTACGTTGTACGGAAACCTTTAGTTATTATTGTTTTATTTTTTAGCAAAAGGGAAATCTGGGTGTCCTGTTCGACCACCTGAGTCGCAGTCGCAAAATAATCCAGGATATCAACTCTTGTCTGCTGATCTAAGTGCTGAAGAAGGTAACAATAATAATTAATTAATTATTTTTATATCCAAAGCAAATAAAGAAGTATCAATTTTGATATGCATAAAAACTTAGCAGCTTTGTATTTTCAACATCAAAATTTATTAAAATGTAAAATTTTTTAGGGGACGACAATATATTTGAGAAGAAATCTCAACTGTCTCTGACATTACAAGATATTTTGTATGAAAGAAAATGTATAAAACATTTTATATCTTTTATGGAAAGTATAGACAAGGGACTACTTGTAAACTGTTGGTTGGAACTAGACCAGTACCGGTTACAGTTGCTCAGCGTACCAGATGATACCAATAAAAGTTGTCATAGTAAAATGAACCATTCTAAAAGTTTTGATGGTAATGCAATAAAGTCAGCAACAGATTCAGAAAATATCCTAATGTCACAAAGGATCAGCTGGATGTCGAGCTCCAACAGTTTGAACCTGAGTAAGGTTGAATCTAAATCTGAGGCACATAAAAATGAGTCATCAAATGTTACAGATCAAGCTATAAATTTGTTCAAGAAGTATATAGCTTTGGAAGCTCCACATAAGCTTAATTTAACAGATGAAGTAAGGAAAGTTGTGATATCTAATATTTGCAATCCAGATGGAAAAATTAAGGAAGATTGTTTTAAGCCAGTGCAAGATACTTTACTGTGTGAAATTACAAAATGTTTTAGTGACTTTCAAAGTAGCCCCCAGTTTATAAAATCGCAAATAGATATACTAACTAGCAGTAGGTTAAATCTTAAAGATATTTTATATAATGAAACTATACTATTTTATTTTACTGAGTATTTGGAACAGGAATCTTGTAGTGTGCTTCTAGAGTTTTTAATTTCTGTTTCTCATTTTAAAGACAATCTAGCGAGTGGTAAAAATGCAACAGTAGAAGAGACTCAAAGTGATGCAATTGTTCTTTACGATAAATATTTCTCTCTTCAAGCTACCAGTCCAATTGGGTTCCCGACTGAAATTCGATTGAAAGTAGAAAGTGACATTTGTAGTGAATTGGGCCCAGCAGCCACATGTTTTGATATCCCTTATAGAATCGTATTTAGGACTCTCACTAGCTATGTTAAAATATTTTTAGAATCGGAAATATACTACAATTATCTTTCGGAGATGATCAAGTCTGTAGATCAGATGACTTCTCACAGCAAAGCACATTCCGACTGCAGCAGCGAGCTGAGTGTGAGCACACAGAATACTCTGTTGGCAATGGGGGATGTCTACTTAAGAAAAAAACGTAATCATTCTGTACCTGATATGACTATTGATTCTCACCAACTCTACAATGCAGATGCATTATGGCAACGAAAGAAACACGATGGTTTAACTTTAGGAAGGATAAATAGTTTAGGAAGGTTCGAGTCTAAATTTGAGCCTGACCCTGATAAAAAAAATAAATCTGTTTTGAGAAAAATGGTCAACAAATTTGTTCCTGCGAACTCTTCCGATGTCAAAGAGGAAATGGCGTGGCAGATAGCCCATATGATAGTCAAAGATGTGACAGATCTAACTATGGCACCACCGGAAAATTATCAAGAGTAATGTGATAGAAATTGTTTATAAAATAAATTTGTATATAACCAATATCTTATAATATTATGTTGTAAAATACTAATAATAAATTATACATAAACGTTCTAAAGTTTTAATAATAAATAAAATTACTATACATATTATAAGGCTGGATTTATATGCATTGTGTCTGTGCGGTTTTGCCACTTAAGGTTTGTTGATTGTTCATAGTGGCATAGAGTAATATAGTGGTAATAGTAAAAGAAATCAATAGTTTGATATTTAAAAATGATATATTTTCTATAACGATTAAAATATTCATAAAAAATAGTTTCATATAAAAACATTAACAATTTCTTAATACTATTTGAACATACTCACATTCATTTTGGTATTTAATGTATATATTTGGTTACATTTTAGATATCTGCTCATCTTAAAAAGCATTCAAAGCATAATTGTTCGAGCGCCGTTGAAGCTTAATATTAAAAACAAGTTTTTTTTTCACATTGTTGAATAAATGTTAATGGTTGGCGCTATATGCGTCATCGGAAGTCGGGGTGGCTCTGAACCTAGCAACGGAGATTGTTCATCGGGGAAGTTCAACTCGTTCTCCGGACTCGACATCACGGACTTTGGTTTCTGCTGACTCAACGTCCATCTTCTATAAACAATCGCATTTAATAATGCCTGCATTGGATTTAGGAATGCCTGGAACAAAAAATACTATGAGCAACTTAAATAATCCTTATCTGTTTGGGAATGATACTAGTTCAGAATTTCTTATGAAAAAGAAATTAGAAACACATGGCTCACTGAGTTATGTGGACTGTGGTACACCATACAGTCCAGTCTTTCCTTATTTTTGTTGAAGTCTTACATCACAATATATGAATCACACTTTATAATATTATGTTTATATATCACACTATAATATTATGTTTATAATATGATACAACTTACAAGTCGTTGCGACTAGGAAAATGGAGTATAAAATCAACTCAAAGATAAATAACACGCGCGGTGACTAAACTTTATAATATAATGTCATATTTTATATTTATGGAGTTATGTGTCCCATGTAATCGTAGTTTATCTCTACGCCCTTTCCATTTTTTGCTGTTCCAATGCTTGTTTTCTATGAGAGGGCGGGCCGGCCTCTCATAGAAAACAAGCAATCTAAAACATATCCAACACGGTTTTTTTACTTTAACGCGGCGTCACCTTAAGCAAATGTAGACGTAGTCATCGGTATTCGGTACCATACCACTGTACACAAATATATTAATTGTAATCATAAAGGTGAGATGCACTTGGCATAACTACGCAGCAGCGACGGCGCGGGGCGGCGGCGCGTTTATTTACTAAGTATGGTTTTAGCATAGTGAAACCTTCAGATTAATCCTTCGATCGGAGGTTCTAGGAATAGGTAAAAACCGTAAATACTAACCATTATGTACCAAATGGTGATAATAACATTAACAGGCATATTGAACCACATTGTCCACAAGAGCAGTCCGTTAATAAGATTCGGCAGCCAGCACAGGTAGAATGCACCATTGATAAGGAAGAACTTTAGCTTCAACGCATCCACCAACCTGCGCTCTTTGCTCGTAAACTGTAAGAACAATAAGATCCATAAATAAAGTTATCATCACAATTCACAGACTGAAATTCCCTCTGATATGACTCCGTGAGGAAAGTAGATAGAGCAGTACAAGTTACAACCCACAACTTGCCCACAACCTATTTTGAATTATTTTAAGTTTCTATGAGAAATGGGGAAAAGCCCAATTATATTGGGTAGGTACTTAATACTTATCCATCTATAACACGTATTATCAAGGAAATTGATCCCTAGGCAGTTGACGGACCTACGTCTTGTAATGTAGGTAAATTCACGTCTTGCAATGTCTGTAAATTCAGTACTAGGCTAGGTTTGACGTAATCGACCAAATTATGTCGGTCCGCCATCTGCCTAGGAATCAACTTCTCTGAACATACATAGTTGGAAAAATGCCCGCGAATTTGGGCATTTATGCGCAAAAAGATGGGCAAACCCAACTCTGAATGATGTAATATTATCATCGCCGGCATGGAGGTTCTGTGAGAGGAAAATGACTCCTTTCGTACCGTCGTTGACAAATACTTAATATTAATTTCATCTTGCGATCTTACTAAGTGGTAAGTTCTAAAATCTAAACTCTAAAGTGTTACATCGAATAATTTGTTATCGACTGTAAATCCTGGATGTTTTCCCTTTGCTATAAGTTCGTGATATATGGTGCGTACTGAGTAGTGGCATAAATAGCATAAGGAAATAGAACTTGTACTGTACTGTAACAAACGTTTTAAATGCTTTATACTTTATAGTTATAGCAAGTTTATAGTATCATACTTCCTGCTTTATGCGTGTAATTAGTTGTATAAAAACACAGCGTATAAAGTTCTCATAATTGATTACGAGCGATGTTCTAAATGGCCGTGACTCCTCACGATTTATGCCAAAAACGTGATCATAATATGAGAATATTGCAAGTTGCAACATTCATGAGAGCGGTTGTAAATAAACGAAGTCTTGTTTTCATCTGGGGACATCGAATATTACTACTTTTTAGTTTTTTAATAGCTATCAATGACAAAAGAATATTTAAAGGTGATTTTGTTTATTTTTCATATTGTTATAACATTGAATGTCTACCAATCCTAATATTATAAATGCAAAAGTGTCTGTCTGTCTATCTGGCTGTCCGTCTGTAAGGCTGTCTGTTACCTCTTCACGCCTAAACCGTTAAACCGATTTGGCTGAAATTTGGTACGGAGATACATTGAGTCCCGGGTAAGGACATAGGAAGTATCCAATGTCCTTTCCCGGTACTCAATGTATCTCCGTACCAAATTTAAAAAATAAAAAGTATTTTATCCCGGAAAAATGTAAGGTTCCCGCGCGATATACGAATCTTGGCGCAACGTAGTTGCGGGCGTCATCTAGTAAATAGATAAACGTAAGTTCTGCAAAGCTTATTGAACGATTATAATCTTGCGTAAGTACTAAGTATACATTTACATTTTAACCATTTGAAGACTAACGGTTCTCATCCATCAGGTTTAAGAGCTCCCACACAAAACTGCAAATTCGCATCGTTTCGCAATGTCATTTTTTTTTGTATAAGTTTTATCACAGATTTTTGCGATGCGACGCGAATTTGTAGTTTTGTGTGGTCCGAGCCTTTACTGGTGGCGACAAACCGCAAAGTAGAATATTGAAATACTTACAGTGTTAAGTGTATCTAAAACTTCGCGATCGTACTCGTTCGTACGTCGGTATATTGTATTTTACGCATATTTTACGCGACAAATTAGCACCTTTATCTCAACAGTATACTAATATTACCTATTTAGATAAAAGTGCAGAAGTAAATATGACTCTGTCTGTTAATACCTGAAACCTGAAACCGTTTAATCGATTTTGATGCAACTTAGGGTCAAGGAAAGGACGTTAATAATGATAGTTTTATAATAAAAGTTAAAACTACGCGGGAACCGCACACTTCCGAAATACTTAAAACCGAATTTCGTTTCAACGAAGCTATGGATATTATAAGTAGTACTTGTAGATATTGCTGTTTGTTAATTATTTCGTTTTAAATGTTCGTAAATCGTATCTTTTACTTTCTAATAGGTTAAACGCATGTTATATATTTTATAAACCGTTGAATTCGTGAAGCCCCAAGCGGCCACATCCGGCCGCGATAACAATGAAAAAGCTATTGTGTCTCGTTTTGCCACGACTGATGGGTTAATTTATCTCTTGCAGAGTCTTGCGTAAAGATTTGAATAGGTATAAGATAAATTATTACAACTAATAATAAAGTCATAACAATTAAGTAAAGCACATACTAAGCAGAAAAGCATACCTGAGCCATCGGAATAGACACTGCCAACTCAACATGTTTACTCAGTAACATATAAATAATAGGGTTCACTATCATAACCATAGCGATAGGAAGGTACGTAGCACAATAGTTAGGAAGAATTCTGTACACAGCACTCGTTATAGAAGTAAGATTATGACAACTGAAAACAGAAAATACAAAGACCTTATAAGACTGAAGTATGACAGTATAGGAATATATATAATCCCGAGCGATAGAGTATCATCGCAAAACATACACTAATAATTCGTACAGTTAACCATTACGACTTTTCTAAAGGGACAAGTGCAACTTGAAAACTGTCTATAGCCTGTTAGTAGCAGGCGACACGTCGGCAACAATTACTACTTATAATATTAGGGGGCGTCCACAATTTTAGTGAGGTGTTTAGGGGGAGGGGGGGAGTGGGTCGAGTCAAATCTCATCTAACTCACGTCGGGGAGTCTCGGCAAACCTCACGTAATTTTTTTTCTCAACTAAATGATACTATTGTGGTCCATTTCATCCAGATTGTACGTATATTATGCTTAAGATTTTTTAATTTTAATCGGAAGCATAGCTAATCGTTATACGCTTAAGATCATTCACAAATTCGTTAGAAAGAAAATCTTCTCACTATTAAACCAAACGTTTACGTAAGAAACCCACATTTTGAAAATCTCACGTGAGATTTGGGGGGGTTGAATAAAATCTCACGAAATCTCACCACCCCCACGTAATTTGTGGACGCGCCCTTATGTATGTTATTCTAATAATATTTTCTATTATTAGAAATAACATAGGAAAAACTTACGTAGCATCCGGAATGTATAGTATCGACAATCCGACACCTGTGGTAATCGCGGGTATACCCCACGCGAATGTGTGATATTTGAATGCGTTAAATTCATAGTTCCTTATAGCGTTCCACGTGTCTATTGCATAAAATAGCGTCCAAAACCAGGTTGCCGTGTAGAAATATTGCGTCCATGCCTACAAAGGTTTACATCTTATAATTATAAACTTTTTGCGCTGTATTTATGCACTTATGCACTTCTTTGTTCTGAATTAAAATAATAGATGGGATTAATAAATCTAAAATTTGTAACCAAAGAAGTAGTTCAACAAGTTTCATGGGTCAGTGACCCCATTAGGGCCTTTCTTGGAAGTAAAACGATTTTCCACTTACTTTTATTATGCCACAATTATTATATGAATTACTAGATGTCGCCCGCAACTCCGTTGCGCCAAAACTCGTTTATCGCGCGGGAACCGTACATTTTCCGGGACAAAAAGTATCCTATGTCCTTTCCCGGGACTCAAAATATCTTCATGCCAAATTTTAGCAAAATCGGTTTAGCGGTTTGAGCGTGAAGAGGTAACAGACAGACAAACAGACACACTTTCGCATTTATAATATTAGTATGGATTATGCTTTAGCTACCCTTTTAGCGAACAGCACAAAAAGTGTAATAATCTTTTTCATAACAATACAAGTATTGTGCTTTGGCTCCAGAACTGAGATTTAGCATAATTATTCGGTTTATCAACTACAAATTAAATATTATAACTTACTGAGATTAAAGTGCAAAATAAAACACTGACATCATCATCAGGCATCGGCATAATATTTTTGAATTGTAACCACAGGGATGATCGTATTAAAACGCCTGGAAACAAAGCATATTATTGACTTATATCACAATATTCATGGTCAGAACAAAAGCCAGAACACAAATTAATACAAAATCTTAGTAAACGCCAAGCGCGTTCACGATCGAATGTGAAACACACACACCTGGCACACTGTTGGCTTGACATAACCTGACCAATGAGGGTGTTTAAAATTCTATTTGCCACCAGGTGCCATCAGTGTAGCCTTAGGGGGTATCGTGTCAAATACCTATTTGACACGATAGACCCTACCACGATAATATTATCGTGACACATAAAAGCTATATTGTCACTTAATACAATATTTGAAGTATTAAACAACTTAAATTTTACTATAAATTACATATTTCATTTTTACTTCACTTTTCACAAAAGTGAAGTAAAAATGAAATAAATAATATTATGTATTTACAAGGCTTTACAAGGCTGGTGGCTGCTAAGTATTGCTAATGAAATTAATGTCAAGATAGCATATAATGCAAACAAACAAGTATTATACATCTTTAGCCAAATTAATTACACTCACTTTGGGTAATTGCGTTACTGATTTTTTTTTAAATGGGTATTGAAAGCTTTTAATTACTTAAAGTAACATGATAATTTTTACCAAGTAACTAACACTACACTTAGGCTCCATTGCACCAAAGGCGTGGTTAAAGTTAAGGTTAAAGTTAAATATCCTTTTAGCTTTAACTTTAACCGGAAATTTTAACAGATGTTGTATGAGCATATGGGGTGTATGGACGCCATATTTAACTTTAACCAGAGACTTGACATTTTGCACTGTTGTCAAAGTTAAGGTTAAAGTTAAAGCTAAAGTTACAGTTAAAGTTAAGGACGCCATATTAACTTTAACCATAACTTAAACCTTAACTTTAAGTTTAACCACGCCTCTGGTGTAACACAGCCTTAGAGTGGATTGCACGAACTAACTTTAACTTTAACCATAACTTTGACAACAGTGCAAAATGTCAAATCTCTGGTTAAAGTTAAATATGGCGTCCAAACACCCCATATGCTCATACGACATCTGTCAAATTTTCCGGTTAAAGTTAAAGCTAAAAGGACGCAATATTTAACTTTAACCTTAACTTTAACCACGCCTCTGGCGCAACACAGCCTTAGAGCCTGTTTCACCACTCTCTGATAAAGTACCAAATAGGCTATTCACAACTTTTTTGACAGATTCTCTATACTTGATCATTCAAGTTAATTGGTGGATAGCCAATCCAGCACTTATCAGGAAGTGTGAAACAAACCTAAATCTATTATTTTCATAATTATAAGTAGCATTAGTCACAATCCTTACCTAGAGAAGCTAATAAATCTGCAACTGCTAACCAGATTATTATATGTCTTCCTCGAGAACTTGAGAAATTTTGCAACCTTAGTGAGGTGTAATCACGTCTTGGTAAAATCTGAAATGTTATGATACATTTAATTAATTTTCATTGTCAATATTAATAATTAAGAATATTACCAACATGGTTTCCTGGAGTAGGTACATAAAAGACATAGGTACAACTAATCTTTATAGTTTATCATAATATCAAACAATATTTCTTGGCTTATTCGAGATTTCATATAAAATGTTACTTAATCATTTCAAATATGCATTCCTAAATAAAATATGATACACATATTTTCTATTGGTGTTGCGTTTAACTAACAATATAAACAAAGTATAAAACGTGAGGTTTATATACAGCAGAGAGCCTCACCTGATAAAGTGATCCCAATATTCCTATTGAAGATGATACCAAGCACACAGTGTTGTAGGACTCAGTGTTGAATTCACTCATAATTTTTACTGCTAAATCTTCTTTATTACCGGAATGGTGACAGCAAAACGTTTGGATTGTAGGATCAGACATTATTTATATGTTTGTAGAATATTGCCTAATTCAAGCTTGGCACAATAATTGCAGTAGGTAGATGTACATTGAAAAAAATAGAAGTTTGTAACAAAGCCCGCTAGCTAATAGCTCGAAAGTCTAGATTTAAAAGCGTCGAGATTTTTAATATACATTGTGCATATATATTATTATAAAAATAAGTACACCTACATTATAAAATTATGCAAAATGTAAGAAAAATAAACAAAACATTAGCCTCAAAATGAGTAATGACAAAATGACATTTGAGATGTATTCCAAAAGTTTGACATTATACAGCTAAAACCAAGCATCTAGTTATACAGCCAGTGTAATTTGACGTAAATTGACTAGATTTGATTGGCTGGTTCAGACGTCACTGTGCTTATTATTGCACCAAGTGTATTGCACAGTCGGATAAAGACTTTATTTAGGTAACATTTGACAGTTCATCAAATTCAATGACGTACCGCGGTACCTAACCTTGTAGCGGCGTGTATAAAAATAAATATTTTTATTAATAAATAAATATTAAACCACAGATTAAGGATATATATATATATATATATATATATATATATATATATATATATATATATATATATATATATATATATAGATGTAACCTTAGCCCGTCATCGCGTGGCCATTTTGTGCTTATTTTCATACAAGTAGTGTGCGTTTATTTTCTTGAATATTTCTATTTGTCGATCATTTCGAAGCACATTATTATACAGAAAAGAAAGTCATTTAGTTCATGATATCGATAAACTATAGTTCAAGTAATGAGAATCCGTAAACACACGTAAAAAGCTATGCAATTTTTGTAGACATTATAATATATAATATATATAAATAATTAATTGATGTGACATTTTTAGCACTAATGCCTAATATAGCACGATTAAGGGATTATTAAACTTATATAATATTATCATTTTTGCTTACGAAAATACCGATTGAAAAGCCCAAAAAAACGTTGTTCAAAACATACGTATTTAATGTTAAATCCACGTGTTTGAGGCATTCTTTGGCCATTCTTATGGATTACTATTTAGCGGAACCACAAAACTCAACAATATCTAACACAAAATGTTCACTAAAACCTTTATTAACACTTTTATTACATGAAAAATGTAGACCGACTCCTTTGTTATGTCCGAGTAAGTCGGACATAACATTACACGCTTTTGACGCTTATACACCGATATAAGGCTCTCTCCTAGTGTATATTATCTCAATGTCCAAACGTAACAAACAAATCCTGATCGAAATAAATAATAAGAACTGACGTCGTTACAATGTTACGTCATTCAACCTTTTTGCTTTTTAAAACACTAGGGACGTTACTCTAAAAATCGAAAGCGTTATTCGATCTCGAATAATGAGGAATTTTCTTAGCTTTTTAATTTGATTGTCAAACAGCTTCCATTTTAGTAACTAGATGGCGTATGGGTAGACAACTATCGGTAATACCAGGGAATATCATCAATAATTGCTACATAACTGGGCAAAAGCATGTAAAACTTGATACATTTCAATTTGAAAAAGACACAATAATATTCCAATGAATAGGATAATAAAGTTATAATAACGATGTTTTAGTTAAAACTCGCGGAAGAAATAGCCCTATTTACCGTTGTTCACACCAAATGTCACAGGAATAATACATTTTGGTTTTGACAACATCATACCTGCACTTGTGCAAGATAACAGATATTTAGTGGCTAATATTTTACCAATAATGAACATCAAAAATCCAAATAACACAATTTGGGGAAAAATAATAAAAACCACACCGACAATAAAAAGTAGAAGTAGAAAACTCTTTCAGAGATGTTTTCAGTTTGACAAGTGCAAGCGTGTTCCTAAGCTGTTACCAGTATACTGGCCTAATTGCTTAAGCCAATGACCGCATAGGAGTATGATATTTTGATTGATATTACACTTGACAGTACACTGATATTTTTTAGAAACACGACCAACATGTAGTCAGTAATGCCAACCTGCAGATAATTTCAAATCGGTGGGGAACCAATAGAAAATTAGTGAGTGTCTACTGTCGCGCCGTCTGGTGGAGATGATAAAAAGAAAACATCCCATTAAAGATTAAAGTAGAATCTTTACAAACGAAAAGATAATAATGGGACAGGGATTCGTCTATCTGTTTTCAAAATTCAAAATATTTTTTGAAGTGAAAACTTCTTTAGCGGCGTTGAGCACTTTTGTGGGATGGGTAAAACCTGTGAAACTCGCGTCAGATTTTCGTGTTGATCGAAAAACCATAGAAAAATAGAAAAAGCGTAAGACGGTTGGAGAGTAGTGTTTTGTGTCGAACTCGAACTCGAACGAAATGTACAGTCGGGGAAAATTGTGCTAAGCAGAAATGTACAGTCGGGGAAATGAGTTGTTTAGCAGAAATGTATAGCTAGTCGGGGAAAATTGTGCTAAGCAGAAATGTACAGTCGGGGAAATGAGTTGTGTACCAGAAATGTACAGTCGGGGAAAATTGTGCTAAGCAGAAATGTACAGTCGGAGAAATGAGTTGTTTAGCAGAAATGTACAGTCGGGGAAAATTGTGCTAAGCAGAAATGTACAGTCGAGGTAATGAGTTGTTTAACAGAAACGTACAGTCGGGGAAATGAGTTCTTTAGCAGATGCGCTGATTAAGGCCGCGTTTCCACTTGCAAGACAACTGTCTCGAGAAGTGTCTGACAGCAGCTTTTTTTTTCGATTGTCGATATTTTTAATCGATTGTAAAGGGTTTCGATAAATTAATTAAAACGATCGTTTTTTTTTAAATTTTTTTTATCGATTTTCATAAAAAATGGGTTAAAAAAATAATGCACAACGTTAATAATCAAGATTTCATTTCTGCCGGTACTCCCGGAGTGCAACCCGTCTTTTTTTTTATTTCAAGTCCGTATCGATTTATTAATTTTAATTTAATCGATGTTTTTAAGCAGCTTTCCTCACTATAGAGAATAATCTGACAGATGTCAAATTTTACCTACAGTTCTACAAGGCTTGATAAATGCGCTGCGGGTGGCTGCGGGCGCTGGTAAAGGAGAACTGTCAAAAATGACGTTTTTGTATGATAGAAGCGTCAGTCCCTTTTCTCGCCACGTTCATAAACAGCCTTGTCGAACTGTATAAATGCATTTTAAATGCATATCGCGTCTTATGTCAATGATGCGATCGTACTGCATAAAATTCTAGAACCACACTCTTTAATCTTTAAGTGCCCTTGACTCCATGCCTTGTTCGTTTGGTTTTTCAATTGCGCATGCGCGGCTTTTGTGTGTCAGTGTGATTGTCATAATATTCTAAAATACCTAATAAAATACCGATCAATTGCTGTCAAAATCTGACAGGTATTTTAGAACATGACACTCACCTGACAGAAATGTATCGGTACTTTAGATTAAGAGTGGGTTGCACCAACTAACTTTAACTTTAACGGTTTAACCTTAGAGTGGATTGCACGAACTAACTTTGACTTTAACTGTAACTTTACCTTTAACTTTACCTTTAACTTTACCTATAACTTTACCTTTAACTTTGACAACAGTGCGAAATGTCAAATCTCTGGTTAAAGTTAAATATGCCGTCCAAACACCCCATATGCTCATACGACATCTGTCAAATTTTCCGGTTAAAGTTAAAGCTAAGGACGCCATATTTAACTTTAACCTTACTTTACCTTTAACTTTAACCACGCCTCTGGTGCAACGCAGCCTTAACTTTGACCGGAGAATAGTTCGTGCAACGTGCAACCCACTCTATTACACTCACATTGACAAACAAAAACAAGGCTAATAAAGGATTTTGCGTTTAAATTAAATCGTTTTCAATTTTAAATACGGCACTCACTTATAAGATGCCATTCTACCAGTTTTTAGTCAGTAGCCTTTGGTAATAGCCCTCCCTTATAAGTGAGTGCCGTATTTAAGTTATGAAACATACTTATCAAGTTATGAAACATACTTATCAAACAATAAGCGTTTTGTTTGATATGTTTCATAACTTTCAAGGGACTATCCGCACTGCTAATGGCGTAAACAGAGAAGCTCGCGAATTTTTTCGTATAAATTTAACACGAATTTTTTATCGCAAGTGCGGATACTCTCTTAAGATATGGAGATTATAAATTATTATAATATTTAAATATCATAACACGGTCAAATTAACTTGACGCATCGCTGTAATCAAGCTGGAATGCAATAACATGCCATGCCCGCTCCATAATGACATCATCAAACCATGCGTCAAGTTAATATGACCGTGTAACTGAGAGAAATGCAAACAATCATTGTGTACATAAAATATATTTATTTATCAATAAAGAGTATTGGCTACATGCAGACAAAAGAAATATTACTTAGAAAATGATGTCTAGGGAGTTTTATATTATAGGTACATAACGTACTTGGAACCTATTTTTTTATTACCACTTAGTCATCTTGTCTTTGTTTTGCTTTTAATTAGTTATCATTTGTATCGTTAGTAGACGTTTCTAAGGGTATGACAGTAAGATTGTGATTAACACCGAAACATGGATTTATTGGATCACGTTTTTCACCTGGTTCAGGAGAACAATTATTGGTGTCTAGCTTTAGTTCATCAGGAATATCTAGGGATTTATTAAGATTTAGTGGTTGGTCTGCTGCTACTGCTGCTAGTAACTGGTCGGGCGTTGGAACGACAACTGTTGTTGTACTTATAATAACATCTGTAACGTTTGCTGTTTGCTCTATTACAGGCTCTGTCACATTATTCTCAGCAGCCGTATTAAGAAGAATCGAACATGGTATTGTAGTCATAAATTCTTTTTCTGATTTGGTTACGACAGTGATTATACACTTAGTTTTATCGTTAGTATTACTATCAACACCTAGATCTTTGACATCAGCATCTGGCGTAAAAGATGTAGCGATCGAACATGGTATAGCTAGTATTTCAGATTTTTCATCATTGGTAATTGTCAATGTACAGTTGATTAAATCTCCTAATATTGGGTCTACTACTGGTGCAGTACTATTATCAGGAGCGACTGCAATAGGTTGACCTCGATTGTCATAAATAACAGTATGGTGATGATGTCCCGTCGATCGTGCTAAATTCCAAAGGGCTAAACCAGTTAACACCGTTCCAATACCGGCTCCTGCCAATCCCACTCCAGCCAATGTACTGCCACTACGCCCTACTCCTCCAAAACCTTTTCCACTATTATAGTTTCCAAAGTATCCCGGCATTTGTGCTCCATAACTTCCGGGGTTGCCATATCCACCATAGTTATTATGTCCACTATTATAAGGTGGAGGGGGTCCTTGAGGATGATTGTAATGGTTACCACTAGAGTACGGTGGTGGTGCGCCTTGGTATTGATTGTTTACGTTCGAGTAACCTCCGTTTCCAGGCACTCTATGAGAATTTCCAGGGTTATTGGCTTGATATGGAGGCGGTGCTACGTTTGTATTTGGCATTCCTTGTACCTGTCCATGTCCTGTATTCAACGAAGAATGTCCTGAAAGACCGTTTGATGAAGGATAAGGACTCTGAGGTCGGTTTGCATTTAGGTTCGTTCCTTGTCCAGATAAACCAGATCCTTGTGGATACCCTGAGCCAGGGCTAGAATCACCGGAAAGACCTTTAGAAGCTGGATATGAATGACTCATTTGATTATTTGATGAAGGTACACTTTGCTGAACTGGTGCATTACTTCTTTGAACATTTTCTTCATAAGTTGACTTCTTTGGTTGATTATTACCAGAAAGTCCGGTATTACTTGAAGGATATGAATGTTCCGAAGTTCGAGGCTTCGATTGTTTTGAAGAGTAAGTTTGTGTTTTTTGCGCTGGTTTTTCTTGCCACCCAAAAAGCGTTGGTTTAGGTGCAGAAGCTTGTGGTTTGCTCAACGATGTTGGTGCTGGTTGAGGATATGAATTTGTTTTTCTGCTGGATCCACGACTTGAACTAGAGCTTCGGCTTCTCGATAGTTTCTTCGTATCAGCATTAATTGTCAAATAAAATATTAACAGAAAGGTAAACAGTAGACGCTTATTCATTTTTATGCATTAGAAAATAAATAACACAGAAATAAACCGTAACACTCACAAAGTATATGTTTGCTTTTCACAGCTTGTCTTTCGAATGCGGTCGTTGGATGTACAACGTAGGTATGTTGTGCTCTATAAAATCATTATCCACTAGGGTGTACACTATTTTAAGAATTGGTGTTTGACACGCGCATAATAGAGTTTGGTTACGACTCTAACGATCAATAACTTGTACTATAATTAGCTGACCTTTTTACTCGTCGCACTTAATTTAAGAAAATGTAAAAAGTAATGTTGTACGGTCTACGAACTACTGCAAATTTTCACGTCTTATAATGGTTTTGAGACAACAGTTCTATCTAGATTGCACATTATAATATTAATAAGGCTTGATATTAACGTTTTAGGTATCATCGGTGATCGGAGAGATTCTCTAGTGTCTTCAAACGGGCAAAATAGAATACCGCTAAAACATACATTTTCCTGCGTTAAACAAAATCGTGTGCAACCTTGTAGTTATAATGTACTAGCTGTTGCCCGCGACTTCGTCCGCGTGGACTTCAGTTTATAGCGCGCGGTGTCAACAAAATTGGTGTCAAATTTAAAAGCTTTTTAAAACCCTGGCACCCCTTAAATCAAAATACCCAAAAAAAGCTGTGCAGTGCGCACATAATATTTCATTTTTTTATATTAAACCTAAAGCTTATTTAGCCCCCCATTACACAACTTTAGCTTTACCCATAAACTATTTAGCATTGGTAGGTTTAAGGTTTCGTCACTCATCACTGCGTAGATCTTTATCTACTGAGTACTGACTACTGTGTAGTGAGTTATTCATTATGGACGTGCATAACAATCGCAAGAATCGAAAACGATACTTAACTTGGTACCACCTCTTATAGAAAGATGCATGAGCAAGCGATATCGCGATGTAGGACACGCACGGCGCCATCTATTATGATTTCTTGGAACTAACTTAATTTGAACAAATTTACGAATTTTACCCCCTTACAATCCCTTTTTCCGGTTAAAAAGTAGCCTATGTCCTTTCTCAGGCTTTAGACTATCTGTGTACAAAATTTCATTACAATCGGTTCAGTAGTTTTGGCGTGAAAGCGAGACAGACAGACAGACAGAGACACTTTCGCATTTATAATATTAGTATAGATTTGCCCCACAGAGGTATTTGCCCCCTATCATTTGATTTATTTACTAGCCGTACCTGCATGGTACATTCAATAATTAATTCGATACCCAGGATAGGTTCAGTTAGCTTTTAAATTTTAATATTTTAGCTGGTTAAAGCAAAGCCACAATGAATAATATAATGAAATGGAAGCTAACACATTGATATTTATAGTATAGTATTAATGATCTTTTTTTGAAATATTTAGCCGCTATCCCGTGGTTGCACCAAAGGTGCGAATTTAGATACTTAATAATATTCTTATTATTTTTACATTAAAGCATTTTTTCAATATTATATCTCTTAAATATTCTTACATATAATATGAACATAGTACTCAGATTCTACTGTAATTGCATCATTGCGGATGTGTTGATTACCCCTGTTAACACATCAAAGATACAAAGGTTGAAAAATGAATAAAAGCAAAAGGGATAAGGACCTTAAACCCAG
This sequence comes from Polyommatus icarus, assembly GCA_937595015.1. Lineage (NCBI taxonomy): Eukaryota > Metazoa > Arthropoda > Insecta > Lepidoptera > Lycaenidae > Polyommatus > Polyommatus icarus. The sequence continues at coordinate 11,641,542 of OW569332.1, read as the reverse complement.
TACGAAAAGTTTATAATCCCAAAGATACAATCCGTGATTCTTATCAATTGTAAATCGCTCATCGCTTCACCAATTGGTCAATTATTTTTGTTATTCATGCTTGTACTTATATATTATGTTGAACTGTCGTACTTACATACTTAGATATTATTATATACATAGCTTTATTGGTTTATAATATTTTTATTTTATATTTACATAGGTAACTAAAATAGTACTTAACATAATAAAACCCCGTCTGCATCATGTTTGTATAATTAAGGAAGTTGCTTCATGGGCAGATGACGGACAGTCTACGTAGTTTGGTCGAGTTATGTCAAAACTTAAACCCAGTCAACAAATCACGGTTTGGCCAGTTCAAGCTTTCTCGCTTCGTGCTCATGTACCCAACGAGGACTTGTTGATTACACCCCTAAAATGGAACCCTAACCAGCTGATTTTTTGTATATAGGTTATATATAAAAGAAAGTTGTGTTAGTTACGCCACTTATAACTCAAGAACGGATGAACCGATTTGGCTGAAAATTGGTGGAGAGTTAGCTTAGAACCAGGAATAGGACATAGGATACATTTTGTCCCGGAAAATGTACGGTTACTGCACAATATACTTTTATGATTTGTGCGTAAACTATTCAATCGATTTTGATGAATTTTGGTATGGAGATACTTTGAGTCTCGGGAAAGGACAAGGGATACTTTTGGTCCCGGAAAATGTACGGTTCCCGCACAATAAACTTTTATGATTTTCGCCTAAACCATTGATTCCCAAAGTGGTCCAGGTGGACCCCATAGGGTCCACAGGAGCCTACGCTACGGGGTCTACGCTTGCGTGGAAAAAAAATGGGGGCCCACGAGTCGTTAACAGGGGTCTATAAATATTAGGTGACCCGGTTTGACTTATCCTATGAATATAGGCAAACAATAGTATATTAATAGCAGATTCAATATTACAGAGCGAGGAAATTTAGAAATAAGTGAAAGTGTGGTAATTTTTGTTTTGTTTGTTAAAATTTGCGTCTAGTTTTTACCACTCCGAAGTGAAGGTTATTGGCGGTTGTAGTGTGACTTGTGAGTCAAATTTAGAATACAAAAAACTAAAGGTCCAAAAACGAAAACGAAAAATATGCCTTTTAAATGGCGCCGAAAACTGTCCGCCATAGTGTGACGTCATATTTTTTGTATTTTATACTTTCTTTATTGAACATTTTAATAATATGCCAAACGTACGAGTTTTAAAGGTGCCAAAAAATTAGAAAAGAATAATTATTTCTTATTGATTTCTTATTCCTTATTTAATTAATTAATAAGAAATCAGAAATCATCAGAGGGCGGGGGACCACAGGCACGACGGATCCTCCTTTAGCTTAAATCTGTTCAAGTAGAAGGCGAATTCGCCGTGACCAGGTCAGTATTTGTGTTGTGTGATGTGTTATGTCTATTTTTCTGACTATTTTGTGCGCAGCAGCAGCGCTTGGGGAAAAGAGCTTCGTGACTCCAGCCGTCTCTCCCACTTCATATCTACCGTATCTTGACGAATATTTATAATATTTCTCAACCGTATCTTGACGAATGGAACGGGACACAGATCATAGTCAGGTTTCCTTCTCAATTTCAGCGCGTTTTCAGAGCGCTCTTTGGCTAGTTCGTCAATCCTCTCGTTCTCTTTCAGTCCTGCGTGCGCCCTAATCCAAAACAAGGAGAGCTCCCGCCTCTGCAATGAAGCTTTTCGGAGGGTCGCCCTTATTTGCACTGCCAGGGGATGAGGGGAACTAAGGGTGACAGCCTGGAGAGCCGATCTGGAATCGCTAAGGATACCGACCTTTGCCATTCCGCTCTTGGAGGCTATACTTACTGCTCTTTGAAGCGCTAGAAGTTCGGCCTGGTAGACGGTGCAATACGGCGACAAAGCAAGCTTGACGGCCTTCGTCTGTGCCTCCCCCTTCCATACGGAGAGTGCGGCTCTGACTCGACCCTCAATCTTGCTGCCGTCCGTACTATAGATCCTATGGATGTGGCTGTTAACCACATCGGCATATGAGTCCTATCTATAATCCCGAACCTCAGCTCTACCTGCTCTGTCAGATGTGGATTCTCAATCGCGGAAGCCATTCGTTCCACCTCCCTGTCCCTCAATGCCGGGTACGACACTCCCTTCTTGATCGCATAAAGTCTCGATGCTTCGAGTATTCTGAGATCAAGAGGGAGTATCCCAGCCAACAGCAGTGCAGAGTTCAGGGCCTACCTAGTACCTATTACCATTAAATAATTTTGCTTAAATAACAATAATTAACATAATACGTTTTCCAAAATTACTTTCTTTTGTGGCCGTAGTCGGCAAAAAAGCTGCTAATGAGTTGATAAAAGATTTCTTATTAAAAATCGATTTTACCAGCTAATCGATTATCGATATTCGAGTACGTCTACAAAACTATGCTGCTTGCTATTCTACCTGCCCTAACGTCACTTGACGTTCAACTTTCAAGTTTCAAGACAATTTTTAACTGTGATTTTTATCAATATCCTTCAGATTTCTCAATTTTTGATTTTATCTTGTAAAGTGTTCATTTTCAGAAATTGTATCAATACAGTAGTGCATTTTATTGCCAAGCAGTATGCGGCATAACTTATCTCGGCAACTTTCGTTTATGACATTATGACTAATGCAAGATGATGTGTATCGCTTTATACTAAATTTATGCATTTTCGGAAGAATAAATCTAGTTTAACATGTCTGAAGTAAAAGGTACTAAAGCTCTGGAGCTATGGTGCAAGCGCTTGGTAAAGGATTGTCCTGATGTTCATATAGATAACATGACAACTTCCTGGAGAAATGGCATAGCGTTCTGTGCGCTAGTTCATCACTTTAGGCCTGATTTAATGTAAGTTTTAATTATATTATATACTTACTATAAAATATTTTACCAAATTTTTCTTATAAATTTTGAGAAATTATGAATCTTTAAAATTTTGAACACACTACACTAAATTACAGTGATTTATCAAAATTAAATCCTGAAAATATCTATGAAAACAATCAATTGGCTTATAATATTGCTGAGAAACATTTGGGAATACCCAGTCTTCTTGATCCAGAAGATATGGTCGAAAATGATGTTCCGGATAGATTATCAATACTGACATATTTATCCCAGTTTTACCAACGTTTGGGACACACAGGTGAGTATCAATAATTTAATAAGTTTGAAAGCCACATTGAGAACATTGTCTATTATTTAAACTTTTGTGTAAAATAAGGATAGATTTGAAATACTTGCCATCTCAGCTGCGGGCCAAATCTGTATCGTACATTTGTGAGTTAATAACTGAGTTAGTAACGAAACCGAGGAGTGAGTAACGGAAAGTGCCACTTTTTGTATTCACTTGCATACAAAAGTGAGACTTTCAGTTGCTCACTCCTCCGTTTCGTTACTAACTCAGTGATTAACTCACAAATGTACGATACAGAATCGGCCCGCTGAAGAACATAATAAAACATTTGGAACATTGTATTATGTATACTTTTATTGCACTTGTCAACTTTACAACAGTCAGGCAAGCATTCTTCTTTTTCGGTAAATTCTAAATATTTATACTACCTTTCAGTGAATACTAAAGTTAGTGAAACAGACTCAAAGCTTTCAGCAGCGGCTTCTACTCCTACAAGCGTAAGTGAAAATGAATACACCTCAATGTGCATCTTTGGCTTTGTGTGTATTCTACGCTAAGCACTGCACTGTTTGTTAAATTTCTTTTCTAAGACTTTTTCCTAATTCTTGTCTTGTACCTCACTTTTAGACTCCCATCAAATTTGGAAAAGTGGCTCTCGATAAATGTACTGTATGTGGACTACCTGTATATTTAGCACAACGACTTATCGTCTCACAAAAGCTATATCACAGAAGATGTTTCCGTTGTTCCACTTGCTTGGGACACTTGAATCCTAAAAACTTTCATGTTATCGAAACAAATAAATTCTCTTGTGATTCCTGTAAAAACGATAGGAACATATCTAAATATTTAAATAATAATGATCAAATGGGAATGCTGGCTTTTACGAATGATGTGCATGAGACATCCCAAGGTGCCCAACAAGCAGAGCCAAACACTTCCAAATTAAAGTCAAGACCACAGTCAATTTTAGGTGAGATATTGTGCATCATAACTTTCTTCTTTTTTTGGCATGTAGTAAATCTTTTTGCTTCTTTTTAAGAATGTTACGTCCTGTGCTGTATTTGAGTATTATTAAAGGCTTTATTTTGACTCCAAAATATCATTATAATAATTTTATGTTTGAAACATATAAATTTATACGGATTGCAAAAGTATGTTTAACATGTGTACTACAATCAGAAAGTTTTAATTTGAAGCCTTTTTACTATTAATTTACATGAGAATTATTTTATTGAAGGCTAATGTATGCAGATCACCTTGTGTTCTATGTAGGACATGTAATACCTTTTATGGCAAAGTAATTAATGCAACTACTTATGGACTCTGTAGTTGCAAAACACTTAAATTAAGGACAGAGTGGTTCTGGTAACTGGTCTTACCTGTATAGGATGGTTAATGCTTTGTAGTAGTAATGCATGCCACATAATAATCATTGATATGAACATAAAATAATATTATTAAAATGTATTTATTTTGTAGAGATAAACTACGATAACATGGTGCGCTCCTCAAAAATTCAAAATGTTTGAAGTGTGTTGCCTTGCGTGGTCGGCTAGTTATGATTAGTTGACCAACAAATCTTGGTAATAAGTAATAACTAATAAGTAACATTAAGAGGCCGGGTACCCTTGGAATTTCTCATACAAACGTAATACTAAAATCATTTTCTCATACGAAAATATTTAACATGTTTGATTTATTTTTCAGCTTAAAATAGTAATTATCTAGGTTCCTGCACAAAAATTTACTTCAAAATATTTAAACACAAAAAAAAAAAAATTATGTTTAAAATTTTTTTTAGTAAATTTACTACTAAATATTTAAACACTAAAAAATAGAGTAAAACACTAAAAAATATATAAATAAATAGTAAATTTACTACAAAATATTTAAACTCTAAAAAATATTTTTTAGTATTTAAATATTTTGTAGTAAATTTACTATTTATTTATATATTTTTTAGTGTTTTACTCTATTTTTTAGTGTTTAAATATTTGGTGGTAAATTTACTAAAAAAAAATTTTAAACAAAACAAAAATTTTTGTGTTTAAATATTTTGAAGTAAATTTTTGTGTAGGAACCTAGGTAATTACTATTTTAAACTGAAAAATAACTCAAACATGTTAAATATTTTCGTATGAGAAAATGATTTTGGTATTACGTTTGTGTGAGAAATTCCAAGGGTACCCGGCCCCTTAAGTGAAATATTACGAGTACTGGTTGATTGGTTGAATACTTACTACATACAAACTCTTTCATAATGATGTGACTACACACATTGAAACAGTCATTTGGAGGGGCGCGCCATGTTATCACAGTTTATCTCTTTAATTGATTTACTTATAAATAAAATAATATTAATATATGTATTATATACCCCATGTAGTAAAAATCTGTAGTAGAAAGTAGAAACTAGCACTGATACAATAATAAACTAATAACTAATTTACCTAAAAATTATCTGTTATGACTGGATTTAATTTTTTTCTTTTTATTTCAGAGAAAATAAATATGTTTGAAAATATTGATAAAGATAATGTAAATAAAATAGATGAAAATCTTTCTAGTATTAGTTTAAAAGACAATCATATAAATAAGTCTAACATTGAAGTCAATATAGTAAGTGGACCTCAAAACACTGAAAGTATTAGTGTAGCTGATAATGTAAAAGAAAAAGTAGGTTTGAATTCTGAAACTCATAATTCCTTTAACAGTGAGCATGAAAAGGTTTATAAAACAAATAAAGATAAATTTATTTTTTTACAAACTCAACTATCAGATGATATTCCAGATTTGAAATTAGCAGATACTTGTATAGAAAAAAGTGTTTCGCATATCAATGATATGATATTGGATAATCTAGACAAATCTCACCAAAGTGAAATAATATCAAAAGATGTAAATCTCGATAGCAACATTACAGATGATAGTAGACTAGCTCAAAATAATGTAACTGTAACGAAAGAACTAGACACAAAAGAAAATATATCAAATGAAGAAGAAATAAAAATTTGTGTTCCTCCTCGAAGAAAAAAACTTAACTCATCCAATAAAGTCGTAGAAAAGACGCAGACAAAATTAAATATCGAAAATGTGGAGTACCCAGACCACCTCAACCCGTTTTCAGAAGATGAAGATAAGGTACTATTTTCTGATATTATAATTTTTAATATTAAATCATCTATAAGAAATAACGAGAAAATAGTTTGAAATGTCTATTTTAATATCTTAAATGTCTCTTTTAGAACGAAGAATCGGAAAAGCCAGTCAAAACAAGCACAAATCCTTTTGGAAGTAGTGATGAGGAAGAAGAGACTATTTCACAAAGTGTGCAAAACAATCCCAATAACAATAAAACATCAGAAAATGCAACTTCGACACCAGTGTAAGTCCTAAACTATTTTAAAGTGCTTAACCATAAATTAACTGTTTCCTTAAAATTATTTATATTAACAGTTTTAATGACTCTCGAGTTCCGACACATTTTAGTAGATATTTTATCAATTAGTAAAGACAATAATATTTTCACAGCAAACGTCTTATCAAAGCTTATAATCCCTTTTGGTCTGACGGAGAAGAGCCATCGTCTGATGAAGAAACCACTACAAAAAGGTAATTTTTACTCAGATAATTTATAGTAAGAAATAAGAATTCTATAGTCTCAATACTCAATAAAAAAAATAGATTGAGTATAATCTCATCCAAAGCTTCCCGAAAATGCTATAAATGTGAGGCCCTTAAGAATATGTATTTTTGCGTCATTTCCAAAAGCAAAAAAATATTCCGTAGCTCTATTTCCTATCTTGTGCAAAACAACATGTCTACATTATCAATAACTAAATATATATAATAATACGTACAACTTTACGTTGCTAAATATATAATACGTACAACTTCCATATTATCTACATTATTATTCTATTCATACTTATAAATTTAAAAGTTTGTCCGTCTGTCTTTACCTCTCTGCGCCTAAGACCTTAAACCGTTTTTGATAAAATTTAGTAATTTGGGTCCCAGGTTTATATCCCAATACATAGGATCTTTTTTATCTCGAAAACATGTACGGTTCCTACGCGTTAAACGAATTTTGACGCAACGAAGTTGCGGGCAAAATCTAGTGCGACTTTGAATTCTATTCGTTGCCGAGTTGATATTGAGAAAACGTGATGTTTATACAATAGGTTTGTGTAATCACGTCGCTGAACGTCCATCACGAGAACAAACGCATGATATCTTCAACTTTCACAACGCGAATCGCTAATGAAAATATTTAGCACAATACGCTACGGCGCGGAAAGGAATACGGTGTGGGGGGTTTTTTATCTCATTGCGCGTATTAATGGGCTTGGATAATGGATTGGGTTCCGGGAATAAATATTATGCAGACATCTAGAGAAAGGCGAAATGCCCATAACATAAATGACCAAAACCCCCGGGCATTTTAAGTCGATAAACGTATAGAAAGCTTGGCAACCGGTAGTAGGCTGTTGTGGTGGCAGGCTGTCATAGGACTGCGGACGGAAACCACGGAAGACGTATAGACTCTCGCGTCTCCGTCCTGCGCGGTAGTAGGAACACGGTCGGGTTTAAGAGGGTACAGCTGCGGCCACTTACCATTTCTTCGGCCGTTGCAAGTCCCACATACCCCTCCCCAACGCTGCCGGGGATGCGTAATAGCATTTCCCGACCCAAAAAAGGCTATCGTAGGACTGTTTGAAAACATTTGATCCAAATTTGATCAGAAAAAAAATCTATTTAAAGTTCCCTAGCGTTTACCCATCTATATGCAGGAATAATAAAAATAAAATAGATCCGCAATTTAGTCGGTCATTATGTGGAACACCATTTCCGCCTTTAACAAATCTGTGATTTACCGCAATCGACAATGACAATAGTAGTGTAACTTCGACCGATTTTTTACTAACCAACAAGGTCGTTTAAATGTTAAAGGCCTTTTATTGTTTAAACTTTATATTAAAGTGTTACTTTGATCCGGTAACCTTTAATGACCAATGTTTTGTGAAGGGACAGTACCTAGTTGTAGTTATTTGCAGATAGCAAAGTAGGTTATCTATAAAATTTGTTTATTTCATCTGTAAGCAATCTTCTAATTGGGTTTGTAACTACGTATTTCGGCGCAATACATGATTCTTGAATCATATTTTCGTAATAGGGTCTTAACTTAATAGGGTCGAAAGATGGTGCACGGAGTTGAAGGGCGTTTAGTGTCAATTTCATTAAAATAAAACAGGTACCATATTAGGTATGAGTTGGTACTTCTTATATTGTATGGTTACAAACCCTACAGTAATAAACAGTAGGTTCAAAAGTGTACTTAGTACCTAAGTACTACTTGTAATCGATACAATAAAATCTACCCCGGCTTGCACTACCGACTGTATGGTTGCCTTACACTTACACATACAGTATTAATTTGTACGTCTCACGATAACATTCGGCTCGTAAAATAATATACATTTTGGATAACGGAACACATGACATGCAACGAAAATAAAAATATGTATATTTATTCAGCTCAAGCATGCACAAGTCTCCCCTAACGACGAGTACGCCGAACCTGCCCGGGGGCACGCCGCGGCGCCGCAAACCTCGCGCCCCTGCCCCGCCCCCCATCGCCGAGCGCCTCGACCTCCCCTCCACCTCCATGGACGACATCGCCAGCATATCCTCCTACAGCTCGCACAACTCCACCGTACATTCTGATCAGGTAAGTAGTTCTTAGAATCAGAAATATTTTATTGCCAGATTAAAGTTACAAAGATCTTAAGATTAAAGTAGGTCTTAAAGTATTTCTGTATACTCTCGTGCGTATTCCACGCACGAGAGTATACATAGTTAGGGAATCTTACTGGGAAAGTTTTGGTCGAAGCTTGCCTTATTGCTCGAAATTTGCCTGCAGAGTTACAGCCGTATACCTAATCTGACACAGCCATGTAAACTCTTTCCATTTGATAGATCATAGACTAGGGCAGTAGATTGCTTTATTTGAGAAATCATAGGGGCTTTGTATTTGTAGTATGCGGGAGAGCTTACTTAATTGTATTAGACTGATATGAAATAAACTATTGTCAGCTTATAAAGGTTTCTTATTTTAAATACAGTTGTAAGCTGTTACTATCAATAGATATTTGCTAAGCACTTAGAATTTCCTACATTGACCATCATTAAGTACTTGCGTCTCTTTGACTGGCTTATATTGTAGTAAAGTTTCAAACATCAATAGTGCCAATGGCCTTAAAAAATCTTAAATTATTATTATCTGTGAACACACTTCATCATGTATTATCAGAAAAGTTAATTCATATGCAGAATAAGGCGGACCTGCGTATTTTGGTCGCGTTATGTCAAACCTAGGCGATAGATCACGATTCACGATTCACGACTAATATTGAATTGACATGATCCGACCAAGTGACGTAGCTCAGTCAACTGCATAGGAATGAATTTCTTCGATGGAACTATCAGAGAAGTTGATTCTTAGGCAGTTGGCGGGCCTAAGTAATTTGATCGCGTTAAGCGTCTCCCAGACAGACGCGGCCTGCGGTGGCGGTAGCGGTGGCGGTCAGTTGGATGACTTGAGAGTTCTAGGAACGACACAGACACACGCGGCCACGCGGCCAAGCCATTTAACTGATCGCCACCACCACCGCCACCGCAGGCCGCGTCTGTCTGGGAGACGCTTTAAGTCAAACCCATCGGACCGATCACATCAGTGAATTGACATAGGCCGACCGAATGACGTTGGTCCGTCAAGTGCCTAGGAATCAATTTCCTCTTAGATATGATATTATAATTTAAATAAATAACACAGTTTTTAGACAAATTAAGTTGGCTTTTATTAAGGAGAACACAGAGAAAAGGCGGGACACATTACACCGAGTGACATTTGTAGTGTACCTACATAAAAATGACAACTGACAACCAAGAAGGAAGGCAATGTTGCCAACCAAATAAAAATTAACACCATTCATAGCAAAGATCTCTAAACCTAATTAATAGCGCTAATGCATTGCTTATATTCTAACAAGATATTATGTTGTTGTTTAGAAGTCATACGGCGGCCACACCCCGCGGCTGAAGAAGCGCGTGGCGCCGACGCCGCCGGACAGCCTGTCCACACTGTCTGGACTTGAGAGCCTGGACCGGAGCACAGACTCGCCCGCGCGACTGAGTACCGACGGTAAATATACCTCTGACCTCAGAGCAGGACAGCACAGCTTCGATGGTCAATACAATACTTAAACAATCGGACGAGAATGCTGCGTCCTACTCTAACAAACGTGAAATGCCGTTGTTAGAGCAGGACGTGGCATTCTCGTCCGATTGTTTGAGTATCAAGACAGTTTCATGGTACAAGGCCTGTTTCTCACCGTTTTTGACCGACTTCCAAAAAGGAGGAGGTAATACGTTCGGCTGTATGTTTTTTTTATGTATGTTCAACAATTACTCAGCCGTTTGTGGTCCGATTTTCAAAATTCTTTTTGTGTTGTATAGGGTTTGATTCGAATTTGGTACCATGTTCATAAAAGTGGTGATCTGATGATGGGATCCATGAGTAATCGAGGGGACTTCTTGAAATTTGTATGGAAACATATAGTGATTTCGATTTTTTCTGAAGCATTCAAGGTAAATGCTACCAAAAACTAAGACTTCGCACCAGGTTATACCCTGGATCCGAAGGTACCGAACAGAACTTTTGAATGCTTATAGGTACAGGTTCGGGGATTTCGGCGTTGTTTAAACAACTAAAAGCATAAGCCAACACATCAATTTGATTAATCATCATCATCACGACCATAATTATATCATGGGTCATCACACTATGACCCAATTATTGGTACTTTTCGCGATCTTTTGCATCGAAGCAGTTGTTTTTGATGAAGATTTCGGTCCACAACCGATTTTCAAAGTTCTCGTGTTGTTGTATAGGATTTAATCTTAATTTTGTATAACAATTATGAAAATGGTGAGCTGATGATGGGATCTATGAGCAATCGAGGGAAATCCTTGAAATTTGTCAAAACACTCATAGTGGTTAAAATATTGTTTTTAGTAAGTTAAACATATTATGTTACGAATAAGAGAAATTTCATACGAAGGTGGCTTTTGGTCCAAAGGCACTGAATAGAACTCCTGAACCTTTAAAGATAAAAGTTTTGAAATTGCAGCATCGCTTAGATAACTGCAAGCGTTTACCACAATTTCGCTTACAGTAACATAATGTGAATAGTTAACATTCGTATTGGAGCCTTAGTTTGTAGATAACTAAAAAGAGTGAAATTATTATTATTAACAAAAAATAAAACCGACTTCCAAGGTAAAAACAATATAGTAATATCAACTAAAAAGTATAAAATAACTCTTACTCTTTAATAGTGCCTTTTTCAGAATTCGTCTAAATCTAAACTATTTCTGTACATACTACAGTCTTCATTACTTTGAAGTCGGTACCAGTTCCAAAAGTTTCAGTTATTCTAAGTTCTTACATTACTGAACTCACGAATAAATTAGCTGGTACCGACTTCAAAATAATGAAGACTGTAGTATGTACAGAAATAGTTTAGATTTAGGCGAATTCTGAAAAAGGCACTATTAAAGAGTAAGAGTTATTTTATACTTTTTAGTTCATATTACTATATTGTTTTTACCTTGAAGTCGGTTTTAATTTTTTGTTAAAAATAATAATTCATCTCTTACTACTTACTCTTACTACGTACTTACATTAATTGTCAAAATGTAAAGCACAGATTTTTATAGCACAGAATGCCGAAAACGCTCATTAGTTATTAGATATTTAATTTCAAAGCACTTAACTCCAACACCTATTTAAGCCCTCAATGTATTTTTGCGTTTATGCTTATACATTATACAAACAACATTTTTGTGTTTAGGTACGGTTCGGAAGAAAGGGCCGGCGCCGGGGCTCCCTCTGCCGGAGCGACGGGAGGTGAAGCTAACACTGCCGCCCGAAGAACTGCAGGTTAATACGTATATTGTAAAACTAGATGCATCGTAAGATTTTATCGCTCCGAAATTCATCGTAATCGCAATAACCGTGTTTGGTTTTTATTTTATTAATTGGCCGAAAGTTTCTACACCTTTTTTTACCAACAGTCGAACAACGTTCCACTCCATAATATTACTTAACAACTTCCGTTCCTCAATTCTGCTATTTTTAAAGTGTATAAGTGTATATAAACTTAGGCATATTATGGTATAATCGACCTACTGATGAATCGGACAGGAGACCACTTACCAATAAGTGTACCAGAATCTGATGGCAAAAAGTGAGAAAATAAATTGACTCTAGCAATACAGGGGTAATAGGAATAAAACATTTTCATCCTTTTTTATTCCTTTAGCGGCTTATTTTGTGTGTGAAACGTGCAAATATAACAATTTATCCAATGATCAAGGATATTTTTTGAGCTGTCAAAAATTGCCATCAGATTCTGGTAGACCAATAGAAAGATTGATTGATAAAGTGATGAAAAATGATTACATTCCATAACCAGGTGCAGCTGGAGTTGCTGGAGACACAGCAGCTGGGTCTAGAGCGGCAGGGCGTGCTGCTGGAGCGCATGATTCGCGACAAGTGTGAGGGTAAACACCGCACCACCTTACAGCTTACAGCACCGCCTCCTACAGCAGACTTGGCATGACCACAGTAGAAAATACTCATAGATTTTGGCATCGAAATAGATAACAGTATCAGAACATTCGCTATAGAAAATTGGACCACTTAAAATATTTTTTTCTCTGGCAATGCCATATCATGGCATTATTGAGTAAACGTAACGTTAAGTATTAAACGTATACGCCTAGGTGAAACCCTCTTTAGAGTTCCGTTACACATAGGGTAAAGACGGAAACTAAAACTTCGATGTCTCTTCTTCCGTCTGTCCGTTATATTATGTTGGTTATGAAAAAGAGTCTGTCTATGTTGGTCATGCGAAGCAGGCTAGTCTATACTTTTAGTTGACTATTATTATGTAGCTAATAGCTATCAATTGTTTCTGATAAGCCCAAGAATAGAATTATTAAAAGAAGTAGTAGGTACGTAAACCTTGTGCTAAACATCTTTATATTTAGTCGAGCACAGAACAGATACAAAATATGTATATATTTTAACTTAGACAGAAAAAAAAGTAGAAAGTACACGAATATGTTGCCGTGAAATTCATAAAATTATAAGATCTATCATTTTCTTTTTCTCCTATTCTTTTTTCACGGAAGCACATCGTCACATTTATATAAAGCAATGCACGTCGCTGTATAGCACTAGAAGCACATTTTAATATAATATATTATGATTATGGTTTTTGTATAGGATGTGGCAAAATCAATTACAATAATAATCTGCATAACTGTCTACAATCTAAATAAAGTAATTTAGACAGGAAATTAAAATAAGTAATAGTTTTAATTATTACTTTTTTTTTGGTATGGTATTGGTACGGTACCTTTTGTAATTGGTTTAAAACTTGAAACCTTTGAATAAAGTGTAGGATTAGGTATCATACTCGACTGTCCCCAGGTGAGGACGGTCCCACCGCGTCCCCGGAGGAGATAGAGGACCTGGTGATCCAGCTGTGCGAGCTGGTCAACGAGAAGAATGACCTGTTCCGGAAGCAGACAGAACTCATGTATATGTGAGTACAGTATTATTAAAGCTGATCGCACACTTATCAGCACCGCACGCGTCGATCGCACCGCATAGTACACGAAATGCGGTGCGTACGGTGCGGACGAACGTGCGAGGTTTCACATCATTTCATACTACGAATTCAAAAATGCGGCGCGTTCAGCGCGTGCTTGCTGTATAAAATATGAGCGATCACCAATCACCTTAAGGCGCTGACAACTGCCAATGACCTTGATCTCGCATCACTCTCGCACTACTGTCGATTTTCATGCCAGAGAGACAGAGATGTGAAGTGTTCACTCGGTAGCGTGGATACATTTTTCGTTTGTTAGAGGAAAAAATAAATATTATGGGAAATCTAGATGTCAGAACCGAAAATTAAATCCGGCAATCTTTGGATCTTTGTAAAAGGTATCAAATAAACAAATTTTTAAAGCATAGATTGTATTATTACTTTAGTTAGAACTGTTTAAAGTTCCTGAAAAATGTGACTTTGGAATTTTTTTTCATCCAGTAGGAGTACATTATTTTATTATTTAAATTCGGCAAGCTTTTCTAAATATAATTAAAGATCACATATTTTTTTTTGTGCCAATCAATGAAATACATACAAATACATACGTCTAGATAACTGCACAAATATGTCGAATTGGCAGCTGTCTTCGCCTTAAGGCTGCTCTCTCGAAAAAAGCGTGCAGATGAAACAACTTTTCATCGGCATTAACAGAGAAATTATATTTGAAAAAAATAATTAGTAATCTACATGATATGATACGTAATTTGGTTTTGCCATATTTTTTCTATCGGTATCACATAATAAAGAAATAAAAAACCAAATCACCTCCAAATCGTTGAATGAAACCACTTTACTCCTTCATTATTTATCAAAAGAATAAATAAAAAATATCTACTGCTATGCAATACATAAGTTAATAATTTGGTTTGGTTACTTTTTTGAAATATGTATTATAATAAGCCTTAAAAAGGTTTTTTCTCCTATTTCGCCCTATCATGGACGCGGCGAGCGTCATAACCGCCACCGTACAAGGCGCGCTGTTATGAATGTTATTTTAATGTCATTTACGTCGATATTCGCACTGACAGACAATCGGCTTGCTAATTTAGGGAGAATAGTATACGACAATAGTATGGCTCGCCTTAAGGGCCCTCCTTAAGGCGAGCCATACTATTCTCGTATTACCGAATATAAGGGCTATCGTATTTTGCATACTGGATGAGACCTCAGTACGAAGTACATAATAAGTATATCACTTCGAACACATAAAAAGTTGATTATCATTCTAAGTTACGTAGTGCAAAATTAAGTAGCCGATTTATTTGCTCATTACATACAGTACGTTTACGACGTCAGCACTGGAATGACAATTTCCTATGTAATTTGCATTTGTTGTATGATGGGTGTCACGCCTCGCGCGTCGAAACGTGACCCATGCCGATTGCCGTGGTCGGCATGAGGCGCGATAACAATATATCAAAAATAAAGATATTATTTAGATGCAGCATGTAACAATTTAAAACAAAAAAATACGCGTGGGCCGTGGCACTCGGGGACCGCCGTCCGCCACGGTGAAGCTCTTGCATCTAAGCATTTTTTAACCGTTGCATAATAATATGTCTAGTCTCACACACACAAACACCGCGCAGGAGGTCTGAAGGCGCCAACGCTGCGCCGCTGTGCCGCTTGGAGTGGGGTGTGTTAGTTTTTCGTTACGGAATTTCTTGATTCGGTCGCCGCTCGCAATAAAAGCTATGCAATAGCTTAAAATTTAGTATAGGCAAATGAGATAAAATATGAAGCAAGCGACTGGACTGGACTGGGGAGGAACAGAAAGGTGGAAAGCCCTGGACGAGGCCTTTACCTAATATAATGGAAAACAATCTTAAAGAAATTACTAGAAAAAAAATAGTCTTTAGTTTTTACTGAAATATGTCTTTGGTATTTTTATTTCACCCATCAATCCCCAAGCGGCAGCCGGCTGCTGCATAACAATTGAAAATCTATTGTGTCTACTAGAAAATCACGAAGTCAATTTAAACTTTTCAGACGCCGGCAACAGCGGTTAGAGCAGGAGCAGGCAGATATAGAGCACGAGATACGAGTCATTCAGTCCCGACCCGCTGTCAACCGCATTGATGCTGATAAGGTATTTTTGTACTTAATTGGGGAAACTAGAATACTTACAGTCCTGAGAATAGGAACTGCCTTGAGTGTAACATACCCATCCCCATCTCATGAATCCATGGTTTTACACCTCTAGTCCACCGACGCTGCGAACTGCGAAACAGCGAGCGAGATGCTGCAATGCAATATAACGTATTGTCGTGTGGCGGTCGGCGGATGAGGCAGTAAATCGTTTCGCCGCTGTTTCGCAGTTCGCAGCGTCGTCGGCGGACTAGAGGCGTCAAAGTTATAAAAAAAAATAACAGCTATTGTCCTGCCATCGAGGTTTTTTAGTGTTCCAACGTGAGCCAATCAAAGGCGCCAGTTAAAAGATAAACTCTTGTCGAAAAAGCTTACAAACCGGGTGTTAGGGTGTGTTTCCACTGAAGCGGAGCGGAGCTTAGCGGTGCCCGAATTGAAGCGGAACGGAGCTAAGCGGTTCCCGATTGGTGCGTCAGTGGAACACGGCCTAAGGCTTCTTATATACAGACGAACGGCACGTGTCGGCGGCAGTCGACGGCAGTCGGCGGCACGTGTCGGCGTCAGTCGACGGCATACGACGGCACGTGTCGGTGGCAGTCGACGGCAGCCTTTGACAGTTTATGACGCTTGCGGGGGGTCTACCACGACCTTTCCTAAAACTATCATGTTTCCAGAACACTTTTTTGTAAGATTACAACAACATTACCGTACTCACTTTTTAAATATAATTTTACTAAAAAACAGTAAAAAATGCAAACCAATGTTAAATCTGCTGTGAAATATCAACTTTTTTTAAGATCTCTAGCTTGACGTTAAAGTAATAAATTCTTATCGGTCAAACGATGTCAGTTAGTAAAGGTGGTGGTAGGCCCCCAGTTGTGACGTACCCCCGCAAGGTAAGCGTCCACAGGTCGGTATCTTTTTTTCACAGTACGACCTCTGAATCGGCAGTGTACGGATTACTGTTTAGCCTAGTAAATGAATGCTCAAAAGGGGGGTATGGATGGAAAAGTCGAAAGCAGAAATTTTTACTTAGAAACTTTGTTTGGACTAATTTGAAGATAAACATACTAGCTAGTCGGTAATCCGTTCGCTGCCGATACAGTGAGACGTACTGTAAAAAAAATGTCCGTCTGATGCGAAACGTCCGTTGCGTACTATACCGACCTGTGGACGCTGACTTTTACGCGTTACGTCACAAATGCAAGCGTTATAAACTGTCAACGGCTGCCATCGACTGCCGCCGACTGCCGCCGACACGTGCCGCCGACACGTGCCGTCGTCTGCCGTCGACTGCCGCCAACGCCTGCCGCCGACACGTGCCGTTCGTCTGTAAGCGCTCTTAGACATGCTAAAACGCGACATTTTGATTCCAGTTAGTAACATCATAATACATTTTATCGAATTTATCAGTTGTAAACACCGATAGGTTTAGAATAAGGCTTACAATACCGATATAATAATATTATGTATCTATACAATAACATGGTCGTATAAACGCCTCAAATATAGTATTATAATAATAAAGACAAAATAATATTAGATATTTTATAGATTACATTAGAACCGTACATTTTTTCGGGATAAAAAGAATCCTATGTCCTTTCACGGGACTGAAAATATAAGCAAAGCAAAATCGGTACCGCGGTTTGGGCGTTGCGCGTCTTCGTGGATTGCACGGACTATACATAATATATCTGTTAAGTCAATAATATGAATAATATAAATAGAGCGGGCACCTCGTTACGCACTGTTTCTGGGTATGTATGGATAGAGAATGGGGATATAATATAAACGGCACAAAAGTAATGTCCTGTCCCACCACTACCAGGCGCGCGAGGAGCAGCTGGTGTGCCGGCTGGTGGAGTGCGTGCGGCAGCGCGACGAGCTGGTGCAGCAGCTCGACGCCGAGCGACGCCGCGAGACGCGCGAGGACCGCGCCATCGCCGCCTGCATCGCCAGCAGACGAGGTCAGTAATGCCTGTTCCACCACTAATTTGAAGTTAAACATACTAGCTAGTCGGTAATCCGACGAAGCGGGAGCGTCTACCGCGCGGCGGACGCTGCCCATGTAATCTTATGGCGCTGTGCACACCTGCACGACCGCGACGCTGGATGTTCGCGTCGTCAAAGCGGTACGTGCGCGTCAAGTTGCAAAACGTGTGTTTTGAAGTGTACATAATTTTGACATAGTTAGACTTCTTTTATAAAATCTTTTTTTATATTATTTTGCACTACTCTTTAGTTTATTAATTTTTGATTTGTTTACGTTTTGAATTTTGATAGATTGTGTCATGAACCATGATATTAGTAGTCGCGCAGGTGTGCACGCCCACTCCTGGGTGGCAGCCACTGCTCTGGCTGGAGATCCCCCGTGGGAGCTCGTGGCTATGGTGCTCGCCGAGGTGCACCTCTTTGTTTCACAAAGGAGGTCACTTCTCGGTGAGTCACCGAATTGGGAGGAGCTCTCGCGGGTGCGAAAGCAGGGGCAAGAGTGGTTGCTACGAAGGTGGGGTGAGGATCTGGCGCAGACCCGGTACGGTAAACGTACCGTCGAGTCTCTGCGTCCAGTTCTTGTAGCGTGGATGCGCCGCAAGAGGAAACCCCTCACCTTCCGCCTTACACAGGTGCTCACCGGACACGGGTGCTTCGGTGAGTACCTGTGTAGGGTTGCCAGGAGAGAGCCAACGCCAGCCTGCCATGAATGTGGCGCTGCGGAGGACACAGCCCAGCATACCCTTGAGGTGTGCGATCGTTGGGCCGTGCAGCGCCACGATCTCGTGGCAGTGCTAGGTGGAGACCTGTCACTCCCGAGCATGGTACGCTGCATGCTCGAGAGTGATGAGGCCTGGCAGGCGGCGGTTTCTTTCTGTGAAACCGTCCTTTCACAGAAAGAGGCCGCGGAGCGAGACAGAGAGGACGATCCCACCTCTCTGCCGCTCCGCCGCTCTATCTCGGACGTAGGACGGGAGTGCGGAGGCGTCGCTACGCGAACCTCCAATCTCTCGTCTAACGGGGCTCCGGGTCAGGATGGGAACCTGCCCGGCTTTGTCAGTCCCGGCGCCGAGGGGAACGCTTTAGTTCGCCTAAGCGTTCCCTTACTTTGGTGGAAGTCCGGTCCGAGATAGACCGGCCAGTCGTGGAGGGGGTCCTGTGTTAGACAGATCCGGGATCTCCCTCCGTTATACGGCTGAAGGCGAGTCGCAGGTGGTTTTAGTGAGTAGGAGTCTCACATACCCCCGGGGTATCCAACCCGGGGCACCCATGATGGGTTTCCCCTGCGATATCAAAAAAAAAAAAAAGGTGTGCACGCCCAGTTTCGCGTTGCAGACGCTCCCGTATCGCGTCCCGCGTCACTGACGCGTAGGTTTATTCTAAGCTTAATTGTGATCTGTCGGCTGGGTTTGACGTAACGCAACCAAACTACGTAGATCCCCGATCTGCATAGAAATCAACTTCTCTGATAGTACATACGCCATACACACTACGGTTTACCGAAAAGGTCTACCTGCGCAGGCATACCTGCAGGTATCAGTCGAAAGAATTTGTTTTCGAATTTGCTCCGGTCGACTGCGCAGTCCACACAAACGTTCCGGTAAACCGTAGCGTGTTTGGCGTTTAATATATTTAGTTGGCTCGGCAAAACCGAAGGCAACCATAATATTATACAATACATACATACAACACACACTGTATATATAATATTATGTAGATATAAGATATATTGCCCTCAATTTTGTGGCGAGGTTAAATGAGGGTTTTCGATATATCGTTTGCCTTCAGAGGGACGGTAGGGAGACATATTATGGCGGCTGTTTGACACGATGGACCCTACGGCTACATAACGCCGCAAAATCCTCATTGAAAGTACGTTATATAGATTACTAGTTGATGCTCTCCGTTGCGCCAAAACTCGTTTATCGCGCGGGAACCGTACATTTTTCCAGGATAAAAAGTAGCCTATGTCCTTTCCCGGGACTCAAAGTATCTCCGTAGTTACCAAATTTCAGACAAATCGGTTCAGCGGTTTGGGCGTGAAGAGGTAACAGACAGACATACAGACACTTTCCCATTGATAATATTAGTATGGATAGTACGTACTTACAATAAACAATTTAACCTAGCCATCGCCGGTTGCATTGCCACTAAAAGCTAGAGCGGTTGGTGAGTCACTTTAAGGCGGAGCAAGCGCGCAACGAATACGTCGCGAAGGCGCCACAGATACGCAACGTTTTCATCGCGTGTTTGCTACTAGTTTACAAAGCACACAACGCTGCTGTCTCCTAGCGCGTCCGCGACATATTTTCTGCTTGCCCATCCCGATTTCCGCCCCAAATTGGCGCCAAATGTGATAAGGCCCTTTCAGTTCGTTCGGCATAACTGAAGTAAATGTCTACCAGTAACGTACTTACAAAGTATACTCGACTTACCACTGGCTTACTTGTAGCACTCACTCTTCGCCCTCACCATAAAAATGAAACCCCCCTAAAATCGAACATTACGCCTTCCCGGCTTCCCCTCCATTTTACTGAACCATCGCGGTCTCTGAATCGCCTGTGCCTATGAAACGACTGGTTCAAAATACGTTTGCTTTATTATCGATCTCGAATATTGCCTAAAATCGTATTTAATTTCAGCTCAACGTAACAGTGAGTCGAACAGTTCGTCGATGAAATCTGCCGACGCCGTGTCACCGGTCAAGAAGAGCAAAGTCAAGGATAAAGTTAAGAAGCAACTGAAAAAAGCGAAACATACACTTATCGCGAAAAAGAAAACTGATGAAAAACCGGAAAAAGAAAAGAAACCCAAGTAATTTAATATCGTTAGTAACAAATGTATTTTATATAATATAAAATATTATATGCCCGCTACATAGAAAGCATTATCATTAAGCACTGGGTAGAATAAAAATCGCAAAACTACTTAAAGGCTTACAAAGGAAAGTACTTAAGAAGACTGAGACATTCCACTAAATTGTATAGTTATAAATTATATAAATATCTCTAATGAGAACACAATATCAAAAGATTATTTAATACTAAGTATAAAGAATAGAAAGATTGGTTACTAATTACTATGTAAATAAAGTACCTACTTGGTATTTGTAATCACTAATCAGAATGAAGTCCACCCTTTTGTATAAGCGGGCCCTAGACGATTTATTTTATTGCGTAGTATCACGTATTGCCTATTATTATTGACCGTCTAGGGTTGATATTGTATTATTAATATAACTGTTCAAGAAAATTGAAGTGCGATATTGCACAATACAATTGGTCGTCTATGGACCCGCTAAATGTTTAGTTTATACTTTATAATATTAATTGTTAAACCATATTCTTTTTGTTTATTATGTATTGATTTATAAAGAGAATACTATATTTTTACAAAAAACATACTATGACAGAAATAGATTTAAAATGAGATGGCAATATATCGCACTTAGTTGGGCCAGGCCCAGACCTGATATGGACACGTTTGTTAACGTTCTGACTATGCGCCAAGACTGTCTTGTGTAATGTGTATATCGTTTTTCAGAATCTATTTCTTTGATAGTTTATGGTTTTTTCTGTGTTAAATAAGTCTCCGTCCTTACTATATTTTGTTGCTTATTTAGCAAAGACACTTAAATTGTTTGATTGAATATAATATTTCTCCGGTTCGGCAGCATTTAATACTTAATCATTTACGCATATTTTACATAATATTATTACTTAAGAATTAGTAAGTTAACATTTTTCTAACAAATTGTCTTACGCAAATACTAATTTTTATCAACAGATTTATTTAGAATACCGAGCTAACATTGCGCGCAAATTAATATTTTATACATTTTGTAGTGTATCTAAAATGTGCATAAAATAGTTTACTTTTTCTCACAATTATAGTTAAATTCAAGCAAGAAAAAAGACAAAAGCTTTTGTATATCTGCTCAAAAAACATTCGCATTTAACGAATTTATTAAATAAAATTAAAAATTATTTGCTAATTTTAACATGAAAATTGCTTTTGTTTAGTTAAATACTCGCTAAATATATCAATACTCAATCGGGAATCGGGATTTATAATTCATGATTTTTTTAATTTTGATTATTTTTACCTAGTACCATGTAGCATGGTAATATTATACATGGTATAGTCGAATCTCACAGTTCTTATAATACCTCCACATTATAGAGAATGTGAAATTACTAGATTTACCTATTTATACTTATTATTTCACATAAACGAATTAATTTAAAGGTAAAACTACACCGAATTTCTTATCTTTAATTTAATTTCTTATGTAATTTAATTATGTTTATAATTCTGATTTAATAATGCGCTACAAAATACTCAAATAGTTTAAATATTCAGGCACATTCTACTAATTACTTAATAAAAATAATTTATGTTATTATTTTCTGTAATTTACTCGTCGTCAGCGTGCACGTAATATGATGACAAATAAATAATAATAATATTATTTATGCGTCTCTGTATGTCCTGAACATAACCATAAACTGATCTCGAATGTAAGAAATAATAATGTAATAAAATGAACCATAATATTATTATCACCGAAATTTATCACTGTAGTATTATTATTTATAATATATTTTAAGCAATAGTTTTACTATTTTCTTGATGAAAATTGAGCTAATGTTGCAAAGACACAGAGCCTATTAAATACAGATTTTCTTAAAAATGTGTTTTCAAATTTTTACTGCAATGTTACCGCCTTCATACCATTGTTACGGTACTTATAGCATATTATAAAATGTCCTATTCAAATCCTACATGGTTTAGGATAGTTTCGTTTCAAATGTCAATTATTATATGAGCATTGCACATTTAATTAATAGGTGGGATTGTTGTTAATGTTTATAAATTAATATTTTAAAATATGTTGTTTGCATTTATAAAAGCAGTTAAAATATTATCTATAATATATTTTACTAAACACAATATAGTTATAGAAAAGAAATATGTATACCGCATTTGATATTGCTACAGGCTACAGCACACCAAGAAATGTTTATGCACAAGCAATTGATTTCTGAATAAAGTTTAAAACTTAAATTTGTGTTTTAATCCTTTGATCGGAGATTCTTGGAAATGCTATTGTATTCTATTTTTGTCGCGATCGCCGGTACTCATAATATGAGGCTTGAAGGATTAATGAAGTTTCTTTTGTATGTGGATGTAATATGGGAAGCACTTTAATTAGAAACATTAATCAGGAGCAAATTACCTAACGTATGAAGAGGTGTTTGCAGTTTGCGTTTTTTCGACCTACCCACTCATTCTAATATTTTTCTTGTGACTACCCCCAATATTTTGTTTTAATTCTTGTGAATTGACAAATTAATCAAATCAAATCATTTATTTCGGGCATCAGAGGCCCATATAACAAATACCTTAAAATCTAACATACATATTATAATAGGGGTAGCCCATTTGTAAACTATGGTCTATGAAGTACCAAGAGCGCATAACGTATGTAGAGGTGTTTGCGTTAATTTTTTTCGAATTGTACCGCACTAAATCTAATATTTTTCTAGTGACTACCCCCAATATTTTGTTTTTTAAACTATGAAGTACTGCGGGCCGATTCTGTATCGTAAATTTGTCAGTTAATAACTGAGTTAGTAACGAAACCGAGGAGTGAGTAACGGAAAGTGCCACTTTTTGTATTCACTTGCATACAAAAGTGAGACTTTCGGTTGCTCACTCCTCCGTTTCGTTACTAACTCAGTGATTAACTCACAAATGTACGATACAGAATCGGCCCGCAGGAACGCATATAACGTCTGAAGACGGTTTGCGTAAAATTCTTTCGACCTACCCACTAAATCTATATTTTTCTTGTGACTACCCTCAATGTTTTGTTTTATAGCCCATTTGTTTTAAACTCTGAAGTACCAAGAGCGCATAACGTCCGAAGAGGTGTTTGCGTTAAATGTTTTCAACCTACCCACTAAATCTAATATTTTTCTTGTGACTACCCCCAATATTGCGTTTTATTTATTGAGAATTGACAAATTATGTAATAGGGGCAGCCCATTTGTTTTAAACTATGAAGTACCAGGAGCGCATAACGTCTGAAGAGGTGTTTGCATTAAATTTTTTCGACCTACTCACTAATTCTAATATTTTTCTTGTGACTACCCCCAATTAACAACTTAATAGGGGTAGCCGATTTGTTTAAAACTATGAAGTTCCAGGAGCACATAATGTATGAAGATTTATACGTGGGAGAGCCATGCTTCGGCACGAATGGACCGGCTCGACCGGAGAAATACCACGTTCTCACAGAAATCCGCTTTGCGCTGTGTTTCGCCGAGTGAGTGAGTTTACCGGAGGCCCAATCCCCTACTCTATTCCCTTCCCTAACCTCCCCTATTCCTTTCCCTTACCATCCCTACCCTCCCCTATTACCCTATTCCCTCTTAAAAGGCCGGCAACGCACCTGCAGCTCTTCTGGTGCTGCGAGTGTCCATGGGCGACGGAAGTTGCTTTCCATCATGTGACCCGTTTGCTCGTTTGCCCCCTTATTTCATAAAAAAAGAAGAGGTGTTTGCATTACTTAATTAAGTGTTTAACCCACCAACTATATAATTCGGCCATGTTTCCACCTGCAAGCAAACTCGCGGAAATCTTGCGTGAGTTTCGAGTTCGAGATCTGTCGCGACTCGCGAGTCCTCGCAGACATGTTTATTGTTTAGACATGCGGTGGTTACACTCGCAGGAAGCTTGACAAATTGTCGCGACAGACCTTGCTACGGGGTTTACACTTGCAGCTGTCAGACATTTCTCGCGAGTCGCGACCATAGACTTATAATATATACTGGTCGCGACAGTTGTCTTGCAGGTGGAAACACGGCCTGATTTCTCTTGTGACTACCTACCCCCAAATCCTAATACACACATCAACATGGTCCAGGCCAGGGATATTTCAATTGAATAAATAACTTAATTCAAAAGGATACCTACATTGAAAAAGCTTATACTATTACTACGTACCTACCAAATATATAATTGAAGCTTTTTGAAGCAAAAAAAAGCCTTGTTTACAAAAAAAAATATTTATTTATATAATTATTATTCTCATTATTTTAGCTATTATCGATTTCTATACGTAAATTTGTTTTTGGTTTCCCCAATCTCTTTCTGAGGTCATTTGATTTCAGACTTGTCGATTCATTTGATTTATTTTTTTTCGTTTTTAACATTTGACGTAAATCATTATGCTCAGTAGAATTGCTCGCCTTAACTTCTAATCTAGACCACACGCTATTGCTTTGACCTTTTTTTACTTTTTGTACTCGACTCATAACGTTGTGATCAGAATCTGATAGAGAATCCTCACTTGATAAGTCAGCATCAGTTGCAACCTTAACCCCTAGTCGTGATTGAATACTAGCAGTAATCTGTTGGGGTGCTCTCTTAAATTTTTCTGACAAAACTTTACTTTCTCTTGGCCTGAATATACTCTTCTTATTTAAAACCTCAATAGACAATGGCGCAAACTCTCTCTCATCATCATCATCATCTTCATCATTCTTTTCCAGTTGTGATATTTTTTTAATTTTTGACTCTTCATCATCAGCATGCATTCGCATTCTAGGAGTTTTTGATTTTGACTTCCATTCTGAATCTGAATCACTGTCAATCTCATCACTAGGAATATGATTACGTTTCCCGAGCCGCTTAGCAAGCTTCTCATTTTTTATTTTAATTGGCTTATATAGCCTCTCTTCGTCAGAATGAGTTTCAAAGCTTTCTTCCTTATTATTAATTAGTCTTCTTTGAAATATTTCTTGATGATCATAAACTCCCCAAGATTGACATAGATCACCCCAAGGATTTTTAGTTTGTCCATTAACATCCATTCTCTCAAAAATCCTAGATTTCAACTTTTGTTCTGGAATTTTCTTTGGATTCTTTTTGTCACTATTTGTTGCAAAGCGCATAAAAATCATATCTACAAGGGGATGTGGCATCCCCTCCCTCCAATGATATGAAGATCTTTTTGAAATCATGTCCTTTATTTCCTCCGAGATAATTTCTCTAGAATGTACTAATAAAGCCAATGCTACAGATATATGGTCTTGACATATAACATTACCTGTAAAATTTAAAATAAAAATGTATTATATAACATATTTTATACCATTTATTTTAAAGAAGGAACCTCAGAGTGACTTTTAATAATATAGTTAAAAATACACTTAGAACTTTAATTTTTTTTGGTTGTATGGGAATATGAAAAGAAGTCTAGATACTAAAATAGAATTAGATAAATTTTATGGCTGGTTTACACATTTTATTAATCCTTCAATCGCGGATAGGCTACTTGACCTATATTCAATTTCATTGAACAAGTGCATATTTCTAGTAGAACTTGGCCTAGGAAACCGTACTTCACCCTTATCATCAAATAAAAGCTTATGATTGATGAATAAAGTCGATTTGAAAATATGATTTTATGAAAATATGAATTGTACTGACGAAAACGCGTTTGCGGTACTTCCGATTTGGATGTGACATCATCCTATTTGTAATTTAATATCTTTTATTTATTGCTCTCATTATATGTAAGTTTATTTGTACATAAATAATATGAATAAGCCTAGAAAGATATATAAATTTTTTTTTTTAATAATTCAAATAAAACATCAGTTTTATATATTATCTCCATTTATTGTAGACGGGAAATGAAATGGCCAAAACTTTTCTACAAAAGTGTTAACATTACAAATGATTTCTAAATTCTTTTCTAATTTTTAAGCACTGTTTGACTCGTACGCTTAGCACATAAAACTTTTTTTAGTAAAGAAAGTATAAAATACAAAAAACATGACGTCACACTATGGCGGCACAATGGCGGACAGTGTTTTCGGCGCCATTTAAGAGGCATGTTTTTCAATCAACATTTTTATGGGTTTCTACTGTGTAAAATATGAAAATATTAGTTTTTTGGTGAAAATGAATGATTAAGAAGCGATTAGAATGAAGAAAAAAAATAGGTCAAGTAGCCTATTCTTGGAAATCTATTGTTATTCTATTGTTGTCACGGTTGCCGGTGTCCTGGGGGTTGATACGTTAAGTTGATAACTTCTTAGTAGTTAACTAAATTTTAAGTTATTAATTTCATGTAAACACAAAATTTTGAAGCAAGTAGCAAGTTAACTTAATTAAGTACTAAATAAGATAATAATTATTACAATATGGTCTATTTTTCTGTTAAGTTGGCTGGCGGGGCTTGTCACTGACACATTTGGACAGGCACATTCAAAGCACAATTTAGTTAAATTCGTAGTTAAATTCATAAGTGTAGTGGCACTAGTGGCACACTCGGGTTCAGTTTTTTGTTGTGTTCCTTTTAGTAGGTATTAGTATACTTCTCTTTGGTTGTGTGTTGCTTTTTGTAGGATGTCGAAGTGGACGGAAGATACTACCCTGAAGTTTGTTGAATGTAGGAAGTATGTTGTTGATTGCCCATCTTGAGTTAACTAAAGAGCTTACTGCTAAACTAATTAAATATGTATGGACATACACTTAAAAATTAAGTTAAAATTTAGTTGGTTACTTATTTCATATGTGTAAACCAGCCATAAAAGAATATTTTAAAAAAATCACTTACAAGAATTTTCATCTACCCACTCGAGTGACACTGGTTTATAATCTTGTAAGTATTCAAATATGTCTTTTGTTGTGAGGCCATGCACGCCATTCAGGTGAAGAGCATCAAATCTAAAATGTCTCTCATTTCCACTTTCTATGCCAAAATTCTTATAGAGTTCATCGATTTGTTTTTGTGTCACTAATCTACTTCCGCTTAGGTTTATACCAAATCGTTTTGCTCTTTCTTCTAGCTTGACGGCATCAATTTTATCCAACTCTTTTAGCATTAATCCATTTTTATCCGCCTTATAAAACTGTAACAAACAAACTTATTAGTATGTATATATTACACATATATCTTGATTAAGAAAATGTTACATTTTGAACTAAACAAGTTACATACAATTGTGCTTTTAGGGTCTGGATCCTGTTCCACAACTTTTTCAGTTTCGTCATCTGTGTCCATCATCTCACCGTCACTCATTTCAAAATCTCTTTCTTGCTCCATGTTTACGTAAGACGAAGTAATAGTTGTTGATAGTGTTTTTATGAAAGATGCCTTGGTGTAGGGGTATATTATATTTGGGCTATTTTACTAGAACTTTCCTATTCTAGCAATTTAAAAGATATCTTACTAGGCTAGATTTGTAAATGATTTGTAGATCAATTTATACCACACAGTCAACAGGTACACAACAAACCGTAAAGAAACCAAGTCAAAGTACAATTTACAAATGTTACACTTATGTACAACAAGTAACAACTTTACACGCTTAGCAGCAAAGAAAGGCAAGGCTTGCACTAAAAATAAAATATTAAAATACGTATAGTAAAAGGTTTTTCTATTTTTTACACGATTTTTTTATACATTGAAATTTATGTACATTGTTTCCATTTTCCAAGCCTACACAGATTACTATTATATATTGCAAGCCTACTCGTCACTCACTCACGTCACACTGACAGATGTCAATTTATGAACTGTTTTGAAGTTATCATGCTTTTCATTTAAAAAAATATTTATTTATTATCTGTAGACAAAAAACGTGACGACATAGCGGATTGTCGTCTCAAAATCGCGTGTCATGCTGTGCGGTGTCGTTCCGTGTGAAAACGGTACATAGAAATGTATGGCGCATGGAATGGTCACCGCATTTTGTCGTGTCGGGTCGTGTGTCGTGTGAAAACGCTCTTAAGTTAAGTTACTTGTTGTTAAAAACAATGAAATGTATTTTAAAGACTTTTTTACGAATTCCACTTATCCTAGCTAGGTTCCTTGATCCTAAATCGTTTCCGATTTAGTCAAGTGGAATAACATTTAGAAGCTTGGATCCTAGCTAGGATATTAAATCGTTTCCGATTTAGTCAAGTGGAATAACTTTAAAGCGCTTATTCCATTTCACAAAATTTAGATATCTAAATGATTTAGTGACTAAATTTAGTCAAGTGGAATAAGAGGGTTTTCACACGAGACCCGACACGACACGACAAAATGCGGTGACGATTCCGTGTGCCATACATTTCTATGTACCGTTTTCACACGGAACGACACCGCACAGCACGACACACGATTTTGAGACGACAATCCGCTATGTCGTCACGTTTTTTAGCACAGATAAAAAAATTACAAAGATATTATGAAAGTTGTCTGTGGTTCATTGATTCAGTTTGAATTTTGAACCAGGCCACTAAAATTACTGCCTTAAATAATACAATATGCCCCGCGTACCACTTGACGTTAGAAAGGATCATCGAACTATCTTTTAAAATTATATTGTACAAAACCCAACAATAGATGACATAATATTTTTAAGTACTTATGGCTGGTTTACACGTACTAAATTGATAAGTAGTTAACTTAATTTTAAATTTGTAAATTGTAAACACAAAATTTAGTAGCCAATAGCAAGTTAAAATTTAGTTAAGTAAGTATAGGGTCATAAGTTAAAATTTAGTTGACCATTTATCTACTTATCACGTGTAAACCAGCCATAAGTGAATGCGGTGTCGTCGCAGAAATCGTCGCTCGTGTGAAAACGTTCAAACGACACGGTTCATAGACAATTTATATTTGTCTATGAACCGTGTCGTGTCGTGTCTCGTGTGAAAACGCCGTAACATTTAGAAAGTTACTAAATGTTATTCCACTTGACTACATTTAGTCACTAAATTATTTAGATAATATCTAAATTTAGTGAAATGGAATAAGAGCTTTAGAAAGCTTGGATCCTAGCTAGGATCCTACCTAGGAATAAGTGGAATAAACGCTTTAATGTGATGTGTCAACACTCATTTGTCAACTGTCAATAAACAAGCGGTGAAAGAAATGACACTTGATTCATGATTAGTTTTGAGATTTTCTAAAAAAATCTAATTCTAAAATTTTTAACGTGGTTTACATTGATTTATTTACTCTAAACATAAATAACTTGTAAGATTCTTCTTGATTAACTATCCAGCTATGGCGTCTTATGTGAATATGAGCTTGGATGATATAATTAAAAAAAAGAAAATATCAAACACTCGGTAAGTTAGTAACATCAAGAATTAACAATTTGTATTGTTTATGTAATATTTATTAATAAAAAGGTCCAAATTAGTGCTAGTGCTAATTATTGATGCTAATGTGGTCCATTGAAATTATATATTTTTACGAAGCAAACGTAATGTTACTTGCATTGCTATAAGTTTACTTATATTTTACATTCAACTATAATTGCTCTGATTGTTATAAATATTATATGATAATATTTTTTTATCAAATAGAAATTAACTATTAATTCTTCATGCCCCGCGCGAGCACCGGTGATCGCGAGAACAAAAGAATACAATGGGAATTCCTAGAACCTCCGATCGAAGTATTAATAAACCCATGTATGGAATAATATTTTAAATATGCAGGAGTCCAATAAAGAAGAAAAAACCTCAACAACCTGCAAAATCATTACCAGTGGTTGATGCCAGAAATAAAATAATTTCCAAAAAGAGAATTCAAATTAAAGATGCTCGTGAGAAACTTGCGGAGCTTGCCAAACAGAAAGATGCAAGATTGAGATTAGAACAATTAAGAGCAAAGAGGGTATGTATAATACCTTTTTTAGCATGCCCTTTCTTGACATTTTTCATATTTTATCTCTTTGTCTGTATGCGTATAACAATTGTAATTAAAATATATGTAAAAATATATAATTAAAATCAAACTGGGTTGCAAAACTATATGTATTGAAAATTAATCCGTTGATCGGAATTTCTCGAAATTGCCATTGTATTCTATTGTTGTCAAACAAACGAATACAATGGGAATTCCTAGAACCTCCGATCAAAAGATTAATGGGTTAAATTAACTGCAAAATACGTATTATAATATTAAACTGGATAATAACAAAAACAAATTGATATCAGTTGAAAAATGAGTGAGAAAAATATATACATATTTTCGCTTCTCACCAAACAAATTTTAAAAATCACCAAACAAAATTAAGTATGGACTTTGTATGAGAAGTCTGATGACGCTGATCTCTTTTTTTGACTACTTTAAAGACTTATAAGTAGACATCGGATTATATTTATTTGCATATAATCCGATGTCTGTATGCGATGTATGCAAATGCATATAATGGCACTTTTTAGGCGTTAGTGCATATTTTTGCATTTTTTGGTTGATAGTGGCGCATATTTGAGTAGTTTTGTGCCCTCATAGTCTCCAAACTAGCTATCATGACCCATACCGAGGCCACAAAACAGAGGTACAATAGACCAAAACACTTCAGAATGCAATACACCCAATAGGTACAATATTTTTCTAGAAACAATATTTTTCTTTGTAGTTGGCACCATTAGTAAAAAATTTAAATAAAGTAATTAACTTCGATGGGCATTAAGATTGCAATCGGAAAATGTTGGTAGAAAATTATTAATGAAAAATCCTGGATTAGATGAAATCATAAAAATTGGCACTTTTATTAACGGCACCACCGGAGAACTCTTCAAAGAATAATAATATCTTAATATTAAGTGACTTTTGATTGTGCATATTTTGTGCATCTTTCGGCTATTTTTCGTGCATATTTGCATGCATATTTCGGCACTTTGATCGTGCATATAATCCGGTGTCTACTTATAAGTTATAAGATTGTTCGTTTTCATCTTATCAACAAACTTATTTGACTTCAGAGATAAAAAGAATTTGATTTATTTAAATTATGTGGCCACATGTTAGCCGTCTTAGTACATAATTATATTGTGGCATGACCCTTCTGTTCCTTTTTACATAGTACTTTGTGGTATTCTTAGTGTGTATTTTATAATATGCATTGTGTGCATTAAACATGGATTCAAAATTGTTTTTTGACTTTTCTAGAACAATGTCTCATATTATGTACATGTGCTTAACTATTTAAACCTAGTCTGCTGACTGGCCAGTAGTATACCACCTTCAGATGTCAATCACGACTCAAACTATGCCTATGGTAGCCCCTAAAGCTGAACCAACAATAATATTGAACACTATTTTATTGAACAATTTATTTGACAATAAGAGTAAAAGGTGGGCAAGTTCAATAGTAACCTAGACCGTCAATAATATTGCACAATATGTGATATAGCTCAATAAAATTGATTGTCTAGAGGCCCGTTTACCCTGCAGTCAAAGGATTAACTAGTGTTTTGTTATGTTTTAGCAAACTCTGCCAAAATTTCAAGGATCTGTTTCCAGAAACCACGGAAAAGTTGTGAAACCTTATTTTAATCAAAGAGAAAAGGGTTAGTCTAAAGATATTAATGATCATTAAATTACTGGTATCTCTTTTTATTTCATTAATATTTTTTTTTTCAGTTTTTTCAGATCCCTCGAGATTTGTTGTCTCTCAGCCCCTTGGATCTTCAAAACAAATAATCAGAAAACACCATAACAAGCACTTTACAGAAAGCAGATCAATACAATCAAGATCCATGTGTAATACTTTTATATTATTATTTGTATATTTTTTGACTTCATCTTAATTAACTTTGAAATGCAATCCAAAGCATACTTTATTGTATTTCTTTTAGGAGACTTGTCTAAAATACTTTACGCTATAATCTTATATTTAACAGTGCCAGTTTAATGCATTTATTTGCGAATTTTGCTTTGTTTATTCTTTTATTAAAAGAGTGTCACATTACAATTTACACTGATGAGTACCACTACAAAATAATGTTCGCCAATGTTTAAAGGATACAAAAATAACTTAAAATCTTATTCTTAATTGTATAATTATATATTATTTTAACTAGCTAAAGCAACTCTGAAGCCAATAACGAGAACCATAGAGAATGACATCGAGATTATTGATGATCCAATGGAGTATGAGCCGCTTTCAAAGGCAAGCCTCAATAGAAAAGCTAGCCTACAACTGAAAATTGTAACTCATAATAATGTAGAAAGGTATTATCCATAAATTAATGTATAGGTCTTATATTCACAATTTTTAGTAACTTAAAAGCTTACAATCTTAGTATTTTTAATACAGGTTGTAACAAAATTAATTCCATACCTTTGATCGCTTTAGGAATATAACGAAAGAGAGAAGCCCCCCCAGACCACCATCTATTCTAAAGAAACGGGCAATGGCAGCTTTACGAAGTGATGAAAAAGTTGAAAAACAAGAAAAACCGACATTGGAATATAGAATCATTGTCAGCAATTTGCGCAACACCGTCACTAGTGGTGATATTGAGGTAAATGACTTACGGACCTTTTTATAAATGTAATTTCTTGATATCTTATCCAAATGCCTGAGTAATAATAAACATTTTATTGAATAATGACATGATCTTTATTATTGTTTCAGGAGTTGTTTGGCGATGTTGGAGGTATGTTAGAGTCTCGTTTGGTCAGGCCTGGCACAGCGGAAGTGATTTATAAGACTGTTGAAGATGCCCAGAGGGCTGTAGACTTGTATCATAACAGACAGTTGGATGGGCAGCCAATGAACTGTCTACTTGTCACTCCTCGCCCAAACGCCTCCGTTTCCAGGTCAGTGACTTTTTAATTTAATTTATATTATATTAACACCTGCAAATAATAAAAACTAAGGAAGAGTAATGACTGGTTTACACGTGTTAAGTTGATAAGTAGTTAACTAAATTTTAACTTAATTTTAAGTTATTTATTGCATGTAAACACAAAATTAAGTAGCAAGTTAAAATTTAGTTAATTACTAAACAAGGAAATTAGAATTTTGACGATTTTTTGTTAAGTTGGCAGGCGGGGCTTGTCACTTGACACAATTCGGGCAGGCAGGCACTTCAAATTATAGTTATACTTATCAACTTAATATGTGTAAACCAGCCATAAGTGTGTAAAAAAATTTGTCTGCAAGTCTACAAAATGTGACATATTGAATACATACATATTTTATGCATGTATTCGGTACACAATTTTGTGTTACTTAATAGAAGTGAGAATTATTGTCAACACTTTTCCTTTTTCTAGCGTGCGTTTTCTTTCTATAGTGTGTGAAAAGGAACTAAATTCAAAACGGTTGAAGTATGGGAGTTACGTTTCCTTAGTTTTTATTATTCATAGATTAACATGTAGAAATCCTTTTGATGTCCTTTAGATGTCACTCATTATTTTCAACTCAAAAGGTTAGCTTTCTCTTGATAAATTAATGTGACAAATGGCACTAGCAACTTCAACTTCATACAAAAAGCCATTGCAGCAATGGCATTGCACCTCATCATTAAGAGCTTAGCCATACTATACTAAGGGCCTGTTTCACCACTTCCTGATAAGTGCCGAATAGGCTATCCACCACTTAACTTGACAGATTCTCCATACTTCATCTATCAAGGCGCTAAATAAAATAATGAAACTGTAAAATGGAACAGTGTTACAAACTCACTGAATAAAGGAATAGCATAGCAATTATAGCCTATTATTTTTTGGTATATTAATATTGCTTTTTATTTTATTCCAGAAGTGGCAGTAAGCCAGCACTTTACAGCACAAACTCTAATGTGGAGCCAGATATATCTACCTTTCACAAGGTATTATTCAGCAATTTCTAAAATAGAAATATTATGGCATTGCATTGGAAGGAAGTCTGCAGTCTTAACTCTTAAATAACAATTGTGTTTTGATAAGTCTTAAATAACAATATTCATATCATACTACTGGTACTGAAATAAATAATGTAAAACTTATATTGTTCATTTTCAATTATCTTAAGTGCCTGATCGACGGACGAGTAAGACCGCGGTTTTATGGCTCGTCGGAGCTCGCCGGTGTATCATTTTATTAACCGACTTCCAAAAAACGAGAAGGTTATATGTTCGGCTGTGGATTTTTTTTTCTTTTGTATGTTCAACGATTACTCCGCCGTTTGTGAACCGATTTTCGAAATTTTTATAATACTTTACTATACTTTGAATACTTTACTAACTACTTCATATACACATCGAATACTTTACTACTTTATAAAATTTTAATAGACAAATAGAATTAAAATAAAGTTATTTTAAAAAGAGCATTTATACAAAACAAAGTCATTAAGTGTCTTTTTAATTAGTTATACTTATTAATCGATAGATGGTGCACTAAGTACCTATCGATTTGAATTCTTGATTACAAGAACAGCTGTCAGTAATTATGATAATATTAAATATTACCTATGCTACGCTACATCTTATGCAAGTTTGTATAATTTTTTATCTGATAGATCCTTCGATCGTGGAAAATCGAGACACAATAGCCTTTCTATTGTTATCGCAATCGCCGGTGACCGCTTCGGGCTTGAAGTATTAAAATTGTTAAATTACTAAGCACAATATGTTCACTTCACTGATAATATTATATTATTTTGTGAGTGTGAGTTGTGACTCTTAACAAATTGTAATAAGATACGTAAAATATACGCGAAGATTTACCTACTAGTGTAACTAAAAAAAGGGAAATTATTATTATTTTTAACAAAAAATTAAAACCGACTTCCAAGGTAAAAACAATAATAACATTAATATGAACTAAAAAGTATTAAATAATTTTTACTATCTAATAGTGCCTTTTTCCGAATTCGGCTAAACCTCAACTATTTCTGTACTCAATCTCCATAATTTTGAAGTCGGTGCCAGTTCCAAAAATTTTAAATATTCTGTCAGAGGACTGAAGATTCAGCTATCTGGTACCGACTTCAAAATAATGAAGATTGAGTACAGAAATAGTTGAGGTTTAGCCGAATTCGGAAAAAGGCACTATTAGATAGTAAAAATTATTTAATACTTTTTAGTTCATATTAATGTTATTATTGTTTTTACCTTGGAAGTCGGTTTTAATTTTTGTTAAAAATAATAATTAGGTACAGTAGTTCTAAGTTCTTAGTTTGTTATTAGAATTATATTTTTAGAGAATATATTTGCAGTAGAATAAAGTACAAAATAACTTTAGTATGTGTTGAAAAACTAAAAGATGAGATCCATGTCATCTATTAGGTTTTTTACATTGTCAAGAACTAATAGTAGACACCCTTTATATTGTTAGGGAAAATGGATAAAAGATCAGAAATAAACATTAATTAGTGTAAACAACATGACCATTAATCCAATGAAGTCTTCTTCTTCTTCTTTTGGCGTAGCCTCCCCACTTAGGAGTTGCCAGCGTCAGAGTTAAGGCGAAAAGTATATTATTATGCTCAGTTATAACAACGCAAACTGATTGCCATGCACTGGGCACGGATGAGTGATGACTTCATGCGACCATGCAAATACAAGATATAATAATAAACCAGAAAAAAACCAGAACAAGCAAATATGAAGCAAAATATTGTTTCTTAGCCTTTAAATATACACGAAATACATAAACATATATACAATAAATAATTTAATATATAAAAGGAAGAGAATTCTAACTATAACTAGAGCCTAATGTGATTATGAGCAATGAACGAGCTTAAGGTGTCTATAAATGGAGAATATACTAACGATAAAATAGATTTAAGATTAGTGGGACGAGGAATATTAGGAGGAAGGTAATCGTACAATGAAAGGTTGTTTTCGCAAGCAAAAAATATATGGTCTGGAGAGCCTTCATCCAAGCCACATTCACACAATGAGCTATCCCTCACCCTTAATTTAGCTAGAAATACTGGATTACAGGAGTGCCCCAGACGTAGCCGACAGATAGTAGAGCAAACAGGCTTATTAGCTTTCAAATATTTATAAAACCACGGTCGACTAGGTACTGAATCTTGAACTTCAGCGTAAAAACGTCCTTTATTTCTACTCGACTCAATCCAAATAGTATTCCACTCCAAAGTCAAATGCGACTTGGCCAGAGGCAAAAGATCCTGACAAAAAATTTTGAAATTGCTTAAACCACCAGACTTTGCAGCTTCTTTGGCATATATATCCACACATTCATTTCCTATAATCCCGCTATGACCAGGGATCCAAGCAAGTACAACCTGAATGTTGCTACAATAGCATTTAAATAGTAGCTCCCTAATTTTAAAAATTAAAGGAAACTTAAATTTACTTCTAAACATCTTCTAAAGGGGTTTGACAAAATTGCTTCCAGGGAACTTTTACAATCGGACAAAATAATTGCCTTGTTAAGCTTGTGCGATTCTACAAATGAGACGGCATCAAAAATCGCTAGAGATTCAGCATTAAAAACCGAGGAAAGCGAAGGCAATTTATTATTAAGGATGACATTAAATTTTGGAATCCACACGGCACTACCGACACAAGAAGTATCTGATAGTTTTGAAGCGTCCGTGTAAATCAAAGTCCAATCCTTAAATTTATCACTTATAATGGTATTAAATTGGTTGTTAGCAACGGGGGAACCCTTCACTATGGGTAAATTTAAAATAACATCTGGAGAAAATACAAGAGAGGAAAATGAAGCTTCAAACAGCAATAAAATCCAATGAAGTCAATAGAAATTACAAAAAATCTAATAAATGTATTCAAAACTGACGTGCAAAATTTCGCCTTCCTTCATTGAGATAAGGAGTTGACACCGCAACGCAATGCTTGGTCACATTCAAGAGACGCTATATAGCCGCAGTGCACTTAGTCGGCCGCGAGCTCTTCTGAGCACTTGACGTATGACAATTATAAACAAACAAAATAAAAGTCACAAAAATGCCTTGGTGTGTCCTAAGATATTGCAAAAATAATTCCATAAATACTTCCAAATGCGACGGCATAGCATTTCATCGGTTAGTTTTCTTATTTAATTATTTTCAATTAAAATACGAACATTCAATTACTAGGCGAAGACGCGCGCCATTTCGCATTGTCATAGAGTAGTAGATTCAGAGGGGAATGTAGGCAGAATACAGATATCTATGATGAGACGACGATGAATGAAGTATTCACGGAGACGAGTTTGTATTTTGGTAATATAAATACGTTTTTACGTGTACATTATACATGCGTTCATTATAATTGTATTTATAAATATTTAAGTAATTTAAATAAGGTAAGTATGTAGTGGACTTTGGATCCATACTTATTATAACTAGCTATCCCGGCAAACGTTGCTTTGCCATAATATAAAGTATTTCGCCCATATTATTTTATAGAAGTGACTATAAATAAGTATGTCACCATGGCAACGTCGACCGCTATCCCGTCGCGCAAAATTAATGGTCGCCGTCAGTCTCAGGTTGTAATAATTTGCTATTATTTATTCAACAAATGCACTTATTAATACTAGCTTAAAAGTAAGGCCAAGTTAGCCTCGAAGTATTTTGGTGTTCTTAATAGAGCGCGAGAGTAGGGATTTCAGTCCGGACCAACGCCTACAACTCTACAAGGCGCAGGTTCGGCCTCATACGGTGCGCCAAAATACCAACTACTCCCTCTGTATCGTATCCAACGATGTACGCTGCCTAATAAGTGCTATTGTGTATTATTGTACGAGTATTGAATTTGAACGAAGGGCCGCTCAAATTGTTGACTGCCAGTGTTTTAAACAGGCTGGACCTCTTGGAATTGTACCGAGATGTAGCTTCACCCTGCATCCTCTATAAATTGTATCACGGGGAGTGCTCTGAGGATAATCCCATCACCTTGATAAGTATCATCACCAAAACTATGGAACGAACTATCACCAGAAGCATTTTAAGAACAAGGCATATTCCCACGCTTCCGCAGCTCTTCTGACGTTACGAATGCCCATGGGCGACGGTTGTTGCTTTCCATCAGGTGACCCGTTTGCTCGTTTGCCCCGTTATTTTATATAAAACTAGCGACCCGCCCCGGCGTCGCACGGGTATAAAATATATAGCCACAAAAATTATGCCTATAGCCTTCCTCAATAAATGGGCTATCTAACACTGAAAGAATTTTTCAAATCGGACCAGTAGTTCCTGAGATTAGCGCATTCAAGTTAGCCCTTTCAAATAATTTCCCCCGTTTTTTCCACATTTTCCTCTATTTCTTCGCTCCTATTAGTCTTAGAGTGATAAAATATAACCTATAACCTTCCTCGATAAATGGGCTATCTGTTAGATAGCCCATTTATCGAAAAGAATCTGAAAGAATCATCAAAATCCGTTGCGTAGTTTTAAAGATTAAAGGGAACAAAGGGACATGAGGGAAAAAAAGCGACTTTGTTTTATAATAAGTATAGATATAGATAGAAATCTAATTAACTTCTATGTCCTTGAGAAATCGTACTTGATGTTGATTAGTGAAAAAACGGTGTCTATATATTTTACGACTTGTTATATTATTATTTCGTTTATTTCTGCATGACTAAAAAGTTGGATTTCACTTAACTATTTTTAACTGAAATCCAATTCTTTAGTCATGCAGAAATAAACGAAACTTTGTTTGTATTCCCCTATCTTAGGTGAGCCGCCGTATTGGATGTAGAATGACATTACATTCGTTTTCGAGTTATTCTCAAAAAGTTCTTTCATTTAATATCCATACTGTTATTATAGGACGGCAAAGAAAATATATCTATTCCGCTATCTTGGATGGTCGGCCATTTTATATTTATTAGTGATGTCACATACTGTATCGTGCATTGTCATTCAAACCAAACGTGTATACAAAATTTCAGCTCAATCGATTGAAATATTATATGTACATACATACTTACTTCGAAATTGAGTTCAAATATTCCACCCGAACTTACATAATAATGTAAATAATAATATTATACAGAGCAAGTTAAATAAAAGCTTTTAATAATGTTTAGTAAAAATCTTTGTTTTATTTTATCCACTTTCAAATAGAGTCTGCGTTCATTCGAGTGTAGGCACAAAACTTTGTCACTTCTGCGGTACTGGTGCTTTAGACAAAGTAACAATTTAAAAACGATAACGAAGTTCGAAAAGACAAAAATGTAACAAGCAAATGTTGTTACACGGTACGGCAACGTCGCGCGGTCGTGAAAATCGACAAATTTTGGCGGCTGAAGTGTTTTTCGCTGATAGCGCGAAAACCGTAGAACCTAGGATTTTGATCTATTTGGAGCATAGTTCTCGCATTCTAAGCTACGATTTGAGATATTTCTGACGACTCTCCGTTCAGTAGTTTCCACGCTCCAAATGGGCTTGCTGACGGGACGCGACGTCAGCAAGCCCGTTTTCAAAGGCCTGTAACTCGAGAACTATTGAAGCTACATTAATATATTTTTTGGAGCAGAGTGCTCTAAATAGGGCTCTATTGTAGAGTTTTTAATCATAATCCAAATCATTACCGTTTCAGAGATCTGCGTGGGCTTGCTGACGGGACAGGACGCCAGCAAGCCCACCGGTTAATCACGTCTAACTCCTTTCACATTCTAGTTTCGAAGTTGATTTCACGGGAGCAGAGTGCTCCAATTTTGCTCTAAAATTTGAACCATAATACACGATAGTACTGTCAACGGTTCCCGAGATCTAGCTTGGGCGTGCTGACGGGACAGGACGCCAGCAAGCCCACGGTTTTTAGCTCGCAGCGTCGTTCGTATTAATGCTCCAATTTATTTACTTGACTATAGAGGTGCTGCATTTTTGCTCTAAATTCTGATATATTGAAAATACACCTAGCTCGATTGGGCTTTCTGGGGGG
Source organism: Polyommatus icarus (assembly GCA_937595015.1). Taxonomy (NCBI): domain Eukaryota; kingdom Metazoa; phylum Arthropoda; class Insecta; order Lepidoptera; family Lycaenidae; genus Polyommatus; species Polyommatus icarus. The sequence continues at coordinate 11,600,872 of OW569332.1, read as the reverse complement.
ACGCACACTGCAGGAGCGATCCTTGATTGTGGTGAGAGAAGTGACGACTGATCAAAATTAAAAACCAGCAAATAGAGACAAACATTTATTCACATGTTGTTCTAAAATTATTACAATACTATTTTAATTAAGGATGATATTGGATTAAAAATAAACACTATCTATCCTGTATATATATATATATATATATATACTTTTTTTTTTTTTTTTTTTTCTTTTTTTTTTTTTTTTCTTTTTTTTGGCACTGACACCGGCGGTGTACTTTGCCATATGCAAAGGTAGGGAATAGGCGGTGGAAAAGTAAAGTAAGTACGGAATTTAGAATTTCGGATCTAGTTAGGAAATTTTACAAGGTTTAAGTACATATATTAAAGGTTAATTGAATTACTACGTAAATATTGAGATAAACATAAATAAACTGATTTGTTACATGAATTTAATAAAGTTGGTACAGATGTAGGAAAGGGTATAGACATAGAGGAGAGACTATCATAAAGGCAGGAGTGATCATACAGAGGACAGGAAAGAATAATATGATTCAAATCACCCACTTCCAAACCGCAATCGCAAGCATCATTGTTGCGAATTCGTATTCTTTTTAGGTGGGCCGGAGTGAGGGCATGTCCTAACCTCATTCTTATTAAAGAAGAAGTTGTGCTTTTTGATAATTTAATTTTGAAAAACCAAGGTCTGAACTGAATCTCAGGTTGTATTAGCCTATATTGTACACCTTTTTTATGACTCGTTCGTGCCCAGTCCTTACTCCAATCCAGTTCGAAAAAGTTCTTAGCAAGGGAAGGTAAGTCATGACAGTAATTCATATACGGAAAAACATCTCCACTAAAAGCAGCATCTTTGGCCAAAGCGTCCGCTTTTTCATTTCCAAGAATGCCGCAATGACTCGGTATCCAGACAAACGTAACAGATAAGTTAGCAACAATACATTTCTGCAAAAGGTTTCTAATTTGAATGATTATAGGAAAACATTTTGACTTAAACGTAAATCCATTTAATGCTTGAAGGGCACTTAAAGAATCGGTAAAAATGACAGTTTTATTAAGTTTTGCTAGTAAAATGTAGTCGACCGCTTTAAATAGGCCATAACATTCTCCAGTGAATACGGAAGTTTGCGGCGGAAATTTGACTTTTTGGACTATGTTGTATTGGAGATGGTATATACCAACTCCAACACAATTATTATTGACGATTGATATTTTAGAGGCGTCTGTGTAAATGTGATGCCAGCCTTCCCAATTATTGGTTGTTAAATAATTGAAAAATGGTTTTGCATAATACTTATCTGATTTTTTTAAGCCTATGTCGTAACGGATATCCGGATCCAAAATGAGGGATTCAAAGGAAGAATGAAACAGAGGATATACAGGTAATCTAAGTGTAGGGGCGTCAAGGAATGAGTATCGCACATAACTATTTACTAAGCAAGGGCGAGATTTGTGTATCCAAAAATTATCCTTGTTTACTAAATCTAACAGTTTTTTCAGTTTCGGAATAAGAGGATGGTTTGAAAATTGCAAACAGCGAATGAAAAACTTGTCAGCCAGATATTGTCGCCTGAGGTAGAGCGGTGGTTCCCCACATTCTACCTGTAATGCATTTATTGGCGAGGAAGCCATGGCTCCACAAATGATTCTCATAGCTTTTGCTTGCATCTTATCTAATTGTTTGAAACCAGCTACGTTACAGGGTTCAAGAAGGAATGTTCCATAATCTAACACACTTCTTATCAATGCGTTATACAGTAATTTTAAGTTAAACGGGTGAGATCCCCACCACACACCTGAAAGGCACCTTATTATGTTTAAAGTGCGTTCACACTTTGACGCAACATACTCGTTATGAGCATTACCATTGAGTTTTGAATCTAAAATTACCCCTAAAAACTTTGCCTCCTTGTCGACTGGAATTGGCAATCCATTATATTTTACCACCACAGGCGGAGGTAAGCGCATACGGGTAAATAGAACAGCAGTACTTTTATTAACCGAAAGATCTAATCCATTTGCATCTAACCATATTTTTAGTCTTGCTAGACAGCGCGATAATCGAATAGAGGCCCTTGCAATGGATTGGTCTATGACATAAATTGTTAAGTCATCGGCATATTGCAAAAGATATAGTTCATCATCTACATACTCTATATCTGTTAATGTAAATGATTTCAAGTCTGAAGTCCCGCCAATAACTGCTTCTTCTAAATCTGATGTATAAATATTGTACAAAGGTGGACTTATTGGTGAGCCTTGTGGAAGTCCTTTATCTACAACCCGCAATTCCGTTGACGTTTCATTTTGCAAAGGCAGAGCGAGAAATCTTTCAAGTAATATGTTTATAATAAAATTAATTAATATTATGGGAACACCTAGTAAATGTAGCTTTCGTTGGAGTATATCTATTCTTACGTTATCATATGCTGCATTTATATCTAAAAAAGCCGCTAAAACAGATTTGTTTTCTGTAAAAGCGATACGAACATCTGTGGTAAAAAGTGCAATATTGTCTATTGTACCTTTTCCTTTTCGGAATCCATATTGACTTTTGGCTAGGAGGTTATGTTTTTCAATATACCATTCCAAACGATTCTTTACGAGATGCTCTGCAATCTTTAATAGCACTGATGATAAGACTATTGGGCGATAGGAGGAAGCTGAAGAGTGAGGTTTTCCAGGTTTTAGAATGGGAACAACCTTCTGTGTTTTCCATGAATTTGGAATATTACCTGTTAATAACATTGAATTAACCAAATCCAAATAATAAGTTAAAATTTCATCTGATGAGTGTTTAAAAAACGAGTATGGGATTCCATCAATGCCCGGAGCCGAGTCGTTTAAATTTGCGACAACTCCTTTTAACTCTTGTAGAGTAAAAAGCGAGTTAAGGTCTTTAAGGTTAACTTCGCCTAAAGGTGATGGACGGAGAAGTGAGACAGAGGGAGGTGCTAATTTCTTTAAAAAATCATTGGCTAGAGAATCGGGCATAGGATGGAAAGGCGGCTTATATGCAGATCTATACCTTCTAATATTGTTCCAAACTGTGGAGGCATGTGTGTCCGGACTAATAGATTCGCAAAACCTTTTCCAGCTTGCAGACTTCTTTTTCCTAAATAATTTTTTCGCGTCGTTAACAGATTTACAATATATAGTGTAGTTTTCAAATGTAGAATTATTATTATATTCTCTTTCAGCCTGTTTTCTTTTATTTATAGCGGCTGAACAGTCAATGTCCCACCAAGGAGGTGATGGTATGTATTGCTTAGTTTTCTTAATAGGAAGAGTTTCATCTGCTGATTCGATTAAAGCAGACGCTAAAGCATCAGCACAAACAGATTCATTTCCTGGTGATATACCAGGAAGAAGAGACATTTTATTTTCCAGTGCATGATGAAACTTTTCCCATTCTGCATTTTTTAAATTATATTTTAATGATGAAGAATTAGAAGGATGATTCTGCTTTTTATTTTTACAGGGGAGAGACAGAAGAATAGGGAAGTGATCACTACCATGACTAGATGATAAAACTGACCAGTGTAAAAGAGAAGAAAGATTTGAAGTACAAATAGACAAATCAGGAGCACTATAACCCTCATTGGGTGCAGTTTGCCTCGTTGGAAACCCTGTATTGAGAATGCATAACTTGTGGAAATCTAATAAATCTAATATTTCAAAACCCCATTGATTGTTGTTACTGCTACCCCAAGACAAGTGTTGAGCATTAAAATCGCCAAGAATCACAAAAGGTTTTGGTAAATGGCTAATTACATTTTTAATTTCTAAAAATATTGAATAGGATGGATGAGGAATATACAATGACACAAAACAGATGTTATTTACAGATGCAGCTATTATAGAGACATTGGGATTATGTAATGGAAGTGGAATATGTACATATGAATGATGATGGTTGATGAGTAAGGCGGTACCGCCATACCCATCGGATCTGTCCTCTCTTATACAGGCATAGCCAGGAATCTTAAAAAGAGAATCTGGCTTGAGCCATGTTTCTTGAAGAGCAAAGACAATTGGCTTGTATTTGTTTATTAAATGAATAATTTCACTTTTTTTGCTGACTGCACTGCGACAGTTCCATTGGATCAGATAATCCATAATGGGAGATGGTTTTAGGCTTGTTACTATTAATGGAGGCTACGTTGGACGGTGTGACTGATGTGGATATAATATTTGATTGAGTTAAGTAACTTATTATAGCTGATATTAATTCCGGTACAGAAATATTATTATTATCGCTGTTTGCTATTAAAGCTGAACCATTTGAACCCATTGGTGGATTATAATCTTTAGTTAAATTAAAATGAGCTGTTTTGTCATATCCACTTCCAGTCTTAGGTGGTGACCTAGGTTGTCTGAACACCGTTTTCTTGTATGATTCTGTGGTTGCTTTATTTACAGAGTTATTACTGGATAAATTTTGTTTTTGTTGGTTTATGAAAGCAGGTGAAGAACTAGGAGAAGATAAAACAGTTGAGTACAGTTTTGAGATAGGAGGGTGGAGTTTTGAAGCTTCAGCATATGATAAATTTTTGTGAGCCATGGATTCTTTAATTGATTTTTGTCTGTGAAACTCTGGACAATTCTTACTAGTAGCTATATGGGAAGCTTGGCATAAACAACAAAACACAGAATCCTCATCTACTGAACATTTGTCACCCGAGTGACTCTGACCACAACGGAAGCATCTGGGAGTTGATCTGCACTGTGACTTAACATGCCCATACCTACAGCAATTGTAACACTGTATGGTAGGGTAAATGTATAAGTCAACAGGCAAAGAGTTATAGCATATAAAAATTCTTTTAGGTAATGTTTGGCCGTCAAATGTAAAAACTACAGACTCCGTATTAACAAACTGTGCAGTATTATTTACAACGCTTTTTTTCTTTAAACGCCTTAATTTTAAAATTTCCCCACAACCAAAAGGCAGAGTAACGTTAGCCAAAATGTCATCCTCAGTCCAATCTGCTGGTATACCCCGAACCAAGCCTACTCGGCAAACTTGGAAAGAAGGAAGAAAAACCTTGTAATTATTCTGTTTTAAGTTTTCATTATTAATAAAATTATTGGCATCAGAAAACACTGAGAAGGATAACGATAATCTATTTCTGCCAATCCTTTTAAGGCTGCCGTTCTCCACATTTTTTATATTATTATTTTTAAGAAAACGACCAAATTCTACAGGATGTAAAGAGCAGTTTCCGTTAGAAGTTGAAATCTCTTTTTGAATATGTACTAAGTAGGGTGTAGAGTCGGTGTCTGTGTACAATAAACGACTAACACGGGGATTATTCAAGCCCTGATGTTTCTCTATAATACCAACTCCTTGTGTTTCTTGGATATTATTTAAGCTTTCTTTGTTTTCTGTATCACTTAAACACAGGCAGTTGATATCTGGTTTAGTTTTATTAGGATTTTTCTTAATTTTCTTATTACATTTTCTACAAATTCGTCTGGATGTTGCAGGGCGTTTGCGGTTTGAAGATGAATTATTATTAATCGAAGAGTCAGTGTCCATAGAAGAATCATTAATTTCTGTTGTCTGAACAGTTATAAATTGGCCAGCAGGGGGGCACTCCGGCCCCCCCGGGTCCACATCCATATTTACAAAATACTATATACAAGAGACTTACCAAAATGCGCAGAAAACAATAAAAACTAAAAGAAACTAAATAAATATAAAAAGAAAACTAACTAACTAAGATATTTACAATAAATAATTCGAAAAATTATTTTTTCCAGAAAAAACACGACCGCCCTTTTTGGAGATTCCCGCGCTTTTTTCTATATATATACTGGAGATCGTGACAACCAAACGAAAAGCCGGCACCGGAAGAAGACAGATAAAAAAGGTGACAGCTTGTCATAGACTCAAGTTATAATCATCTATTAATATGGTAAAGATTATTGTATTGGGTTATAGACAACTCAACACATAATACAATATCTTTGCTTCTTTAAACAACGCTGAAACTCTCTAATATGTTACATAAGGAATCTGAAGTTCTGTTCAGTACTAGGGTTGTTGAGGAAGTGATTATGAGGAAGAGGAGGAGGAAGAGGAATTGTCACGCGCATATTTAGAGGATGCGGATGAGGATGAGGATATTTTATGAGGAAGAGGATGCGGATGAGGAAGCGGATGAGGAATAGGATGATAGGAAATTATAAATACTAGCAGATCCAACCCAAAAGAATAATTTGTCCTGTCTGTACATTACAATAAATAAAAATATTAAAAGGGCATTTTCCAGTGGACCAAAGCAAACTATGAATCTAAACCATTCTCGAAACACACACAATTGGTATAGAGAAGCCACTGGGCTTCTCTATACCAATTGTGTGTGTTTCGAGTTTCAAGTAGTTAAGGAGGAGTTCGTGTGAATTTTAGAAGTGAAAACTTCTTTAGAGGCGTTCAACACTTTTGTGGGATGGGTAAAAACTGTGAAACTCGCGTCAGATTTTCGTGTTGATCGAAAAACCATAGAAAAACCGTAAGACGATTGGAGAGTAGTGTTTTGTGTCGAACTCGAACTCGAAAACTCGAAAACTCGAACTCGAATTGTAAGGGTTTCGATTATCAAAAAATCGATTTTTTAATAATCGATTTTCATAAAAAAAAAAAAATCGGTAAAAATGCTCAACGTTAATAATCAAGTTTTCACTTCTGCCGGCACTCCCGGAGTGCAACCCGTCTTTTTTTTTGGGTTTCACATTCAATCGTGAACGCGTTTGTCGTTTACTAAGATTTTGTATGGGATTTGAACAGCGCCACCTGCTCACGGGAGTGAGCCCAGCCCATACTAAAACTCACACTCGGCACACAGTAACATACACAACACACGCACACAAAAAAAAAGATGAGCGAATAATTTAATGCAATTCTCGAGCTCTGGCGTGTGCGTTGCCATATAGTTGCCATGATTGGATACGCGACGCGCATGCGCAATGAAATTCCTCATAAATTCCTCTTAAATTTTGAGGAAGCGATAGCGGAAGAGGATTTTTAAAATTTTATTTATGAGGATGCGGTAGCGGTTGAGGAACCCAAAATATTGCGGAACTTCCTCATTATGAGGAAGCGGAAGAGGAATCCTCAGCAACCCTATTCAGTACCTTCGGAAGTATAGGTACCACGGGGTTTATAACTGTAGCTGTGGTGCAAAATTTACTTTTTGGTAGCTGAAATAAGGTAGCTAAGGTAAAGCTAAGCTAAGAAAATGCATCACAAAAAACTAAAATATCCACAGCCGAACAAATAGGTACTTAACCTTCACCTTTTGAAGTCGGTAAAGTCGAATATTATATTTGAGATTATAATTATTTCTTTTTAAAATGTGTGTTACATCGGCACTGAAACATAGCGCCTTACGCATTATCACCGGCTCCCATTTTGAGTGCCAGCACCGGCAACCGTTGTTTTATATCTCGGCTGCCTGCACTTACCGCCGGCTCCCATTAAGGTAAGACCGCACTAGGTGTAACTGCACTGCAGCGGAACTGCGCGACACGACGCGTCATTTTTGGCTATACCGCACTTGAACTGCTGCGGCGCTCCAAAAATACATTCAGTATCTATCCTATATCCTCTGCTCTGAGCGCTTCCAACCAGCTGACTGACTATGAAAATGAAGTTTGTCAAACCGCACTGCGCGGCAACGGAACTACACGTCGCGACACTTTTGGTCAGTTGATCAACTTTGCCGCGCAGTTCAGTTGTAGTGCAGTTCAGTTGCCGCGTAGTGCGTGTTGTCTCATATAATTTATTACAAAGAATATTTTGACGCGTCGTGTCGCGCAATTCCGCTGCAGTTCAGTTACCCCTAGTGCGGTCTTACCTTTACTGATATTTTGGGAGCCGGCGCCGGCAGCGGAGGCACTCCCTTAAAAAAAACCTCTTCCGGAACCGGAACGCTTCAACCATAGACAATTTGTATTTTTCAAAATTATTGACAATGACAAGGGGCCGCCAAGTAGAACGTGTATCCGGAGGCCATTTTTAAAATTCCCAAAGCGGCGCCGTGCGTTTCTTGACTAAACTTACAGTAATTTTAGTGTATGTGCTTTATTATAAAGCAGAGTTAGTTCAATTTACAAAATGGGTGACCGTAAGTAATGTAATATTTGTGTGATGTTCGATTTCCGAAAGGTATAACAAAGATTATGATAATGGCGCTTGTTTTAGCTTATTCCTCGGGTGATTATAGCGGCGGAGGATATCCCGCTCAGTATTCTATGCCGCCACCCTCGTTTGGTTCAGGAGACACCAATTTTAGTGCAAGCGGTCAACAAGGAAATTACAATCAATCTGGATCGTACCCTGGCCAAAGCGCAGGACAATCATGGAATCAACAATCCGCTGGAAGTAAGTGTTTTATATTATTTTTAAATTATTTATACACAACAGCAGGTTTAAAAAAATCATAATTTCATTACTTTAAAAATGAAATGTGAATGCAATTTTCAGATGGAGGCAGCGGAAGCTATGGTGGAGGTCAACAAGATAGTAGTAATTTTAATCAAAGTTATGGATCAAATTATGGCGGTGGCAGTTTTGACCGTAATAATGGAAGCAACTATAACTCTGGTGGTAGTGACAGAGGCGGTAGCAACTATGGCAATAATGACCGTGGCGGAAGCAACTATGGTAGCGAGAGAAGTAGCGGTGGCTACGGGGGCGGGGACCGCGGGGGCTCTAACTACGGAGGAGATCGAGGAAGCAGTGGCTACTCGGGAGGAGAAAGAGGTGGCTATGGCGGTGGAGGTGATAGATCAAATTACAGCAGAGATGGAGGCTATGGGTAAGCATCATTGTTGATAGTGATCTTTTGACTAATGATTAATTAATATTTGGCTTAAAATTACATTAACAAATCATTAAATAATTTCTTCACAGTATTTGTTGTTCAGCAACATTTTTTTAAATTAGATTAATTTTTGCAAGTACACAAAAAATATACTAGGTGCAATTTTATTCCATCAGGGCATAATATAGATTGATTGCAGAAAAAGGCATAATAATCCTTCGATGGGAGGTTCTAGGAATACCCATTGTAATCTTTTGTTCTCGCGATCACCGGTGCTCACACGGGGTCTGAAGGATTAAGTTAACAAAATATGTTAGCTGTATTCTACACTGTCTGGCACAGGAAGGTTATGTATTTATGTATGTTTGTACAATTGTTAGGCATATTCAACCCTATACAACCTGAACACGTGAATGGAGGATTATTATTTAAAAGCATATTTTGCTTTATTTTTTGTTCTGGTGGTATGCAACAGTATCTTGAATAAGTGTGTATCAGTAGGTGGCAAAATTGGTATTGTTAAAAAAATAAACTACTTACTGAAGTTAATTATTATACCAGTATTAAACAATGTCGGCATATGAATTACAATGACACAACATTGTATTATGGCTTCTGTGAGGAAAGGTTCAATGAATGGTTTAAAAAGGTCAATATTAGGCAGAGTATTGTGTTAATAATGTTTTATCACATAAGAAGCTTGTTATAATATGAATTGGTAACAAACAAGTGAGATCATTTACATAACTAAAATTGAGTACTCAAAGTGGTATTAAAGTATTAGAGGATAATATTGGACTCCAATTATCAAAAATTGGTCATGCCCTGACAAGGATGATAAACTGTTAATTATAATATGTCTACTGTGAGTAAGAACATGATATCACAAGAGTTATAAAGTTCCAAATTAACTACAGTGGGAATAGTGATCAAAATTTGCTAGAAAACAGTATGAAGACTGTTATTTCACCACTTGTTACTGTAATTCACCGTCCACTGGTGCAGTTTTAAGGAAGATTCAGATTGTCTTTCCTTTATTACACTAGTCTTAGTAACAAGTGCTGAATAACATGTAATTTCGTCACACTTTTTGTGTGATCAAGTCTGCGTCTTACATACAATCTGCATGACGCGCGCCATCAGACTGTATGGAAGCTGCATACAATATCATACAAAAAGTGTGACGTGTGCGATCTCCCATAATAGCAACTGTACTGAGACCTGATAAACATTTTTTAATATTATAATATCTGATACAATTTTAAACTTTGTATGCGTGCTACATTTAAATGTGTACCAATAGTTTACAATATAATTAAAAACACTTTTAAAGATTTGAATAATAATTTTGTGTCTTGAAACAGTGGTCTTACTTTATCATAATTTTATTGATTATTCCTAGACAACCCAATCATTATTTCAGTCTTCATTAATAAATAGAACACATTGCATGTGGTTCTTTTATTATAGATCAAAACAGTAAGTCTGTTATTTGTAACTTACAAGTTGTCTTTAGAAGATTATTTCACCATTAATAATATACCTATAATTAAATTTGAATTTGAAAAAAAAACCTAGTTACAGGTTGCAATCTACATAATACATATCATTTTAATCCTTCGATGGGAGGTTCTAGGAATACCCATTGTATTCTTTTGTTCTCACGATCACCGGTGCTCCCGCGGGGCCTGATGGAATACTAAGAAATTGGTTAACAGTTCCTGAAGTAAAGTTATATGGAGGAAATCCAGTACAGTCCATTTCAAAATAAAATATTTTTTTCATGCCTATTTAAAAAAAATCTTACATTGTTATTCCATGTTAAATTTTCCTTTTTTTTTTGTAAGACACTTTTTCAAGACCTATTATTTATTTTATTGTGCATGTATTAAATTGCTATAATTATGTAAAGTGTTACAAAATATTGTTCTGAAGGTTTTCAAGGTATCAAGGTTTAACATTACCCAAATGACAAGGACACGGACTATGGTTACTGATAAAAGTGATCCTAGTTGTATCTGCGCTCTTCGTTCAGTGTGCCCCCGGCCTGCCCGAATGAACTAAATGGTGTTTTTATTGTTTTAGTGGCGGCGGCAGGGGGGGTGGTTTTAATAAAGGTAAAGCTCCTCGCTATGAGCGAATGGTGCTATTATCATATTTTTATTTTGTTACTATTGATGGGCTGCCAAATTATGCGTTGCGTCGATATTACGTTAAGCGTCTTCACTTTTAGGCTGTTGACAAAAATGTCTGGTGTTGGATGGTATTCAATGTGTTTAGGCTTTAATAGAGCACAAACCGAAAAATTCTTATACTTAACGACAAAGTTAGGTGTGGCAGTGTTTACAAGAAATCTATTCAGGTACATAAATGAACATTTTCCATTGCAGCTGGAGCATTGCAAAAGGTTTTTTTTTTATAGTAACATGTTTACAACATTGGTGTGTGTATATAATGTTGTATTTAAAACAATGGTGTTAATTTTGACCATGTTATCTACTACTCTAGTAAATTTAAAGTTTTGTTAATTTAGATTTTTGTAAGTACATTGAATCATATGTTGTACTTTACAAACAGGTTTCATATCTTCACCATGATCCTAATGACTTACTGACAAAATGTCATGCCAAAAGAAGAAAACCAGACAATTTCATATTCTGAAAAATTGTATGCGGAAAGCTAATGGTCGTCGATTTATTCGAAGCAACAGGTTTAAAAAATTAAAAACTGAGTATGGTGTCACGATGGTAAGATGTAAGCACAATCAATGGATTCGTAAAATTCGGTAGCAAAGACAAAGAAAAAAGAAAAAGTTTCACTTTTAGTAGTACTACTACTTTTGTACAGCTAAATCCATTGTAAGCTGGTTTTCGGGGTATTCATAATATTCATAGTTACCATTAGCATTTTGATAAGGTTCAAGAATATATTGAAGGTTTAATAGAGAAGGTGGTACATCAATTTCAGCATGGCTGATGCAATTTAATTGTCAGCAGTCTACGGTCTTTAACATAATATACAATACATGTAAATAGTCTTAGACATATTTTGCAGTTAAACATTTAAATTGCTACAAATATCAGATGGGTATTACAAATATGTAAGGTGTGTGACTATAACTTTGGCAGCCCTGAAATTTTAAAACGTATTTGCATTTTATGTACTTAGGAAGTGTTATTTTCGTTGTAAGGTTATATAAATAAATTGGTACATTTTGAAATTTTGGGTGTGTTGGTATATTGCGTCAAGTCGAAAGACTTGGAGGGTTGACGTTTTAAGGTGTAAAATATTAAAAGGTGGTTAATACGTCTTTATTAATTCGGGTTTCATTGTAATTGTATTTACAATATAGATATAAAAACATGTACTTTGTCAAGTGTTTCAACATTGAGTATGGGTCAAAAATCAAGTAGGTGTCATTTTGTATTGTTTTCAAATATTGTTCTTACACTGTACTATAATTGAAGGTGGTGGAGGAGGTGGCTTTGGCGGAGACCGGGGTGGTAGTGGTGACATGGTCACACAGGAGGACACCGTCTTTATTCAAGGCATGAACCCATCCACTACTGAGGATGAACTGTGCCAACACTTTGGTGCCATTGGCATTATTAAGGTAAAATTAGAAGTAACATTTATTTTTCACTGTAGAAAAGCCTTGTGTAACATAAATAAAAGGTTTTATTTTTCCTTTTTTTTAGTTATCTCTGGCTAAGTTTCTCAGTCTGTCTATCTCATGAAATTTTCGCTAAAACGTCTTTCTTTTCCAGAATTAATTTTTACAAATCTGATCAACTTTATCCCTAAATAGTAAATATCGTACTTGATTTAGATCAGGGAAGAAACCATGTGTATGTTTAGCGAATTTTTATCTTTCGTTTATTTCTGCATGACTAAAAAGTTGAATTTCTCTCAACAAAAGTGTCCGGATTTCACCCTCAAATTAGGAGAAATCTGGACATATTCCGCGCCGATGATCCGCCCTATAATTACACTTATTTCAGCTTGAAGCTTTCTTTTCAATTTACCTCCAGTGAGCCCTTCCATTTTCATTCCAATTCATTTATTTTCATATTCACACATTCATTCCTCTATCTTGGATCATCCGCCGTATTGGCTTTAGAGACAGCCTCAACCATCACTGTAACAGTGATGGGTATCAAATAACAGTTATTTGGTACCCATTATTGTACATGTGCATTAAAAATAACAACTCCGCCATCTTGGATTTCATCCCATCATAACATGCATTATCGTTTAAACTACTTAGTTTAATTTTTAAATTAAACTAAGTAGTTTAACTTAAAAATTAAACTAAGTAGTTTACTACTAAATTTAGTGTATACTAAACTTCAGCTTAATCAGTTTAAGATATCTACTTCATATTATATACTTACTACTATAACTTACAAGTACATACAAAAGCTTTAAAAAATCACAGAAGTAACATTATAATATTGTAATCAAGATCTTATTGTGCCTTGCAATAGTTTAAAAATATATGTATTTATAAAAAAATTGTTTTCAGACCGACAAGAAGACTCAGAGACCAAAAGTTTGGATGTACAAAGATAAGGCTACCGGCCAACCGAAAGGCGAAGCCACAGTCACCTACGAAGACTCGAACGCTGCTTCCTCAGCCATTCAATGGTTCGACGGGAAAGACTTCAATGGTGCTACGATAAAAGTATCCTTAGCGCAAAGGCAAAACACGTGGAGCGGCGGTAGAGGCGGTGGCGGCGGCGGCGGCGGCGGCGGTGGATTCCGCGGCGGTCGAGGCGGCGGTGGGCGAGGAGGCGGCGGCGGCGGCGGCGGTGGCAGGGGCGGCAGCGACAGCGGCGGCGGCAACCGCGCCGGGGACTGGCGGTGCACCAACCCCAGCTGCGGAAACACCAACTTCTCGTGGCGCAAGAACTGCAACAGATGTAACGAGGAGAAGCCTCCAGGCGCGGACGGCGGCAGCGGCGGTGGCGGCCCGCCCGGCGGCGGCCGCGGGGGCCCGCGAGGCGGCGGACGTGGGGGGCGCGGGGGTGGCGGCCCGCGTGGAGGCGGCGGGGGCTGGGGCGGGCGCGGCGACCGCGGCGGTGACCGCGGCGGCGACAGGAGCGGCGATCGGCGCGGCTCCAGCGATCGCTCTAGCGGTGGTGCCATGAGGGGCGACGGAGGGTAAATATTTACATTTTAGTAGTAGTAGTTTTAGTAGTTAGTGTTCCTTAAGATCTGATATGAACACTAACAAGTACAGGAACAGCTGTTATTTCTTGCCATTTTAATGTACAGATGAGGTTTTGGACCAGAAATTATTTGATTGATAAGTTAATAGTGCCACTGAAGCTTTTAGCACAGGGGATAAATAAAAACTATCCTACTGGATAAATATTAAAAGATTTTTAATATAAAATTCCTTCATTAAAAACCTATTTGTTAAAATAATTAATCGAATTTATTCTCTTTTTTTTTTCAGCGGAAGAGACCGGCAGAGACCCTATTAAAATAAGATTACAATAATAAGCTAAATGTAATGTAAATTTAATTCTGAGATTTTATAATTCAGATCCATGATATAAGATTTAATTTCAAGGAAACTTGTATTACTTTATGTATGTGCATTGTATTTATTGACTGTGATTTTGACATTTGCTTGCTTGGTTAGTTGTAAAGTCGTTTGTCCTTGATTGCACATGTAATTGAGTAAGGGGGAGCCAAACGAGCGTAATTTGTGAGTCGCAGAAATTCTGCTGCATTCAGTTTCATAGACAATTCCTACTTCGTTCACACGAGCGTAATTTTGCGAGTCATGATTTGTATGAAAAATATTTACGCGACCGAAATTCTGCGACTCACGAGTCAAGACTCACAAAGTTACGCTAGTTTGGCCTCACCCTAATATGTGAGGTAACTGAATTACAAACAGAATGTAGTGACTGTTGTCAAAATTAGTGTTTAATGTTTAAGTTGTGTATCAACAACATCAATCTCTGTTGACTCGAACTACTATCGCTAATAAAACAAAAACTCCCTTTTTAATGTCCTTGTGTTTCTATTTGCTTCTAGACTGCAAAATAGATAATTCAGATGATGTGGAAGTAGGAAAATAGTGCTGAGCAATATTGTTTTCTCTAAAGTTTAAATAATATTACTCCACACTATAATTTTTCTTCAGTGTTTTATCAAAGGCAATAAATACTTAAATTTTAATAAAGTTAATTGGGTTTTAACAAAAATAAATACGCCTTATTCAAACACTTTATTTACAACTGAAAATAAATAATACTCTTATCAGAATCTTTGGTTGTTAGTCAGACGACTCTGATTCACTGTACATTAAGTTTTGTAAAGAATAAATACTAATGTAAATTAATTTTGTTTCTACGTGATGGCGGCAGTGTAAAAGAGAACTGCACTCCATGAATCTGTCAGCTACCATTTTTGAAAATTAAGCATCTTGATCAGGACTAGCCCCATGATAGTAGCGGCGGCGACGCCGATGCCGGCCTTCCACCACGACGAGTTCTCTCCGGCAAAGCTTGCGAATTGCTTCAGGTGTCTGAAAACAAGCTTGTTTTAGTACATTGCTTGATAAAATACTTAGTTTATTGCTAGAATTTGAAATCACTGAAATCTTCCTTAATCCATAATTGAGTATAAGAGCCAGTCCACACGGCGCGTTGCGTCGACGCAGCGCTGCCGTTGCTTTGTTTTACATACAAATAATCAAGGTGTTCACACGGCGAGCTGCGCTGGGTCGTCGCAACGCACACATGACGAACAGCAGCCACCAAGACGAAGCGGGACTTATTGACTGTGTCGATGCAACTCGCCGTGTGGACTAGCGCTTAATCCTTCAGGCCCCGCGCGAGCACCG
Source organism: Polyommatus icarus (assembly GCA_937595015.1). NCBI lineage: Eukaryota > Metazoa > Arthropoda > Insecta > Lepidoptera > Lycaenidae > Polyommatus > Polyommatus icarus. Next base: position 11,585,177 of record OW569332.1, on the reverse strand, counting down.
GTGATCGCGAGAACAAAAGAATACAATAGGAATTCCTAGAACCTCCGATCGAAGGATTGAAGTGTTTTAGCTATGTCCACAATAGGCGCTTTCGTCTTCAATTTTGGTCATCTTCAACTTTCGTTTTGGCGCATTCAATAATTGAATGCGTCAACAAACGCAACGTCAACATTGTCATTTTTGAAGTTTTGGATACGGTCAGAGCCATAAAGTTAATATACCTAGCGGAATAGAGAAACAAAGGCCTGAGCAAGCGAGATGCCACTATCAGTAACACCGCGTGGTAAAAAGAGACGTGTGATACATGACAGCAGCAATCTTTTTTTGACGTCCAGTCGGCACGTGCCGCACGTTGTCAATATAATCTCATAGAATTCATGTTCAATCGTGCTTGTGTAAGTGTATACGTACACATATTTTTCACACAGATGAAAACCAATTTTGGTTACGTTTGACAGCTCGAGATTGTTGCTCTATTCCGATAGGTATATTAACTTTATGGTCAGAGCCCAGAGGGCATGCCTCACGTTCGCAGTTGACTGCGCTATAACGCATGCCCTTGACGAACAGAAAAAGGTACAGTGTGGACAAAGCCAATAAGAGCGTCAGATTTTAGAATAAAATATATAAAACTGATGTCTACAAGTTTATTAGCCATGACTTAGGTCTAAACTATATTGACTAGCTACAGAGGATAAAACTAAAAATAATATTTATTTGACCTGCTCATAAAAATAAGTTTTACCTGTGCTTGCTGAACAAAATCCAAGCGGCTTGAAATTGACTGATCAACACATAATTAAAATAACTGTGTAAATAAATTGCCAATACCTAACACAATGCAAGTTAGGATCAGCACTGCCAGATTTTTGCCTAATTTATATTAATTAAGAATTCAAGACTTGAGTGGAAGAATAAGGTATGTAACATGAAAAAACTTCCCGTTTTTTTTGCTTAAATGGAGGCTTTAGGGTCGGAAAAGTTACTTGAAATAGAAAAACTATGGATTATGTGTAGCCAGATATATTAGCAAGGTTATGAAGTAGATAAGTTACAATTTTTATAAAAATAATTACGGAAAAAACGAGTTATTGTCCGTATGTTACGAAATGTAACTTGTTCGATTCTTCCACTCATGTCTTCATTTTCATGAAAAAATCGGAATTCTTTAGAATCAGAAGTTTTAAAATGTGCATCTTCTTGAGTTAAAATTATGTTTACTATGTAATAACCCTCCTGGGAGTCGGGTAAAAACAAAGTATAGAAAAAAAACTACTCGTAAACAGCTTGATTTAAGTTTCAATAGTTGGAAAATCTGGCAATGTTGATTAAAATTTAATTTTACGAAGGTTAGTAATCTTAAAAATTAATTGCTCCAATTTAAGAATAAAACAAGGTTAAATCAGACTACTTAGCATTTAGATAGTCTGTATCAACCTTGTCATTACCCTAAGAGCGTTTTCACACGAGACCCGACACGACACGACAAAATGCGGTGACGATTCCGTGCGCCATACATTTCTATGTACCGTTTTCACACGGAACGACACCGCACAGCACGACACCCGATTTTGAGATGACAATCCGCTATGTCGTCACGTTTTTTAGCACAGATAAAAAAATTACAAAGATATTATGAAAGTTGTCTGTGGTTCATTGATTCAGTTTGAATTTTGAACCAGGCCACTAAAATTACTGCCTTAAATAATACAATATGCCCCGCGTACCACTTGACGTTAGAAAGGATCATCTAACTATCTTTTAAAATTATATTGTACAAAACCCAACAATAGATGACATAATATTTTTAAGTACTAATGGCTGGTTTACACGTACTAAGTTGATAAGTAGTTAACTTAATTTTAAATTTGTAAATTGTAAACACAAAATTTAGTAGCCAATAGCAAGTTAAAATTTAGTTAAGTAAGTATAGGGTCATAAGTTAAAATTTTGTTGTCTATGAACCGTGTCGTTTGAACGTTTTCACACGAGCGACGATTTTTGCGACGACACAGCATTCACTTATGGCTGGTTTACACGTGATAAGTAGATAAATGGTCAACTAAATTTTAACTTATGACCAATGATATTCAACTAAATACAGATCTGTTACGTTCATACTATTTTCCGGCTTAAATTGCTTCCGAAAAATTTTCAAATTCAATTGTCAAATTTGACAGATAAGTGGAACAAAAGATACGAAATGACATTTACATAAAAGAGACAGACTATACAAAAGACGGGTCAATTGGCCCGTATTTAATGGCTTCACAACGCGCGCGGTAGTAACATATCTGTTTGAGTTTTTTTATATAATATCATTGCTTAAGACCCTATACTTACTTAACTAAATTTTAACTTGCTATTGGCTACTAAATTTTGTGTTTACAATTTACAAATTTAAAATTAAGTTAACTACTTATCAACTTAGTACGTGTAAACCAGCCATAAGTACTTAAAAATATTATGTCATCTATTGTTGGTATGATTGACTGTATTTTTTTTTTAAGGAATTGAAATGAATTTAACTGATTTTAATGTGAATTGATTGACATTTAATTTACTTCATTGTATCTTTGACCATTAATTGATTGTTTTTTTATGGTTGGAGGATGTTTTGACTGAGTATTCGTATTTACATAATTTTTTGAGGATTGTATTAAAATTTAATTTAGATTCTATTTAGATCATAAGTTTGTTATGGTTAAACACTATAGTAATTAAAGCACTTCGATCACTAATATACAAGATACACAATCCGCGGCAAAAAACGACCTCACCAAAAGAGCACCAAACTCAACATTCTGGTGCACTTTTGATTTAGTAGTGCTCGAACGCTCCGCCGGGAAACATGCCTCAGTGCGCGTTTAATAATTGTAGAAATCATACGTCTAAAACCAAAAAAAGGATGGAATTTCATATTTCCGGTAAGTATTAATTTTATCCTAATATATTTCTTACAATTGTATTGTAAATATTGGTATTTCTTTAAGAAATCACCAAAAGACAGTTTTAAAATTAAGTTGTAAATAAATCAACACCAGGTATAAACCATCTCAATTGCGAATACTCATACTAAAGGTACTTATCGTAGTTTATCATGCCCACTTGAAATGTTCGGGTTATAAGCTATGTTTCTGTTCCATTTGATGGAGTCGCTATTACTATTATTTTTTTATTGAGGATTTTTTTCAGGTCTTTTAGTTTGCATTGATAGTTTAACGTATTTATATAAGACTCTGATTGAATCTGATACTGTTTCTTTTTTTCTTATCTGAAGTCACTATAACTTTGCATTTGAAATACTTCAGATGAATCGAAATCACAATATCATCCAGATAAATGGGTTTTTCAGTATAAATAGCGAAGAATTTCGAACCAAATTCGGATTAACCCGATAAAATAGCGAAAAAATCTTGAAAATCGGTCCACAAACGGCAAAGTGATCGTTGAAAAATACAATATTACAAAAAATATAAACAGACGAACATAATATTATATTCTCCAGGAGGAGATTATAATATTATGTTCCCATCTTCGATCAAATATAGTTCCCATTAAGGATTTTTTAAGTCGGTTAAAAAGTATGGGCGTTGGGTGATGTGAGTTGTCCTTTGTGGCCTATCGGAAAATGTATGTACACTTATGTATATTTTGGTTAATGATAAAATTAGACATAGCATTAGAACAACATAATATTACAAGTAAAAAATAATTACTCCTCACTTTATACATTAAACTGGAACGGAAAAATAAAAAAATGGACTATTAAAATTATTACAAATTACAATCAACAAAAAAAATTTGAATAGTTCGACTCCACTCATACTTCACTTCGCCCTGTTCCAGCGGCGAATTTCGGTCGTAAAATTGGTTTTTTTTTTGGCACTATACAAATTTGAACTTAAATCATATACGCGGATGGTTGAATTTAGTATGAAGCGTGCATCGGACATAAAAATTTTATTGCTTTGTAAACTCAAATGTACATTGTTTTATATAAAGATCTTTAATAATTACTGTGATTAAGGTTGATTTTAGATAAATGTATACTTTTTTAAACTCTATTACTCGGCGACAGATTTTCGAGAGGTTTTGTATGAGACTGTGTATCTTGTATATTAGTGATCGAAGTTAAAGCATGATTTTTTATATTTAAAAATATTTCCACGCCCTAGAGGCAGAAATTGTGAACTATAAAAATAATAATAACAAGAACATTGTAACCAATTTCTTGGAAATAAAGACTTACTTACTTACTTACTTACTTTGGGTTTTGTACAATATAATTTTAAAAGATAGTTCGATGATCCTTTCTAACGTCAAGTGGTACGCGGGGCATATTGTATTATTTAAGGCAGTAATTTTAGTGGCCTGGTTCAAAATTCAAACTGAATCAATGAACCACAGACAACTTTCATAATAACTTTGTAATTTTTTTATCTGTGCTAAAAAACGTGACGACATAGCGGATTGTCGTCTCAAAATCGTGTGTCGTGCTGTGCGGTGTCGTTCCGTGTGAAAACGGTACATAGAAATGTATGGCGCACGGAATCGTCACCGCATTTTTTCGTGTCGGGTCGGGTCTCGTGTGAAAACGCTCTTAAAAGAAAAACCTCAGACACTATTATCTGAGTCATTTGCAATGATTTTATTACATAACACTTTTAATAATAATTAATAATACAGGATTAATTTCAAATGCAAGTCAGGTAAGAACAAGCTGAACACTAACTTCCTCAAAATTTTTAACACAGCATAAAACTATTCAAGTTCTGCTGTCGTTATCTGTCATGTGACGTATCCAATATGCCACACAAGGACAGTGAGATATTTTATGGTTTTTAGGGTTCCGTACCTAAAAACCAAAGGCTAAAAACGGGACCCTATTACTAAGACCTCGATGTCTGTCCGTCTGACTGTCACCATGCTGTAACTCAAGAACCGCTATAGCTAGACTTCTGAAAATTTCACAGATTGTGTATATCTGTTGCCGCTATAACAACAAATACTAAAAACAAAATAAACTATATATTAAAGGGGGCTCCCATACAACAAACGTGATTTTTTTGCTATTTTTAGGGTTCCGTACCCAAAGGGTAAAAACGGGACCCTATTACTTCGATGTCTGTCCGTCTGTCTGTCACCAGGCTGTAACTTAAGAACGGTAATAGCGAGAGAGTTGAAATTTTCACAGATTATGTATTTCTGTTGCCGCTATAACAGCAAATACTAAAAACAAAATAAATTAAATATTTAAGGGGGGCTCCCATACAACAAACGTGATTTTTTCGGCCTTTTATTATATCAATAATGGCTAGAGGTAGGCACTTGAATTTTTCACACAGTCTTTTGTTATATGTGTACTTTAATATTTAACAATAATATTAAAATAAAATAAAAATTTAAGGGGGGCTCCCATACAAAAAACACAATTTTTACCTATTTTTGCTCTGTATCGGTAAGGAACCCTTCGTGCGCGAGTTCGACTCGAACTTGGCCGATTTTTATGTTATTTGCTCTTAATCAATACCGGCAACACATGGACAATTGAAATGTTCACAAAATACTTATTTGTACTTGTACTTTAATAACTATTAATAAAATTTTAATAAATTAAACAATTAAGGGGGGCTCCCATACAAAAAATACAATTTTTAGTCTATTTTTGCTCTGTAGTGGTACGGAACCCTTCGTGCGCGAGTACTACTCGTACTTGGCCGATTTTTCATTGTGTAAATCTTTCATTAGTAAAGGGGTTAATGTTTTGTTCTTGCAGCTGGTATATAACTTATTTACTTACGGAAAAGCCGCCATAGTCGCTAACTTGACAAATATGTCCTGTTTGTTTTCCCTGATGTTGAAAATCTGCGGCGGGAGTAGCTGGTATTTGCTGCAGAACACTTCGGGCTGCAGGATGTACTCCTGTCTCGTTATCAGGGCTTCACCCTTCGTGCCCACGATCAAAACAGGGATATGACTTTCGGCGAAATATTTCTGAAAAAAATAATTAAAGCTCAGTACAACTTCTTCAATACATATCCCTTCAATTAACTTTTTTAGCAATAAGCACAGATTTTTTTTCTATTTTACAAGTTAAATCCAAACTAATATTATAAAACTGAAGAGTTTGTTTGAACGCGATAATCTCGGAAACTATTGGACCGATTTCAAAAATTCTTTCACCAATGTATATAGCTAAGATGTCTCTGAGCGTTATAGGCTATGTTACATGTAGTATGTGCCCTAGCTAGAGGATATTGATTCCTAGGCAGTTTACAGATCAACTTCATTTGGTTGTATCATATCAATTCAATGTTATAGTCTGCGCGGAACTAGTTGGCCGCGCCTTAGATTGGGACGGGGGTGAGGGGGCGGGTTGCTTGCTGCTCGCAACGCACATGAGATTAGACAGTGACGACCAATCTCGCGATATCGTACAACAATAATATTATTTAATTATTGAAAAGAATAAATAAAAGACAATTGATCAGTTTTATATTCTAAACTATTGACATCGGCTTTTTTCTCGGCTCGATTATTTCCTTAGATTATCTTTTTATCGGCGGACTTATCTTGCTATTGCAATCTCGTGTGCGTTTTGTCCAAACTAGCCAGAACTGTCAAAATCAAGCGCCCCCCCACCGCTCACATACCTAAGGCGCGGACTATAGAACTCTAATTGTGATCTGTCGGCTAAACTACGTTGGTCCCCCATCTGCCTAAGAATCAACTTCTCTGATAGTACCACGGGCGGAGCTGGGGCGGACCACAAGTAAAGAATATTGTGATACTCACAATATATATCCTGGCTATATACTCGAAGGAGCGCGGGTTGGCAACGTCGTAGAGCAGGCAGGCGACGTCGCAGTTGACCTCGGCGGGCTGCAGGGGGTCGGACACGCGGGCCACGCCCACCTCGCGCAGCACCAGGTACCGCTCCTGCCCGTACACGCTCACGCTGCTGATGCACGCCTCGTCAGCGCTGTCGCCGCGCTCGTGTGCGTGCGACTTCATTTTCTAAAAAAAAAATGTATAATCTAATACAGTCAAAATCTGTTATAACGACATCGAAGGGACTACTCATATTTAGTTGTAAAAACCGATAGTTGTAATACGGGACCTTTGATTTTGGTCAATTTAACCGGTATGCTGTTCTAAACGATGTCGCCATAAACGGTTTTGACTGTATATATAAATCTCCTGTCATGATGTTTGTCCGCGATGGATTCCTAAACTACTTAACCGATTGTATTGTTTGCTTTTTTTAAATGTGTGCTTTCTTTCAACTTGAGAGATAGGATAGCTTAGATCTTTAATGATTATAGTCGCAATTTTATTTTATTGCAAATTATTTGTCTATAAAGAGCGACCATTGTTTATGCGACGCGGGATAGCGATGGACGTTGCCATGGTGACATACTTATTTAGTTACTAATACTATAAAATAATACGGGCGATATACTTTAGAGCCCTAACAGACGCCCCGATTTGGTCGGGGCCGACCAAATCGGGGCGTCTGTTCCTACTAGTTCCTACTACAGACGCCCCGATTCGGTCGGGGCCGACCAAATCGGCCCAACCAAATCGGGGCGTCTGTTAGGGCTCTTAATATAATATAGCAAAGAAACGTTTGCCGGGACAGCTAGTAATAATATAATATCTATGGATGCTTCACACCACGTCAGTCTGGCCCCATGCTAAGTACCTGAAGGACTTGTGTTACAGGTACCAGACAACGGAAATATATTGAATACTTTTATACTAAACAAATATTATGTATTTAAGATTTTTATTACATCCAGACCCGGGAACATTGAAACTTTTTGTTGCGTCGGCGGGATTCGAACTATGTTGAAATCGCATTGGCGTTGCAAACATCCACTAAGCTCTTTGCTTTTCTATGAGCACATGTAAAACGATAAGGTTATAAGGATTGTCAATGCCTACCTTATGGGCAATACCCAGGAAACTTCTACAAATAGAAGTTTTTCCACAGCCCCTGGGTCCAATCACGTGACACTGGTACACAGTGCGGCTGGATTGCTTCTTAGCAATATCAACTTTCTTATCCCGGGTAACTGTAACATAAACAAAAAATGTTCTCGATATCTGTAGAGAATATTTTGAGTGTTTCTTGTTGTCAAATGTCAACACTTTGATACTTACTATGAAATGCTGATTTTTGAGTATCATTTTCAAGGAAATTGAATCCCAAGTATGCTAAATAGGCACTTGTATTTTGTAAATCTAATAATGTCATCAAAGTCCAACGACACATCCAACCTTGCAAGGTTAAGAATCCCTGAAAATTTCAAGAAAAGTTTAAACTTAATAATGCCAAAAGAGAGAGGCCTATGTCCAGCAGTGGACGAATTAGGCTGATATGATGATGATGATTATGAATGCCAAAAAGGAATTAAATAATTTACGTGTTTGGGAACCAAATATTCTAATAAATATTACCTTCTCATTTGTTGGTACAGTGTATCGCAAATTATGCCAGGGTATACGAGGACAACAGGAGAAAACATTCTTCAATTCATTAGGATTCAGCATACCATCTTTGTCTCTATCATACTTCTCAAAAATCTGTGTGAGAAACTGCTGACCTTTGTATGAGAGTTCTGAAGTACAGCCTGCCGGTACCCTTATACTGAAATACAAATTGTAAGATAAGCTTCGGCCAAACCTACGCGACTAAAGCGACTGCGAAGCGGGAGCGTCTACAACGCGGGACGTTCGCTTCGGCTGCGGGTATATAATAATCCACGGTTCGCACTGTATTCGCGCAGGTGCGCACACCAGGGCCCGTACCACGAAACGGTTTTGAGCCTCAAACAATCGTGCGAGAATGTTGCGTCATACTCCAACAAACGTGAAATGACATTGTTAGAGCAGGAAGCTGCATTCTCAAACGGGTTTAGTAGTAGGCCTACACTCTACAGTTTCACGCCAGTTTCGTGTTTCAGTCGCTCCCGTCCCGCGTTACTGACGCGCAGGTTTGGCTGAAGCCTTAAGCCTAATTGTACCATTAGGGCCTTATCACACTGGCGATTAGCGAGCGGTTTGAAAGCGACGCGATTACGCAGCGCGCACGCCGCGACAGCGCAGCGTCGTCGCGGCGTGGCGTGGACCCCATTTTGTACACTCGTCTAGGAAATTCCCTAGACGAACATCCAAACCGCTCGCTAATCGCCAGTGTGATAAGGCTCTTAGAAGTTATATTAGGGAAAAGTCATGATATCTTAAAAACAGTAGCAATAGCCCTGACCTGTACAGTTGGCGTATTAGGGTCAATCTATACTAATATTATAAATGAGAAAGTGTATATGTCTGTCTGTCCGTCTGTCTGTCTGTCTGTCTGTTACCTCTTCACGCCCAAACCGCTGAACCGATTTAGCTGAAATTTGGTATGGAGATACTTTGAGTCCCGGGAAAGGACATTACAATGCATTTACAATGTAGTTTTATAAAAATTAGTTAAATAACAGTCTAACGTGGCATAAAGGTAGGTGTGTGTTAGCTCTAAGCTTTCATCATATCCAAACTTCCTGAGAACTGTCCAAGTTGTTTCATTTCTTCCTCTTTGTATGAAAAGGCAGTGCAGAAATATAAATCCCTTCATAGTTATACAATCATTCTCAATGCCACCGGCAATGTTTTGTGCAATGACAGATTTCACTTCATCCAAAACCTTTAAACAAGAACAATTCATATTATGTAAAAATTAAAATAACATTATTATCTCTATACAGAAAGTAAAAGGCCGTAATAGTATACGAGATACGGCACAATAATATAAGTACCTGTAAATGCAGAGGAGTGTCGAAACACTTTTTCTGGAATATTGTGACCTCATAATCATCTAACAGCCCATCTCCATCCAAATCACAGATCTTAAATATTCTTGTAAGTGCTCTCTTGCATCTCTCTGTAAGCTGAAAATAAATTTTATTTTTACAAAACTTGTTCATAATATTATTTACATTAAAATTACTGATTTGTGCAAAACAAAAATTGGTAACAGAGTAAAGTGTAATCTATTTAATATTATAGTGTAACAAACCTCTTGCTCTTCTATGGAGTAAATTGGGTGGATAGGATGTAAGACTGCTTTTTGTGCATTATAGAACATTTCCGATACATTTGTAAGAGTTTTAGCTGAACATTCAATACACCTGTCTACTTCAGGATATTCCTCTGCTATGTCCCAAATATTCTGAAAAATAAAATATGCGTATATAGACATTAACCCATCAAGCCCCATAAGCTCACCGGTGAGCGAGACACAATAGAATAACAATAGATTTCCAAGAATCCACCATACGAGGATTAATTTAAAAAAACTCTATAATATATCCATTATCCAAATTAAATTACGATTTTTATATTACACATTTTCTGTATATTTGTATTTAAAAAATTATGTATTTGAAGTAATCTTATCACACATTTTAAATTTTGTGAGTAAACAAGTGCACTAGTGTGCTGAAGTCTGAAGATAACAATCTTGAATCAATATCTATTCAATGAACTTCATGTTTATGTTTCAAATGATTCTTGATCAAATAAAATGATAAACCTAGCATTGATAAAAAGTAACGTTACTAAACTAGTTAGGAGATAAACATACTAAAAGTCCTGACCCCTCCTAGGTGCGCTCGAGGGGGGGCAAAGAAGGTCTAATCTCTAATCTAAAAAAGTAAGGTCTAATCTAAAAGGTAATCCTTGAATTGAAGTTGAGTTCTAGGAATTCCCATTGAATTCTTTTGTTCTCGCTATCACCATAATATGATGTATCTCGCTATCATCATAAGGATTAATATACAAATGATAAAAACTAAGAAACAACTTACATCAATGACTGAATAGTCAATCAAATCGATCTTGTTACCAACAAGAATTACGGGCTTTCTGTAATCCTCGGGGCTGTTGTCTCTCACAAAAGGTAACCAGTAAGATGCAACCTTATTCAAGGTTTCTTGTTTGTCCACAGAAAACACTATACAAACAACATGAGCTTTCTCAATTTCTTCTGCAACTTGTTCTGGAGTTTGTTCAGCAACTAAAAATATGTTTTTTATGTTATGGCTAACACAATTAAAAGCATATTGGATAAAATAGTATTAAACATAAGATAAAAACAAAATGTTTAAGCCACTAGAGTAACCTTTAGTAAATACAGTACATATTTCCACTGTTAGTACATCTTTCAAACTCCATAATAAAAAACATTGTGTAGTATTATGATGCAGTTATGTAATGCAGATGTTTTGTCTACTGTAAGGAGAATATTACTTCCCTATACCATCGAAACAATCAAATCGGACAATATTTAAATATGCAAATACTAGTTGATATTTATTGATTACTTATAAAAACAATATAATAATGCAAGGAGCTAAGGACCCTTGCAAAACAAATTAATGAAATATTATGATGAAATAATGATATAAATACAGTAATATAAAAATAAGTGTGTAACATACAATTATATATTATAAATAGCTACCTAAAATAAAAAAATAAAAAATCATTACTCAATTTCACTTACGGCAGACATCAACAATGTTTGTCGGTACTTGTTCTGGAGTAACATCTGCAGGAATTGTAATTTCTTCGGCTTTAGGAGGTACATGTTCTGTAAATTCTTCAGTAACTAATGATAAAATAAGAGAAGTTTTTCCAACCCCTGGCTCTCCCAACAAAATTATCCGAACGGTTCTGGGTATCGACTCAAAAACCATTTTGAAGCAACAATTTCTCTGATATTACACCATTATAATAATACAATTATTTTAGATGTTATCATGTTTATTTTCACTAAACTTGTTTTACTTTTTATTGTAATGAAAATTTTACACCCGTGCGTAAGCCATCTATGATTGTCATTTTTTTTTATTGAATTGGAAATATTATACTTTTTAAAAGTAGGCAAATAGGCACTGATTTTATAAAACCAACCCCAACGCCATGGCTACCTAATACGGAGCAATTTATAAAAAAGAAGAGGAACAACATCTTCACCAGATGTCAAACTGACATGTGTGAATGGGAGTTTTGGCGGGCATGTGAAAGAGTGCTGTTGTGTTTTGTATTATTTTCCTAAAATTGTGTTAGCTGGGTTTTTAATGTGTAATATTGGTAGAATATTAACCATTAGATATTCGTGTTCATGCACAAGTGTAGGAAAGTGATGTAATATCCAGAAAATTGCTATTTTGTGTTCCCTCCAAAACTCCATCGAAAGTTTCAGTAAAGCGTCTACCCCTTTACTGCATCGACCGACTTGACTCCTTGACTGTATTGACTTTTACTTAGACTTTGACTAGATTTTAGACCTGACGATACATGAAAACGATGATGAAAATTATAATAGGAGGAATATGGTTTTCCCGCCATATTCCTTACCTTTTTACCTTGTCTGTGGCACAAAATACACATCCTTTGTGTCAAGTTGCCAAAAAAGAAGAAAAAGAAGAAAGAAAGAAGACATGTGTGACATGTGTCAAACATACCGAGAGGAGAAGGAGAAGAACTATTGAGTTGAGTATTGCATTCAGAAGTTCAACGTTTTTCTAAAAATATTGAATTTATTAACGTAAAATGTAAGAAAACATACATAAAAACAATATGATAATAAAGTTGCGTTTCCATTTATCTACTAAAATTACATGAAATCTGTTACGAACTTTATTTTGTTACTAAATAAATAATACTACCCGGTATTAATGTTTTGACTACTATATAACCTTCATAGATTTAGAAAATGGGAGAGTTAAACAATAAACATATAGAATGGGATTCAACCAAAGGTTTAAGAGAGCCTATAAAGGCAATCGAGGTATGTTTATAGTGCAATTCAATGTATTGTGTATCCTGTCCACAAATACAAAATGTGTGTGATGTACTTTAACACATGGTTTTAAATATTTACTTATTAGTTATTACGCTAGAATATCTTATTTTGCACTATAATTTATTTAAATTTTAAGTAAAGTGAACTCAGTGCAATCAATTCATTGATTCAGAAGTGTTGGACATACAATCGACATACTTTACTACATACATGGACATACATTATAGTTATCAATATCCTTGATATTTCTTGATTTTAAGTATGATTATTACAATAATTATTGTGTCTCATATTAATTATTTATTTTTAGGACAAATGGAAATTAGTACCATCTTTTTTACAAATAAAAGGATTAGTAAAGCAGCACATTGACTCATTCAATTATTTTATAAATGTGGAAATCAAGAAGATAGTGCAGGCAAATGAAAAAGTTTTCTGTGACTCTGACCCTTTGTTTTATATAAAATATCTCAATGCCTATGTCGGAACACCAGATTTGGAGGAGGGTTTTAATGTTTCAAAACCAACTACACCACATGAATGTAGGCTAAGGGATATGACATATTCTGCTCCTATCACTGTTGATATAGAATACATAAGAGGAAATCAGAGGGTCATTAAAAATAAGCAGCTAATTGGCAGGTATTAACAGATTCTGTATAATTATGTATATTACAATTATAAATATCAGATTGAAATAAATATTTATTTTTGGTTTCAGGATGCCTTTAATGTTGAGGTCTTCAAACTGTGTGCTGACTAATAAATCAGATTTTGAACTTGCCAAACTAAATGAATGTCCACATGATCCAGGCGGCTACTTTATTATCAGAGGTATACAATTGTTAAGTTACAAAAATCTTATTAGGATCTTATTAAAAATATTACTTTGTAAGGTCTATTTTTGTTTTTTTTTTTTTTTTACTTTTCAGGTCAAGAGAAAGTAATTTTAATTCAGGAACAACTGTCTAGAAATCGTATGATAGTAGACGAGTTCAAAGGGGCCATACAATGTCAAGTTACTAGCTCCACTCATGAGAAGAAAACTAGAACTAATGTTATTGTTAAAAATGGAAAGTATGTGCTGCGGCATAATGCATTGTCCGATGTAAGTATGTCGCCGGTTACACGGTCAAATTTTCATCAATCTGAACCATCAATCTGATTGACGGAATATTGATGGTTATAAAAAGTTCATATTAAAAATATGATCAATCCATCAATCTGTGGGTTAGATGATCAAATTTTCGTCAATATTTACCAGATTGATGGATCAGATTGATGAAAATTTGACCATGTAACCGGCGACTATTTCCCAACAAAGATTTTCAAAATGATTAAAAAAAAATTAATGATATGATATATTAGATAGATGATGAAGTATGTGAAATTAATGTTTAATAATATTTGTGTTTCAGGACATACCAATTGCAGTTGCCTTTAAAGCAATGGGTATTTGTAGTGACCAAGAAATAATGCAACTTGTTGGAACTGATGACAATATTGCAAAAAAGTTGGGACCGTGCATAATGGATTGCCATAACTTAAAGATTTTTACTCAAAACCAAGCTTTAGCTTACATTGGTAGTAAACTTAAAGTAAAAAGGTAGGAGCTTCATTTTTTTTTATTCTATTCGTAATGTGCATACTTTTCAAACTTTATTCAATTTATATTTTTGCTTTAGATTTCAGTCAGCCAATGCAAAATCCAGAACTCCAATAGATGAAGCTAGAGACCTGCTAGCTACTACCATTCTCGCTCATGTAGCTGTAGAAAACTATAATTTTTATGTAAAAGCTATTTATTTAGCTATTATGGTACGACGCGTTATAGAGGCAGAAACAAATAAGTCTGCTATTGACGATCCTGACTACTACGGCAACAAAAGGCTGGAGTTGGCAGGTTCCCTTCTGGCTTTGATGTTTGAAGACTTGTTCAAGAGATTTAATTGGGAGTTGAAGTCTATAGCTGACAAGATAATACCTAAAGTTAAAGCTGCACCTTTCGATGTGGTCAAGCATATGAGACCAGACTTAATTGCTAATGGATTATTTACAGCAATATCAAGTGTAAGTTTATTTTAAATTTTTTGTGACTGGGAATTTGATAAGTTTTTTTTTTCAAATCTAACTTAGTTTTGTTGAGTATCTTGTAATTATTATGCTAATTAAGTTTCTATTATGCTTACAGGGTAATTGGACAATCAAAAGATTTAAAATGGAAAGACATGGAGTCACACAAGTTCTGAGTAGACTGAGCTACATATCAGCATTGGGTATGATGACCAGAGTTAATTCCCAGTTTGAGAAGACCAGAAAAGTGTCGGGACCTCGATCCTTGCAACCCTCTCAGTGGGGGATGCTGTGTCCCTCTGATACTCCGGAAGGAGAAGCCTGTGGTCTCGTCAAAAACTTGGCCCTCATGACTCACATAACTACAGAGTGCTCGGAGGAACCTATAGCTAGACTAGCCTGCAATGCTGGGGTAGAGGATGTAAGATTGTTAGGTGGAGAAGAAATAAATCATCCAGCTGTTTACATGGTGTTTCTTAATGGTAAGTATAAATATTTGAGAGTGCCTCTGCTGCCGGCGCCGGTTGCCAAAATGGCAGCCGGCGTCGGTTGCTGAAATGGCTGCCGGCGCCGTTTTCGAACTCCGAAGTTTTCCAAAGTCACGCGATGTTTGCCAAATAGGCTGCCGGCGCCTATTCTTCAAACATCGCTTGTCAAATGACAGAATAATAATCAAAAACTTCAGTCTTGAGCTAAAGGACTATAAAAAGTACATATAATAAGGTCAAAAAATACTAAAAATAGTTATATTGTAAGGATGCATATTATTTGAATCCTTCGATCGGGGATTCTTGGAAATGCTATTGTATTCTATTGTTGTCGCGATCACCGGTGCTCGTATGGGACTTGAATCTTGATGGGTTAATGGTGGTGATGATGATGCTGATAAATGTGATCTGTACAGTAGCATAATACAATATCTTTGCTTCTTTAAACAACGCTGAAACTCTCTAACATGCATATAAGGAATCTGAAGTTCTGTTTCTTCGGAAGTATACCACGGGGCTTATAACTGTAGCTGTGGTGCAAAATCTTACTTTTTGGTACCTGAAAAAAGGTAGCTAAGGTAAAGCTAAGCTAAGAAAATGCATCACAAAAAACTAAAATATCCACAGCCGAACAAATAGGAGTGCTCTGAGGAATTGTTCGGAATCATACCACCTGCAACTTTTCGCCATCGTCCCACGCGAAAAACATACCATTGCATCCTCATCACCTTGATGAGTAGCAATCTTCCACAGTGCGTTTTTCGCGTAACTTTCTGCCGCGCACTGTAAAACTCTGGAACGAACTGTCACTAGCAGTTTTTCCGGACCTATACGACCTGCAAACCTTCAAGAAAAGAGCGTATTCCCTCTTAAAAGGCCGGCAACGCACCTGTAGCTCTTCTGATGTTGCGAGTGTCCATGGGCGCGACGGTAGTTGCTTACCATCAGATGACCCGTTTGCTCGTTTGCCCCCTTATTAAATAAAAAAAAAAAACGTAACCTTCACCTTTTGAAGTCGGTAAAGTCGAATATATTTGAGATTATAATTATTTCTTTTTAAAATTTGTGTATCGGCACTGGAACCTAGTGGTTTACGCATTATCACCGGCTCCCATTTTAAGGGGCCAGCGCCGGCAGCCGTTGTTTTATATCTCGGTTGCCGGCAGTGTACTTACCGCCGGTTCCCATTACTGATATTTTTGGGAGCCGGCGCCGGCAACGGAGGCACATGCTTTTTATGTTATGCTTTGCATTAAACTAGTATATTTTGTCTTGCAGGTAATATTTTAGGAGTTACAAGGCACTATAAGAAGCTTATAAAAATATTCCGGATGTTTAGGCGGCGCGGCCTTATATCAGCGTTTGTCTCGATTTACCCAAACCACAACCAACGAACTGTGTATATCTGTAGCGACGGCGGCAGACTCTGTCGACCTTATATTATCGTAGAGAAAGGCTACCCACTAGTTCTACAACAGCACATAACAGAGCTCAATAGGGGGATAAGAAAATTCCAAGATTTTCTGACAGATGGACTCATAGAGTACCTAGATGTAAACGAAGAAAACGACAGCCACATAGCCACGGTTGAAGCGGAAATCGATCCATATGTGACCACACATTTGGAAATAGAACCATTCACTATATTAGGAGTTTGTGCCGGTCTGGTACCCTATCCACATCATAATCAAAGTCCAAGAAATACCTATCAATGTGCCATGGGAAAGCAGGCAATGGGTAAGTTACTTTTTCAACTACTTGATTCTTTCTCTTAGTTTTTATTTGTGTAAATGTGTATTATTTATGAATTTTATTTGTTTTAGGAACGATTGGGTACAATCAGAAGAATAGAATAGACACCCTTATGTATAATTTAGTTTACCCACAATGTCCTATGGTCAAGACTAGGACCATAGAGCTGACGAATTTCGACAAGCTGCCGGCCGGACAAAACGCCACCGTAGCAGTAATGAGTTACAGTGGATACGACATAGAAGACGCACTTATATTAAACAGGGCTTCCATAGACAGAGGCTACGGGCGCTGCCTCGTATACAAAAGCGCTAAGACAACCATGAAGAGGTACAGCAACCAAACGTCAGACAGAATATTGGGTCCCTCCAGGGACGGCACGACCGGCAAAGTCATTAAGGCCCACGAGATTTTAGACACTGACGGCATCGCAGCGCCCGGTGAGATGGTTGAAAACAGGCAGGTTCTCATCAACAAGCAGATGCCTCCAGCCAACTTGAACCCAATAAACCAGGGGCAGCCACAGCAGATAGACTACAAAGACGTGCCCATTACGTACAAAGGCCCAGTCGAGTCTTACATAGAGAAGGTCATGGTATCTTCAAATGCCGAGGACGCCTTTCTCATCAAAATACTGCTGCGTCAGACTCGGGTGCCGGAGATTGGAGACAAGTTCAGCTCTCGTCACGGTCAGAAAGGGGTTACGGGTTTGATCGTTCAACAGGAGGATATGCCGTTCAACGACCGCGGTATCTGCCCCGATATGATCATGAACCCTCACGGCTTCCCGTCCAGAATGACGGTAGGAAAGACTATAGAACTAC
The DNA here is from genome assembly GCA_937595015.1 of Polyommatus icarus. NCBI lineage: Eukaryota > Metazoa > Arthropoda > Insecta > Lepidoptera > Lycaenidae > Polyommatus > Polyommatus icarus. Next base: position 11,567,178 of record OW569332.1, on the reverse strand, counting down.
TCGCGGGCAAAGCTGGACTGATGGAGGGGAAATTTCATTATGGTAAGAAAATAGTCATAAATTCACGTTATTAATAATTAATGTCTTCTTTATAGTCGGTTAGGTCAGTAGGTACTATTAGAGAAAATTACATATTTATAAGATGGCAGATGGCGAATCTTCGTTATTTTGTCAACAAAAACTCATTTATTCATAGTCATTTAATATCTTTATTTGTTATTTGTATAGGTTTTAATTTCTTCAGTGTTTAATTTGTTAACTTTTGTAGGTACGGCATTCGGCGGTTCAAAAGTTCGAGATGTGTGCAATGAATTAGAAAAACACGGGTACAACTACCAAGGGAAAGATTTCTTTTACTCTGGACTGACTGGTGAACCTTTAGAAGCTTACATCTATTCTGGACCTGTAAGTAACTTGCACAAAATACCTTCTTATTCTCACTAACTATAAAAGTAAGTAATCATTTATGTTTCTTACTAATTTTCCAGCATAAATACTAAACGCATTGTGGTTAAGTTTTTTATGGTAGTAGCTTAAGCTGAATTCTGGATTAAGAAATAGGCTATATTTGATATCCTCCGGATATCTAATCACGGGCTATACTGGTATGGGACAAGACTCTTGGTGAATAACAAATATCTTATTATATTTTCTCTATGGTGAATATATTTATATTTAGTGACACAGGCAAGACTGAGCGATTTATTGCTTGACATGCAGATGGTCTCAACTCTGTAGCTGGGAACAAATTATCGGACGAACGTCGGTTAGGTTAGGTTAGGTTAGCGGACGTTTTCATCGGATGCGGCTTATTTCTATCTGATTAATTTACAAAATACACTAAACTGTGCACATTGTCTGACATAAGTCGCGGACGCGACCTTGAGCGTTCCGACGTCCGAACAGAATCTGGCTGGCCGGATGCTTTTGCATCCGCGGACGTCTGCCATTGACATATAGGATAGGTCTGTAACGTCCGCGGATGAACATTGTTAATCCGCATCCATCAGCCGCGATTTATGGATGCGTCCGATAATTTGTTTCTAGCTTGATGCTTTCTTTAAACTGAACCTGTCTTATATGTCACTTGTTTCAATAAAAAGCAAATGTATGTTAGCAGGCCCCTACAGTCCCTAGAGTCTAGACGATCAGTTTTATTGTCCAATATCTCGTATTGCGCAATATTATTGTACGTCTAGTGTTGATATAGAACGCGCCCGCCTTCAATCTTATTGTCAAATAAATTATTGCTCAATGATATTGCACAATAAAATTGATCGTCTAGCTAGGGGCCCACTTAGGTCCAGATAATATTATTCCATGACCTTACACATATTAATCTCCAATTTTCCAGGTATACTATCAAAAGCTGAAGCACATGGTGCAAGACAAGATGCACGCTCGCGCGCGCGGGCCGCGGGCGGTGTTAACGCGACAGCCCACTGAGGGACGCTCGCGCGACGGCGGCCTGCGACTCGGAGAGATGGAGCGGGACTGTCTTATTGGATATGGAGCCAGGTGGGACTTGAGATTACACTTTGTTCATTTCGGCATAGGACTATTCGTGACGCTACTATTCCTAATATTATTCTACTGATTGGATTCAACTCACACTGCGGCAGAGTAAGCGTCACGACGCGTCATGTTTCTCAACTTCATCATATTCACCTTTATTGTTCTATTATTTAGGTAGGTACTTCTGTTATGAAAACATGACAAACAAATGATTCTGCTGTAGTGTTGAGCCTTAAGCGTTTAAATATTAAAGTAGTTACGGAGCTTCCTACTAAGGAGGCTGTTTAAAATCTACCGATGTATTAAAGGGGGTTGGTTTTGGAATGGCTTGTTTAAAAATATACTGCCCTATAAATTAAAATAGATAACCTTTCCAAAATAGTGGCATATTGCCCAACGTTGGGCGCCAATTTGCATACATGGGAGAGAGGGTACAGAAAATTTCAATGCGTTACTACAGCAGTGTTTCGCAAAAGGTGTGCCGCGGCACACTGATGTATGGGGCGAGTAGTTGGTGTGCCTCAAAAAATGTCATGTATATTCCTAGTTTATAAGAACCAGAAAGGGAAAATTTTTGTGGTGTAGGTACACTTTGTGGTGCATAAAAATTTTCATTTTTCTAGATGTACCATCGAGGAAATTGATTCCTAGTCATTTGACAGGCCAACGTCATTTGGTCGGATCATGTCAATTCAATGTTAGCTGTTAATTGTTATCTGTCGGCTGGGTTTGACTTGACGTAACGCGACCAAATTACTTAGGTCTACCCTTTGCCTAGGAATCATTTTCTTCGATGGTACCTTAAACACAAAAAGTTTGCGGAACACAGCCGAACACTGCTTTACAGAGAAGAGTAGGCGTATGAAACTAAAAAAAAGTGTTCGTATTAAGGTAGCATTCGGATCAAGACGACCGCGATGCGAGACCGCGACCGGCAGCCGGTTGCACGTCGCTGGGCGACAGGTACCTACGAATCTACGCGACCGAGTCGCGCGACCCATACGAAAGTAATTACTAATTAATATTTCGTCTTCTTGTGAAGAAAACACGGTCATTTTGTATCGGTCGCGCCACGGCACTACCTTGTGAGCGACTGGGTCGCGCGACGCAAGTCACCGGCAGGCCACGCCCACACGTCATGCGACTCGGTCGCTTGTATCCGTCAGCACTTCTTATTAATTCATATAAAGTGGGTGGCGGTCTCGCGTCGCGGACCGCGGTCGTCTTGATCCGAATGCTACCTTTAAACTTAACGCTCCACTGTCTTATCTCCAGCATGCTGATGATGGAGCGCCTGATGCTGGCGTCGGACGCGTTCAGCGCGGCGGTGTGCGGGTCGTGCGGGCGGCTGGCGGCGCGCTCGGGCTGCCCTGCCTGCCGCACCGCCGCCGTCGCCACCATCGACATGCCCTACGCCTGCAAGCTGCTCTTCCAGGAGCTGGCCGCCATGAACATCGTGCCGAGACTCACGCTCAAGAAGTACCATGATGCTATGTGAATTTCAAAAAGTTAATGCTAATATTTGACAAATAAATGTGAGACTGCACTATGCGATTAATGTTCCATAGAACTGACGTTTTTACAAACATAATTCTTTGTAAAAACGTCAGTTACTACTCGACATAAAGTTAATATACCTATCGGAATAGAGAAACAAAGACCTGAGCAAGCGAGATGTCACTATCAGTAACACTGCGTGGTAGAAAGAGAAGCGTGATTTGAGGTTGCTTAGCTTTTTTTTCATCTGTTTGACAGTCTGTCGGCCCCTGGGCCGATCGTTGTCAATTTGGGCTCTCAGAAAAATTGTGATTTTAAGTTAAATAATGAATAATTTTTAGAAATACTGCTCTAGAAACATGGTTAAGTGTTTGTGGAATGATTCTGGATCCACACATCGAAAAAACCCGGACAAATATTCATTTCACAGGTGAATTATTCTACATCGACAGGACCTAGTTTTAAGTTTGCTTTTGCCAATTCCCTACGAGTTATTAGTATTTTTACGTCCGTGTTCTCTTCTGTATATGTTTAATTATATGGAAAACATAACTTGACTAGCCATGGTGCACAATTTAAGGATATTTTGTGTAAACAATTTTCATCTATTTTACACTAGGGCTGTATCAAGTTATCGATAAGTTGTGTCGATATGAAAATATTTTTTAGTTAAGTATACTAATTATCTTGAAAATGATAACATACTCATCCGTAGTTTATAATTAGTTTAAGTATATTAATATACTATCATACATAATTTATCGTTTTTAAGGTTCCGCACCCAAAGGGTAAAAATTAAGTCCTAGTAGTGGGGTCCCGCTGCCCGCTCTACTACTAAGACTTCGTTGCCTGTCCGTCTGTCCATCCGTCCGTCCGTCTGTCTGTCTTCAGGCTGTATAACAAGAACCACTATAGTAATAGACTTCTGAAATTTCCACATATGTAATGTCATTCTACATCCAATACGGCTGCTCATCCAAGATAGGGAAATAGTTGAAAGCACTTCTGCAAGATGGGCATCAAATAAAAGGGCTCAGTAGGCTCATTGAGAATGAATTGAAAATTAATAGGGTCTAGTGAAGTCGTGTCGTGTCGTGTAGGTACTGATGTCACGTAACTTAACCTGTCGTGTCGAATCGTGTCATGACATGTCGTGTCGTATGACGTATCGTACCGGGTTTTGGAAACTGCCCGGTTGAAACCAGTCACCCTTCATGCGCGAGTCCGACTTACACTAGGCCAATTTTTCAGATTTCCTGCTGACCTGGATACCAGAAATTCATGGCTAAAATAATTAACCGTCCAAACTGGACTCCGAAGAAAAATTCATGCATACTTAATTAAGTATGCATGAATTTTTAGTTTTCTATGCAGCAAGCATTTTGAAGAAAATTCACATTTTACTTCAAAATTACAATTTTATTATATTATGTATGCAGTTTTATTTTATCCCATTTTATAATGCCCGCTGTACACTCTCGCCGAGAGTCTCGTGCACAGATTTTATATATTATGTAGCAAGCTAGTCTCGTGCGAGAGCCCCTTGCCCCAGTGCGATCATAATTTACATTCTCGCTTTGTTCAATCGCAGATAAGAACTCAGACTGAGAAGATGGACGAAAACGACAATTCACCATTCACCATGCATCGAAAGATATCATTGTAATCCGAATATTTATAATCATATTTAATTTTATTTCTCATAGATGATGGACTGATTTACTGACTGATTATTGTTATTTTTCTGTTCTACACTGTTCAACGGCGGGACTAGTACTGAAAGACGCGAGAGTGTACAGTAGTGCGCTCGTTTTCCTCGCGAGACCCTTTGTCTCGGGCGCAAAATACCGACAACGGACCGAGAGGGTCCGAGACAGGCGAGACGAGGCGAGCGAACCCATTTACACTCTCGCACTCGGGCCGCCTCGCTGTGTCTCGGCGAGAATATACAGCCGGCATTATGGTTACAATCTTACAATTATTATTCCATGATCGATATTTTGTCGAATTACAAGATGTTTGTACATCACTGACACGCACACGTAAACATAATTGTATACACAGATGTAAATCAAATTTTGGTTAAGCTTGACAGCTCGGGATTGTTTCTCTATTCCGATAGGTATATTACCTTTATGCTACTCGACCAAGCCAACTAGACGTATGTCAAACCATGCTCTCTCGCACTTATGCATTGCTAGCGACGTGCGTAAGTGCGAGAGAGCAAGCTTTGACATTCGTCTAATTGGCTTGGTCGAGTAGTACAATATATGGAACGTGAATCGCGTAGTGTGGCTTTAGTAGGCGTTTTACAAACATTGGGCTAAACATATTTATGTTCTTCTGTAATAGCTGAAAAATATAAAAAAGTATTGCCGTTTGTAACAGTTTTTATACACCATAATTAAAGCTTTTTCTATATAAAATGCTTTTATGAGAATAAAGTTAGAAGCTTCCAATTCGATGGTAAATGAATGTCCTATTTTTATAATAAATGTATGTTGATTTACTTTTCTTTTTTATTTTTCAAATCGATCTTGAATATTGAGCATTTCTAAAGAATTGATTCAGCATACAAATGACAACAATGAAATCAACAAACCCTTAAAAATATGAAATAAAACAAATGTGAAACATAGAAAACCATTATAATAATATCATTCTTTCATTATTCTTAAAATCCTTAGCGACGCTTTGGACAGTATAAGTATAGTCCACAGCATAAACATCGTGAACATATAGAACACACCCCCGTAGGAAAATGAGCGGAACAGTAAGTAACCGACGACCAGCCACGCTACTAAGGCGTGGGACGCGAGTCGACGTAGCGACAAGCGCGCGGGCAAGGCTTGGCGTACAATATTCTTTTGATTGTTCGCATCTCGTATGTAAGTATGAACTGTACACGGCTTCTGCAGTATCTCCCTTGAGACGTAACCCAGAAAGTCGTTTCTGCTGTACATTCTAGAGAACTCCTCGCCATACTGAAAACAATACAATTAAGTTAATAAATATTATATTATAATACAGCGACGACGGTCGACTTGAATTTAAACTTGGGTTATGTTAGGTGGATACTAGATAATGATGTTGCCACTTTAATGTTTATAGCTGGGAATCGTTTCTGTTCTTTGCCGATATAAAAACTATTTCTTTCTATTAATAGTACTAATAAGAATGCAGCTTACCAACTCATTCAGCCTTGTTGATATTTGGTGCATGATTCGTACTAGGATGGTATTTTCATAGGTCATAATCGGCATTAAGTCTGGATCACCCATGTAGTGCACATCACCTTGTTTATTCCGCAACTACAAAAGAAACGATGCACTAAAATATATTTTTTTAAGAAAATAGGTACTTTAATATTTAACGACGTTTTCACTTGTACCAGTCAGGATAAAAGTTAATCTTTGGCTAAACTTTTTTACAATATTCCTTGTTGGTTTATCTCATAAATAAAGATCACAATAGTTGCCAATGATAAAAATCTGGCTCAAGTAGGCCTCAAATTATAACAGTAGCTTACCTTTTGTGTAATATTAAGTGTGAAGTTATTGGAATTAGCAAATGAGGAATGTTCCAATGAAGAATCAACTAAATCAGTCTCAATAGGCAGGAGCGAGTTTTCATTTAACTGAAAAATAACAATGCAAGCTGTACTCTGTAAGTCTTACAAATATAACTAAGTATATTTAAATTTATTATTTGCCGAAATATACACATAAAAAAATAGCCACAGCCGAACATAACCTCGTCCTTTCTGGAAGTCGGTTAAAAATGTAGTACTGTGTATGTAGTGCATTTTCAATGTTTCGTCAATTTGACATTTGTGCTCATATAGGGTTTCACAGACAGAGCAGGTAATGGAAAGTTATGTATATTATAGCACGATACATCTCCATACATCTTTCTGTAGAAATCGTCAGGAGACCACACACAACAGCTATAATGTATATTTTTACATCTTCTTAAGATACAGAGCTATATGAAAATGTACATTTACATTTTGATACATCTAAATACATCTCAATATATTTTCGTGTAAAATATACATCTCTTCTCTTCATAGGTTTTCTTAGGTTAGGCGTTCAATTTTTGTGATTATAATATTATGATTTATGTATGATAGACAGAGACACACAGTGTTACCACCTCAGCACATCACTTCACAGCAGGCACTGCAGGCAGTCTGTTCCCCAGATTTTGCATTTTCAATCAAATATCTTCAATCCACATCATTCTGTTTTGAGCACATATTGTAACAATTGCGCGCATCAAATTCACAATCCGATCTTCTGATGAATTATCTAGCAAACCTTATAGCAAGTTACTTGAAGGGTCAGGTCAAGGGTGACATTAAAAATAAGAACAGCCTGTATAACACCTTAGCAGCTGAAAGTTGAAACGTGCGTCAAGCGGGGCGTATACGATTGAAATGTAGGGAAAGATACATTACATTACCTGTTGTGTGTGTGATACATAATACATTAAGATAATTTAAAGCTATACATCCCGGGATGTAATGTATATTAATCCTTTAGGCCCCGCGCGAGCACCGGTGATGGCGAGAACAAAAGAATACAATGGGAATTCCTAGAACCTCCGATCGAAGGACATTACCATATACATTAGCGCCAACGCTAAAACACAGGCGGACGCGGGCGCACGCGTTGGAAGACCGCCGCGTGCGAGCGGGCACCCGTCGCGTGCGCCCATCTCATTTAGCGCTGCTAATAAAAATTTTATCTCGAGCGTGTACAGTTGTGTCCAGTAGATTACCGTGTATTATTTACTAATTTATTAGTACTTGGCAAAAAGACGCCAACGGAAACATCGTCGATTGTTAAAAGCGTGCGCCCGCGCCGTGTGCCCGCCCGTCCGTCGAGCGTGCCCGCGTCCGTCGCCCGCGTCCGCCCTCCGTCGCACGCTCCTGCGCTGCTTATACTATTTTCCGTTTGTACACACGCGAGCGTGCGCCCGTGCGAGTTTTAGCGTTGGCCCTCTGTCTGTGACACCCATAAGAGTCTTGAAATCAGTTTTAAAAAGTGGCCCAATATTTTGTCTGCTAGACGCTAGTAGTCATAAACGGCGTAGGCGTCGAATTGGCTGACTAATCGAAGACGGCCTCCTACATTTGAGTTAAAATAAATAAAATTTAATCACCCCAAATATAAATGTGTAAAAGTTAACACAATTATTCAAATACAATGGCACTTTCTTCAGTTCCTCTAGCGTCGATTCTTCCTCCAGGCTGTTGCCTATCATTAGCCAATTTTTTATGCTACTCCACATACCTGTAAAATTAAAGAAACTAAGATTAAACATCTGTTTTATTAACATTAAATATTGCATACCATAATCCGGACGCCTCGATAATTCGAAAAGGGTTATGTTTTTGCCTCTCCGGATTAATGAGGCCCTACTGAATTTAAAAATTAATTGTAATTTTTGTATCCAGTTTGTTCGTAAAATTTACTTTATAATAATTAAAACAATAATCAATATTTTATAAAAATATTCATGTGCCTAATTTAATTTTGTATCTTTGAAATCACTTACCATTTCTTCCTTCACTTAACTTCATATTGTATTCTTCGAAATGTTTCTGAGCGGCTTGTCTAGCCGACATTATTCGTTTAACGAACTCTAAAGTAAATTGCTTGTTATTTTCACTCCATAATGGCTGGTATTCAAAAGTTGTAGACATGTTTAGTTCTGATATAGCCTGTTTTGCTATCGCGACCCATTTGTGTAATGTTATCCCATTGTAGGTGTAACTGAAAAGTTAGCTAAAATGTTAGACGGGACTTCTAGGCCCGTATTTTTGGTCAGTACTTAATATGCGACCCGGTTTCAAGACGCGGTTCGGCTCTCTGATTGCTCCAAATTTTGACAGTCAACCAATTACAGAGCCTGAACCGTGTCTTGAGACCGAGATGCATCTTGAGTACTGACCAAAAATACGGGCCTTAATCTACTGTTGCAGAACATGTTTTGTTGAAGTTCATAATATATGTTTGCTTTTTCTACAATTAAATTATTACCTTTGTTCCATACTTAAATTACTAGCACTGTTGTCTGGACTTTGGAATCCTGCCACATTATCTGTTATAGCTTTCTCTAAGTTCTGCAATATAGGTGTTAGGTGTGGCTGCGAAAATACCTAAAAACAAATTTAAAATTTAAATTTATAATAGAAAAAACACTATTTAATAATAAAAAAAAACTGTAATCAGCAAATATGTTTTACCTTTCCCAGCCTGAATAACATAACAGCGTTTTTATAAGCAGACAAATCTAATCTTAAAAATCTTGGTAATATTAGCTGTAAGATGCATGTGTAGCTTGGGAAATTTTCTGCAATAAACTGAGCAAAACTGGAGTCAAGTGTTCCTGTATTGGCATCTTCTTGATATGCCTGTGCGGTGGGATACCTGAAACGTAATAATAGTTATATACCAAATATTTTAAAATGAAAGAGTTGTGTACTCTCAAAGAAAATTATTTTAAAGCAGCTGACAGACCTACGTAATTTGGTTGGGTAATTTTTAGTCATGACAATAGATCACGACTAAAATTTACTTAACATAACCAGGCCAAATATGAAATAAGGTAGGTCCCAGCTGTGCCCATAAATAAGCTTCTCTAAAAATGCCAATATGAAAAAAGTTCTTTTGTAGCTGTTGCATAACTTACCTATCTTGTGTTATTGAGTTGTCTGTGTAACGCCAAGGTTGGATGAGACTAAGCCACAATTCCATAACCAGTCTGAATGATGCGTCCAGTGGCCATGTTAGGACCAATTGCTTTGTGTAGTGGTAAGCTCGAGAACACATAATCTGCCGAGCATACTTTCTCAATGACAAGGACCGTACTGCAGGATCAGAGTGGTATTTAGCAGAGTAGGAATGTATGTGTTTCACGAGCACTCTAACAATTCTAACTCTCTCAGGACTGGAGTTCATAACAGGCATACTTCTTTGATACATCTAAAAAAAATCAAATAAGTTATTTAATCCTTCGATTGCGGATTCTTGGAAATCTATTGTTCTTGATGTGGCCACTTGGGAGTTGAAGCGTTAAATATATCTTTCACAAAAAGATCTCACACAATAACACAAATTTAAACTTACATCCATATTTCTGTTGTTGAACTGTTCTATGCTCATCCATATATCAATGAAAATCTGCAATACCGACTCAGACCTCCAAATTTCGTTTCGTGACTGACTTTGAGGGGATGCATGTTGATTATTTATACCAGATAAATCAGGCAATATAAGCAATGATGGAGAATACAGTGGTCTGGAAAAAAGTACACATGAAATGAAAGATCTAAAAAGTTTTGTCTAAGGGTCTACACAGACGGACCGCATTTCAACTGCAATCCAACCGCAAATTGCAGTTCAAGTGCAGTTTAAATGCAGTTGACACAACTGCAATAAAACTGCAATCCAAACGCGCAGTCGGATTGCAGTTCAGTTGCAGTTGTGTGAACTGTTTGGTTTGCAGGTCTACTGTAGTCGTGTCAACAGCATTCAAACTGCACTTGAACTGCAATTTGCGGTTGGATTGCAGTTGAAATGCGGTCCTTCTGTGTAGACCCTAAACTACATGCTGTACGAAAAAAGTACCTGCTAGCGTTTTGTAGTGGAGGTACAACTGGCACTTTACCGGTGTAATAGGGAATGTGTGGCAGAACTGGCACATTAGGGTCTGCGGGCAGGAAATGCATCAGATAATCACAAGCTAAAGCAAAGTATACACTGTTCCAATTTTCCCATGATGCTTTATTTTGGTTATTATTGATTAGATACAATGCAAAATTAAAAATGTAATAGTCAAATGGATCTGTAAGTAGTTAAGGAAATAAACTATTGAAATGTGCATTTACAGTACACAAATGCATGTCAGTTACACCATCAGCTTTCAATCTTTGTCATCCTAACATCATATTGAAAATATACAATTAAAAAGGATACTCAATGCTAATGCAACCACATTCAATGATTGAGAGTCCATAGATAGCATATCTGCATAAAACTGTGGACATCTTCCTCTTTCTAAAGTCATCTGTAAGTCAATCTGCAACATGGACAATATTTTATTGAAGCGAAAAACAATAAATATACCCGAAATAATACAATTTTAAGAGTGGGTTGCACCAACTAACTTTAACTGTAACTTTAACTCCAATGCAAAATGTCAAATCTCTAGTTAAAGTTAAATATGGCGTCCAAACACCCCATATGCTCATACGACATCTGTCAATTTTTCCGGTAAAAGTTAAGGTTAAAGCTAAAGAACGCCATATTTAACTTTAACCATAACTTTAACCTTAACTTTAACCACGCGTCTAGTGCATCCCAACCAGTTATATACTTACAGGGAGCATGCTTAGTGGTAGATTGAACTTGACTTGAGGATCTGACAATAGCTTGTAGCACAGACGAAACATAGGCCCGTGAGGTTCCAAAAAACTCAATAAAGCCTCAAAATCATATCTGTTGTTTTCAAAGGTAACATGCCTTAAATTCCAACCATTGTTTAGGTTTGTAGAAAATATGTTGTCAACCAATTGTAAGAACAGGGCTTGCAAATCTTTGTGCAGGCCACTTTGGTCTATAAGTCTAGAAAGTCCTAGAATTTTTTCTTGTAAGGGTAAATTCAAGCAGGTGTAAAACTGGGTCTGAAATAATAATATATTGTGAGATTAATCTTTAATTCTTTAAAAACTTTTTTTACTTAATAAAACATTTAAATTTTAAACATTTGAATAGTTCTAAATTGCCTAATAAAACGGTAATTATTAGTAGACAATAGAAAAGGTGCAAATTACTAACTAACCAGTATATTCTCAGCCATTTCTCCTATGACAATCTTGTTGAGACTATTTTCTGAAAATAAATGTGGACTGTTCTCTATTACGTCGAAATTGTTAGAGCTATTTTGACGAAGCTTTAAAATAAGCAGTCTGCAGTAATTAGTTTGATCTATAAAAGATTTAAATACACTTTTAGACAGTACCGGTTTTATCCGTTAGAAAGTTATTAAATATCACTTCTATCACTTTTCGATTATCCTGTTATGTTGATACTTTATTTGCTGATTTTAGTTTTAATAAATAACTAATTTTAGATCGGTTATTTTTTAAAACAATAGTATTTTATAAAATTGTAACCTATATTTTTTGTTATGATTATGACATTTATTGCATTTATGACAGCATTTTGACATTTATTTTTTTATTTGGCGTTTTCAGAGGTGCACAGAAACCACTGACCTCTATTATAGAGGTCAGTGGTTAATATCAGATATTATCAAAAGTTTATAGCTTTTTTATTTTCAGTAGCTTTATTGAGCAAGAAAAAATGTAGACATGGATGGGTTTCTGTCAATGAATACGGAAAAGTCAATGGTTTCTGTCACTGACCTCTATTATAGAGGTAATGTAGACATGGATGGGTTTCTGTCAATGAATACGGAAAAGTCAATGGTTTCTGTCACTGACCTCTATTATAGAGGTTGCCATTTTACGATCAAAAGTTTATAGCTTTTTTATTTTCAGTAGCTTTATTGAGCAAGAAAAAATGTAGACATGGATGGGTTTCTGTCAATGAATACGGAAAAGTCAATGGTTTCTGTCACTGACCTCTATAATAGAGGCAATGGGCCTATCAAGTATCAACAAATAACAATGAGAACATGAGCAAAAAATGGATGAATCATGAAATCTCTGATTTTTTAGCGAACTAATCGATAAATATTTTTATAATATGGTCACACCAGCCGGAAGTACGTCTGCAGCTGGTTGCAAAGAGGATGTAAACTGTATACTACGTAACAAGAGGTCGGACTTAGAAGAAAAAAAATAAACATTCGTTATTTTTTTAATTTAAAACTAAACGACAAAATTTTAAGTGCAAAACCTTTCACTCTAAACATACCAAAAATTAAAAAAAATAAAAATAAAAAGAAATGAGCTCAAATAAATGTTTTATTTCAATAAAAATTATTGTACATGGCTAAATAAATAGGCTAATAAGGTAAATTAAACAATAAAACAGATTTAATCCACAAGTTTTTGTTGATTTCTATTATTAAATATTATAATATTATTACAGTACAGTTTTATGTATTTTATTTATAAATATGATAGAATAGCTGTCTATGCTACTCTACTAACTACTTGATTGGCTCCAGCCATTATTCCACTTATCCTAGCGGCTAGCTAGGTTCCTAGGTAGGATCCTAGCTTCTAAATGTTGTTCCACGTCTTGACTAAATCGGAAACGATTTAGGATCTAGAAACCTAGCTAGGATAAGTGGAATAAGCGCTTTATACAGTAAACTGTATATAGGGAGGGGATTAAAGCTGCGCGTCCACCAGGTTGGAATCGGGACGTACGGTGCGGACGGTAGTACCACGTGTCGTCATATACTTGTCAGGCGCAGAATGACGTTCCAGTACTTCTAGTGCAGTTCATAGTAGTCAGTACCATACATACAAAGCAACAAATCCGTCCACTGCGTACCTGCGCTCCGATTCCGATCCAGTGGACCGCGCCTTTATACATACACACTTTGTTTTGTTACACCCTGTATACGACAGCTGAAATCTATGGCGCGGGTTCAGGCCAGCTGCATACCACCTCACTTGATCAGAGGATTTTTCCTTGGTGGCCGTACCACTCATAATCCCATACCTTCCTTCTCCTAAAATCTCCTTGCATTGAATCTCTTTGCTGCTTTCGTTCCCAAGCGGTCGCATGCGACCGCGAGAACAAAAGATTTCCTAGAATCCGCGATCGAGTTAACAGCTATTGCTTGCAGACTAAAATGTTGCAAACTAGCTGTATAGGGACCTAAAAATCTGAAATTAATGAAACATTTTTCATTTACTACAATATTTCCATACAGTTTACATAAATTATAGTAAGTAGGTATAGTAATTAATAACCTTATGTATTGTTGCAATAAAACAATATACACATGATACACATTTCATCATTTTCCAAATTAACTGCATACTGATATACATTATAATAATTTCTATGAAATAATAATCTATCTTTTTCATATTAATATAGTTTAAGTTCTAAATTATTGTACAATTATGCAAATAATACTACATTACAATGTTACATTTACATTTTACAATGGCTTACCTTTCGTTTTTCAATAATTAATCCACTTAATTTACAATTTTTGTATTTTTGTAATAAATAATTTTCACAAAATGGAATTCGAACCTTGAGTTTTAAACTTCATCTTCCTCTTTTTTCTCATGTAGTTTATATTCTCTATGGTCTTTTTTATCAACCAATCACAGTCGACCGTGCTTAAAAATTGTACAGATTATGCGATTTACTTTAGTAGCTACGTTTAAATTTGGAACCCAATTTTTTTTTGTTCGGAAAGTTTCGTCCACCTGGCTGGTTGGCGGGCTTTTTAAAAAGAGAAGTCGTATTTTTTCAATTTTTGCGAAATTAATTATTTAAAATAGTTTATATAAAGCATTTTAATAATAAAACAACGCAAAACGGTGGAATAATAGACGTTGAAATGGAGGATCCTGGGGGGACAGCCCCTGGGAAACCCGGCAGAAAAAGGCCGCGAGGGCCTGATACTGACGAAGACAGGGATGTTTTAGATGAGTCATTTTACATCCCGTATAGTAAACCCGGCTACAGACGCTTATTCCCTGAGAAGTCCCAATCTCAGGAGTATATCGTATACACCGAATCCACCCAAACCGATAGCAATATCGGCAACAAAAATCCGTTAACACTAACATCCATATTCAAAGAAGAAATCAAAGGAATAACCGGCATAAAAAGAGTAGCAGCCAATAAAATAGCAATAGCATTCTCCCAGGCAAGTTATGCCAATAATTACTTGCTGAATGAAAACTTCCATAGAAAAAATAATTTCAAAGCATTCATCCCAGCTAGGAGCATCGAAAAGATAGGAGTACTACGGTATGTACCGACTAGGATAAGTAATGAAGACCTATTCAAAAACTTAACTTCTGCCTATGAAATTATTGAAGTGAGAAGGTTCACCGAAAAAGTTAATGGCAAAGTGAAACCGTTTCAAACGGTTTCTGTGACATTTCTCTCCAATATACTACCACAATCTGTCTCATTAGATATTTTTAATTATAAAGTATATGAATATAACCCTCCTTTGCTGCAATGTTACAAGTGCTTTAAATTTAATCACCATGCTAAGATATGTAAATGTGTCCAAAAATGTTCGATTTGTTCAAAGGAACATCATTATTCTAAGTGCCCTGATGATCAGGCACTGCATTGTGCCAACTGTGGTGGACCACATCTTGCTATATCTAGAAACTGTCCGGTTAAGCAAAAGAAAATATTGGAAAAACAAAATAAACAAAATAAAATGGCATACGCAAATGTGACTAAAAACACTGACCACACTTACAGTTTGGCACATTACAGTACTGATTTCCCGGCTTTACCACACAAAAAACATGAGATAACTAATGAGGAATTAATACAAGGTATAATAAAAAGCGACAACATTTTAAAGTCTTTAGTAGCTACATTAGTAAATTTAAGTAACAGTAATAAAAAAATGACAACATCAGTAATAAAGGAAGTATTATTAAATAACCTTAAACATGGATAGTAATTTTTTGAAAATATGCCAATTTAATGTTGAAAATCTTAATAGCAAAAAACCTCTTCTTATTACTTTTTTGGACCAAAATGACATTGATATATGTTTGTTAAATGAAACACATTTAAAAGAAAATCATAATTTTAAAATAACAGGTTATAATTTTATTTACCAACATGGCCTTAACATAAGTATGAAATAAAAATGTTATACAGTAAAATTGAAAATGTAATTGGATAAAGTAAAAATTGTGATATAAATATAGATTATAATCGTTGAGAAATATAAGTAATAAGACAGCAATGTAAAATTTAAATGTATATAAAAACACAAATATGTATACATGCAGAGGTAAATAACACATGTATTACTATTTTAAAAATGCAAATGTAAAAAAAGAAATGAAAATTGTAGGAATTGTCCCTTATTACGTAAGGGGGAACTAAAAAAAAAAAAAAAAAAAAAAAAAAAAAAAAAAAAAAAAAAAAAAAAAAAACATGGCCTTAACGGCCGTGGTGGAGTCGGCGGCATACTCATTAGGAATAATTTCAAATATATTACTGTCAATCTGCCTTTTTATGAAGATTTACAATCTGCAGCTATAGTTCTTAAAACTGATATTGGTAATTTGTCTATCTTATGTAGTTATAGTCCACCAAGACGAGGAAGGTTCAAATCTAGACAACTTAAACAAATTATTAATAGTTTACCAAAACCGATAATACTATCCGGAGATTTAAATGCTCATCATGTTGCTTTTGGATGTCTTCAAACCAAGCCTCGAGGTACAGATGTTTACGATTTATTAGATGAGTGTGACCTATGTATCCTGAACTCGGGAGTTCCAACAACAGTAGGTAGTTTGCGTAATAGCCAATCTTCAATTGACATTACTTGTGTTAGCCCACAAATCGCTCCTCTATGCCATTGGAGCGTTAGTGATGATCCAATGGGCAGCTATCATTATCCCACTTTCACATTTATTGAACTCCATCCACAAGATTTTGAAGTTGGTCAACCAACGGAAAGATTTCTGTATGACAAGGCAGATTGGAAGCTCTTCGCATCTGAAACTGAAAAGGCATTCAGGTCATTTACTATTGATTACAACGAACCTTTATCTACTTATAATAAATTTTGTGTTACATTAAATACAGTTAAAGAATCATGTATTCCAAAACTAAATATAACTTCCCCAACCATGAGGAAAAAACCAGTTCCCTGGTGGGATAATGAATGCTTAGAAGCAGTTAAAAAAAGTAAAGCTGCTCTAAATTTTTATAGAACACATTCATCTATAGAAAATTTCATTGAATATAAAAAAAATAGATGCAATTAAAAAAAAGTTATTAAGGGAAAAGAAAAAGAATAGTTGGAGAAACCTTTGTGAATCATTCAACAGACAAACACCTGTTACTGTCATCTGGAATTATATCCGTAGATTTAAAAGAGCTTCTTCTGTTAGTAAACCAAAAAACAGTGAATGGATTCCATCTTTTCTTGATAAGTATGCACCCAATGATCCACCTGAAAAATATATAGATAGTAATTTATTAAATTCATATTTTATTCAGGAAGGCAATTCAAGTAGCATATTTTTGAGTAATACTTTTACATGGCAAGAATTCCAATTTGCTTTGAAATCTAGAAAAGACACTACTCCAGGCTTAGACGATATCCCTTACAAAATATTAGGCTACATGCATGAAGATGCCCAAAAAATATTATTAGATATTTATAATCTATTATGGACAAACAATCTTATACCAGACTCATGGAAAACACAATGTATTGTACCAATCCTTAAACCAGAAAAACCGGAAAATGACTGTAACTCATATAGACCTATATCTTTGTCATCTTGTGTTGGTAAAATATTTGAATACATGTTTAAGGTGAGACTAGACTGGTATGTTGAATCAAATAATATCTTACCAAGGGAGCAGTATGGCTTTCGTAAAGGTAAAAGTTGTGTAGAAAGCTATGTTGCATTATTAAGGGATATTAAAGATTCATTCCACTCATTTTCCTCCACTGTTTGTGCCTTTCTCGATGTTCAGGGGGCATTTGATAATGTTGATCCAACTATCCTTGTTGAAGTCTTGATAGATATAGGTGTCCCCGGAAAAGTCTGTGAATGGATTTTTAAATTTTTATTTAAGAGAACAATGTATGTCAAATTTAATAACATTTTACATGGACCTAGACATATATATAAAGGAACAATGCAAGGTGCCACTATTTCGCCACTATTATATAGCATATACACAAGTCAACTGTGTAAATATCTTTTAAGTTGTAATGTAAAATTTCTACAGTATGCGGATGATATTGTTGTGTATAGTAGTCATAAGGATGTAAATATTGCTGTAAATATATTAAATAAGGCATTAGAACAAGTATATAATTACTATACAAGAAAATTAAAGCTATGGATAAGTTTGGAAAAAAGTACAGCCATGATTTTCTCTAAATCAGATCCAAGAAGTTTATTTAATGTTAAACTTCACAACAACAGTCTCAAATGGGTCTGCGAAAAAAAGTTTTTGGGGATATATCTTGACAATAAGTTAAAATTTGAAAATCATATCCAACAAATTATCAAAAAAGCTTGTGGAGGTCTTAACATAATTAGATCTTTGGCAGGAGTACACTGGGGATCCGACCCTAAAACTTTATCCATGTTATATAAGAGTTTAGTACGTAGTCACTTTGATTACAGCACCTTAGCATATTACAACTGTAATTATAACTTATTAAGAAAATTAGATGTTATTCAAAATAAAGCTCTTAGAGTCATAACAGGTGCAATGTGCTCTACTCCTATACATATCATGGAGGCCAAGACATGTATACCTCCACTAACTATTATAAGGCTAAAAATTGCTGAACGATTTTGCTTAAAGGTATTTGCCTCTAAAAATAATCATCTTTTAAATAGAATTCTTCCTATAGTTCCAACAAATAGTATGAAAGTGGGTCCATATACTGATGTTTCTAACATTATTTCTAGAAAATTGCCCGAACTATTAAGGATTATGATAAACATCTACTTAAATATTGGAAATTATATATTTAGAGAAAATCATTGGCCTATGTATAATATTGAATATAATGCATACATGCATGATGTTACAATATGTGAGCAACAAATAAGTAATCAAAATGATCTTCTCAATACTATAGATAATGAGTACAGAATTTATACTGATGGGTCGAAAACCTTAAATATTGTTACATCAGCCTATTATGACCCTCAGAAAAAAATTAAGAAATGTATAAAATTAGCGTATGAATGTAGTATATTTACTGCTGAATGTTATGCTATATATAAAGCATTATTGTATATATCTTCAATTAATGAAAGCAATTGTTTGATTTTAACTGATTCACTTAGTGTTATAACTGCACTTAAAAATAGGGTCTTAAAATTTAATACAAATTATTTAATATTAAAAATTAAGCAAACTTTGTACCATATGTATAATAATAGTAAAAATGTTAAATTCATTTGGGTACCTTCTCACTCTGGAATTACTGGCAACGAAGAAGCTGATGCCGCAACAAGAGGAGATCCAGACGAAGACCACAGTCAACTCCAGCACATACCGTATACAGATATACATGCTCCTATGAAAGACTGCCTGGGAGAGTTGTTCAAGGCATACTTTACCCAAACGTCGTCTGAAAAAGGAAAATGGTATTACGATATACAAAAGGTCCCGCCCGCCAAACCGTGGTACCATAAATTGAAAGAAATGTCTAGATCATTTATAGTTACTATGAACAGGATGAGATTTGGGCATTGCCAAGTTAAATCTCATCTCTACAGATTGAAGATGGTGAATACCTCATTTTGTGACTGCGGCGTTGAAGAGGAGACTCTTGATCATCTGGTTCTTCGATGTGGAAAACATAATATGGCACGCTTAATGATGTGTAGTGAAATCAGTGAATTGGACAAAGATGACAGTGACAGTGATATAAACATAGACAACTTGTCTTTGAAAGATTTACTTAAAAAAAATACTTTTTATGGTCCGCTTTATAGCTTCTTAAAAAATGTTGGGAAAAAACTTTAATTCCGTAATGCCCTGTGTAATGTTAAGTTAAGTTACTTGTTGTTAAAAACAATGAAATGTATTTTAAGGACTGGGCTAAAAGGACTAGAATCCAGGCCCGTAAAATTTTATTAAAAAAAAAAAAAAGTACGTCTGCATGGCTGTCAAACGGGCTGTCACTTGTCAAAAATGTGTGCGTTCCTCCATCTCTGACACTGCTGGCTAGTGCGATTTGACGAGATACCATTGGCTACCGAGACGTAGCATCTTTCTGGCCTATATACTGGGACTAGCAGAGGAACGTCATCTTAAAATGTCAACTGGTGGCATGATCGTGGAGCTCACGTCTACAAATATATACTAGTAATCTGTGAGCTCACGTTTATTTGTTAATATACTTGTAATCTGTGTTTATTGTAGAAAATATTGTTAAAATATAATATATATTTTTCTAAAAATGGACAGCAGTTGGTTTCAATCTATCGGACGACCAAAATTTGTCGTTGCTCCTATGGTGGACGCCAGCGAGTTGGCCTGGCGATGTTTGTGTAGAAGACATGGTGCTACATTATGTTATACTCCAATGCTGCACAGCAATGTTTTTATAAAAGATCCGAAATACAGAAAAGAGAATTTCACAACATGTGAAGAAGACCGCCCCTTAATTGTACAGGTATGTAACTGTAAAAACAATAATATCGACCTAACCATTACGTCTCATAATTCAAAAACGCTACTTTGATGTATCCCATGGCTGATGGCACTCTTATGATCTCATCTAATCTCAAACTGATCTGAAAATCTACTTTTAAAAGCTTCAAGCCTACCAAAACATAACCTTAGAGATTACTCTAAGGTTATGTTTTGGTATTTATCTTCCTGCACTTCAAAAATCTTTCAAAGATAATATATTTTTAACATTTCACGAAAACAACTTAATAATCTATTGGTGCAACTGCACAGAAAAGAATACAAAAATTATCTTATAATTACAAAATAATAGTTTCTAAATATACTCATTACTCATATTATATTATTATTTTTATAGTTTTGTGGCAATGATCCTGAAGTTATGGCTGCAGCTGCAAAGTTAGTGGAGAAACATTGTGATGCTATTGACATTAACCTTGGGTGTCCACAGCAAATTGCTAAAAGAGGAAGATATGGTTCATTCTTGCAAGATGAATGGGATCTACTGAAGCAAATAGGTAGTAAAACTTTCAATTGTATTAAATTCTAAGTTTTCTTTTAATAACAATCCTCATTTTTTATATTTGTATGTTTTTTTGCAGTCACCACAATGTCTAATGCAGTATCAATTCCAATAACTTGTAAAGTTAGAATATTTGAGAGTATTGATAAGTCAATTCAGTATGCTAAAATGTTGCAAGATGCAGGGTGTAAATTGTTAACTGTGCACGGTAGAACAAGAGAACAGAAGGGACCACTCACAGGTATAGCTAGTTGGAAACATATCAAAGCCATTAGGTTAGTGAAATAAAATAACACTGTTAGTGAGAGTTGTATTCTACTGATTAAATAAATTGGATCAAGTATTATAGGGTCCATTCTTTATTTCCTTTTTTCCGAATAATTTGATGAAAATCATCCATTATAATTTGATCATTTTCTCGTATCTTCCTGTCCTGGACTTAGATCCAATTCTGATCAGTGGTATAACACTCTTAAATAACAAAATATGTGAATGACACTAATACCCTTCCAAAATATATGATTCAAGGCATTTTTGCATGTTTTTGAAAATACATTTCTGCCTTTTAGGGAAGCAGTAAGCGTTCCAATGTTTGCAAATGGAAATATTCAATGCCTAGAGGATGTGTACAGGTGTATAGATTACACCAAAGTGGATGGTGTGATGTCAGCAGAGGGAAATCTTACAAATCCAGCCATTTTTGCTGGAGTCAATCCTGTCTCATGGGACATTGCCTTGGAATATATGGATCTTGTGGACAAATATCCTTGTCCTATGTCATACATAAGAGGCCACTTGTTTAAAATATTCCATAAAGTGTAAGTAGTCAGTTATGTATATTACCTGTGTTATTTGTAACAGTATTTTACGGACTCTATTATAATATTTTGGATCTACTTGTTAATTTTTATACTTTTGATACAAAAAAGATAAATTCTTTGAAACCATGTCTATATTATTTTTTGTTTAGTTCCGCCATTCATTTTGTTGCTTTAATAAGCAGTTACTAAGTTTGAAAATAAATATTTTTTTCTAGTTTCACTATACCAAGTAATAATGAGGAGAGGGAAATACTGGCCACAGCAACATGCGTGGACAACTTTAGAGAGGTTTGCCATAGAATAAGGAACAAGTACTTACCATATCATGAAGGGACATTACAGTTTCAAGATACAGAAGATATATTGAGGCAAGGGTATAACCTAATTCTACCTCCATGGATTTGTCAACCTTATGTCAGAATATCCCCTGAAGAGCACATTCAGAAGATGGATGTTTGTAGACAGAAGGTATACTAATCTATTTTAAAATGACTTGTTCAAACCACGAAACCATGCACAGAATTTCACACAAATTTTGTAATTTTATTAAGTATTTCTACAGTTTTATTATATTACTAGCTGTCCCGGCAAACATTTCTTTGCCATATTATATAAAGTATATCACCCGTATTATTTTATCGAATTAGTGACTCAAATCTAAATAAGTATGTCACCATGGCAATATCCATCGCAATCCCGTGACCCGCGTCGCACAAACTATATATTTACTATATATTATATATTTGCAATAAAATAAAATTGCGACTATAATTAAAGATCTAAGCTATCCTATCTCTCAAGTTGGAAAAAAGCACACATTTAAAAAAAAACATTAAAATTGGTTAAGTATTTAGGAATCCATAGCGGACAAACATCGTGACAGGAGATTTATATATGTATATTTATAGATATATTAGATAGATAAAGTTTTGTGTATAGGATTTTTTGTCTATGTTTAATTTTTTTTATCTTGACATAGGATAGCTGTGATAACAAGAGAGAACATGAGGACTCGGAAGGTAATCCCATATCTAGAAAAAAAATGAAAAAGCTGAGAAGAATAATGAGGAGACCTATCAAACCAGACGGAGAACACCAGGCTGGGAGGACGGGCGAACTGTGTCACAATAATGGCTGCTGTAATCCACTTGTAAGTGTTTTTTTAATAACTTTGCCATGACCTTCTAAAGGTGAGACCGCTCTAGACGACACTACACTGCAACAGAGCGACTCGCCTTGGCAAATATTCTTTGTATGAAATCTAAAGAGCTAAGCTGCACTACGCGTCAGCATAGCTACGCGACACCATACGTCTGTTCTATGAAAATTGAAGTATCGTGTCGTTCCAGTACAGTGTAGTGGCAGCTATTATGTGGGTTCTCCTTTTTAACCGACTTCCAAAAAGGAGGAGGTTATATGTTCGGCTGTGGATATATATTTTTTTTATTTTTATTTGTGTATGTTCAACGATTATAACGTAAAGTTTTCGTTTTCCAGTTAAGTCTGTCAGTACAAGTATAAAATTTTGTATTACAAAATTTTCAGGGAGGGAAGTGCGTTTATCAACTGTGTAAGAAATGCTGTCGAAATAAATGTTTTCAAGAGGAACTGGACTGCACGGGGCACAGGATACTGGTGTACACGCGACGTGAGATGGCCAGGAAGCATGCTTCATAAACAATGATTTGTCATTCATCATTGAAACCATAATTTGTTCAGTACCAAATTTAAATTTTACAGTTTAATATATACGTTAAAACTTTATGCAAAGTAATGAATGTAAGTACAGGATGTTAATTTTTTACATCTGTAAATTAAATTATTTTATTACATGTTAATTTTCTTTTCTGTCCATACCCCATTGATGCATACAAACACAATTAACCTATCAAGCCCCATAAGAGCACCGGTGATCGCGACAGCAATAGAATAACAATAGATTTCCAAGAATCCGCGATCGAACGATTAAGCACATTGATGTTTAGGTTAATTTGTTTAAAGTACTCAACTGAATGCATTATTGATTACATTCCAACTACACCCTACCCCATTAACCCTTACTATTTCTATGAAATATAAAATCGATATTTTGTCGCCGACCTACTTCTATTCGGGTGCGCGCGCAAAGTTCCGTACAAATAGTGCCTTATAGTTTCTAAAAATAACAAAGTACCTATTCGATTATTAATCGCTTCAAATGCACAAATGTTGCGGCACAAATCAAAGGAAAATACCCCAACGGCGGGTGAACGGTCTGCAGCTTCCCCTGAACTGGTACCAGGTGGTCTGTTGGCTCGTCATCGTAGCCACGGCGATCGTAAACTTCGTCGTCCTTATTAACATACAATTTTACGAGCTACGATTGGCATCCTTCGTGATTTACGCCGTTTTGTATTCGTGTCACTTGACATCGCATGTGGCTGCGCTCCTTCTGGATCCGGCGGAGGAGGATCTCCGAAAAATGGAATTGAACACCATCCCCGAGTTCGACCGCTCCGTCCACGCCCACGTCATAGAAAACGGAAGGTGCCACCTGTGCAACATAAACACTAGCAACAAGAAGACTAAACACTGCGGCCTCTGTAACAAATGTGTCTACCACTTCGATCACCACTGTAAATGGCTAAACAACTGCGTGGGGAGAAGAAATTATACGGCGTTCGTGATATGCGTCGCTTCGGCTTTTCTGCTGTCGATTTATACTACCTCCTTGTGTATAGCAGATGTAATCTTTTTCCTCACTAACACGGGGCACCTGAGCAAATATGTACAGAACTACATCGCATGTCCGACGATAGCTAAGTTTCTTATTACCAAATACTGTCCGAGATCAGTAGCGTTCCTAACTTTTTTAGTAGTGCTAGGCTTGTGCGGTTTTGTGATCGCATGTGCTCTGCTGCATTTGCTGTGTTTCCATATTTACATAGCGGTTTTAGGAGTTTCGACGTACGAATATATCGTCCAAAACAGTAATCGAGACGCGCAGCACAAGTGTACTATGGGAAAGTTTTATTTTATTAAGAAAAAAAGCAAGGAGGCGGCCAGTAGCGGCCCCGACGAGAATGTATCTGTGATAGATTCCGGTGTTAGTAACTTGATAAGTATCTTGATCAATAAGGAAATCGTCAAAGCCAAGAACAAGTATGGACCAGACCGTAACAAAATTTATCCCGGCGACGAAAACATTATAAGCTAACAAACCCTGAGCCATGTTAAATTACTGAGACCAAAGTTTTTGAAATATTTTTTGCAATATACCTATGTGTAATTTATAACAAGATTTTTTTTAATTTCACTTTATCTCTAGTATTTACATAAAAGAGCGCATGTTGTTATTTTAGCAAACTATTTGAAATAAATAACACAGACATTGAGTGCAGCGCAAGTGGGCTTACAGATAGTTCAATTGCTCATACTTTTTATCTATAGTAATTAACAAAAACATAATATTATCACAAGCAAATAATGAAACAAAAAACAATCGTTTATAAAATAATATTTATTAATTTATTGAAAAGAATACAATAGATACTAGATAGTTGATATATGTAAATGTACACAGATATTACATTAATAAATTTTATTCTCAAAATAACTGCCTAAAACCAAACAAACTCCCAACACTTTATGCATATGAAGATTGACATTAAAAATTTCTCCTTAGTCCTTCCTCAACCTAAAAGTCTACTCCAAATTAAATAACTGAGCACCTTGCGCCAAATAATTCCTGAGAAATAAATGTCTTAAATTTTAGTAGACAAAAAGTAATGATGTAAATATGCTTTATTTAAAATGATTCAACAATGACACATCAATAATTCTAGTCAAAAACAAATGTGCATAGTAATGGTGATATTGGCACACATGGAAAGATCCCAAGGGGCAAAGTGCACAGTTACTTTGGAATGAGTTACCTAACAATTAAATACATTTAGTCCCGCCTGCGGCGACGATTCTGTTCCTCCTGAAATTAAAACAAATAGATTAGACTTTTATTTATTTTAGTGTATAATGTGATTATACCAGGAAAAATACAACTACAAACTCTTGTTATGCAGATTTTATATACTGATAGAGCAGAAAGACTTGTTTGTTTGCATTTAATGGTCTTAAAATTGCTTGACCAATTCTGATACTTAAATTTCAGGTCAACATCTATTCCATCCATCCACACAACACAAATATCTATATATATAAAAATGGATTTTCAAATGTGTTAGTCGCGCTAAAACTCGAAAACAGCTGATTTTAGTCTTAAAATATTCGTAGAAGTCCAGGGAAGGTTTTAAAGTGACACGAAGGTCACCGGGACAGCTAGTTATATATAATATCATAGCTGTTGCCCGCGACTTCGTCCGCGTTAGCATAGTAGATCACATCCCAAGTATAATAATTATTAATTTCACGCAACCGTATAATTTTTCCGCAAAAATAGCCTATTCTTCATGCTTGCCAAATATGAAATAACATAAAAATTGCTCAAGTAGTTCCTAAGATAATAAGCCCTTTCAAATAATTTCCCCAGTTTTTTCCACATTTTCCTCTATTTCTTCGCTCCTATTACTTTTAGCGTAATAAAATATAGCCTATAGCCTTCCTCGATAAATGAGCTATCGAAAACTGAAAGAATTTTTGAAATCAAACCAGTAGTTTCTGAGATTAGCGCGTTCAAATAAGCCCTTTTATATAATTTCCCCTGTTTTTTTCACATTTTCCTAGATTTCTTAGCTCCTTTTAGTCTTAGCGTAGTAAAATATAGCTTATAACCTTCCTCGATCAATGGGCTATCTAACACTGAAAGAATTTTTCAAATCGGACCAGTAGTTCCTGAGATTAGCGCGTTCAAATAAGCCCTTTCAAATAATTTCCCCTCGTTTTTTCCACATTTTCCTCTATTTCTTCGCTCCTATTAGTATTAGCGTAATAAAATATAGCCTATAGCCTTCCTCGATAAATGGGCTATCCAACAGTAAAAGAATTTTTCAAATCGGACCAGTAGTTCCTGAGATTAGCGCGTTCAAACAAACAAACTCTTCCCAATTATAATATTAGTAAAGATTTACACATACCTTCTGTGTTAATATGATGAGCAGTCTTCTGAAAATTCCAATGAAGTCAATGAACAATTCCAAAGCATGTTGAACAAAGTCCTTGCTGCCCATCCTGCGTTTCTCAATGATGAGTTGTGTGTCGAAGAGAACAAAGCCGCACATCAGCATAAGTCCAAGGTAGAGGTGGGCCTAAAAAAAAGGTATACTCTACAATCTACATACTTCACTAGATCAATAAGTTGATAAATTAATGAAAGGTCCACTTTTAGTCAACGACTATAATATGTTTAAGGGGGGTATTACATTATCATTTATATTGGATCATTTATAGGATCATATATAGGATCCAATAAAAATGATCATTTGATCATATCTGCATATTACATTATCATTTATCATTGATCCTATTTTACGTCATATGTGGTTTCAATAACCAATGGGGAGCGCTAACGCTGATAGGTATTGACATCAGTGTTACTAGATCTCAGGGAATTCGTTTTGTCAAAAGACATCGTCATTTTTAACATGGCTTGTTTTATGTTATTTCAGCAAGATTATTCAAGTATATAATTAGAATATAATTACATTAAATTGAAACATATTAACGAACAAGGAATTAAAAACTCTTTTTTATATTAAATAACTAGCAACACCAATTTCTATGACCGTATTGGATCCAATCTCTCAGCTTTTCTGCTGTCGATTTATACTACCTCCTTGTGTATAGCAGATGTAATCTTTTTCCTCACTAACACGGGGCACCTGAGCAAATATGTACAGAACTACATCGCATGTCCGACGATAGCTAAGTTTCTTATTACCAAATACTGTCCGAGATCAGTAGCGTTCCTAACTTTTTTAGTAGTGCTAGGCTTGTGCGGTTTTGTGATCGCATGTGCTCTGCTGCATTTGCTGTGTTTCCATATTTACATAGCGGTTTTAGGAGTTTCGACGTACGAATATATCGTCCAAAACAGTAATCGAGACGCGCAGCACAAGTGTACTATGGGAAAGTTTTATTTTATTAAGAAAAAAAGCAAGGAGGCGGCCAGTAGCGGCCCCGACGAGAATGTATCTGTGATAGATTCCGGTGTTAGTAACTTGATAAGTATCTTGATCAATAAGGAAATCGTCAAAGCCAAGAACAAGTATGGACCAGACCGTAACAAAATTTATCCCGGCGACGAAAACATTATAAGCTAACAAACCCTGAGCCATGTTAAATTACTGAGACCAAAGTTTTTGAAATATTTTTTGCAATATACCTATGTGTAATTTATAACAAGATTTTTTTTAATTTCACTTTATCTCTAGTATTTACATAAAAGAGCGCATGTTGTTATTTTAGCAAACTATTTGAAATAAATAACACAGACATTGAGTGCAGCGCAAGTGGGCTTACAGATAGTTCAATTGCTCATACTTTTTATCTATAGTAATTAACAAAAACATAATATTATCACAAGCAAATAATGAAACAAAAAACAATCGTTTATAAAATAATATTTATTAATTTATTGAAAAGAATACAATAGATACTAGATAGTTGATATATGTAAATGTACACAGATATTACATTAATAAATTTTATTCTCAAAATAACTGCCTAAAACCAAACAAACTCCCAACACTTTATGCATATGAAGATTGACATTAAAAATTTCTCCTTAGTCCTTCCTCAACCTAAAAGTCTACTCCAAATTAAATAACTGAGCACCTTGCGCCAAATAATTCCTGAGAAATAAATGTCTTAAATTTTAGTAGACAAAAAGTAATGATGTAAATATGCTTTATTTAAAATGATTCAACAATGACACATCAATAATTCTAGTCAAAAACAAATGTGCATAGTAATGGTGATATTGGCACACATGGAAAGATCCCAAGGGGCAAAGTGCACAGTTACTTTGGAATGAGTTACCTAACAATTAAATACATTTAGTCCCGCCTGCGGCGACGATTCTGTTCCTCCTGAAATTAAAACAAATAGATTAGACTTTTATTTATTTTAGTGTATAATGTGATTATACCAGGAAAAATACAACTACAAACTCTTGTTATGCAGATTTTATATACTGATAGAGCAGAAAGACTTGTTTGTTTGCATTTAATGGTCTTAAAATTGCTTGACCAATTCTGATACTTAAATTTCAGGTCAACATCTATTCCATCCATCCACACAACACAAATATCTATATATATAAAAATGGATTTTCAAATGTGTTAGTCGCGCTAAAACTCGAAAACAGCTGATTTTAGTCTTAAAATATTCGTAGAAGTCCAGGGAAGGTTTTAAAGTGACACGAAGGTCACCGGGACAGCTAGTTATATATAATATCATAGCTGTTGCCCGCAACTTCGTCCGCGTTAGCATAGTAGATCACATCCCAAGTATAATAATTATTAATTTCACGCAACCGTATAATTTTTCCGCAAAAATAGCCTATTCTTCATGCTTGCCAAATATGAAATAACATAAAAATTGCTCAAGTAGTTCCTAAGATAATAAGCCCTTTCAAATAATTTCCCCAGTTTTTTCCACATTTTCCTCTATTTCTTCGCTCCTATTACTTTTAGCGTAATAAAATATAGCCTATAGCCTTCCTCGATAAATGAGCTATCGAAAACTGAAAGAATTTTTGAAATCAAACCAGTAGTTTCTGAGATTAGCGCGTTCAAATAAGCCCTTTTATATAATTTCCCCTGTTTTTTTCACATTTTCCTAGATTTCTTAGCTCCTTTTAGTCTTAGCGTAGTAAAATATAGCTTATAACCTTCCTCGATCAATGGGCTATCTAACACTGAAAGAATTTTTCAAATCGGACCAGTAGTTCCTGAGATTAGCGCGTTCAAATAAGCCCTTTCAAATAATTTCCCCTCGTTTTTTCCACATTTTCCTCTATTTCTTCGCTCCTATTAGTATTAGCGTAATAAAATATAGCCTATAGCCTTCCTCGATAAATGGGCTATCCAACAGTAAAAGAATTTTTCAAATCGGACCAGTAGTTCCTGAGATTAGCGCGTTCAAACAAACAAACTCTTCCCAATTATAATATTAGTAAAGATTTACACATACCTTCTGTGTTAATATGATGAGCAGTCTTCTGAAAATTCCAATGAAGTCAATGAACAATTCCAAAGCATGTTGAACAAAGTCCTTGCTGCCCATCCTGCGTTTCTCAATGATGAGTTGTGTGTCGAAGAGAACAAAGCCGCACATCAGCATAAGTCCAAGGTAGAGGTGGGCCTAAAAAAAAGGTATACTCTACAATCTACATACTTCACTAGATCAATAAGTTGATAAATTAATGAAAGGTCCACTTTTAGTCAACGACTATAATATGTTTAAGGGGGGTATTACATTATCATTTATATTGGATCATTTATAGGATCATATATAGGATCCAATAAAAATGATCATTTGATCATATCTGCATATTACATTATCATTTATCATTGATCCT
Source organism: Polyommatus icarus (assembly GCA_937595015.1). Taxonomy (NCBI): domain Eukaryota; kingdom Metazoa; phylum Arthropoda; class Insecta; order Lepidoptera; family Lycaenidae; genus Polyommatus; species Polyommatus icarus. The sequence continues at coordinate 11,536,905 of OW569332.1, read as the reverse complement.
ATTTTACGTCATATGTGGTTTCAATAACCAATGGGGAGCGCTAACGCTGATAGGTATTGACATCAGTGTTACTAGATCTCAGGGAATTCGTTTTGTCAAAAGACATCGTCATTTTTAACATGGCTTGTTTTATGTTATTTCAGCAAGATTATTCAAGTATATAATTAGAATATAATTACATTAAATTGAAACATATTAACGAACAAGGAATTAAAAACTCTTTTTTATATTAAATAACTAGCAACACCAATTTCTATGACCGTATTGGATCCAATCTCTCAGCAAACGTCAAAAATCTATGATCAAGGAAGAAATGAATCATTTATCTATATTACATTATCCAATATAAATGACTCAATGATATATGATCCAATATAAATGATAATCTAATACCCCCCTAAATGTTATTGTTATAAGCATTTTCATTTATAAATACCTCAATATGAAGTTTGAAACAAATCATTGGCCATCTTTAGATAAGATTATTTTATTGAAATAATATTTAAAAAAATGTGAATAAACAATAAACATGGTAAAAAAAGTTACCTGGTATAAGAAGTGTGACTGCATGAAGATGTTGACGAGTGTCATCAGGGACATTGATGTGAACAATGTCATCAGGGTTCCACCAAGGAACAGCCAAGATCCCCTCTCAGCCAGCATGGCCGCAATGGAGAAGCAGACAAACACCAGTGTAGTTCCCAGGATGGCCGTTACGATGATAGATGGATCAATAATGCTAACATACTCCATGAGAGGACCCAAACCCATGCCTGAAAAAAAAATATAAAATTTATATTATAGCTGAGTCTTATTACATTAAAAGCTGTCCAGTAGTTTAAAAGCCTCAATGCAATAAAAAAAATCCTCTTTACGTCCTCTACTACTATCCTCAAAGAAGGTAGTAATTATTATTATTTAAAATTTTAAGCAGTTCACAATTTAGTTAAGTACCTGATGTTAGACCGAAGCCTAGCAAGTATCCAAGACGAAGGCCTGTGTTTTTTCCATTGTCAGGAGTGGCTATCAGCATTAACATCAGACCAACCCCAATGATTGTGGAAAGCAGGCCAGCCTGAAACCTTGTGTACATGTCAACGTACACACCAGCAGATGCGGCTCCGCATGTCATCATGAGGGTGGCATATACATTTTTGAGATGTTGCCGAACCGGTGGTTCTCTGAAAAAGAAAAATTAAGTATTTTAGAAATGACTGGAAGTTGTTTTCTTGATTATCCACTACAGTACAAAAATCATTCAAGCAATTTACACAGTAATGTTGGTACAAGTAAATCTTCTTATATTATGAAGTCTAATCCTTCAATTCTTGGAAATTGTTCTCGTGGCCCCATGTGGCCGCTTGGGAGTTGAATCATTAACAATAACTCAAATATTGCATCATTCTCGGTTACAACTCATACAAGTACAGAATAAGTATAAGAAATCATGATACATACTTAGACATAGGTTTTAGTCAATGAATGAATGCAAAAAAAGGCAATGCTTTAATAATTCTGTTTCTAAAATGTCATTCTTACAGGTTTAAAATAAATTCAACAAGTTTGTACTTTTTATGTAGCCAAATACCACTAACACAATATTATCATTGTTCTTGTAGTTGCTAGGGAGTATTAGTCCATAATAAAAATGAGCATTAGATATTTTATTATTAATACATAAAAGTACTGCTCCAAAGCCCTTGGGCTTTATAATTAGGACGTTTCTAATAATATGATAAATGAAAAATAACAAACAAACAAGGACGATGATGATCATTGTCGTATTACGTGCTATGGAAACTTGTGACGTAAATGTTCTAGAAAAACAAGATTTTTTAGGAAACATATCACTAAAATAAACCTTATATTTTTATATAAATATGTTTTTTGGTACCTGAAAAAGATATATTAAAACAAATGTATAGGCCTAAATAGTATTTTTACTTACAAACGATTTTGAAAGCTGTTGATAAACGTTTGTAGATTTGGAGTCATGTCGAGTGATCTTCTGTTCTTTCCAAGTTACTTAGAGGAAAACAAATACCGTTTATATAGATAATACTTTTTCGCACAGTACACTGTTCACAAAATTTATTTTCTAAAATAATTCACAGTTCACAGCAATGATGCAATTGTTCTCAATAAAATCAGTCACAGATTACAAGACTACAAGTATAATATGAAATCAGTAAACCGGTGGACGCAACTTTCCGAACAAAAAAAAATTGGGTTCCAAATTTAAACGTAGCAACTGGACCCAATAACATAATCTGTGCTTGATCTTTGCAAGATCGACTGTGATTGGCTGATAAAAAAGACCATAAAGAATTTAAACTACATGATAAAAAAGACGAAGAAGGAGTTTAAAACTCAAAGTTCGATTTTCATTTTGTGAAAATTATTTGTAGCAACTCATACAAAAATTGTAAATTATGTGGATTAATTATTGAAAAACGAAAGGTAAGCCATTGTAAAATGTAAATGTAACCGTAAATTGATAAATTGAAGCAAAACATAACGGTATCATACCATGTTCTAATACAAAGTATGTCGTAGTATTATTTGCATAATTGTACAAAAATTTACAACTTAAACTATATTAATATAAAAAAGATAGATTATTATTTCATAGAAATTATTATAATGTATATCAGCATGCAGTTAATTTGGAAAATGATGAAATGTGTATCATGTATAAATTGTTTTATTGTAACTATACATAAGGTTATTAATTACTATACTTACTATTATTTATGTAAACTGTATGGAAATATTGTAGTAAATGAAAAATGTTTCATTAATTTCAGATTTTTAGGTCCCTATACAGCTAGTTTGCAACATTTTAGTCTGCAAGCAATAGCTGTTAACTCGATCGCGGATTCTAGGAAATCTTTTGTTCTCGCGGTCGCATGCGATCGTTTGGGAACGAAAGCAGCAAAGAGATTCAAAGCAAGGAGATTTTAGGAGAAGGAAGGTATGGGATTATGAGTGGTACGGCTACCAAGGAAAAATCCTCTGATCAAGTGAGGTGGTATGCAGCTGGCCTGAACCCGCGCGATAGATTTCAGCTGTCGTATACAGGGTGTAACAAAACAAAGTGTGTATGTATAAAGGCGCGATCCACTGGATCGGAATCGGAGCGCAGGTACGCAGTGGACGGATTTGTTGCTTTGTATGTATGGTACTGACTACTATGAACTGCACTAGAAGTACTGGAACGTCATTCTGCGCCTGACAAGTATATAACGACACGTGGTACTACCGTCCGCACCGTACGTCCCGAATCCAACCTGGTGGACGCGCAGCTTTAATCCCCTCCCTATATACAGTTTACTGTATAAAGCGCTTATTCCACTTATCCTAGCTAGGTTTCTAGATCCTAAATCGTTTCCGATTTAGTCAAGACGTGGAACAACATTTAGAAGCTAGGATCCTACCTAGGAACCTAGCTAGCCGCTAGGATAAGTGGAATAATGGCTTAAGCCAATCAAGTAGTTAGTAGAGTAGCATAGACAGCTATTCTATCATATTTATAAATAAAATACATAAAACTGTACTGTAATACTATTATAATATTTAATAATAGAAATCAACAAAAACTTGTGGATTAAATCTGTTTTATTGTTTAATTTACCTAATTAGCCTATTTATTTAGCCATGTACAATAATTTTTATTGAAATAAAACATTTATTTGAGCTCATTTCTTTTTATTTTTATTTTTTTTAATTTTTGGTATGTTTAGAGTGAAAGGTTTTGCACTTAAAATTTTTTCGTTTAGTTTCAAATTAAAAAAATAACGAATGTTTATTTTTTTTCTTCTAAGTCCGACCTCTTGTTACGTAGTATACAGTTTACATCCTCTTTGTCAGTAAACTGTCGAGTGTCGACCAATAAACGGAAACCAAATAGCCAAATGAATTGATGACAGTGTGTTTTTTTTTTCAATTTAATGTAAAGTGCAAAAATCTAGTCATGCATTATTCCACTTGCGCTTATTCCACTTGTCCTAGCTAGGATCCTAGCTTTCTAAATGTTATTTCACTTGACTAATTTTTTTCCTATTTAGGATCCTAGCTTCTAAATGTTATTCCACTTGACTAAATTTTTTAGTATCCTAGCTAGGCTAGGACTTCCTAGCTAGTATAAGTGGAATAAGCGCTTTACTAAATCTAGACGTCTAAACGATTCAGTAACTAAAGGAGAACATTCAGGCCCCATACATTTTTGGGCCTTTTCTGAAAGTGCCGGCCAACAAAAAAAAATGGTTCGTGTGTTTAGTACTAGTTATTTGGAGCAATAGTTAATATGGCAGCAAAGTTGTAGGATTACTCTAAGTCAAATAAAACAAGTTGGATCATTCGCCATTTTCATATATTATTTTATTGATTTTTACATTCCAGATCAGACTGAAAGTAACTGGTAAGTATATATTATAGAGTTTAATTACAAAAGTCTTCTAATTCTCATGCAATGAAACTATAACACCCTCCAAACCTAGTGCCGGTGGACGTATAAATTCAGCATACCGTGCGAAACTCATGTACCACACAATAGTCATGGTGTGTGAACAACACCCTATTGTCCGTTTCCTTATTGGGCAAGAGCAGTAATAATATGGAATGGCCTGTCTTCCATGAAGTGCTGGATCAGCTGTAATGTACAGATGATACGTTTTCGACGAAACGTGGCGAGATTGTATACGGCCTCGTAATACGAGAAGATCCCGTCCAGCCATCTCCCGAACTTCTTCCACAGGAACATCCCCGGCGAGTTCTATGATGAAAGCTCCATCTGGTTGGACGTGTTCACCGTAGTAACTGCGGGCTTGCTTCAGTTGATAGCTGCCCAAAGCAAACAGCGTCAATTCTTCTTCTGTCAGTCTAGGGAAATTATTGAATTCAGGCATATCGGATCCCATGGCCTGAAACTGTGCTCTCCGTCTATTATAATTGTTTGTTATAACAAGATCTGCCAAACTTGTTGTTACTCATTTCATTTTACAACGACTTCGGATGATTAGTATTAGCAATATTTATTTATTATTTTATATTTTTCCTCACTTTCAGAAATCAGACAATGTATGAAAATGACAAATCATAGATTTTGTATAACGTGACTTATAGTAACCATACAACTTTGCTGCCATATTAACTATTGCTCCAAATTACTAGTACTAAATACATGTACCATTATTTTTTGTTGGCCGGCACATTCAGAAAAGGCCCAAAAAAAATGATCTCCTTTAGTCAAGTGAAATAACATTTAGGAAGCTAGGATCCTAATTAGTGTACTAATTAGGATCCTAACTTTAATAATCCCTTATTCGTGCTATATAAGGCATTAGTGCTAAAAATATCACATCAGTGGGGCACTTTCTTATTTTTTTAATTTGATTGTCAAACAGCTTCCATTTTAGTAACTATGGTTCAAACGCTCAGTCCTGTCTCTAGTAGGGTTGCAAAATTACGTAATTTTACCGAAAACGCTGGTAAAATACGCGTATTTTACGGTAATTTATATAAATTACGGTAAAATTACCGGCTACGTATGTATGGTGAATGATAGTATGACGGCGGGCGAGGCTAGCGTGTTGCAAGTTGCAAGTTGCATCTTGCGTACTGCGTTCACGTCGCACGATGCGACGTTGCCGATAAGTGCTGTTTGCCATAATATTTTGCGCTGTTGCGACTTGTTGACAGTTGTTGACGTCACAGCCTTATATCAGTTCAGCCTTATATCATGTATGGGAAGCTGTAATTAATTATAGTCAGAAATTTTTTGCACAAATAGCTTAAATTCAAAAACTCGACCAAATCCGACGAGTGCGTTAGCCGCCATATTGGTTTGAAGGTCCAATCTTTTTTAGCTATAACTCCTTTATTTTTTTTTACGAAAATGATAAGGACTATAGCCCGGTCACATTAACTTGACGCATCGCTGGGATGCAAAATGCATTCCAGCGATGAGTTAAGTTGATGTGACCGTGTTATAATATCTTATTACGATTTGTTAAGAGACACACTAACAAATATCAGGTAGATAATTTTGTTATTTAACATGCCGGCTCCATAATAACGTAATCAATGATTAATCCATGCGTCGAGTTAATTTGACCGTGTTATAAATTTGTTGTACATTTAATTTTCTACATTTTGAATTATTATAATTTTCATCGTAAAATCAATATTTACGGAGATAAATGCAAAAAACAAGTCAAAGTATAATTGCGCTTGTATGTCAAATATTATCGAATTTAGCGAAAGTAATTGTAGAATAGAAACAAAGTTGTAGGTGATTTCCTACAAATAAGGCAAATATTGACAAAAATTTGTGCTTTTTGTATGGGAGCCCCCTAAATATTTATTTTATTTTAATTTTTAAAGTACAAATACAATTAAATATTTTATGCTTATTTTAATTGTCTTAGTGCTGCTATGTTTTTGGTATTTGTTGTTATAGAGGGAAACAAAATACATAATATCTAAAAATTTCAAGTCTCTACTATCACCGTTCTTGAAGTCTGGAGACAGACAGACGGACAGGCAGCGAAGTCTTCATTTTAATTGTGGTTAATTTAATGAGCTACAAGTTTATTTCCGTATTTTTTCTGTATTTGACAATAATCGCGATACAGGTCGAACAGGTCGAAATTATACTTGGACTTGTTTTTTGCAGTTATTTCCGTAAATATTGATTTTACAATAAAAATTATAAGGACTAAAATTGTAAAGAATCAAATTTGCGACAAATTTGATCTTTATCATTTTCTTAAAAAAATATAAATTAGATATAATTAGCTAAAAAAAGATTGTAACTTCAAACCAATATGGCGGCTAACGCACTCGTCGGATTTGGTCGAGTTTTTGAATTTAAGCTATTTATGACCTCCTCTAAACATTGGTGCAAAAGTCAAAAATTCTGACTATAATTAATAAAAAAAAATCTAACTCTACTGGGGTATACAGCAAGACGGTGGCCTGGAAGTTATTTTGTTTTGACTGACTGCACTAGACGTGCATTAAGTAACCTGCTTATATCCCCATTATTAATGAAAATTATGCCACGAACTCAAAAATCGTTTTTTACCAAATTTTACCGTAATTTACCGTAAAATATAATACTTTACGTAAAATATCGTATATTACCGAATTTTACGAAAGTAATTTTACCGCTTTTCATCCCTAGTCTCTAGCCGTTATCGGCATCTCGTCTACCATTGTATTCTAATTTTACAGATGTAGCGATATCTATCGCATCGTTTGTATGACATAATTGTCAAAAAGTTTCTAAATTCAAATGACCCGAGTTTCGTGGTAGAGCAAGCAGGAGGAAGCGTGACCCCGCCATGTATCATGAACCTTTTTTTCTTACGAAATATTTTCCGGAGAAATTATGAAGCTACTTTTAAGTAATATTATAATATCATTTATTTTATATATTTTTTTTTTTATAGAAGGCAGGTCGCTATAGCCCTGGCGTCACTGCGACCCATGAGGATCTATTGTGACTCCTTCGCACTAAAGAATCATCCCCAACCCAATACTGCTCATAAATTGAACGATATGGTTGGGGTTGGTGCCACGAATTTCCTCTGTGGATGAGTATTCGTGGCGACCAAGGTGCCTGTTCCTGCTCTGTACTAGAGCAGGACAGTCGAGGAGAAGGTGTATAGGTGTTTCATCCTCCTCCTCACAGAATCTGCAAGTCGTTATGCTACAAATACCCATTCTGTTTAGGTGTTTGTTGAGCTTGCAGTGCCCAGTTAGGCTTCTGGTAAGGATTCTTAATTGGTTCCTACCCAGGGTGAGCACTAATTCTGCTAGTTTCTTGTTGAAGCCAGGAATTAGTGCCTTGGAGTGTTCAAGGCCAGGGGTCTCAGCCCATTGCTTCCTGCATAGTGTGTGGCCCCATTCCTTGAGCACTTGTTTTGTGGTACTGGGAGTTATACCACAGACAGGTTCTGGGCCATATATGAGACTCTCGGCCCCAAGCCTAGCCAGTTCGTCAGCGGTTTCGTTGCCGGGGACGTTACTGTGGCCCGGGACCCATACTAGGCGGATGCTGTTGTTCCTTCCCAGCATGTTTAACGTCTCAATGCATTCCAGAACTAATTTGGACGAGACTTCTACGGCAGTCAGTGCTTTAAGTGCAGCTTGACTATCGGAGAAGATAAACACGTTTTTATTAACGAGGGCCATCTCCAGGCTTTCTAGTGAACAACCGAGGATAGCGAAGACTTCAGCCTGAAACACGGTCGCAAACTCCCCCAAACAGGCGTATTTGCCTTTCGGTGGCCTGCCCCCGTAGAATCCGGCTCCCGCACGGTTGTCTTTCCTTGATCCATCCGTGAACCAAACTATGTCGCTAGGGCGGACATCGATTGGGATTTTTCTTTCCCAGTCCTCCCTGGAAGGTATAAATACCTGATATTGCTTCGAAAAGCTATTCACCTTGATCATGGCATCTGATGGCATGGCCATGACAGGTGATTCACTGAGAGACTGTTCCAGCTGTCGAAATGGGGTGGAGGTCCAATTCGTCTTACCCGCCGTCCTGGCCCTGAGAGCCACCTTTCTGGCCTCCATCTGAACAAGCAGAGGAAGCGGAGTTAAGTTGATCAGGGCCTCGAGAGAAGCGGTGGGTGTTGACGAGAGTGCACCCGTGATTATAAGACATGCCAGTCTCTGTACGCTGTTTAAGCTTTTATTACAGTATACTTGTTCAGCCTTTTTATGCCACACTACGCAGCCATATGTGGTAATCGGTCTCACTACGGCTGTATATAGCCATAGCATTGCCTTCGGCCGAATACCCCATTTAGAGCTGACAAGCTTCCAGCAGGAACCCAGGGCACATCTAGCCTTTTTCGTAATGTACTCGATGTGCTTATTCCAAGTGAGTCCTTTGTCTAGGATTACTCCTAGATATTTGACATCACCCGCAAACTTAATAGTTTTCCCGAAGAGTATTGGGGGTCTTAGTCCCTCCAACTTCCTCTTTTTGGTGAAAGGTATCAAGACCGTCTTATCAGCGTTTACTGTTAGCTTGACCCTTTGGCACCAATCCTCGACGACTCTTAGTGCTGACTGCATCAACCCAGCGACCACCGATGCGCATTTTCCCACCACCATGATCGCCAGGTCGTCAGCGTACCCTTGAGCGTAGTAACCTAAGAGGTTCAGTTCCCTTAGTAGTTCATCCACTACCAGGGACCATTCCAGGGGTGACAGCACACCTCCTTGTGGGCAACCTTGTGTCAGCCTGATTTTGAGTGTCAGGTCCATGATAGTCGATGAGGCTACTCTGTTGTCGAGCGTGGCTTTGATCCATTTCCTATTAGTTGAATCTATATTCTTTGAAGCCAGGCCATTTGTGATAGAGCTGGTTGAAGTGTTGTCGAATGCGCCTTCAATATCTAGGAAGACACACAACGCAATCTCCTTATCTTCAATTGCTCTATCAATCCGATCTACCAAGTCCATTAGGGCCGTCTCGGTAGATTTGCCTTTTTGGTAGGCATGTTGTCTTTCATGCAGCGGCATTTTAGTGAGATAGGTGTCCCTTATGTGTAGGTTGACCACCTTCTCCATTGTTTTAAGCATGAAAGAGGTGAGGCTATTTTATATTACTTATTTTGCTTATTTTGCTATTTTTTTTTAAATTGTTATCAATTAAATCATGCTATAAGCAACTCATGTTTTAGAGTAAAAAATAATATATTATTATTATTATATTCTATGTCAGCTTCTTATTTGGTGACTGCAGAATGTCGCTTCTTTAAACTAAGTTTATACATGAATCAATATATATGTTACGCTCAAAGACCGAACTCGCTCAATGAGCGAAAAAAACAACGCGTTGTGGTCACAGTGAAACAGCCACGACGCGAAATTCGCGTCTTGGCTGTTTCACTGTCAATCAATATATATCAATATATGTCAATCAATATATATGTTACGCTCAAAGACCGAAATCGCTCAGTGAGCGAAAAAATAGCTCACAACGCGTTGTGGTTACAGTGAAACAGCCACGACGCGAAATTCGAGTCGTGGCTCTAATGAAAACGGCCACGACGCGTTCTGGCAATCACAAAAAGACCATAACGCGAAATTCGTGTCGTGGCTGATTTGCTATTCGTTTTTTCTTGGTTTGTTTTTGATTGATTAATCGTCCATAGGTATGGAAGATTACACATTTTGAATTACCTTACCACGCGTACTACAAAATATTTTTTCTTTTACTAAATCACTGCATAACTATGGATATTTTCAAATAATAATGAAAAACACGTTATGCAGTGATTTAGTAAAAGAAAAAATATTTTGTAGTACGCGTGGTAATTCAAATATAATCTTCCATGCCTATAGACGATAAATCAATCAAGAACAAATCAAGATAAACAAATAGCAAATCAGCCACGACACGAATTTCGCGTTATGGTCTTTTTGTGATTGCCAGAACGCGTCGTGGCCGTTTTCATTAGAGCCACGACTCGAATTTCGCGTCGTGGCTGTTTCACTGTAACCACAACGCGTTGTGAGCTATTTTTTCGCTCACTGAGCGATTTCGGTCTTTGAGCGTAACATATATATTGATTCACGGAAGGTAGACCTTAAACAACGGTTGTCAAAATTGCAAAAAAATAGAACGATACGAGCATGAGCTATTCAATATTATAAACTAACGGACACAGATTACTAGTACATAATATTGTAGACCAACAGATGAGGTATATGTATAACACTTACATAGAATTAATATAAGACATTCACCCCACAACGAAGCATAATTTACATTTTACAATGGTTATTTTTGTAGGGACCATTTTATATTTTTAAAATGATGGAGACCTAAATAATATAAAAAAATGTTTTTTATTTTATGTGGGGTATGAAAGGGGCTGGGTTATCAGTTATCACTTAATAGGTTCATTGGGAAAGTAACATATTTCTAATTTCTATTATTACTGTTATTTTTTAATTATCAAGCTAATGATTTGAATAAATACTAGGTTTCATCTACTCCTAGTTTCTAATTTATAAATAACTAAAAGTATACAGTGAAATAAAAAGTCGGCGAAGACGTTTTTTGTAACACAACAAGATTTTGCTACTCGATAAGAAAAACACATTTTGTAAAGTAGATATCAAAATGTAAGTATATGAAATCGGTGAAAAGGCTGCTCCTGCGCGATTACCTTTGCCTGTTTAGAGGATAATATATAAAACTGACCTTAATTCGAGAGGGGAGGAGAAAATATCTAATGAAGTACATTATGTACTTAAGTACAGCTTTTTATATTTTATTGATATATGAGAGAAATTTCGAAGCAATGTGAAAAAACGTGACGTTTTTTGTTTACACTAAGTATCTTGTTTTATGTGCAAAATATCACCATCTCGTTTAAGTACTTCTTTGAAGTTCCTGAAAATAATTATTATTATGGCCTACGCTTATTCGGTATTCGTGAAATCTTCTGCTAACTTGAATCTTGATCTGTAGAATGTTCTAGAACAAAACATAGGAACAGTCCAAAAAAGATTTCGTAAGAACTCAATTATTCGGCTTTTACATATATTTTTTTCTTTATGCCTTTGGCTACCTAATTTCATTGAAGTTTTAAATATAATATATAAAAAATAAAATGTCATAATGAATTTTCACTTCTTAAGCCGGCTGTACACTCTCGCCGAGACACAGCGAGGCGGCCCGAGTGCGAGAGTGTAAATGGGTGCGCTCGCCTCGTCTCGCCTGTCTCGGACCCTCTCGGTCCGTTGTCGGTATTTTGCGCCCGAGACAAAGGGTCTCGCGAGGAAAACGAGCGCACTACTGTACATTCTCGCGTCTTTCAGTACTAGTCCCGCCGTTGGACAGTGTAGAACAGAAAAATAACAATATTAAACGACATTATGAGTCATTATCTGTGAGTAATAAAATTAAATATGATTATAAATCTTTGGATTACAATGATATCTTTCGATGCATGGTGAATGGTGAATGGTCGTTTTCGTCCATCTTGTCAGAGTTCTTAACTGCGATTGAACTAAGCGAGAATGTACATGATCCCACTCGGGCAAGGGGCTCTCCCACGAGACTCTCGCCCGAGAGCTCTCGGCGAGAGTGTACAGCGGGCATTACATATTATTGTATACCACATTCATTTTGGCTATTATTATAGGGAAATTTTTAAATTAAAACCACAATACGTTTACCTATTTTATCCTACCTAAATGAATAGGAACGTATTTTGGCTTATCATGGCATATTAGTACCAAGTACCTACTAAAGTACTAACCTGCAAATTAGTACCGTCACCGACCACGTTTATTATAACTTAAGACAATCGTTTCGTTTCGTCGCTCGAAAGATGAAATGGAATCGTTAAATTATTTTAAGGAATGAATTAAAAAAGGAATTAAGGAAAAATTAAAAAAGGAATTAAGCTTTTACTGAAGAATCAATTTATTTTATAAAACATTTTGTGTATAATAAAAATAATATAACTAATTTCTATAGCGAGCATAAGTAGATTCCGAGCTCAAATGCAAACATAAAAAAGGTGACCAAAAATTATGTACCCCTGTCGTGAAAGGTAAGTTAAAGATACTTGTGACAAAACAGGAGTAACTTAAATTTTTGGATTTATGTAAATGACAGCTGGTGAAATTTATAACTTTTTAGTTTCTTGATATTTTTGCGTAGTTTTCGTAAAAAAATAATGATTCACTTTTATCAGATGATATTATTTGCAAACTGTTTATTTAACACGCACAAAACTAAGAGAAACCTAATATTTATAAAAAAAAATTGAAAACCGATTTTTTCACAAAAATATCAATTCTTATCATAATTGTGATAAAAATAACATGAATTTGCTGATAATATCGTAATTAAGGAAATCCAACTTCAAAAATTCCTAATTTCTCAGTTACGACACTACGTATTTGGATGAGGTATTACGAAACTTCTGTCGCTTCGTTTTCTGTCGCGATTTGATAGAAAACGATAAATTACGTCAAGGTTTTTTGAAACATGGTACTTGGTAGCGGTAGGGTGAATAAACGCTAGAGACAAGATAGGCTGAGAGCACTATAGATGGCGTATGGGTAGACAACTATCGGTAATACCAGGGAATGCCATCAATAATTGCTACAAAACTGGGCAAAAGAATGTAAAACTCGATACATTTCAAATTGAAAAAGACACAATAATATTCCAATAAACAGAATAATAAAGTTATTATAACGATGTTTTAGTTAAAACTCACGGAAAAAATTGCCCTATTTATCGTTATCCACACCAAATGTCATAAATTTTGGTTTTACAACATCTTACCTGCACTTGTGCACGATAACGGATAATTAATGGCCATTATTTTACCAATAATAAACATCAAAAACCCAAATAACACAATTTAGGAAAAAAATAATAAAAACCACACCAACAATAAAAAGTAGAAGAAATTCCAAAGTAACATGGCCGCCACAAGGCCGTTCAGTTGTCAGTTGTCAATTTGACAAGTTTTTATTTTAACAGCGTGTTCCTAAACTATTACCAGTATAGTGGCCTAATCGCTTAAGCCAATGATCGCTCAGGTTTAAAATATTTTGATTTATTTCATACTTGACAGTACACTGATATTTTTTAGAAACACAACCAATATGTAGTCAGTGATGCCAACCTGCATATAATTTCAGATCGGTGGGGAACCAATGAGGAATTTTCTTAGCTTTTTAATTTGATTGTCAAACAGCTTCCATTTTAGTAACTAGATGGCGTATGGGTAGAGAACTATCGGTAATACCAGGGAATACCATCAATACTTGCTACAAAACTGGGCAAAAGAATGTAAAACTTGATACATTTCAATTTAAAAAAGACGCAATAATATTCCAATGAATAGGATAATAGAGTTATTATAATGATGTTTTAGTTAAAACTCACGGAAGAAATAGCCCTGTTTACCGATATTCACACCAAATGTCACAGGAAATATACATTTTGGTTTTGACAACATCTTACCTGCACTTGTGCAAGATAACGGATATTTAATGGCTAATATTTTACCAATAATGAACATCAAAAACACAAATAACACAATTTGGGAAAAAATAATAAAAACCACACCAACAATAAAAAGTAGAAGAAGTTTTGAAAGTGACATGCCCGCCAAAACTCTCTGTCAGTTGTCAGTTTTCAGTTTGACAATTTGCGTGTTCCTAAACTGTTAACAGTATACTGGCCTAATCGCTTAGGCCAATGATGGCTTAGATTTAAGATATTTTGATTTACGCCACACTTGACAGTACACTGATATTTTTTTGAAACACTACCAATATGTTGTCAGTGGTGCCAACCTGCAAATAATTTCAGATGGGTGGGGAACCAATAGAAAATCTAGAAGTGTCTACCGTCGCGCCGTCTGGTGGAGATGATAAAAAGAAAACTTCCCATAGAAAATCCAGAAGTGTATATTACGAAAAAGGCTAGATGTGCTATGGGTTCCTGTTGGAAGCTTGTCAGCTCTAAATGGGGTATTCGGCCGAAGGCAATGCTATGGCTATATACAGCCGTAGTGAGACCGATTACCACATATGGCTGCGTAGTGTGGCATAAAAAGGCTGAACAAGTAAACTGTAATAAAAGTCTAAATATCGTACAGAGACTGGCATGTCTAATAATCACGGGTGCACTCTCGTCAACCCACCGCTTCTCTCGAGGCCCTGATCAACTTAACTCCTCTTCCTCTGCTTGTTCAGATGGAGGCCAAAAAGGTGGCTCTCAGGGCCAGGACGGCGGGCAGGACGAATTGGGCCTCCACCCCATTTCGACAGCTGGAACAGTCTCTCAGAGAATCACCTGTCATGGCCATGCCATCAGATGCCATGATCAAGGTGCATAGCTTTTCGAAGCAATACCAGGTTTTTATACCTTCTAGGGAGGACTGGGAAAGAAAAACCCCAATCGATGTCCGCCCTAGCGACATAGTTTGGTTCACGGATGGATCAATGAAAGACAACCGTGCGGGAGCCGGATTCTACGGAGGCAGGCCACCGAAAGGCAAATACGCCTGTTTGGGGGAGTTTGCGACCGTGTTTCAGGCTGAAGTCTTCGCTATCCTCGGTTGTTCGCTAGAAAGCCTGGAGATGGCCCTAGTTAATAAAAACGTTTTTATCTTCTCCGATAGTCAAGCTGCACTTAAAGCACTGACTGCCGCAGAAGTCTCGTCCAAATTAGTTCTGGAATGCATTGAGACGTTAAACATGCTGGGAAGGAACAACAACATCCGCCTAGTATGGGTCCCGGGCCACAGTAACGTCCCCGGCAATGAAACCGCTGACGAACTGGCTAGGCTTGGGGCCGAGAGTCTCATATATGGCCCAGAACCAATCTGTGGTATAACTCCCAGTACCACAAAACAAGTGCTCAAGGAATGGGGTCACAGACTATGCAGGAAGCAATGGACTGAGACCCCTGGCCTTGAACACTCCAAGGCACTAATTCCCGGCTTCAACAAGAAACTATCAGAATTAGTGCTCACCTTGGGTAGGAACCAATTAAGAATCCTTACCAGAAGCCTAACTGGGCACTGCAAGCTCAACAAACACCTAAACAGAATGGGTGCTTGTAGCATAACGACTTGCAGATTCTGTGAGGAGGAGGATGAAACACCTATACACCTTCTCCTCGACTGTCCTGCTCTAGTACAGAGCAGGACAGTCGCAAGACACCTTGGTCGCCACGAATACTCATCCACAGAGGAAATTCGTGGCACCAACCCCAACCATATCGTTCAATTTATGAGCAGTATTGGGTTGGGGATGATTCTCTAGCGCGAAGGAGTCACAATAGATCCTCATGGGTCGCAGTGACGTCAGGGCTATAGCGCCCTGCCTTCTTTAAAAAAAAAAATCGTCGCGCCGTCTGGTTAAAAATAAGAAAACCTCCCATTAATAATTTGTCTACAAAAATTGCATAGCTTTTTACGTATGTTTACGGATTCTCATTACTTGAACTATAGTTTAATAAAACTATAGTTCAATGAGGGATTTTCTTATTTTTTTAATTTGATTGTCAAACAGTTTCCATTTTAGTAACTAGATGGCGTATGGGTAGACAACTATCGGTAATACCAGGGAATACCATCAATACTTGCTACAAAACTGGGCAAAAGAATGTAAAACTTGATACATTTCAATTTAAAAAAGACGCAATAATATTCCAATGAATAGGATAATAGAGTTATTATAACGATGTTTTAGTTAAAACTCACGGAAGAAATAGCCCTGTTTACCGATATTCACACCAAATGTCACAGGAAATATACATTTTGGTTTTGACAACATCTTACCTGCACTTGTGCAAGATAACGGATATTTAATGGCTAATATTTTACCAATAATGAACATCAAAAACACAAATAACACAATTTGGGAAAAAATAATAAAAACCACACCAACAATAAAAAGTAGAAGAAGTTTTGAAAGTGACATGCCCGCCAAAACTCTCTGTCAGTTGTCAGTTTTCAGTTTGACAATTTGCGTGTTCCTAAACTGTTAACAGTATACTGGTCTAATCGCTTAGGCCAATGATGGCTTAGATTTAAGATATTTTGATTTACGCCACACTTGACAGTACACTGATATTTTTTTGAAACACTACCAATATGTTGTCAGTGGTGCCAACCTGCAAATAATTTCAGATGGGTGGGGAACCAATAGAAAATCTAGAAGTGTCTACCGTCGCGCCGTCTGGTGGAGATGATAAAAAGAAAACTTCCCATTAATGAGAAAAAAATAATATAAAATGACATTTGACACCACCATGACCACAGATCACAGATTAATAATAAAATGACCTAATGCAGTTTTGCCGGGAATACAAAAGAGTGACATTTTGTTTTTGTATTATTTTCCTAAAATTGTGTTATTTCGGTTTTTAATGTGTAATGTTGGTAGAATATTAACCATTAAATATTCGTTGTCGTGCACAAGTGTGGGCAAGTGATACAACTTCAAGAAACGTGCCATTTTGTGTTCCCTCCAAAACTCCATCGAAAGTTTTAGTAAAGGATCTACCACTTTACTAAAACAACTGACTTGACTCGTTGACTTTACCGACTACTTTTTAGACTTTGACTAGACTTTCGACTTGACGATAATCTGGAAAAACAACTTGAAAATGTTGTAAATTTTTTACGAAATATTTTTTTTTCCCGCCAAAACTTTACTTGACACTGGCCATGGTTTAAAAGCCGAGAGCCATAACAAGAAAAAAAAAACCTAATGACACACTTCAAAAACATAACCTAAAAATTTATTCAAAACATTGTTAGGATCATGTCGCGATACAGAAAATAAATTGAATCAAAATTTTATCTTGAATTCTTTGAGGAACACAGAGAAAGATAAAGGACAAAAATGGGTAAAAAAACAAAAGTAGGAAAACAGCGGAAAGATAAATATTACCAGCTAGCTAAAGAAACGGGTTAGTATTTGCCTACTTTGTTTTCTAGCACATGCTGTGTACTGTGTTTGAAATAATTAATGAATTTGCTCCTGCATTCATAAAAATAAGGTCGATGTAACACATTGCACAATCCTTGTCTTTACCCTGTAATATAAAAATGTATGCTACTCCTTTCAGGTTATAGGTCTCGTGCGGCTTTTAAGTTAATACAGCTCAATAGAAAGTTCGGATTTCTACAGAAATCAAGAGTATGCATCGATTTATGTGCCGCGCCAGGAGGATGGATGCAGGTGGCGCATCAAAACATGCCCCTATCCAGCATTGTCATTGGTGTAGATTTGTTTCCGATTAAGCAAGTACCAGGTTGTATAAGCATAACAGAAGATATCACCACAGAGAAATGTAAAACCGCCATCAAGAAAGAGATAAAAACTTGGAAAGCTGATGTGGTATTGAATGACGGAGCTCCAAATGTGGGTCTGAACTGGATTCATGATGCCTATCAACAGTCATGTCTCACCTTGAGCGCTTTAAAGCTGGCAACTAATTTCCTGAGAGAAGGAGGATGGTTTGTGACTAAAGTGTTCAGATCCAAAGATTACCATGCATTACTGTGGGTTTTAAAACAGTTTTTCAAAAAGGTTCATGCAACAAAACCGCAAGCTTCGCGTAATGAATCATCCGAAATATTTGTTGTTTGCCAGGGCTACATAGCACCTGACAGCATAGATCCTAAACTGTTGGATGCCAAGTATGTGTTTGAGGATTTGGAAATTGTGAAAAAGCAGAGGCTTAATCTGTTACACCCCGAGAAACAGAAGAAGCCTAAAGCTGAGGGCTACAAAGAAAATGATTATACCACATACCATAAGATTACAACATCGGAGCTTCTGGAACAAGAAGATCCCATTGATATGCTGCAGGGTGCCTCTGAGGTAATTTAAACCTTTATAATAAATCGCAATAACTAGCTTGCCTTGAAGATCAAAGTAAAAGATAAAGTATGTATGTATTACAATCTACGAATAATAAAAACTAAGAAAACGTAATTCCCATTTTGAATTTTGTTCCTTTTTGCACACTAAAATATGACAATAGCTACAAACACCAACACTCAAAGGTGAACGCAGATTTGGCCGTACCGCATGCACCGCAGTCGCCACATTTCGAATTCTTCATATTAAGAATGTAGGAGTCGCGTAGACTGCGGCGCGGGTAGGCATGCGAGCTTGCCTATAACTTCATATAAAGAATTCGAAATGCGGCGACTGCGGTGCGTGCGGTGCGGCCAAATCTGCGTTCACCTCAAATTTACAAAATAAAGCCATTGAGCGTTGACAATAATAATTGTCACTTCTATAAATACACTGTAAAATTGTGTACTGAATACATGTATAAAGTATGCGTGTATGAAGATTCGAGTCTCATTTTGCAGACTTGTGGAAAAAATTTTTGACACCGTTACTCTTCCTTAGTTTTTAATATTTGTAGATTACAATTTATTAAAGAAAAATCTTTAATTTTAGATTGTCATTGATGATAAAGAAATTGAAAGACACCCAAGGACAACGCCGGAAATAAAGGAATGCTGTAAAGACATTAAAGTCCTTGGTAGAAAGGATGTGAAGGCTATATTGAGTTGGTTAAAACATTTGAAGGATTGGAAGACATCATTGAACAAAAAAGAGGTAACTTTAACTTTAATAATGAGATTTTAATGACCTTAAATATTTAAATTATTAATGCTTCAAGCCCCAAGTGGTCGCATGGGACCGCAATAACAATACAAATCTATTGTGTCTCGTTTTTATCATGATCGAGGGATTAATGTTACTTGTTGCATGTAAAAACAGGTTTATTGCAATATAGTTATTAATAACTTTACAAAACATATAGGAACCAGAAAAACCTGAAGGGGATGAAGGGGAGAAGGAAGGTGACAAGGGTGAGAGTGCTGACGAGGCGGACGCAGTTGATGAGGAGGTTGCCACACTTCAGGTAAAACCTGGACAAGACATAAATTATAAAATTGATTTTTATTTGTATTAATAAACATCAACATATTTCAATTAAGTTTCAATATTAGGTTATTTAAATTTTACAAAACCTTACACTTTATTTATCACTTTTACAGGAAGAAGAAAAACGACTGTTGAAAAGAAAAAGGAAACAGTTAAATAAACAAAGGCAAAAGTTAGCAGAGAAAATGAATTTGAAGATGGTCCTTAAAGGTGATGATGGTCCTATCCTTGAAAGTCATGACATGTTCAGTCTCTCGGATCTGAAAAATAAAGAGGTATGTATATTTAATTATTATTATTTCTCCTACTAATAAAAAGATCTATAGTCTTACAGAATATAATACAACTGTAAAATGAATGTATTAATAATTGTTATACAATGTTATAAATTAACATAATATAGTTATACAATGTTTTGTTTCTTGTCTGATATTGTAGAGAAGCTATGATATATGTATGCTATGATATAGAATATGATATAGAGTGTGCGTGAATAAAATATACTTCTTTATGGTGCAGAGTCAAACCGACGCTTCATGTTCTTCAACAAAGCATATTCAGCTCTATTGTTCTTAAATTAACTTACAAATTACTGTATATAATATAACAATAGAGATGAGTATACTGCAGTCAAAAAATATGACACATCGCGACGCTCAACTCTCTCTGCCACTTTTAGTTGAGCCAGCTTGAGCCTTAATATTGCTTTCCATAAAGGTATAATTAAATTTAATTTCAAGTTTTCCTAACATAATATTGTTTTTATTTGCAGCAAATCAAAATGATAGTAGACCAGCAACCAGACATAGTATTAGATGAAAATGACGATACTGATGATGAAATAAAAACTAAACCAAAATACACTAAGTATGATGTTGATAAGTCTAA
The DNA here is from genome assembly GCA_937595015.1 of Polyommatus icarus. Classification (NCBI taxonomy): domain Eukaryota; kingdom Metazoa; phylum Arthropoda; class Insecta; order Lepidoptera; family Lycaenidae; genus Polyommatus; species Polyommatus icarus. Next base: position 11,516,526 of record OW569332.1, on the reverse strand, counting down.
ATTAGACTCCTCAGGTCTTTACTACAAGGACTCAGACAGCGAACTCGAAATGGAATCAGATTCAGAAGATGAACAAGATAAGGAGTCCTTAGGTAATCTTATATAAAATTCTCGTGTCACAATATTAGTCCACGAACTCCTGCGAAACGGCTTTACTGATTTTTACCAAATTTTATATGCATATTCAGTAGGTCTGAGAATCGGCTACTGGGTACTTTATATATTGATAAGTGAACTTGTTGAAAAAATAATAGTAAATTATTACTATTTTTTTTTACTATTACTTGAGACTGAGGGCCATTGTTTGTGCGACGGGATAGCCATAGACGTTGCTATGGTAAAAAAGAAATAATATCGGCGAAATAGGTACTTTATATTATGGCAAAGCAACGTTTGCCGGGACAGCTAGGCTTTATGATTTGCGCGTAAACTATTAAATCGATTTTGATGAATTTTGGTATGGTGATACTTTGAGTCTCGGGAAAGGACAAGGAATACTTTTGGTCCCGGAAAATGTACGGTTCCCGCACAATAAACTTTTATCTCAAGAACAGATAAACCGATTTGGCTGAAAATTGGTGGAGAGGTAGCTTAAAACCAGGAAAAGGACATAGGATACATTTTGTCCCGGAAAAATTTATGGTTACTGCACAATATACTTTTATGATTTGCGCGTAAACTATTCAATCGATTTTGATGAATTTTAGTATGGAGATACTTTGAGTCTTGGGAAAGGACAAGGGATACTTTTGGTCCCGGAAAATGTACGGTTCCCGCACAATAAACTTTTATGATTTTCGCCTAAACTATTCAGTCTATTTTTATGAAATTCGGTATGGAGATACTTTGAGTCTCGGGAAAGGACAAGAGATACTTTTTGTCCCGGAAAATGTACGGTTCCAGCACAATAAACTTTTATGATTTTCGCTTAAACTATTTAATCTATTTTGATGTTTGGCATGAAGATACTAATTTTAATATATTGTTTTCTTTTATACCAATTCGAATTAAATAATCATCGTTAAGACAGAACAACGTCTGTCGGGTCAGCTAGTAGTTTTATATTTATTGGTTTATCTATATTTAGTACTATAGACGATTTCTGCAAATAGAACTTTGTCTATGATAGGTAAATTTCTATTATGTATATTGAAAAATTGAAAATTATAGCCGGTTAATAAAAAATACCCTAATTTTTAAAAATCGGTTTAGAGGAACAAAACCTTTTTCAAAAAGTTCTGTGGGTGAATTCTTCAAACGGGTTCAAAAAATTCTGGTTTGCAAGCCCTGTGTCTATCTTATACATACTGTATGTATGGTACTACATCTTTCTAATAATGCTAACTTTTATCATTTTATACATAATATTATCTGAATCAGTAGTTTAGAAATGAAAAGGTACTTAACAGATATAATATACATATAACACTGTTGCTGTTTAAAGAGACTGTAACTTGCAGGTAAACTGCGTAAGCAGTTTTGCAGGAAGCGTATATTTCTGATTACAATAAATAAATAAAAATAAAAATTTGCAATCTATACTAATATAATATAATTATAAATGCAAAAGTCTCTCTTTCACGCCAAAACTACTGAACCGATTGTAATGAAATTTTGTACACAGATAGTCTAAAGCCTGAGAAAGGACATAGGCTACTTTTTAACTGGAAAAAAAGGGTTGTAAGGGGGTGTTTATACGTAAATTTGTTCAAATTAAGTTATTTCCAAAAAAGCAATTATGCTTTTTTGGAAATAACTTAATTTGATGTAGGACGACGCACAGCGCCATCTATTAAGATGGCGCTGTGCGTCGTCCTACATAGCACAAGCGCTTACCCAAACGTGTTTCTATAAGAGATGGTAAGGAATTAAGGCTGTTGAAAATTTTCGCGATTGTATTGAAGATTTAAGAAGATTTTTGAAGTTTGAAGTAGTCGTACCGCGGAAGCAACTCTGTAGCGTACATGCAAACGGGAACTACCGCGCGCTATAAAGCTCCGTTTACACCAAACGAGCGAATGCTCATTCTAGTAAAGCTCTTTTGATGTAAACTAACAACGAGCATTCTTTCGTTGTTCTAGTGTGTTCGCCACGTGTTCGGCGGTAAAATAGGTAGAATGCTCTAAGAATCTCGCTCGTTTGGTGTAAACGACGCAAGAGCGCTCGAGCAATTGCCTAGAGCGTTCTTTCGTGTTCGGGCGTGCTCGCTCTTCGAGGCGGTCTCTTCAAAGGAATTCTAGTGTTCTTGAAATATTTTACTTTTTGGCGGGTTTTTTAAATTATCGAGTATTCTTCTTTTATTAAATTCGTCACCCACCAACGTCTTTTCCTTCTTTTCTTTTTCTTTAATTGCGTTATAACAATAAATACAGCACTTGAAATCACAATACCGTTATTACAGTCAGACATAGTGTAGTTGTTACGTAGTTTATATACTCTTTGAGTGTAGTGTGAACCCTACTACTTATCGTTGACGAATGAGTAATGAGCATTCGCTCGTTTGGTCTAAACGGAGCTATATGATTCTCATCTATAGAGCAAAAATTCTTATTCTTGATGTTCTTGTTGATTCGATTGGTGTAAACGACCTAAAGTATGTTGTAACGAATTATAGTTTACAATAAACGAATACGAAAGAATGTTCTTGTGCTGTTCTTGCTCTATGTTCTTTTGGTGTAAACCCACCTTAAGCTGAAGTCCACGCGGACGGAGTCGCGGGCAACAGCTAGTATTTAATATGACTTTATATTATATTTTCGTATTTCAGCATTTTCGGATTCAGACACAGAGTCAAAGAAGATAGATAAAATAACACAACTCAACACTGAGAGGAATAGCAAGTTGAAATCGGACAAGCCCATTCCTAAAGATAATCCACTTCTGACTGACCTTGACAACACAGACCCGGTGTCCAGAAGGTCGATGAAAGCCGAACTGTGGTTCCAAAAAGACAGTTTCAAAGACATTGATGAGGAGGATGATGAGGGTGCCGATCTCGATAAACTCGCCAAGGGTTTCGTCGAAAAAGGTAAAAGCTAATAGGGCCACATTTTTCCTTTTTATTGTAGAGTCAAAAACATTGAAGCGAATTTTGTTATTAAATGTTTTGTTTAGACTTTAGATGATTGTACTATTGGAAAAAAATATTCATTGGCAGGTGGCGGGCCTTCGTATGTCGGTCGGGCTATATCTAGTCCAGCTGACAGACACATATAATATACAGACAGACCAACTTATCTGTGAACTGAATGGCGGCGCTAGCAGTAATACAAAATTGTATTTCTACCAATCGCAGCAGTTCTGAAATTAGACATTTCCGTATTAGTGGCCGACGGCCGTAGTAGTAACGGCCGTTTCACAGATAACTTGGTAGCTCTGTAATGATGTAGTATGTCTGCCTATGACTCAATTTCTCAGATGTACCATCGAGGAAATTGATTCCTAGTTGACGGACTACGTAATTTGGTCGCATTATGACGAACCCACCCACAGACATATTGAATTGACATAACCTATGGATATGGCCTATGGATAAATATATTCGATAGTACAAAATATGTATTTTATTTCTCTATTTTTTTAATTTACATATACAATGTATTTCAGGTAAAAAAGTGAGTGACACTTTAGCTGATGTAAAAGACATAAAAAGTTTGAAGCGTAAGAAGGAAGAGAGTTCAGAGGAGGAGAGTTCGGACAGCGACAGCGAGTACGACGTGGAGGACAGTGTCGCGCCCGCCGCGGACAAAGCGGCCGCCAAGTCCAAAAACAAGGACGGCTTTGAAGTCGTAGCGCAGGATCCAGGTAAGACATTCCATGGAAATTAAAGAAAATTACAAACAATATGAACTAATATTAGATACGGCTGAAGGCAAACCGTAGTTGGTTTTAGTGGGTAAGAGTCCCACATACTCCCGGGGTGGTTCAGCTTTTAAACTGAGGCACATCCCCAACCCGGGGCACCCATGATGGGTAAAAATAATCGGTCAAGTGCGAGTCGGACTCGCACGCGAAAGGTTCCGTACCATTATAGAGCAAAATCAGGCCAAAAATTGTGTGTTTTTGTATGGGAGCCGCCCTTAATTTTTTATTTTATTTTAATATTATTATTAAATATTAAAGAAGACATATAACTAAGGACTTCGAGAAAAAAATCAGGTCAGGCTACCTGTTGCCATTATTGATATAGATAAAAAAAAGCCAGAAAGTCACGTTTCTTGTATGGGAGCTCCCCTTAAATATTAATTTTCTTTTGTTTTTAGTATTTGTTGTTATAGCGGCAACCGTTATTGAGTTACAGCCTGGAGACAGACGGACAGACAGACAGACAGACGGACGGACGGACGGACGGACGGACGGACGGACGGACGGACGGACGGACGGACGGACGGACGGACGGACGGACGGACGGACGGACGGACGGACGGACGGACGGACGGACGGACGGACGGACGGACGGACGGACGGACGGACGGACGGACGGACGGACGGACGGACGGACGGACGGACGGACGGACGGACAGACAGACAGACAGACAGACAGACAGACAGACAGACAACGAAGTCTTAGTAATAGGGTTCCGTTTTTAACCTTTGGGTACGGAACCCTAAAAAGGGTCCCTAGACGATCAATTTTATTGCGCAATATCACACACGATATTTATTGAACAACTTATTTGACGACAAGATCGAAAGGCGCCTTCAATATTAACCCTAGACGGACAATTAAAATATTGCACAATACGAGATTGCACACATTACACAGTTCTTCATGCCTTAAAAAATCTGTTATTTATATAAAAAAGATAAATATCTGGAAAATTAACAATGTATTCATAAATAAAATATGTTATAGTGTATATGTGACTGGTTTTCTAATTGCAATATTGGTTTTCTAATTGCTATGTTGGATTTTTATTTTGCAATATTGTTATCCATTTCAGAGCTAAAGAGATTGAAGAAGTCACTAAAAATGGACGCCGAAGCACTAGCGTTAGGCACAATGATAGCCACATCGAAAAAGTTCAAGAGAGATCTTATCGACGACGGCTGGAACCGGTACGCGTTCAACGACACTAATCTGCCCGATTGGTTTGTTGAAGATGAAAACAAACACATGAAGAAAGAGGTTGTTGTGCCTGAGGTAATTATGTTGTCGTATGTTTTTCTGAAACTATGTTATTCATTTAGATTAATAAAAATATTGAAATGGTTATATTCCGAATGTTGCAACTTGCAACCATCTATTAGAACTGGCTAGTCCATTCGCCGCCTAAGCAGCTCATGATTTACATTCAAAGGTGATAGAAGAATATCAAGGACTGTTAAAGATCCATAACACTTAAGGGCCCTTCTACACGACGTTTTTTTTTCTCGTTTGTATCGATACAAACGCAAGTTGAACGCTCAGCAAACGCAAGGAAGCCGACACGTCTTAAACTTTAGATCGGCCAAAACGCGATGAAAACGCGCAGAAGTCGAGCGCATCAGAAACGCGCGTCGTCAGTATAGTTCTTGCAATCTAAGAGTGCGCGTCGCCTTTATTTGTAGTTGGAAATGTGAATAGACATTTTCGTTAGTGTGCGTACCCGACGGAGCAGTCAGTAGCGAGCGAGCCATGTACGCGTGTATAGATATGGTTACTCACACAACTAAGGGCGACGCGCACTCGTAGATTGCAAGAACTATACGCGAAAAATACGTCGTGTGGAAAGGCCCTAATTGTACTTAAGATCTAGAACCTTACTCAATACTTATATATGTCGTAGGATGATTTGATAAATCGAATTATCGCGAAAATTCTAGGGACTTTGCGAAAACACATAATTAGACAATGGTGATTACATTTTTCAAACTTACTGACAAAAGGTAGTGTTTCGCGAAAACACGAGTTGCCTTAGTAACATTGCACATTCTTAACGCTGATTGGCTTGATTTTTACTTACTGGCCAACTCTTATTCTGATTGGTTACTATATTTCCCTATGTATCTTTGAGGTATTACACCATGGACTTATAAAGGGTAAGAAATGACAATGCCTGTTCATAGGAACTTTACTTTAAGCTATTACAATATTTATTCGTTCTTTAGTCCATTCAGGTTTCGTACATCCGTCCTGTCTATTAGCGTAAAACTTTCTTAGCTCTATGTCGAATCTTTCTTTATCGGACATAACCTCAGAATTAGTTTCTGGTTCTGTTGAACTTTCAGCACTAATTTCACTTGTATCAGTAATTTTATATTTACAGATACTTTTAGATAACTTTTTGCACTATTTTTCAAATCCAACTGCAATTTAAAACACATTAAATATTAAAAACTGCTAGTTTGCTTACAAAAACAACCACAAACAAAACAACGCGTGACAATCAATTGACATTTAAAATGTCAACTGACAACTCTTCAACCAATCAGAGAAGATGTTGTTGTTTGGCGCTTAAACCGACCAATCAGTGATTTTTTTCGATAATAACTAACGATTCGTTTCGCAATCTTACTAAGGCGACTCGTGTTTTCGCGAAAACACTACCTTTTCTCAGTAAATTTGAAAAATGTAATAACCATTGTCTAATTATCCGTGTTTTCGCGATGTCCCTAGGATTTTCGCGACAATTCGATTTATCAAATAATCCTTCGGCATATATATTTCTTGAATCATTTACAGAAATACACAGAGGAGTACAAGAACAGACTGCAAGATATCAACGCGAGGCCCATCAAGAAAGTGGTCGAGGCCAAGGCCAGGAAGAAGAAGCGCATGATCAAGAAAATGGAGAAGGCGAAGAAGAAGGTCGAAGCTGTCATGGAGAACGCCGACATGTCCGAGAGAGAGAAGGCGCAGCAGATTCGACATCTGTACAAGAAGGCCCAGACAGACGGCAAGAAGAAAATCACATACGTAGTGGCCAAGAAACATACCACGGCCAAGCGAATGAAGCGGCCATCTGGAGTCAAGGGACAATACAAAGTCGTGGACCCGAGAATGAAGAAAGACCTGCGAGCGCAGAAGGCCAAGGAGAAAACTAAAGGCCGCGGCAAGAAAGGCGGAGGTAAAAAAGGTAATATAGGTAATAAAGGTAATAAAGGCAAAAAGCAAGCGAGGAATGCAAGGCCCGCGAAGAAAAAGGGTAAAGCTAAATAAGTTCTATGCCATATTATAAGTTAAACTGATGATTATTGATTACGATTAGTATGGCGTATTGTATATTATTATTGAATAAAAACATACAATTTTATTCAAAATTTTAGTTTAATTATATTGAATTTGCTCTATTACTGTAATTTTTTCAAACATTTAAATATACTGTATGTTAAAAGCGGTGCAAATGATATTCATATATTATTCTGATTATTATTGTTATTACTAGCTGTTGCCCGCGACTTCGTCCACGTGGACTTTAGTTTATAGCGCGCGTTACCCATAAACTATTTAATATTTATGATTGGTAGGCTTAAGGTTACGTCACTGCATACTGCAACAGTGTTGCAAAAGTGATAATTCAAAAATCGGGCAAATTTCCGGGCAATTATCGGGAGAAAACGGGAGATTTTTTTCTCCAATTAAAACAACAATATTTTACGTTATTAATTAAAGTATATTCGAAAAAGGCAAATCATTCATTTACATACCACTTTTTGGTTGCTATTTTTGCAAACATTCTTTATCATTTTGTGAGTATTTTCTTCCTGTAGGGTAGGTACTCGTAGTTTGGACTATGAATCATCGGAGTCGGACATCGTCACATTAAAATTTAAACTTTCTTTATTTCCCTGACATTAACCGTGCCGACGCGTTCGTCCGTTTTTCGTTAAAAACATTTCATGCCCGCTGTACACTCTCGCCGAGAGCTCTCAGGCGAGAGTCTCGTGCGAGAGCCCCTTGCCCGAGTGCGATCATGTACATTCTCGCTTAGTTCAATCGCAGTTAAGAACTCAGACAAGATGGACGAAAACGACCATTCACCATTCACCATGCATCGAAAGATATCATTGTAATCCAAAGATTTATAATCATAATTAATTTTATTTCTCACAGATAATGACTGATAATGTCGTTTATTATTGTTATTTTTCTGTTCTACACTGTCCAATGGCGGGACTAGTACTGAAAGACGCGAGAGTGTACAGTAGTGCGCTCGTTTTCCTCGCGAGACCCTTTGTCTCGGGCGCAAAATACCGACAACGGATCGAGAGTGTCCGAGACAGGCGAGACGAGGCGAGCGCACCCATTTACACTCTCGCACTCGGGCCGCCTCGCTGTGTCTCGGCGAGAGTGTACAGCCGGCTTTAGACCATGTAGAGGTTTGAAACGTTCAGTCGGTACCAACCACCAATAATTATTGAAAGGGACAAAACTATACTAAGAAAAGAGATGTCCTTATTTCATTCTCACTTTCCAGTATAGCACTGTCTCTTTCAGTTAATATTATCCCCTTACCTTACCAAAGAGAAAATAATTTTTACTTACGTTTAGTATTACCAGACAATCTTCAGTGTTCTCGTCTTGAGAATGCAAAATAATACTATATTTTAAACGTTTGTTGCATACAATGTAAAAATCGGGAGATATATCGGGAGGGAGACGCCAAAATCAGTAGATCTCCCGATAAATCGGGAACTTTTGCAATACTGTACTGTATAGATAAAGTAATGAGTAGTGAGTGAATGAGTTGATGAGTTAATATTTATTAATTAAAGTGTATTATAGAAAGACGCATGAGCAAGCGATAGCGCGATGTAAGCGTCTCTTAGCGCCATCTGTTATAAATTTTTGGAACTAACTTAATTTGAACACATTTACGCATAAACACCCCCTTACAACCCCTTTTTCTAGTTAAAAAGTAGCCAATGTCCTTTCTCAAGCTTTAGACTATCTGTACACAAAATTTCATTACAATCGGTTCAGTAGTTTTGGCGTGAAAGCGAGACAGACAGACAGACAGACAGAGATACTTTCGTATTTATAATATATATATAGATTACTACAAATGACGTGCGAACTCTCTATAAAGCCCGTCACAGACCTAGCTATAATATACTAGCTGTCCCGGCAAACGTTGCTTTGCCATATTATACATATAAAGTATATCGCCCGTATTATTTTATTGAATTAGTGACTAAATAAGTATGTCACCATGGCAACGTCCATCGCTATCCCGTGACCCGCGTCGCATAAACAATGGTCGCTCTTCATAGACAAATAATTTGCAATAAAATAAAATTGCGACTATAATTAAAGATCTAAGCTATCCTATCTCTCAAGTTGGAAAAAATCACACATTAAAAAAAAAACAACATTAAAATCGGTTAAGTAGTTTAGGAATCCATCGCGGACAAACATCGTGACAGGAGATTTATATATATATGTTAGGTATTAATATTTTTAGCTAGGCATATAATTATATATTTTCTATACTAATTTTCGCGTGACCACACACTCAGCTATAATATATATTTCTGTGACATGTGGATTTAGTATAGATTAATATGCCTTGCTATAAATATATTAATATATATTATAGCTAAGTCTGTGACGGGCTTTGAGCAATATTAATAAAAAAAAAGTTGCACTATGTATAAGATTCATTCTTAATATCCAGACTGCGCCAGAATAGGGTTATGTTTTCCGTATGTATAAAAGTATAATATATTCTGTGGCACACTGTTGCGCCGAATATGCTTTATTTGAGCTTAGAGATTTTATGAAAAAAATCTGTTATTTTTCCATACAGTCTTAACACTAGATATAGCCGGTATTAGGCGGTGTATTTTGGTGGGTTCAGGGCCAATGCTGGCGTGCGTCACTGTGGCTAGAGTTCAGGGACAGCTCCGCCATAAATGATATCACTCCTCGACCTTGGTGCTATATTCTGATTCGATTTAACTACGCCGTCTGCCTTTTAAATGGATTGCTTTATATATGTCAATTTATACATGTTTTATGAGATAGAATGTAGGCATGGCGGCCTTGGAACGATTCGGTAGAAGAATATAAATTACCTTATCTCATAACAATCCAATGAGTATTCAAATTATCAGATATAGGTTTAGTTGAGCGGTATAATAATATGTGTGCTATTAATCTTATATAATATCAGTGATTCTGATGTAAAGTCTAAGATGATGATTATGAACAATTGCTAATCTCTTATGAAGCATGAATGAAACGATAATGTTAATCATTTCCACTATCAAATAGGCTAGCCTATTCGATAGTGGAAATAAAACTAAGATATTACTCAATACTTATATTCATAGACATAGGTATGCCGTATGAGTAATATTATCCTAGTTAATTTTTTTGAATATGAATGCATTTGGTACTGGAGTTAATGATAATTTGGACTTTACTAAAACAAGATACACATTATTATTAATCGATACATTTTGTTTATACTTTAAAGTATTTTTTGGATAACTTTATGTTTTTTAAATGTCAAAGTGTTAATTGAGTATTGATTTCACAAGTACTTCCAGCTTTGTTCGAAATTGCGTCATACCGGCGATTCGAAATTGGTGACGTAGTTAACCAAAACAGAAATAGCCAAAGAGCATCAGAAATTGAGCAGTGGTGTGAGTGCGGGCGGCGGGCGGGGGGGTTGCCCTCCAGGAGGGGATCGCGGGGCGGCCGGGGGGGCTGGGGGCGGTCGGCTATATCGAGCGCGATCACGGCCAAGGCCGCGTCGTCACCGCTCGACCCGCGCAGTGCCCGCGATGCCCTTGTCCCTCACCTAAACATACTAAATATAGTATTAATCGCGAATGACTACACCCTGTAGCAATAATAAAGTCATTGTACTGCAGCTGCAATTGCCCGCAAGGTTATTCAAGTACGTGAGTGTTTTTCATACTCAAAGGAACGTTCGAGTTCTTTTGCGCGTTTCGTTCGCCCTTTGTTTATGCGAAATAATTGCAATTTTTGGGAACTTATAACAATTAATGAGTCAATCATAATAATTTATCAAATACTTTGTTTAAAACAGCATTTCCCGTTATGCAATTGGTAATTACCATAACGTTTACCAGTACATAGTACATACTATGATCACCTTGCCTTCCTGGTATCCAAATCTTGAACCCTTGTTTAACTCCCTAGGGGTGGAATTTGGTAATTACCATAACTTTTACCAGTACATAGTACATACTATGATCACCTTGCTTTCCTGGTATCCAAATCTTGAACCCTTATTTAATTCCCTATGGGGTGGAATTTTGAAGTATCCTTAGAATGCCTTCATGATAAGATAAACAAATTGCGTAATTTCAAGTTTCTAGGTCTTAAAGGATTTGGCCCGTGAGTTCATTAATTATTATCTAGCTTTACTTTACCTTTTAAGTTTTAAATACTATTCAGATTTCAGATAAATAATGAACCACGGAAAATCAATTTTAATATCAATATGAGATTGGAAAAATAAATCTGTACCAAAGGAGGCTTTACCATCTACATCTAGCGGTATCTGAACAATAAGGATCTCGTGTTATAGGCAGTAGGTGCGGCGAGGGGGCGGCGAGGGGGGCGGTCAGGGGGGCACGGGGGGCCGTGACGTCCGCGGGGGCAGGTAGGGTGACCTCGCCCTCGCAAGGTCACCGCGCCACCCACCCCGGTACTCTTCCATTCCCTCCTATTACTTTTAATTCCCTTAACCTTTGTCCATACCGCGCGTTAGGTACGAGTACCCAACCCAACATCCTGTATGAATTGCGCAACTCTCTGCCGTGATTTAGTTCTAACTTCTAGGAGAGGTAGGTAGGTAGGTGACACGAGAAGGTATAATAATATTATGATCGTTTGCGAATGTCAACGCTCGAATTATCTATACATCACAGACAAAATATAAACATGTACTGTGCATTATCCATACTGTTCGATCCTTTAATGTCATGATCTATGGCATATTTTATCGACAAATTGGCTCTAAAAATTTTTCTCTCTCACGGTTTAAAAATGGCAGCCATTTTAATTTTTCTCGGGCTTTCACACTAATCTCACCTGTACTTCTCATGTAAATATCCTATGAAGATAAAAAAAGGTCTCATTTGATAGCTGAATTTGTGGACTACGCTTACATAGTCAATATTATGTTATAAATTTCGTGAAATTAAACATAAAAAAACTCAAGTTTAAGAAAAAAAAAACCGGCCAAGTGCGTGTCGGGCCACGCGCAATATAGGCTTCCGTAGTACCGCTAGTTTTTGACAATTTTTTTATGGTCAATGAACGTATATTTATAGCGTGTTTTACACTACTAACAACATTTATACTTCGCCGAACACATTTTTTTTAGTTGATCGACTATTACTCAATAACTTATGAAGTCTTCTTAGCCGTGATAGTTTTCCTTTTAAATTTAGTATATTTCCTACTCTCGTGAATTTTTTCACCGTTTAGCTGGTAGAAGGGGACACTGGACTCTAACGATTTTTTCCACTTTAAAACTTAATATTTCACAAACGGATCCCTAAATCGGAAAATGATCTATGAATACTCGCAATATTTTTAAAAAACCTATTCAACGACACCCCACACGATGGAGTGGGCGCGACAAAAAATTTTCGTCCCCGCTTGATGTGTAGGGGAGGTACCATAAAAAAAAATATTTTTTTACGATTTCATGTACCATTTTGTTGGCATCATTAATATGTGTATTCATACCAAATTACAGCTTTGTAGGTCCTATAGTCTCTGAGTAAAACCGCGGACAGACAGACAGACAGACGGACGGACCGAAACTATAAGGGTTCCTTGTTGACTACGGAACCCTAAAAATGAGCTTTTTTATCTTCATAGGACATATACAAGAGCAGTTCTGGTCAGATTAGTGTGAAAGCTCGAGAAAAACTAAAATGGCTGCCATTTTACAACCTTGAGAGAGAAAAAAAATTGAAGGGCCAATTTGTCGATAAAATATGCTATAGATCATAACATTAAAGGATCGGACACCGGTGTCGGGTATGTTGTATGATATATCATACAACATACCCGACACATATACGGGCACTTATGCCAGACATTCTGTGGCCAGATTACCTTTTCTCGAAGCGTTTCGTCGATTTATTGGCAGATAAAATCTTTTTTAGAGATCAGACACATGAAATCTTTTCGCAAAAGAAGAAATTGCGAATGTTATAGGTACAATCTAATGAAGAGAGTGTGAAAGTATAAGATATCCTTTAATTTAGACGCTAGAGGTCGTAATGACTCCGATTCGATTCCCGTGTTGAAAAAATATTTTCAAGCTTGGTTAGGGCAATGCAGGCTGGTCATTAGATAGTCTGATAAGAAAGGTCATCCATGCGTAACATGACCATTTTTTTGTGAGAGCGGGACCCCCCCTGCACGAAATAAATTTTATTTTCATTTTAATATTAATAATAATTATGAAAGTATAGAGGTAGGGGAAGTACGGACAAAATGACAGGGTATTTTGTTTTTCAATCATATTTTTTTATTTGATGACATTATAATCAGTCTCAACGGTTTAACGTTATGTTAGGTTCATTGACTATTAGACCTGGGGCCAGTAACAGATTTTCATGACCAAGACCCTCCCAACCGAAACTTCGTAAAATGTATAAGGGACATATACTATGAATACTAGTGACCGTCAGCTGCGACTCCGTTGGTGAGGTGGGCAGTGCCAGCCTCCCAAAGATGAAGAAAAAAATTTTTTTTTCAGTCATTTCCTCTCTTTGAAAATTTATCAGAGTACTGTTAAAATGCTCTAGTAAACAATAAAAAAAATCAGCTAGCTGTAAGTCAGTGGAAAAGTCGTCAGCTGATAAGTTTTAGTAGGTATAGATGCTGTTGCCTTACACCTTTCAAGGTACCAGCTGACAAACTTTCCACTGAGATACAGCAAGCTGACATTAATTTTCATTCATAGTAGCATATAAATGATCACCAGATAAATTTTTAGCTGAGAGGAAATCATTGAAAATATAATATTTTTTTTCATGTTCAAGGAGCCAGCTGACGTATAATCCACCGTGTTATGGTCAGCTGACTATGTTTTTCTTTCAAAATACTACATAAACTATACTCTGATAAATTTTCAAATGAGAGGAAATTACTGAAAAAATTTTTTCTTCATGGGTGGAAGGCTGCCACTGCCCAGTGCCCACCCCACCCACGGAGTCCCAGCTGACGGTCGCTAGTATTCTTAGTATAAGTCTCTTATGCATTGTACAAAGTTTCGCCCGGGAGGAAATCATTGACCAAAAATTTACTTGGCTCCCGGGCCATATCAGTAATACAGTATTCACGTGTCATACGCCACACGTTAAAAACATGTATGACACGACACGGGAGTCGTGTCATACATGTTTTTAACGTGTGGCGTATGACACGTGAGCCGTGTCATTTGAAAAACGATTGTATCTCCCTCAAATTACACTTTAGAAGGTTCTACTCTGAACGAAATCATCTTAATTTTCCACATAGAACAAGCCTATAGGCTTCGCCTCTGAATATTCTTTGAATTGCAAAAAAGTAGGGGCCGCCAACCTTTTTTAAAGGTGCATTCTTTTCGTATTACACGGCAGCCGCGTCTTATGGGTTTTTAACGTGTGGCGTATGACACGTGAGCCGTGTCATTTAGAAAGCGATTGTATCTCCCTCAAATTGCACTTTAAAAGGTTCTACTCCGAACAAAACCGTCTTAATTTTCCACGTAAAACAAGCCTATAGGCTTTGTTTCTGAATATTCTGTGAATTGAAAAAAGTAGGGGCTGTCTCCTTTTTTAGCCTCATGGTTCCCATCGTCAGACCACTTTTGTGAACATGGTACCAACTCGGAACCGGATCAATCGGAACAAATACCCTATACAACAAAAGAAAAATTTGAAAATTGGTTCACAAACAGCGGAGTAATCGTTGAACACACATAAAAAATATCCACAGCCGAACGTATAACCTCCTCCTTTTTAGAAGTCGGTTAAAAAAACTTAACAACGAACTTTTTTAAATTTATCTACGAACGTATAATTTACAGCGGAAATCCAGATCTATTTAATATACTAATTTTTCTAACTTTGAAACCTACCAAAGGTTTGCAACATCTGAATAAAATAAACGCCTTCCTGCCATTTTCAGGTTTACACTTTCTAAAACTACTCGAAATCAACTTAAAACAACGTAGCCTTCCGTCAACAATGCTTTGGACTCAACTTAATAAATCATGTGAATACAGGCGAAAAAAACAAGAAAAACAATAAACCTTTTTGAACGTGGCGGGTGACACGGTAGCCGTGTCATCTACTTCTATGGCGTATGACACGGCTCACGTGTCACGCGAAAATTGTATGCCGCCACGGCTGAAAGTCTTCAAAAATGTGCGCCGCATTGAATCGGTTTAATTAAGTAGGAACTATAATAAAACACACAAAAAGAAACAATATGACTAATCAGTAATCACAAAAACCATTTTGTCCATATAGTATGGACAAAATGACATACACATTTTTAAGAACAAAGTTCACAATAATTAAATCGTTTGAGATTTTTTCTAATCCTTTAGAGTTACAATTCAAAGTTTTGTTCATATTGAGTGCATAACTATTATCTTCTAAGCGTCGCCTGCGAAACCAAATGTTTTTGCTGCCAATTCATATCCCATTTTTCCTTCCGTGCTTCAATAGCCATACTAGTTATGGCCATACTCATGGATTCTTGGCTCCAAGACCGTCGATTAGTTTTTTTTCGTAGTTTCGCGGCATATCCCCTTAACAAAATAATAAATGTTAACTATCAGAAACACTGTACATGGTATGTCATTTTGTCCATTTTATTTGTATGTCATTTTGTCCAAATGTAACCAAAAATAAATAAATATCAAAATTCCATCAAATAATCTAATGCTTGCAATAAAGTTCATAGAAATCACTGGCTACTAGCATAGTTCATCTATTTTAATACAAATAATAACAAATGACAGCAAATAACTCGCCAGAAAACAGGAGAAAACCATCCGTTAAATAAACTTTTGAAGGCGAGAAACATGTTTGATCAGCTTACTGCGGCGCAAATGTGAGAATGGCGCTCAAAGTCTGGCAGAATTGTTAAGATGACTGCCGTCTCGTGATACAATCGCGAAAATGTATCTAAAACCCCCCAATTTTGAAATAAGGGCACTATGTCATTTTGTCCGTACATGTAATTTTGTACGTATTTCCCTTAAGAGGCCGGGTACCCTTGGAATTTCTCATACATACGTAATACCAAAATCATTTTCTCATACGAAAATATTTAACATGTTTGAGTTGTTTTTCAGTTTAAAATAGTAATTACCTAGGTTCCTGCACAAAAATTTACTTCAAAATATTTAAACACAAAAAAAATATTGTTTAAATTTTTTTTTAGTAAATTTACTACTAAATATTTAAACACTAAAAAATAGAGTAAAACACTAAAAAATATATAAATAAATAGTAAATTTACTACAAAATATTTAAATACTAAGAAATATTTTTTAGAGTTTAAATATTTTGTAGTAAATTTACTATCTTAATATATATATTTCTTGTGTGCGTGTGTATGTGACTGAACTCCTCCTAAACGACTGGACCAATTTTGATGAAATTTTTTGTGTGTTCAAGGGGATCTGGGAATGGTTTAGATTCACAATTTTGTCCGCTGGACAATGTTTTTTTAATTAATTTTTAATTTATTAGTAGTTGTTGATTTTGGAATGTTTTACATTGGATCCGACAGTCGGCTGCCATCGCAGTGTCAAATTTTAAATAATATTCGAATTCGGATTTTAATTTTAGTCTGTCCGACAGTTAGCGCTTCGACCAAATTTAAAAAAAATACTTTATATACTTAATATGGCAAAGAAACGTTTGCCGGGACAGCTAGTTTATTTATATATTTTTTAGTGTTTTACTCTATTTTTAGTGTTTAAATATTTTGAAGTAAATTTTTGTGCAGGAACCTAGATAATTACTATTTTAAGCTGAAAAATAACTCAAACATGTTAAATATTTTCGTATGAGAAAATGATTTTGGTATTACGTATGTATGAGAATTTCGAGGGTGCCCGGCCCCTTAAATACAATAAACAATTGATCGAAGGTCCCACTGCAGGAATATAGGAATACCAATAATATAAGAACTAGAATATAGGGTAACAAAACAGAGTGCTTTTGTATAAGTACTTACTGTACTTTTAAATTTAATGACTCCTGAGTCCTCCTGCGTAGTTGGCTTGGTTTCAATGAAACGAGCCAGTGAGCCACCGTTACCGAAACCGATGTGGGAGCCATTCAATATCCCGATTCTCGAAACTGATATTATGATTTCGTTTCACTACAAAAACCAACAAGTTTAGCCTATTTATTTATTTATTTTCTATACTTACTTATATTTCTACCAGTATTACCCCAATGCGATAGAAATTGGGACCGTGCTAGTATCAATTTTTCACCGTATGCCCATTTAAATGTATCGAAATGGCTAAGCAATATTTTTTCAGACTATAAGATCACGCCTGCAACTCCGTTGCGCTAAAATTTAGTTTATCGCTCGGGAACCGTACCTTTTACCAGGACAAAATGTATCCTAGGTGTCCTTTCCCGGGAGTCAAATTAACTATCTCATGTATTTATAATTTTTTTGTATTTCAGGAAAAATCGGTTCAGCGGTTTAGGCGTGAAGAGGTTACAGACATACAGACACATATTCGCATTTATAATGTTATAGTATAGAATTTGTAGCTACGGCGTAGCTCCTCACTGGAAAAATAAGGGTAGGTATATGAACGTATGTAGAGTCAGAATCTCGTTTTGACCTAACCTCTCTACGCGTTGGGCCATTATTAACAGCTGTGATCGAAACCATGATTGTGAATCTAAATCTCACACAAACAACTATACGCTCGTAAACACGTCTTATAGTCCATCATGAGCCTACGTCGAAAGGTCGCATCATAAGATTTAAATACATCACATATCACAAAATATAGTATACTAATTGCTAATTTTATTAATTAACTTTTGATTTTTATTTAATTTTTTAAACTTAAAATTTTCTCGACTTCGCCTCGGCCAACAATTACATGTGATCTGAGGCATTTTTTATTTTCCTGCCCTAGGTGCGTAATGTACTTAATTTCCCTCTTGAAAGAAAAGTAAACTAATGGAAAAGGATGCAAAATGTTCACTATTCATGTGTCCGTACGTCTGTGGTATCAAAGCTCCAAAACGAGTACTACGGTCACGGAATATATATGTCGCAGCCGACTGGTTAAAATAGCCGATCAATCAAACAGCTAGCCCTTTGACTGAACAACGCCATGCAATCTCACGGCTAGCTTTTTAATTGAATATTTCAGTCGCTCGAAACGTTCAACACTACAGCTGATTCAAGCTGCCGCCGTTTGATTGAATTAGTTCAGCGCTCACCACCGCGGCGCTAGTTGCGTTTTGTTTATAATATGGCGTCAACTAGCCGGTATTTTGTGATTGTATTAAGATATCAAAATTTAAACAAATATATATTCGAATTTCGAGGAGAAATTACGTGATTATGAAATGCATCACGAAGGTATTAATTGCAATTGTGTTCAAAATGAGTTAGAATACAATTTATTCTGCTTATTATCATTGCGCTTGTGAAATAATAAAACTAAACTAATGGTCAGCTTAGTTAATTTGCCATTTAACCAGTTAGCTAAGCGTCGTCTAGCTGTAGTGTTGAACGTTGCAGTCAACAAGTCGGCTAAACGACGTATAGCCGTGTGATTGAATGGCGCTGTTCAGTCAAAGGGCTAGCTGTTTGATTGATCGGCTATTTAAACCAGTTGGCTGCGACATATATATTATATTCCGTGACTACGATAGAATAAGGCAGGGGTCCCAACCTTCTTTTCATACGGGCCACAACAAAAATTTTTTAGGGTAAAAAAATAACGTTTAGTTCTTCAAAATTAACGATTTAAAAGTGGGAAAAATTTTACGACTTTCACGATGGCTTTACATTATTTTGTCGGTGGGAGTGTGGCGGTACCCACAATTCGCCTAACATTCCTGCATCGCGCTATCGAAGTTTTCAGAGCGCGTCGGTAGCTATCCGACTCACTGGATCCCGTGCAGCAGCATCACAGTTCCGACTCACTGGGACTTCACTGGAACAGTTCCGACTCGCTGGAACCCTCTGGCAATGGCGACTCAAGCGACAAGACTTCAAGATTCGACCTCCGGTCTTCGGGGGGGAGTGATGTGGCGTTACGAGTTACGACAGCTGAAATGTATCCAGTGGGCTTCAGCCTGACCGGGCACAACACCTCGCTCGGTCGGAAGATCTTCCTTTGGCCACCACGCAATTATTCCTACAGGAGTAAATTTCAAAATGGTTTAACAGCAGGCGGGCCACAGATAAAGTACCGGCGGGCCGCGGGTTGGGGATAGCTAGAATAAGGTATTTCAGTTAATATCGGTGGTTCGTGAACGGAATTAAACTTTAGATTATTAATATTGAACACCAATTATAATAATATTATTGTAATACTAGCTGTCCCGGCAAACGTTGCTTTGCCATATTATTTTATTGAAGTGACTAAATAAGTATGTCACCATGGCAACGTCGATCGCTATCCCGTCGCACAAACTTAATGGTCACCGTCAGTCTCAGGTTGTAATAATTTACTATTATTTATTCAAAAAATGCACTTATCAATATAATTTTATAAAGTACCCAGTAGCCGATTCTCAGACCTACTGAATATGCATATAAAATTTGGTAAAAAACAGTGAAGCCGTTTCGGAGGAGTTCGTGGACTAACATTGTGACACGAGAATTTTATATATAAGATAATTCTGATTGGTGACGTCATTGGCCAGTGCGAGCAACAAAGGTAAATAACTCGTGCACAACAATTGAGAGGACACCTGGCCACCCACGCGGTTATAAACCACAGGCTTTAGTACGCGAAGACAAGACGCCTCTATATTGGCTCTACTCTATGGCCCTCTGATGTGCTGACGAGTCCGTTCAGCTTCACAGTTACATTACCTCTGGCGAGACCCTTATGATTAACGGTATAAGGGTTACTCTTAAAGCATCTTTGAGATGAAACAACTGATCGGCTATTGTAGTCGCGGAGTAAGCAGGTGACGGATTAACCTTTCGCCGCTGTCGGTCGTTACCCGAAATACATGCCGCCGTTGACACCTGAAAAGTGCTTTTGTTGATGACCAGACATTTTACGATTATTGCTTCGAGATAAAAGTCACAGATATCGTCTTGCGGCTTTGTCTTACAGTTATAATTTTAGATAAGAGAGCGCTAATTCGCCGAAATTATTTTTATTTCCTGTATATTGTCTAATCAGTAATCATTATTATCGATTATACAGCTAATTTACTAGTTAGAAGGTTAAGTTACTTTAGAGTTTAGTACTGCAGCTGTCTCCAACCCGCGGCCCGCCGGGATTTTATCAGTGGACCGCGCGAAGTTAATCCATTTTGAAATTCATGCCCACCGGCAAAATAGTGCCAAGTCGTCCCAAAAGACGTGAAAAATTTTCCACTTTCAAATCGTTAATTTTAAGGGTGGGTTGCACCAACTTACTTTAACTATAACTGTAACTTTAACAGCTATAACTTTAACTATAACTACAGTGCAATATATCAAATCTTTGGTTACCGTTAAATATGGCATCCGTCGCCATAATATGTAACCATAACCGCTCATACTAATGTATCTAATTTTTTTCGTGATATCTACTATGTTTCACAGTGTTATATTTTTCCTGTCGATTTTTACGGATAATTCAATTTTTTATACTTACTCTCAATCCCATTTACCTGTAGCTTTAATAAAAAAATAAAAGCAAAAGACATCTGTCAATTTATGTGGTCAAAGTTAAGGTTAAAGCTAAGTTAGCCTTAACTATAACCATAACTTTAACTTTAACCACGCCTCTGGTGCAACCCGCCCTAAGAACGTTATTTTTTAACCCTAACTTTTGGTTGTGGCCCGGCCGCGACATCACGACCAAAACATGTCTGTGGCCCGTATTAAAAAAATGTTGAGTACCACTGCTTAAGTTCGTCTCAGCTGTAAAGCAATTTACGACTACGCTGTGTTGTCCCCATTCGTCGCTAGATGGAGCTTTTGAGCGTTACCAATAATGTTCACCGATAAAAATATTTTTATTGCAAGGAACTGTAGGCTGTAGCCCTAGCATGGTCACCAGTAGAAATACGAAATTATAGACAAACTATGAAGATATACTTAAGGTGCCATTCCAATCTTTTTTCGTTTCAAAAAATTCAATTAAAATGCCACTTTATGACAGACTGTAGTCTTAAAAATTCAAATAATATCCTGCTTTATGATATTTGTCTGTCTTAAAGTGGCAATTTAATTGAATTTTTGTGGGTCGCGATTAGCCGCGCTAAAGATCGGAACAGCACCTTAAAGTTTATGTCCACAGTTCGGCTAGGGCTAACTAGGGCTACTGATAGTAATTGTAATTAAGGCAGACAGGACAAAAATATATTCAATGAATATTTATCCAGTAAAGACGTTTGAAATTGAGTTTCTCTTCTTAATTACCTTCTCCCATGATTTTTAAGTGCCGAGTATCATAATTTGACTTCTTTTGTCCAAATTGCTGATGGTTTTTTAATAGAACAGTGTCTGTAAAACACAGAATATAAAACCAATCCCACCTTAACCCTCTTATCGTGCTCTTATCAATTTTATTCTAAGTTAAAGGTGCGTTCTGTCTGTAACTAAGTATGTATTTCCAAGATTGGCCTGAAGCTGATAGATTGTTATCTCTTAATAATATGATTTACTTCTTATTAATGAATAAAAATATATCCTTAGTTCCTTCTACAATTATTGTTTAGGATTCGACAATCGTCGCAGTCGATGCACATTTTCCACATACTTTCATTCAATAAAAACTCCTATACAAATAACACGTCGGTAATCCGATAAACCCAAATAAATATAAAATGCAAATCGTTAAAGGTGTTAGCAAAGGTGTACGAGGCATATTGCAGGAAAAATGGTCGCCGTGTGTAATGCGGGCGGCCGCGGCCGGTCGTCGACCGAGGCCCTTGACTCGCGCGGGTTCACCGACACCGCCGCGCGCCGACATCGCACTACGGGCCGCGGGCTCCCGGGCTATAAATCTTCGAAAATTACATCATTTGTAACATTTGATGTATTGTCCTCGGCGTTGATCGTTATTGTCCCGATACTGTTAATGAGCACACGCAAATTTGTTATCGCCGCGTGATTGACGATGTGCATTCTTGATGCAATTTATACCAACGAGGAGCGATTGATGGTTAGATGGCCAGGGACTAAATACATTATTCTTTAAATAAGGATATTTAATTTCTTATAATTATTTTAAGCTACATTTAGGCGAACAATACCATAGCTTGACTTATATATCTATTACTTACTTAATTTTTTCTAAACAGTAGGTATCTAACAATATACAAAAATGTAACAGAACATCTTGTCGTTCGGCGAAACGAACTAGAATAACGTCTATTCTGTATTGATCAAGAGATTATCACCTCGCAGTTCAGTGACCCGCGTCACTTATACACGAACGTCGAATAAATGGCACATCAGAATGTTTATTTCGGCTACATCGATCAAGATTGGCATAGTTTTATTAATGGAATCCGATGACACGAATTCTCCTTTTTAATTCGCGACCATTATCATAATCAACAGTTGTTGTCTACCGAAACTCCGCTGGCTTTTAGGCTACGTTCGTCATTTCCTTTATAAAACTCACGTTTCTTGGCCGCCGCAAGGAGGTCGTCTTTCCGCTCAAAAACTTTAAATTACACACAAAAACTATCTATATCACTGAATTCCAACCTTTATTTTTATCCTAACCCGTAAATATAACTAAGGTACGCGAGTAACTTTTTTTCTTCGTTTTCGTGTCTTAAAATAAAACAAACCAGCACCACAGATGTAGTTTAAACATCAAAGAGCTCGTAGTAAGTTTTTTGTGTGACTAGTAAGGACTTCAATTTGTAGATTTATATATTCTATAACACCAGATTACTAAGGGTGGGTTGCACCAGAGGCGTGGTTAAAGTAAAAGTTATGGTTATAGTTAAGCCTAACTTAACTTTAACCTTAACTTTGACCACAGAATTTATCAGATGTCTGTTACTGCCTACTGGTCCGACTAAACGTGGGCGGGGGCGCTGCTGGTAAAGGAGAATTGTCAAAAATGGCGTTTTTGTATGATGACAGTGTTAGTTCCTTTTTTCGCCACGTTCATTTAAATTTTAAAGCCTTGTCGAGCTTGGTTAAATATGGCGTCCATTTTTTACTTTATGCAAAGATTAAATAACATTTTGCATTGTAGTTATAGTTAAACTTTAAAGTAAGCAACCCACCCTAAATAGTATTAATATTATTCTCTTCTATAACCTTAAATTTCCTTATTTAATACTGATTAACTTTAAGCAGCAGATATATTGTGACTTAAAATATTTCAGTAAATCGTGGCGTGGTTTTTAATCTGACCTAATTGCTTATTATAACGGTAGATGCAATCGCCGGGAAACCCTAAAAACACCGGAGATGCTGAAGGCAACATACGTTTTGCAGCTGGCGTTCGCGCTAAGAGGCAAACCATGTCGTTAACCTTTAGGGTGGATGTAGGTTAAGATATTAAAATATATAACTTAACTTTTTAGGCTATACAACTTAACAGAACAAGTAAAAAAGTACTTACTCATATTAGGTTTTGCACGTATCGTACGTGAGATATCATATTATGATAAAGACGTGTCGTTATTATTGTTTGTAACTTGGTTCTAGGTTCTTAAACTAATATTTAAAAACATTACATTCCTCTACCCATACGAAAGTTAACTTTGACCGTTGCAATAGTTTTGTACGTAGTAGTAACTATGTTTATAATAACTACGCTGTAAAATATAAGTAACTAAAATATGTCGACACTAAAACGAGAGAAAAATAAATTTTCCATTTGCTATTGGAAAGTGTTTCGTCATTGGTAAAATTTCACCTGCTTCGCGCGCACCGAGTGATTTTAATAGCAAAGAGTTAGCCTACTTTCGCTATTATTGCAATTGTTTTTTTCCTTATTAACTAGATTTTGGTTTTAAAAGATGCGTTTATTTTAATCGGAAACATTGACTATTGATTATTGAGTAATGGTCCACAAGTGTCAAGAACCTACCTAGTAGAACTGTTTTCGAGTCCATTTAGATTTGTCTTTGTGCTATTTTCAAAGGTCTGTGTGTCCGTGTTAGTTACTGTATTATTTGAAAATGCCAATCTAATT
This sequence comes from Polyommatus icarus, assembly GCA_937595015.1. Lineage (NCBI taxonomy): Eukaryota > Metazoa > Arthropoda > Insecta > Lepidoptera > Lycaenidae > Polyommatus > Polyommatus icarus. The sequence goes on along the minus strand of OW569332.1, from coordinate 11,492,221 downwards.
TTACCTTGGTAACGGAGAAAGGAGAGATTTCTGTTTGGGAAGGGAGATTAATATTCTTATAGTTCTTTTTTGCCCTTGTAACTTGACTGGCTTCCTTAATATAGACTTGTTCCATGTAAGGGCCGATTTACTATCTTTAAAACTACTTTTAGCAAAGTGCTTTAGGATAGTAAGCACGTTAGTTGAATCATGTAAACGCTACTTGTTTTAGTGCTTCAAGTTGTAGTACTGGTGTTTTCACTAGTGCTTTCAGGTTGTACCAAATACTCTCCTAAACACTAAGATAATGTAAAACTTGCCTAACGCCCAAAGATTGAGTGGTAAATATAAATGCCATTAGGAATTTAGGGCCTGCAGTTTCACCACTTTCTGATAAAGTGCCGAATAGGCTATTGACAGCTTTTTTTGACAGATTCTCCATACTTCATCTGTCAAGTTAGGTGATGAATAGCCTATTTGGCACTTATCAGGAAGTGGTGAAACAGGCCCCAAGTCTCCTATGTACCTTCATGTGCATGAAGTTTTTAAGTAAAAAAAATAGTTTTTCTTTCTTTTTACTCGAGCAAAGCTCCACCAGGGCTCTATACCAGCAACTGCCGTGAAGCTCCGTAGATAGGCATTAGCCCTAGGGTTGTACTTTACTGCTGAAAGCTAATGTGGTTTCTGCTAGGACTTATAGGGAATACTCCAATTCCTACGACTGAGTGAATAATAATAACTAGCTATTTGACCAAGCTTTGATCGGTATTCGATAAAACACGAATAAAATGACATTTTCTATACTAAATTTCATAAAAATCGTTGGAGCTGATTCCGAGATTCCATAAGATAAGAATATATAAAAGCATCCTCGTGAAAAAGTGTATTGAATTTTTATTATTAACTAAAAAATAATATGATTAAAGAAATAAAAATACATACTCTCTAAAGTCTAATAATAAAAAATGTTTAAATTAAGTAACTGAATTTAATTAAAAGTTTATTTGGTTCTGGTAAAACTTAGTACGAGGTCCTTACCCCGGAATCCCACACATAACTGCGAATTCTTGTGAATTTAAATTAGTATGAGTTTTGTCACAGATCATAGTCGATGCGACGCGAATTCGCACGCTACGAGCTACGTAGGTACGGGGCGAGCGTCGCGACGCCAAGCGGCGCATCGGCGCGTAGTCGCGGCGTCGCGGCGTGCGCGGGCGCAGCGGCAGTGAAAGTGGGTTGCATGCGGCGCTGTTACTTTCAGTTTCTCTTGCGCACGCTCCGCCGTGGACTCGTTACAATAAACATTGCATCCCGTCGATTTCTCGCGCCGCTAAATTTCACCTTTCCACTTTACTACGAGTGACGACCTGTCTTGTCGCTAGTAGAAAGTGATAAATTTATCGTAAGCTCTATTCGAATTGCATTGTCTCGAACTACGAAGACCTGCATTTCTCCGAGTTTCATAGATAACTAGTAGTTTGATAAGGATAATTAGTTATTAGACCAGCTTTCAGTAATGTCTCTTGAATTTATCTAGAATCTAGATGCTACATTAGACACTTTTATAGAGGGTATTCTATTATATAATACTTACCTAAGTTTTGATCGATCTCAATAACATGTAGGTATAATTAATTTCAGGTTTTGTTATAAATGAACTATCCGGATTTGTAGTCGCATTAATGCGACTTGTAATTGAAATAATCTATTTCGTACTATATATTAATTACTATTGTAATTATTTATTATTATAACGTCCTGGTGGCCCCTGCGAAAGTTATTGTCAATGATTATAAGATAAATAATAAAAGTAGTACTAAAATAGTTCAAAATAATGTTCATATCCTAGACTTGTCAAAACAAACTAGGTAAACTACTGCTATTAAAACCAAAAGTAGGTTTTAATAGCAGTAGTTTAGTTTGTTTACTACTTACCTACTTTCTTACAAATTTTACCCTGATTTAGTGCAAATAAAATTTAACTTTCATAAATAAAAAGTTATTATCTCTATTTAATATTTTGCATAATTAATGAAAAATAAATAAAAATATACCTTTTTAGGCGCTATGGCATTTTATTTTGCAAGAAAAATAAATATATGCCTACACAACGCACGGTCTCAAGTTATTAATTTAGTTAAAAAATCAGGGTTACTTGAGTTTTAGAATTATTGTATATATAAAAGTACAGCAAATATCTTTATAGGAGGTCCCTAAACAAGCGTAGGAACTCCAAGGGTTGAATGTGGAAAATTCCTCAATCCAAAAAAACATAATGAGAAAGTCAATAATTAAGCTACCGTACTTTCATGAAAACTAGGCGTAGAATGTTAATTATAGTGTAGGTAGAAGGTACGTACTGACGAAAAATGAGATTGACCCACATAGTAACTTTCATAGCACGTCCGCGCGCCGACCCGAACTTTACCAACGTCCGGGTGACCTCTCCGATTGAGGACTTAACGTAATAAAGAAACAACATCTTTCTTAATACATGCAAAACGTACTCAATAACGCGCATTCAGCAAATGATTGGTCAAGACTCAAGGGTGGGACAAGTTTGTATGAACCTTTCCATCTGCTCTTTGAAACTGAATGGATTCAAAGCATGAAATAGAGTATTAATATTTACCATTGAAGTGAAAGTAACATATAAAAAACTATATTTTCCCGATAGTTTTTGTGTGCAAAAAAATCGCGAGAACCCCCTTGGTAACAAGTAGCATACTTACGTCCTTTTTCGTGACATTTCTGTACCAGTGCCAAATATTATAATTATCTGGTCTGGTCTCTGTTAAAACCTGTTAAAACGGATTATTTCAGAGCCTATTTGATGCAAACAATCTTTTCTTTTAGAAGTCACATACTGTATAATTAAAGGCGTGAGTGGAAGAAACAGATAACTAGCATTTTAAAACATAAGGACAATTACTCATTTTTGCCTCATAATTTGCACAAACCTTGTAACTTACCTACTTCATCATCTGGCATAATATATATCTGGCTATGCATAAAATCCACTTTTTTTTAAAATCATTCGTGGCCCTAAATCCTAATAATATAATATGCAAAAAACGGCAATTTTTTTAACTGTTACTTACCTGCTTCTTCCTCATTCGATTATCTATCCGTGCTAGGGCTGAAGTTGAATAGGAAAATTTCTAAATTCATTGTTATAACTCATAATGTAGTCCTACGAGCGTATCGGTGACACGGGCGGGTTTGGGTGTAAACTAGACTACGAATGTAGGTAAAGCATTAAAAGTGAAATTCGCGTTGCGCTCGTTTTCGGCAGTATCAGCAATAAGCTATGGTGATGCGAGATTAGCATTATGGTGAAGCGTTGTATCCGAAAAGAAACGAACGAAAATGAAAGTGCCCCAGTTTCGGCTCGCGCTGCTTTCACTCGTTTTATGTATTCAATCTAGGCTTTTATCTTTTATGTATTTTATTGTTGAAGTTACATTTGTGCCAAATAGACGCCTATTTATAATAATACATTGTGCACGGGCGTACTCTACTGATTAGCAATGTTATGTTTCGAAAGTACTTATAAATAATGTTTTTGCTATTGGCAGATTTCATCTCATTTAGGATTAAATAACGAATGAAAAGATTTTTGTGAAAGTAATTTGTTTGTCATATTATCCATATTCGCACTATCAATGAGAAAATGTGTAAAAACTGAGATCGGAAGCTATTTGAATGGTACCTACATAATAAGTAGGTATATACGCGTAGATATACTAAGAGTCTCGGGAAAGTATGGCCGTTTTTATCGTCGAAAAATGTAAGGTTTTCTTTACACCTATCGAGTGAATAATGTTGGTAAGCAACAAAGTTGCAAACTACATCTATTTCACATTTTATTTTATAAATAAAACTAATTTATAAATTTATTCAATAACAGCTTCAATCCATTAAGATTGAAAAACTTATGTGGTGTCCATAAATTGCACTCCCGAAAAAGATGTTATGATTGTAATCGCGATCGTCACCACTTAAGGCAGGCATCAATCTTAATCCAAAACTGTAGTTACTAGGGGCGCATCTTCTCTATTTTTCATGTTTTTTTTAAAATATCTTTGGAAATAAATATTAAGAAAAAAAATTGTTCGGTTAAAGATATTTTAATATAGATTTACTAACAATTTATTCAAATAAAATGTATAATTATCCTAGTTAATACCTATATTTCGATCAATTAGATTTTGTTCGGAGGTGAGTTTGTAAATTAATTACAGCCAAAGTATTACGTTTTATAAAAATATTTATGGTTTGGTATAAACGTCTTTTAAATATTGTGCTTTATATCTCATATTTTTTTACATTTCGTTATTATATTGGAATTAGGTAAACTGGGAGTCACGGAATAACAAATTGGCGTTGATCCTCGCCTTAAGGCCAATGACTTGACTTACTAATTAAAAATTTAATGTCTCCTGAAAGTAACACAAAACGCCGTTAAAAATGCATTAAAATGTTACTCATCGTGTACTCATCCTTTTAAGGATTTTGAACCTGAAAACAAAAACAGAACTTTTATAATTTTATTTTGAGTTGAGAACGCTTGTTTTGTTTAAGTAATAATAACAATTTTTGTAATAATTCAAAATGTAGGCTGGAGCTGATGTACGACGCGAGTGCTCGCAAAACGATTGGCGTAGCGATTCGGTCCCGTGCGGCGCGGCGTAGCGGCTCGGCTACGCAACTGCCCACATCGCTGAAAGGGGTGACACACGTACAAACTTAAAGTACGCGAGTTTTAAGGCCTCTATATCCGCCAATGACCTTGATCATTGTCTGTCAGTGCGAATATCGACGTAAATGACATTAAAATAACATTCATAACAGCGCGCCTTGTACGGTGGCGGTTACGACGCTCGCCGCGTCCATGATAGGGCGAAATAGGAGAAAAAACCTTTCTAAGGCTTAATATAATACATATTTCAAAAAAGTAATAAAACCAAATTATCAACTTATGTATTGCAAAGCAGTAGATATTTTTTATATATTCTTTTGATAAATAATGAAGGAGTAAAGTGGTTTCATTCAACGATTTGGAAGTGATTTGGTTTTTTATTTCTTTATTATGTGATACTGATAGAAAAAATATGGCAAAACCACGTTACGTATCATATCGTGTAGATTACTAATTATTTTTTTCAGATATAATTTCTCTGTTAATGCCGATGAAAAGTGGTTTCATCTGCACGCTTTTTTCGCGAGAGGAGCCTTAAGTTCGCGAACTTACTCGGCTCGCGTTGGTGATACACGAGAATCGCTCACACTGAATTACCATGCCCCAGGCTCGCGGCTCGCGGCGCGCGGGTCTTTGCTGACACACAGGCGATTAAATCAAATCAAATCATCTTTATTTCGGGCATCGGAGGCCCATATAACAAATACCTTAAATCTAACATACATACTAATAATATAATAAATACCTTATAAACTAACATACATAATATTTTATATTCACTTATAAACTAACACTGTCACTAATTTTTGCCGGCGACATGACTCGACGCTTCGTTCCGGAGTCTCCCCTGGAACCTCCGGTAGACTACATCCATCGGCCAGAACTCCGGCGCCTCGAAAGTCGACAGAAGATTCGTCGGCACTCTCACCACAAAGGAGCTAAAGTTAACTTTGTGGCGAGACTGCAGACGCTCGACCCTCAGGCGCAGTGTCGTCTTCTTCTGGATGTAGTCCACGACGTCCTCGACCTCCATGGACCAGTGCAGGCGAGATATGTACAGGGGCGTCGCGGGGACCTCGCTCCGCAGACGTAGCTCAGGTACATAGGGCGCGGTGCCGCGATGGTTGCGAGCGGCGGGCTTCTTCTTCCTACTCTCCACCAATATGAAGCTCTTTTTATTAAGATTGTCGAGCCATAAGTTCGCGTACTTACTCGCGTATCTGTCACCCCCTTGAGTGAGATCGCTATGTTGAGTTTCGAGAGAAGAAGATTAGTTATCACTTTGTTTTGTCACACCCTGTATAAAGATACAGGGTGTGACAAAACAAAGTGATAACTTTAGGGTGTGTATGTGTTCCTTTTACATTTTTGTGATTTGTATGGCCATGCGCCCCAACGTCATGAGTTTGCCCATACGAAAGTAAAAAAAGGCACTTTCAGTTCTGCTACTTTCACAGTGAACTCTATAAAAGGAACATAACAACACACCCTAAAGTTTTCACTTTGTTTTGTTGTACACCTGAATATTAGATTTTTTTCTATTAACAAAATTAATTTTCTCATACACTATTAGTAATACACAGGTAAGTAAATACACAATATATTTTATAGGCTGGTTTTGTATCATTATATTGGGGTTTCCCTACTCCAATCGATAATAATAGATAGTAGTATAAATCCAAGCATTTTGAACTTTTTGTACTTTTGATTATTCACTCAAAGTTTTACGATTTAAATATACGTCACTGAATATTTTATTATAATGAACTTGAATAAAAATTAACACGTGCATTACAGTCATTAAAACAATTCCAAAACTTGGAAAATGATACTGACAAAACAATAAATTAAAATGACAGTCTCGATATCAGTAATCCAGATTAATGTGACCCAAAATATTGAAGTCAACAAAACAATAATTAGCGATATCGTGGTTAACGTTACCGCGGGTTAATTTGACTGCGTGTGCGGTCATCGACCCCGGCCTCGGCGCCCGATTTACTCCACGCTATTGTTTTGCATCGAGACATTATTTCGATGAATATTGAGTTTAATGTGTATCAATTGTCATCAATATCACTATCAGCTCTTTAATGCTCTTTAAGTAATTAACATTTTACTACACAATTATAATAATTTAGAGTAGTCGATTTTGTTCTACTATTTTATTGTGGAAATTATAATCTGTATGGTGGACTAATTAACTATTAAACTAGTGTTTCCCGCGGCTAATCCCGTTAGAATAAGAATTTGATTCTATATTTTCTTAAGCGTTGAATTTTGGAACATTCCGTCCTAGTAGCTTGCGCATCATAAGACGAATACGTGTGATTTTGATGTGTTTGATTTTACCTTTCATAATTAACTTTGATTTTTATAATATATGTGCATAGATAATCTTGGCAGATAGATAAAAAGTGCAGAACCAAATTTTATAATTTTTGGCCATATCAGAGGATACATATTACAGCAACTTATGATACTAATTGTAGAGTCCATTCTACAGATTAGTAGAAGGCGTTGGAATAGGTTTTGGCTGTCTGCCAGGTCAGGCTTCCTGCATGCTACCTGACCAATTTACAAGTTAGTGGCTAGCTATTTGAAACTTAATTTTTTCCTGTTAATTGGTTTGCAGTTGAACTCAAGTAAAAATCTTAATTTTTAATTTTTGTCATAGAGTTTATAATATACGTAATACTTACATCAATTATGTTAATTTTGCGCATTATAAAAATATTTTCAGCACAATTAATGCTTGGATTGCTTGGCTATTGAGTCTCCACAATAACAATAAACATCAAAATCCAGTTCATACTTCAAATAGGTAGAATCAGCGGTTATTTTTAACGAATATGATTTTTTCTGGAACTTTCCAGAAGTAAACAAAGTGAAGTGAGTTAAAATAAAGACAGTAAAGTGTTGAGTTGGCATGAATGTGCCCTCGACAGAATGAACCGTATTATTTCCCGTTCCGAGCCAAGTGTGTACCTTCAGTGACGTCGAGATACGGAACGGGGCCAATAACCTTTATATTATGTTGACGCGACACGATTTTGTATGATGCATTGTGTTTTATATTTTTAGACTATTGCAACTTTGTGTTTAACGGTTACTTTAATCAGAGTAATGCTCATGATAAAAACAAGCCAGGGTACTACCGAGCCCGTTTTTATGTAACAACAATGTACGAGGTAATATTTTATACTTATCGCATAAAGGTAACGATTCCAATAGTGAGCAAAGTAGAAAATATCGGGAAATTTCATAACACAGTATAACGGGCTATGTTTAATTAGTAGGTATCAATATTCCATACTATTCACCATAGCCAATGTTTTCTTTATATTAATATTGTAATTATTTACTAATGAAAACTGTAGTCTGTACCCAATCCCATAGTTCTTTGTCATGGAAAAGTACAAAAGACAAAACGGTTTTACGCTATCGCCTGTGCTTTGTCCATCGTCGGGGCCGCTCTGTTCACCACTGTTCACCACAAATAAAAGAATAATGTAACGGTTTTCCGATATAACATTAGTGAATGACCGAATTGGCGCTTAGCGGGCGCGGATAGCGTTCGGCCGGGCTAGAGATAGTCGCAGGCGTCCGCGGGTCAGCGACCGGCGCGAGGCCGACGGCCGCTGACGTAACGTTACGCGAATTCCGCCCCGCGCCCCGCGTCCGCCGAGCCACCGACCTAATTCCTTCGAAGCCATTTCGTTTGTGCATCGCTAAATATAAAATGTCGTTGCACTGCACCGGCCGACGTATTCTATTCCTGATAGATTTGTGCCATTTACCGGTTAAAAATACTCCGTTTTTACATCATCGTCGTTTGTTACGCAACCCTCAATACCACCCTCAATAGAACCCTCTATGAAGGAAGAAAAAAAAATCGATTCGGTAATCAATAGGCGACGGATAAATTGTCTGAAAGATAATAGGTTGAATCTGCGTGGTCTAGAATATTCTCTTGCAGAAATATAATTTGTTTTGTAAATTTACTTCGGTCTTCGCAACATTCACTTAGAATCTGAGTGTAACTATAAATCTTATATAATAAAATTTATTTTCTAATGTAATGTTTCTGATAAAAAGTTATTAAATGCACTGTGGGTACACCTGTGCCACTGCTACGCCGCGCGTAGAGGCTCTACGTAACTTTGGTATAGGACTTTGGTTTGGGTGAATAATTTCTAAGAAATATATCAGATTTGGCATTGAAATAAACATGCTTAGATTTATTTAATAGAAAGATAACAAGATTTGATATAATCTTGCCCACTATTTATCTGTCTTACCGATAATTTTCGCGTACAAATATAATATGTAAGATATTAAAAAACGTTTTGTATTGATTTTTTGCTATAATAATATATTAAAGTTTATTTCGTATCCGTAAATAAAATAAAATTAAAAGATTAGGTTATATTTCAAAAACTTATGTGAATGTTTAAGATCGGTAATTAAACTTTATGTAATAGTTGGAGCCTCTCATGGTCATTTACACAATTACTCATCTGACGCAAATACTTAAAGGGTTCATTGTTTGTTGTGGATGAGCCATGACGACCACAGTCGACCTCGTCGGACACGATAACGACAATCTTTGTCATTATATCCCTACATATTGTATATATAGTCGGCATTGTGTACAGAAGCTCTCAGAAGGATCAGTATTGTAACAAAGAAGATTGTCTCTTTGAAGCGTATGTAGGTTATAGACCCTTCGATTGTATACTGGATCATCTTCTACTAAACTAATAATATTAAAGATATGGATGCCGAGGCAGAAAGCGTCATCTGAACACCACGTTGGGGATGTTTTGGGGCTATTTCGACACTCCAAATTTAAGTAGATGGCGTAACTTTTTCTTGTATGGAGATTTTTTTAATTAAATAAGGGGACAAACGTGTAAACGAGTCACCTGATGGTAAGCAACTCCCGTCGCCCATGGACACTCCCAACATCAGAAGAGCTGCAGGTGCGTTGCCGGCGTTTTAAGTGGGAATACGCTCTCATATAGAAAGTTTGCAGGTCGTATAGGTTCGGAAATACTGTTGGTACAGTTCGTTCCAGAGTTTTACAGTGCGCGGCAGCAAGTTACGTGAAAAACGTACGTTGGAAGACTGCCACTCATCTTTTCTGTCATATTATCTTGTCCTATTTTCAAAATATTTGCTAAAAATCAAAATCAAATATAGACTAAACAAATTCCATATTCTGGAAAAACAGATTTTTTGTTAAAAGTTTTAACAAAAAATCTGTTAAAGATACCAAATTTTTTGACCTACCTAATTTAACCTTTTAACTTAAAAAATTAAATTAGGTAAAAAAAATAGGTATTAAAAATATGAATTAAGTAATAATGTAATGAACGTAGCAACAAGTGTATCCATAGTTTAAAACGTTTAACCTTGTGCCGGTTTTGTTTCAAGTTGAACAAATTATTTAAAATTAACGTTAAATAAATGTGGGAATTATGTACAATAACAACGACCTTGTTAATGTTGTGACGTCACTGGCGGATCGGCCGCCCGTCAGCCGTCGGTCACACAATGTCACCTGGACCTCACCTTGCAGCCCGGACGGAAATAAAAAAATCCTGTATCAAATAAAAAATAAAAATTGGACACAAAAAGGATACTATGAAGAACTGCCAGGGATTTGATAAGTTTAAATAACATTAAGAAGTAACTACACTGATGTCGACGTCATTTTAAAAGTGGCCAAGCGTGCGCAATACACAAGGACATGCCTAGCTCAGCGGGATGGATGACTGGCACGACTGGCCAGCGCTTTATCTTTCTGCATAATATAATATGATCAGCCCGCAATGACCAAAGGCCGTGTTCAAAACTTCAAACCAAACTGACTGTCAGCCGCCGAATGTGAGCAGGCTCATTGTGAGTCCCAGTGTGGACGTGAAAATATACGGTATCGAATGTCCGCACCTACGCCTAGCGTAATAGCGTATTGTCATTTTGGGTGTGAACGAAAAAGTGAATATGTATGGAAATACAATAAACTGCGTAACGTTCGCTCACATTCGGTGGCTGACAGTCAGTTTGGTATGAACACGGCCTAAGTCCTAAACAAAACAACTTCAACACATTTAATTTTGTTCCAACACGGGAATCAAATCTACGACCTCCGAGTCAAACGTAAGGTGACGTAAGGTACTATTATGTATTCTGTGGTCAAACTCTATATAACGTAGGCGATAATAAGTAAAACATTTTGTCGACACATATTTAATTTTATTTTTACACGTCGACCTTTAAACCAGATTGTCCTTGTGTAACACGGCTGAGTTGCCATGAAGGTTAGACAATAAGTTTAGAGGGTGATTGCCAGACGGGTCCAGTAAACCTAAAGTTGCGACGAAGGTTCTCACATATTGGGGTGTAAACCGACACATAAGTAAAATATTGTGTAATAGGCTTGATGACAAATTTTTTTTCTTATTGGTAATTGAAAGACCCTTAAAAAATAGAAACATTGCTGAAAGAATGACTCTCACAGCTTAAAAATTCACCAAGATATGAACAATTCAAACATCTCATAAAATAGACCTGCCCGAAACGCTCCATACAAAATGCTACGAAAGACTGACGTCAGTTTTTCTTAGTTAGTACGGATCGGGAGAGAACTTTGTTCGATAGGTATATTAAATATTGTGTTTATGAAAGTGGTTTCATACCAAAAGTTGCTTTTAATTGCATAACTTATCGAATGGTATACAAATATTAAGAAATTTAATTGAAAAAAAAAATCGACTTGATTATCCAACTTTGAAGGCGCCTAACAAAAAAAATACAAATGCTATCGAGCTGAAATTTTGGTAACGCTTATTTTTTACCGTGCTTTCTTTATTTTATTAACAAAATTCACTAATCTTTGACCTTGTCATCATCCCTATTCACAATCTGCAGAGTAAAATGATAAATTAGATGGATACAAAAACAGCATAATATTGTATCAATAGTGAGTGAACCAGTGAACCTACGACTTGGTTACGACCTAGGACAGTGATAGTGCTTAGTGATTGGACCTAGTGATTAGTGTTGGACTTAGTGTTTATAAATAAAGTCTTCAAGAGAGTCAGCAGGTCTTTCTCTCCAAATTCTTCGAACCCTAGCACGACAATATATGATAGCATGGTAAACTGAAAGGTTAACTTGTTAAGTTTGGAAGATGTTTTGACGTTTCTTTTTGGCCTTGGGTTTCTTTATTTTAAAATGAACGAAGAAAAACAAGCAGACATATTATGATAGTGAGTAGAGGTGGTAGTCACTTTATATTATGTTCATACACAAGATTGTTTCCGTCAAATACACTTCGTGCTTTTAAAATTCTCTATACCTGTGTTTATTACATCGTTTTTCAAAATTTATTATTATTTTTCAAAATAGTATGATCGATAAAATAAAATAATCTTATCTTATATATAAAATTCTCGTGTCACAATGTTAGTTCACGAACTCCTCCGAAACGGCTTTACTGATTTTTACCAAATTGTATATGCATATTCAGTAGGCCTGAGAATCGGCTACTCGGTACTTATTATATTGATAAGTGCATTTGTTGAATAAATAATAGTAAATTATTACAACTCGAGAAAAACGACGACCATGATAGCGATGCACGTTGCCATGGTGACATATTTATTTAGTCACTTCAATAAAATAATATGGGCGAAATACTTTATATTATGGCAAAGCAACGTTTGCCGGGACAGCTAGTTTCATTATAAAATTAAAATTTACCACACATGTACATAACTAAACACAAAGTAATAATTTTAAGTGTCATGCAATAAAACATCAGTGGCCTTCAGAACAGTTAAAACAATCATAAAATATTTTATTTCATTACTAACATTGAAAATGTATTTGTAGATGTACTTGGTGTGTGTACGTCTGTTATAATTCAGAAGATTACGGTGGTTTCAGCTACTTATAATAATTAGTAATTGCTAATTATTATTATAAGTAGCTAATGAGCAATCGTGAAAGTTATTATGTAATATCGTTAATCGTAACTTATATAATGACCGCACAAATTTTCTTAGTTGGACTTGAAGATATATTATCATCAATTTTTTTATATATTCTTTTAGATAGATATATTATCATCAATTTTTTTATATATTCTTTTACCACATGAGTTTGAATGTTTTTTTGTGAGGGCTGTGGGAAAATATGCTAATTTTGTGTTTTGAGACAAAACTAAAAATTTGTTTGTTTATATTGCATATAATATGAATAAAATGTTTGTTTACTAATTTAAACAACGTCAATTTGGCAAGCACAGTCTGCACAGTACGCCAACTCCCGAGGTGTGTTGAAAAACTTGTCTCATTTAAGGCGATCGCTTTCTTTACATACATAATATTATAATTTAAAGTCTATAAACTAAGAATATAATATCACGCTCAAACGAACATGCCAAATTTTTAATTGCCATCAATCATCATTCTCCTACACTGGTCATTGATGGAGAAATTCAGTCGTATAAGAGGTGATGTATAGGAAGGGTAAGCATGTGGTTTCTAAAACCCGATGCTATAGTACTTTTAATTTTGCTCATTACGTTCAAAGTTGGTTCTATTTGATATTTCCGAAAACTGCTGTGGGTGTGGTGTGTGGAAGTGGAAGAAACTACTTCGTATAATTTTGATGAACTACACGTATGGGTAAATTCTTTTAATCATAAATTATTCTTATGCTTCTAGATGAGTACGTATCGGTACCTATTTGTTGATTGCAACTTGCAGATTTAAAGAGTCTGTTTTGAGGAAACAGACGAGACAAGGCTGTAAAATGTCACCGCAACTTGGTACAACTAATATATATTCTGTGCCGCAACCTCACATTGTACAACAGCTCCATATTCCACACCCATTGGCAATAACATAGCTGCTTGTGAATCAGATATAGTACGCCGTAAACCTAAGTGCAGCATCCACGTGCAAGTTTATAGCACGCGTGCTGTGGAGGAGGGGAGAGAGGGGTGGGGGGAGGACAGGGGGAAGGAGCGAGGGGGAGCTGCGTCAGACGATAACGACGGTGTTATCACAAGGTCGCTGCCACGTGCCGTGACCAGGATTTTCCACATGCGTGACCTTCAACTCGCAACGTAAACAAGTGGAAATGACAAAGTGTGCAAAAATAATTGCGATGAACTACGTAGTAACGATAAGTGTATATATATAGTTGTGATGTGTTTTCCGAGTTCGTCATAGTGTAAAGTTGAAAACACATCTTGTTTTTAGGGTTCTGTAGTCAACAAGGAACCCTTATAGTTTCGGTCTGTCCGTCCGTCTGTCTGTCTGTCTGTCTGTCTGTCCGCGGTTTTACTCAGAGACTATAGGACCTATAAAGCTGTAATTTGGCATGAATACACATATAAGTGATGGCAACAAAATGGTACTTACATGAAATCGTAAAAAAAATATTTTTTATGGTACCTCCCCTACACATCAAGCGGGGATGAATATTTTTTTTCGCGCCCACCCCATCGAGTGGGGTGTCGTTGAATAGGTTTTTTAAAAATATTGCGAGTATTCATAGATCATTTTCCGATTTAGGGATCCGTTTGTGAAATATTAAGTTTTAAAGTGGAAAAATCGTTAGAGTCTAGTGTCCCCCCCCCTTCTACCAGCTAAACGGTTGGTTCTGGAAATATCAAAAAATTCAAGGGAGTAGGAAATATGCTGAATTTAAAAGGAAAACTATCATGGCTAAGAAGACTTCATAAGTTATTGAGTAATAGTCGATTAACTAAAAAAAATGTATCCGGAGAAGTATAAAGGACCTTTTCGTTCAAATTCCTTTGAAAGTAACTGAGATGATATTGTTAGTAGTGTAAAACACGCTTTAAATGTACGTTCATTGACCATAAAAATTATCAAAAACTTGCGGTACAACGGAACCCTATATTGCGCGTGGCCCGACACGCACTTGGCCGGTTTTTATCCTTATTATCAGGAAATACATGGAAAAGTGTTCGGCTGTACATGGGTAATTGAATATCATTTTTCTTATACTGGCTTTTAGTTTCTCTAGTCTCTAGAGTCTAGACTTATCTCTGGTATCGAAATTGCACAATACTTCTGTAAAATTTACGTACCTATACCCACATTATTTGAACACTATACTTACGACATAATCTATTGCTAATACGAGTAAAAATAATTTCACACTGGATAGATAAAACGATGCGCACTTTCTATCCTAACAGTTGGAAAAATTTCTTGTTGTTGGAAAAGTTAAAAACTTTCTGTTCACTATATCCAGTGAGTAAATAATTTTATAAGTATTTACTTAATTTGACAATCACAATAAAATACCTTTGGGTTTCATTGTGCTTGACATGTTACATGTATATTGTACTAGCTTTTGCCCGCGGCTTCGCTCGTGTTAACCCTTTGATTCCCAAGCGGCACCTGGCTGTCGCGTAACTGATTATAAGTTGCAATAGATAATATGACTTTCGGGAGCTTTTTCCTTAAGCAGAAACATCTTTTTAAAAGCAAGACTATGGCTCGAGCCCCTTACAGTTTTTTATTTCGTCATTCCCTCACCATCATGCCCTAATTAAAATTAATGGTGGATTTTGTAGATAATTTCAATGAAGCGATAATTATGGGAGACCATCACATAATTAAATTCTTGTAACATTAGTACTATCAAATTCACATGATATTATATCAAATTATTTCAGTAATTTTGTACTTTTAAGATCATCGAATTTCGACTTTAGAATAATTATAAGCCATTTATAAACGTAGATATAAGATGACGCCCGCAACTACATTGCACCAAGTACATTTTAAAATAAAAATAAAAAATAAAATATTAAATAAAATATTAAAAATATTAAGATAAAATATTTCCTATGCTATGTCATTTTCCGGGAGTCAGTCTCCATACCAAGCGTAATAGGTTTAGCGGTTTGGGCGTAAACAAGTAGACAAACAGACAGACAGATGGATTTACAGACAAACACACTTTCGCATTCATATTATTAGATGTATTTTAAGTATTGAATCAAAACTGCTGAATCAGTAAAATTCATAAACACATACAAGTGACTTAACTCTATAGCAGAGTTTACACCTACTTTGTGTATCAGTCTCTTATTATGCTCAGGTAGTCGGGGTTCTACGAAATATTTACAAATTCAATATGTTACGTTTAAGCAGGTGCATATATGGATGAGTTATTGATCTAGGTTATGGTCTAGAAAGTAAAATATATCGTCAAGGATCTGTTGCCTAAGCTGTCAGATAAAATTAACCGTATTAAGTTTCATAATCACGTCCTGTTGGCCTGTTTAACGAATTGTTTTGATGAATTTCTTGACGTTGGGATGTGTTTAAAGCTCTGGTTTCCTCCAAAACGTTCTAGTGGCGTCATTCACCGCTATATTGCGGCCGCTACATGACGGCGCCGCTTTTGGAGGAAACCAACTGAAGCGAAAAGGTTGTTACTGAAGTACACTTTGCGAGATGTTGATATCAGTTTAATATAAAAAATATCATACTGCTTTGGTATACCTACCCTGTGTCACTGTGTCTAAATAAAATATTCGTAAAGATGTGCCTGCATTGCCTGCAAAGCGATTAATTTTAAAATAATAAAAAACAGCATCAAAAATAGGTACGCAGTAGGTATAACGCACTCTGCAAAGAAGAAAAAAAAATATTTAATTAGTAACTAAATATACTCACTTAAATTAATTTGAAATTTCTGAATGTTTTGACAATTAATATATTGAAACTCAAAATACAAATAAACTTTGACACATTTGCAATATTATGTATTTAACTGTAATGCAAACGTTATGTTGTCTCTACATGGTCATGTAGAGACAACATAACATAATGGTCATGTCATAATGTGGTATAATCGTATGATAAACATGGGCATTTGTCTGACCGCCAAGGACTATTATTCATACCGCAAAACTATACCTAAAACAACAAGCAGCATTTTTTATTCAAAACATAAACTTGTCTTATTTTCCGACCGCGCGATAAAGTCACCGCAATAACAAAAGGTTGTCGGGAGGTCAGGCAGTACCTACCGGAATAAATCGGGATCGTGTCGACAATTGAAGCAGCACTTACCGAGTGCTGTCCGGCAAGCGTGCTTCGGACACAATAGTAAGTAGTTAGCCGCTAGGTGTCGCCGGGCGCGGGCGGCGCGGTCGTCTCAAGATCAAGGTCGATCGGCAGACGCGCGGCAAGGTCACCCGCGCCCCGCCTACCCTCGCCGCACCCCGCACCGCCCCGCGCCGCGCACGCCATACCGCGCGCAAATATTTGCGACCGTCTGTCCTCCGCGACCGATATGCCGAGGTCAGCCTGTTAAAAAGACCTTGAAGTAGTAACCAACTTATTCGTTAGGTACAAAAGAACTACACTTATGACATTTATCGGTCATTCTGTGCCAAATTATTCATGAGCAGAAGCAGGTAATAAAATGTGTGTTCTGCCTAATAATTTATTAATAGGGGTGTAAAAACTTTTAATATATTTTAGTCTTGGCAATTATAGAAATACCAATTACAGATCACAATATTGTACACGAATGTACCCTAAATGCTACACGAATTGTGATTTGTACTGATAGCAAGAGCGCTTTGCAGCACCTAATTAAATGTGTATATCGTGGTTCTAATGGTCTATCTGTGGCATATCTTAATATATATATATTTCTTGTGTGCGTGTGTATGTGACTGAACTCCTCCTAAACGACTGGACCGATTTTGATGAAATTTTTTGTGTGTGTTCAAGGGGATCTGGGAATGGTTTAGATTCACAATTTTGTCGGCTGGATAATGTTTTTTTAATTAATTTTTAATTTATTAGTAGTTGTTGATTTTGGAATGTTTTACATTGGATTCGACATGTGTCAAATTTTAAATAATATTCGAATTCGAATTTTAATTTTAGTCTGTCCCGACAGTGCAGCGCTGCGATCAAATTAAAAAAAATACTTTATATACTTAATATGGCAAAGAAACGTTTGCCGGGACAGCTAGTTTGTGTATAAAATTATTAATGCAGTTTAAATTATTATGTAAAGATATAGTCTTGCAGTGGGTGCCGTCTCATGTCGGTCTACGTGGTAATGAGGAGGCCGACCGATTAGCCAAAGATGCTATTAATTTAGAAGAAACTCAAAATTTATTACCTCATTATTCGGAAAATTTAATTAAATATATAATACATGTTTATGAATTGTGGAAGGAGTATTTTAATGAAAGATCGAAGCACAAAGGCATTTCGTACAAAAGTATACAAAGCGAGCCTCCTCATATACCCTGGTTCCATAGATCAGGCTTGAGTCGGAGCCAGATTGTTGTTGCACACCGACTTCGTTCAGGACACATACCATTAAATAAGTTTGCACATCTAATGCGTAAAGCTGATTCTCCTGATTGTGAAATGTGTGGAAAGCCAGAAGATGTGCAACACTTTTTGGTGGAATGTGTCCGATATACTCACAAAAGAAATGAGATATTCAGTTTAATTAAAATTCCTCTAATGAATATGGGTATCTTTAATGTTATATTGGCTGAACTGGATTCTGATTGTGCAAAATTATTGTACTCCTTTATTATAAGAAGTTAGATTTAAGTTGATTTATGTACTAGCACGATGGGATTGGCATAGCCACTTTGTGTGCTAAAATCCCTTAAATAAATAAAGATAAAAAAATGTGATTAACATTACTTTTATCGTAAAATACTTATATCATCAAGGTAAATTCGCTTCACTTCTTGCTTTTGCGAAGTGCCATTATTCCGTTCAATTCTATTTCTGTGGATCAATGCAATATTAAGGGAAAATCAACAACACACTACAGTAGTGACGTAGCTATCTGTTTCTTGTGGTGAGTCTCAATAGATTTATTAATATTAATTAAGTTTTATCATAAACCTTAATGGTCCGACGATGAATGAAGTGCTAAGAACACCTTTTCGAACACGAACAATGCGAGCTGCGCCGTGCATTTTAATTAAAATATCAAGTACCCCTAGGTTCTCGTTCCTCGCAAACAATATTTATATGAGGATTTCCTGGTGACATTTTACATGTGCCCTTGCGATCGAAATGTGCGAATATATCTCCAAGTTTATTCACTGTTTATACAAGTGCGCTGAGGACACCGCTCATTATTCGCAAGGATCATGAATAAAGAGAAAAAACAATCGGTATCCATAGTCAGAGGTCGGACGAGAATAGTGAATGCGTTCTTGCGACTTCACCTTGATCTACGCTGAAGGTAGATCGCAGATACGACTCATAAACAAATGACAGTGAATGTCAAGAGAGGTTCCAACTTATACGTAACGAGACACCCCTTCTTGTGTTTCATGGATTTTTTATATGTCTGAACATCGAATTGATTTGCGTCTCGTAAGGCCAGCTTGTCTGGAAGTGGACGCAGCTCACGGAAGACTTTTTTTGAATTAGGAACGATTGCATAACGTTAATACATATTATGAAGTGACACGTGTTAATGAGATTAATTTTTAATTGATAACTAGTTATTATATATAGATAGATTTTAGTAACCTTAACTCGAAAGGACCTTTCGTGAGCCGTGATAAAACTAGGCTTAGCCCTTAGAGGTTCTTCCGCCAAGAGCCCAAGACTAAGCTACGCTAAGTATTTGCTTGCTTACATTTAAATAATATTTAAAGTTTTGTAAAACGGTTATGGCTGGTTTACACGTATTAAGTAGATAAGTAGTAACAAAATTTAAACTTAATTTTAAGTGCCTGCCCGAAATGTGTCAAGTGACAAGCCCCGTCTGCCAACTTAACAGAAAATAGTCAAATTTATAATTTCCTTGTTTAGTACTTAACTAAATTTTAACTTGCTACTTACTACTAAATTTTGTGTTTACATGAAATAAGTAACTTAACTGCGATTCAAAAGAATAATATCATATTAGAAGGAATTATTTACATTTCATTAGTGCACAAACATAATTATTACTTAAATAACAAAACTCTAGACAAATTTGTGAGTTCTATAAATGTGAATAAATATTTAATGGCTGTGTCTTCGGTCTGAGTCTAGACTCATTTCGTTTCATGGCCTCAACCCCTCCCCCTACTCAAGAGAAGCTAAAACTTGACAAATGGAGGCCAAGGCCTCTATGAATTATGGAGTGCATGGTATTATTCTGGCGCGATGTGTGTCAGTGTTCCGATTCGCGGCCGAAACATTGACTGTAACAGCTGAAGGTTCGCCGTGATGGAGGTTACTTAGTTAACAACACGCTTCCGTATCTTTTATGAGAAGAATTATCATAAATATTATAATTACTATGAAGCCCTCGATAAATCTAGTCAATTAAAAATGAGGGGCACACAAACTGAGACTTTAATTTTCAATTTATACGACGACGAAGTAACTACATATCTGAATATTCTAAAATAAGCTTGCACGTGCAGTCTTCTAAATCAATCTACGAGTCTCTAAAATATATATAATAAGTGCTACAGTAAAAATTTATCGAATTTCAATTAAATAAAATATAGCATATAAAAAAGAACAAAACAAGAAGCTTTGAGTCGAACAAAACAAAAACTGAAACCCGACCACGGAAAATCACAAATTGAAGGCCGAGAATTGTTGCTTTGTGCATCAATTGTGACCTTCGACTACAATTAACATTATTAATGTTTAAAAGAAAAGAAAATACGCACTGGACTTAAAAATATTAAATTCATAAATTGCATTGTGACACTTTGATCAATTTCGCTGATATTCAGCCAAACTAAAAGAGTAGTACAAAAATTAGGAGCTTGTCCTTACTCCCAATAAAAAATCTCAATAGGGCAATATCGGTAAGTCGTAACCACACAAATAGCCGTCGCCCTCGAAGTAGATAACCGATCATCAGTCACCGCGATAAACAAAGAAAACTAAAACTAAACGAAAGGCGAACATGTGGCCGCGACGATCGGTCCGAAATGAGGTCAGTGGAACACGAAGCGTACACTTGACCTCTTTCCCAGTCCTTACCTCCGCGGCTCCGCCAGACCTTCACACTTTTTACAACGCTTTTACGAGCTAGGTCGGCCAATTAAGTTCGGGCAATGCCGACTCCACATGGCCGGCAGATGCAGCGGCGGCGGCGCGCGCGCACTCTTGACACACATACTCATTCAATGTCTTCCCTCGATAATATTTAAAGATTAGCTTGTGTTTATCTATAATGTCAATGATATTTACCGGAACCTTCGTGTAACAAATATGATGTATTAGTGTGTGGGTGGTGGCCTTTTAAACAGTTTTTAATCTTTTTAACTTTGTTTAGGTTATGCAGGCTACGTACTTTTGAAACTAATGAAATCTAGTATTTGAATGCATGACTAGTTAATACCTCATTATAGTCGAATTATTTAATCACAGAAACAAGAAGCCCAAAATCCACTTCACGTGTGAAGTACAGAAATATTGTACAGTCAAAAGTTTATCAGAGGCGTCGAAAACTCTTCCTTTTTACTTAAATTAAATACACGCGAAAATGTATAACATAGTATTTATTTAACATTATGATTCCTGTTTTTTTAAATAACCAAAGAGAATAATATTAACAAATTAACCCGCGAATTTGGTTTCTTCGCGAATTTGTTATTTTTCGGTTACCACCAGACGAAGGTTCTTTCTCAGAAGTGTGGGTCTCGACTGCGTCCGGCGTTGTCATAATTTATTTTTAAATGGAGTCAATTTGCAAAAAATATGAAGTAGGTAAAATATGTTAATAATAAATACATTGTTTCCTGGAACTATATTGCAAAGGTTACTAAAATAAGCTTTTAGGTGCTAACACTGTCAATATGAAATCGCTATTCTATGTGAGAATCTAGTAATTTCGTTCCCTACTAACTACTAATTCTACTGCAAATAAAGTCAATAGGTAATTTTTAACCGACTTCCAAAAAACGAGGAGGTTATATGTTCGGCTGTGGATTTTTTTTTTTCTGTATGTTAAACGATTACTCCGCCGTTTGTGAACCGATTTTCGAAATTTTTGCTTTGTTGTATTTGGTTTTACTCCAATTTGGTACCATGTTCACAAAAGTGGTGACTTGATGATGGGATCCAGGAGTAATCGAGGGAACTTCTTGAAATTTATATGGAAACATAATTGGTTTTATGTGAAGTGTACTAAGTATATGCTACCAAAAAGTCAAATATTGGGTCAAGGTATACCATGGTTTCGAAGATGCTGAGAGAACTCCTGACTCCTTATAGATACACGTTTGGGAGTTTCGGCGTTGTTTTAAGAACAGAAAGCATATGCTACTATGCAACTCATATTCATCATCATAATCATCATCATCATCATCATCATCATCATCGTCTTCATCATTACCACGTCGTGTTAAGGTCACCAATGTCTCATGGCACAGAATAGATAATAGTACAAGGCATAGGTGTGGATATACTAATAATAATAATAATTTTATACTGTATAACAACACTTTGTTTAAATATACACGGCGGTCAGCGCCGCGGAGGCGACGGTATCGCGGCGCGTGGCGGAAGACAACAGATCGAATATACTTTACTACTTTATATACAGATCGAATACTTTACTAACTACTTTATAAAATTTTAATAGACAAAATATAGAATTAAAATAAAGTTATTTTAATAAAAAGAGCATTTAAACAAAACAAAGTCAATAAGTGTCTTTTTAATTAGTTATACTAATTAATCGATAGATAGCGCACTAAGTATCGATTTGAATGGATTTGAAATTGAATTCTTGATTACAAGAACAGCTGTCAATAATTATGATAATATTATATTACTAGCTGTCCCGGCAAACGTTGTTTTGCCATATAAATAATTTTTGGTATGAAAAATAGATGTTGGCCGATTCTCAGACCAATATCCTCACAATATGCTCACATAATTTCATGAGAATCGGTCAAGCCGTTTCCGAGGAGTATGGCAACGAAAACTGTGACACGAGAATTTTATATATTAGATGAGTAGCTACGCTACATCCTATGCAAGTTTATACAATTTTTTATCTGATAGATCCTTCGATCGTGGAAAAACGAGACACAATAGCCTTTCTATTGTTATCGCAATCGCCGGTGACCGCTTGGGGTTTGAAGTATTAAATTACTTAGCACAATATGTTCACTTCACTGATAATATATTATTTTGTGAGTGTGAACTGTGACTCTTAACAAATTGTAATAAGATACGTAAAATATACGCGAAGGTTTACCTACTAGTGTAACTAAAAAGAGTGAAATTATTATTATTTTTAACAAAAAATTAAAACCGACTTCCAAGGTAAAAACAATATTAACATTAATATGAACTAAAAAGTATTAAATAATTTTTGCTATCTAATAGTGCCTTTTTCCGAATTCGGCTAAACCTCAACTATTTCTGTACTCAATCTTCATAATTTTGAAGTCGGTGCCAGTTCCAAAAGTTTCAAATATTCTGTCAGAGGACTGAAGATTCAGCTATCTGGTACCGACGTCAAAATAATGAAGATTGAGTACAGAAATAGTTGAGGTTTAGCCGAATTCGGAAAAAGGCACTATTAGATAGCAAAAATTATTTAATACTTTTTAGTTCATATTAATGTTAATATTGTTTTTACCTTGGAAGTCGGTTTTAATTTTTTGTTAAAAATAATTGATTACTACTAGTGAGTCACAGAATATATTATATAATTAGTAGTTAAGTGTATATTATGTCTAATTTCAAATTAAACTTTGGAAAACGTATTCACTTTTCTTATCATGTTACTTAAATATTCTTGGTCGCAAATTGCAATTACTGAGTAGAAAAAAGCTGACATTAAAAATTATCATAATTAATAATCGACTGCCATTAAAGAAGTAAACAATATGAGATCCTTACTTGTCGTATTTACTAATTACCAAAAGTCGATATTCATTATTCATTAACCTGCCTTAGTTAATTACTGCGATATATCTCTCATGACAGTCGCACACGTAGATAACGTTAACGGCGGGTCAATGGAACCGTTAAAGGCGTTTCACGAAACCTTTGTTTGTACCTTCTCCTCATTTTGCTGTCACTTCAGCGGCGCAGCCTTGGGAGGTATTTTACCAGCACATAATTATCCCTTTCTATCCACACCGCCTTGGCCCGCTTGTCATGATTGCCACAGATCGCCGTCCAATAACCTTCCCGCACCTGTGTTATGGGGCCCTTCTACAAAAGTCGGACCTTACGTATCTCACATTACAATTTATTTCCATCCGATGTTCGTTGCAGCTGAATAAAAACTTTCGATGTGTTTTTTAATTATGGTGGGGTTAAAAATAAATAAATAAATTATTTAAATGAAAATAAAATACGTTTATATAATACGACCATCAGAGTCCATAGCGGTTGGTATTAACAATACTCTTATTGTATTAACAATAGTCTTATTCCTATGTTAGTAAAAATGATGAAATTAAATTAATTAATAATGGTTAAGTACACGGTACTTTTAAATCTTTATATTTATTTTGAATAAAGTTATCATTTGAAAATTGCATTGGAATAGGGTATCAAAAGTTTTGTGTAATGAAACGTTAAAGATTGAACTTATTACAGGAAAATAGAAAGAAAAGTTTTTTCTATAAGTACTTACTTTCAGTTGCAAGTAACTCAAGAAGTGGCATGAAAAAGCTGTTTAGGAGAAATAAATATTGATGACAATATGTAAAATGAGCCATAAAGTGCATAATGTTTTATTCACTTCTTTCCCTCGTGTTCGTTATAAATTATGCGCAGATTGCGCACCAAATACGCCTCATGCATTTTTAATGTGTCGGGAGTTTTGACCTCATCCAGACGTTTAGTTTTTTGTTTATTGGAGGGTCTCACAAAACGACGCTAATCGCCGTCTGCCTGCTGCTGCCTGCTCCCTTCACAGAAGTACAAACTGGTTGCACGTCTGCGCCCGCGTCGAAATCAATGTATGTTTTTGGGTTCCGTACTGTTTTAGTAATCATGTTTTGCAATTATATTATACCACTTTGATTTAAAATATCAAATATAATATCAATAATTCCATAAGAAAATATCTGAGGCTGGTTGCGACATTTTAACATACACGAGTTAGCTGCACATGTCAGTTTTAAGGTCAGATGGTTTCCGGCATTTCCGGAGTCAAATATTATTAAATTATACAAAAGAATACATTTTATAAGGTTCAACGTTATTTTGGTATGGAAAATAAAACATATTTTATGGAAAACGATGAAGATGCGAGGACATCGTTTTCCATGGAGTTAAGTGTTTGAAACGTGTTTTTTTTTTTATGACGAATGTTAATATGTGTGTTGGTCTGGTTTATGAAGGACTCGGAATAGGAAAAAGTTTCCTGACACATTTAGAAATTGCTAAATATGCACAAAGACTACCATAGCACGGAGCAGGTTACGGACATAATAAATTACTTTATTATTTTGCACTGAGATGGAAAATGTAAAAGAATACTGTTCGTAGTAAACAAGGTCGTACTGACCTTGGCAATCATTATATTCATTTGCTATTATTTTCGCGAAGCGGCTAGGAAGTTTAGCAGAACGAGTATCGACTCATGAGATTGTCTCATGAGTGGCAAATTGATATTCGCGGCGAAGGTCGAAACAATCTTGATTCAGGAAGGCATGGGCTTTCAGGCTTACTCACTGAGTGTCGAGTGACGAGAGTCGCGGCCAGCGGCGGCTGGTTATGAGTCAACTAGACTAGCGCCCTGATTCTACTTTTTTAATTAAATTAAGGGAGTGCTTCCGCTGCCAGCGCCGGTTGCCGTAATGGCTGCCGGCGCCGGTTGCTGAAATGGCTGCCGGCGCTGTTTTCCGAACTCCGAAGTTTGCCGAAGTCACGCGATGTTTGCCGAATAGGCTGCCGGCGCCTATTCGGCAAACATCGCTTGTCAAATGACAGAATAATGATCAAAAACATCAGTCTTGAGCTAAAGGACTTTCAAAAGTACAAAGAATAATGTCATAAATAGTCATATTGTAAGGATGCATATTTGAATCCTTCGATCGGGGATTCTTGGAAATGCTATTGTATTCTATTGTTGACGCGATCACTGGTGCTCGTATGGGGCTTGAATCTTGATGGGTTAATGGTGGTATTGATGATGCTGATAAATGTGATCTGCATAGTAGCATAATACAATATCTTTGCTTCTTTAAGGTGAACGCAGATTTGGGCCGCATCGCAGTCGCCGCATTCGAATTCTTTATATGAAGTTGCGAAGACTGCGGCTTGCCTATAACTTCATATAAAGAATTCGAATGCGGCGACTGCGGTGCGTGCGGTGCGGCCCAAATCTGTGTTCACCTTTAAGAGTCCGTATACGAAATTTTGCCGATTTCGCTCATTTAACAGACGTGATTTAACAGTTAAAATACAGTATTTCTATAAGTTTTAATGCACAACATGTAAGATCATTTCAATTATAATCTAATGTTGCAGCTAGATTTTTTATTTTTTTTAAGTATCTTTAAATAATCCAACTCAAACCCGCGACAGTTTTGTGATTTTTGCTGTAAAAGGTTTAGAATATCACCTGTTTATGGATTGTATTGACGTCTTAACGGTATAAAAAAAATACAATGTACTGTTGAGAAAGTCGTCTATACAATGTTGGAATTACTTTTTACCACTTTCATATAAAAAACCCTTTAAAAAACAGAATACCTATAACTGCCCGCTAACTTGGCGATCGTCCTTTTTCACCTGGCATATGAAAGACGGGCGTGAGTGTGAAGAGAGCAGTAGAAAAGATAGTACGGGCTCTTAAACAACGCTGAATCTCTCTAATATGTATAAGGAATCTGAAGTTCTGTTCAGTACCTTCGGAAGTATTCCACGGGGCTTATAACTGTAGCTGTGGTGCAAAATCTTACTTTTTGAAAAAAATTTAGCTAAGGTAAAGCTAAGCTAAGAAAATGCATCACAAAAAACTAAAATATCCACAGCCGAACAAATAGGTACCTACTTAACTAGCTTTCTAGAGTTTAACCGGCCGCCTAGACGAGCAATTTTTTTTTTGTCATGGCAACATTTGTAGCTACACGTACTTTTGTCACCTCCCGACTATTTTAATTAATAAAATAAGTTTGTAACTATATTTTGCACTGTAAATCGCTAAAAAATAAAAAACGAAGTGTTAGAAATTATTGTAACTCTTCAACCCTTAGCAGTATTTGTGTAAAACTGTGTATTTTTGAAAACCAAAGTTCAAGCCAAGTGCAGCTGTCAACGACTGGACGAATTCAAATTGGAGCTGGATTATTCTCGAGGACTACTAAATCCCGGGGAGTATTGCTTTTATTTTTCAAATCTATAAGTCACCCTTTACAAAATTAACAACAAATCCACTTCACACCGCTCAACCCAGTGAGCTACGTCCAAAATCACACTTGGCAAAGTTTATTTCTCTCTTGGCTTGACGAGTAGTGGAAGCGAAGTTGTAGATAAAAACAACAAGCCCAGACAAACACAAAACTTATAAGCTATACACACATTAGACAAGCAAAGAGACATCCTCAAAAATACTCAAAAGTTAAGTTTTCAAACATTAATTTTGTACAGTTATATTCAGGTTTAATAACTAATAAGTATTCAATCTGTCTATACTGTCTTCTATAAGTACTTTGTTCTTTGCTTATTCTCAATCTAAATTCTTTCTTATCATTTTGCTAACCTTTTTCCCTTTAACATTAACTGTACATGAGTTGAATTACTGCAATATTGAGGCTGGCTTTTGCATTGAAAGTAAAAGGTGACTTCAACTACTTAGAACTACTTAGAATAAAGCCGGTTAAGCCCTAACTTTTATATGTAACTCATTTCAGTGCTCGAGAATGGAAAGCAAAATGATGACTCGCTCCGCCGTGGCCCGTCGCACAGAGGAGCAACTTCGAGTAGCCCTCACTGAATTAAAGAATTATAAGGACCAATGCCAAATACTGTTAAGGGAGAGAGATGATAACGAAAAAGAAGTGGAATCTGTAATACAAAAAAATCAGGATTTAAAGATAGAACTCAATAAGTTAAGTTTGGACTATGAGGACATCCTTAAGAAAAATATGGAGTTACAGAGCATCGTCAACGGCTTCGACCAATGCAGAGAGGAATATGAAGACTTTCTCAAGACCTCTGCTAACCTCAAAATTAAGCTGAGTAACGCCGAAGACTACATATTAAAATTAGAAGAACAGATTCAAGCTCAAAGTTCCACCCAAACTCAAATCTTGTATGATAATCTTATTTGTGACAAAAGCAACTCAGTTTCTAACACTAAACCATGTCAAAACATTTCAACAATTGATTTAACCGGTGATGATACCTTACCACTATGTACAATGAATAGTAAGAGGAAATTAAAGAAGTATATAAAAATCAAAAAGTGTATTAGGAATTATTGTGAACTTTCAAAGAAAAATAAAAAGTGTTTAAATCATTTGTCAAAAGTTATAAAACATAACAAAGTTATGAATAATAACTTAATGAACTGCAATCTTGACTTAGATGAAATAAAATGTAATTATGAGGCCGATGTATGTAACCTTCAGGAAGAGATTTCAATACTTCTTGACTCCTTAGATAATTTAAACAGAAAATATGCCTTGTTACAACAAGAAACACAGGGGCATATATCAGCAATGAATGATTTGCTTGAAGTGACTCGTTATAATGAGGAACGGGTTTACTCCTTATTAAGAGTCAACGGTTCCTCAAACAAAGTAAATCATTCTGTGTTAAGTAGTATAACTGATATATGCTCCAGCCAGAAGGCACATACTGAAAGCCCACAAATTGCTTTATTCAGTGATGAGTTAGGCAAGGATTTAGGTATTTATTTAAATAGAATGTGTATAGGACAGTCAATTTCAAATTTTTGTATGCCTGGAGCTACTTACAGAGATATTTTGAAAAGGGCTTTATCTATGAATTACTGTCCAAATACTACACTTATAATTTTAGTTGGGAGGAAAGGAAAACTGAACAAAAAACAGATGACTGAATATTTGGACAAGTTATTTAATATTGCAAATGTTTCAAATATCATTTTGTTTACTTTTCCCTACATACAAATGTTGCCAAAAAGATATAATAAAGAAAACTTAACTAGATATCAGCTGAATAGCCTAATATATACAGCTGTAAATAATAATTGTATAATATTGAATGAGTCATATAAGAAATGTCAGGTCATAGATATTAATAATTTAGATTTTAAGGTACATACTATGAATAGAGATAATTACTACTTATCTAACTTTTATAAAAGACGTATAGCCAAGTTGCTATTTAACTTTTTATTTATAAAACCAGCCAAGTGTTTGGCTTTAGCGACTACTGCTTCTATTGAGCAGAATACTAGTCATAGTATGAACGAATTGGAATATGTTCCAAGTATTTATTTAAATTAGATAATAAGACAATGGAGGATGTCTCTTGCAGTAATGAATTAAGTTTAAATGTCCAAATTCCTACCAACAATTTAAAAAAGCCAAAAAATTGTAATTTAATTAATCTGGTGCATCAGAATTTACAAGGTATGGTAGGTAAAGAACTTGAAATTGAGTTATTTTTAAAGGAATTTAACATTGACATTATGTGTGTATCTGAACATTGGTTCAGATCACACGAACTCATTTTCAATTTCAATGATCACCAGATAGCAAGTTCTTTCAGTAGAGAAAATGCCATTAGAGGCGGCTCTTTAATTATAATTAGAAATGACTTTAAATTTAAGGAACGTAAAGATATTGTGAGTCTCTCTACTGAACGAATAATAGAGGTGGCCTGCATAGAGCTGAATCATCTTATAATTGTGGGCGTATATAGGCCTCCATCAGGGTTATATGATTCTTTTGAGCAAACAATGGAACAAATTTTAACAAAAATTTGTGCATCTAACAAAAAAGTTATTATATGTGGTGATTTTAACATTAATTTATTAGATTTAAACTCCACTACTGTTAGATTCACATCTTTATTCAAATCATATAACCTTTTTAGTTTGTTTCATGAACCTACAAGATTCTGTGCGACTACTGCTACGTGTATTGATAATATATTTACAAATCTTGTTCCAGATAAAAAAGAAATAATTAATTATTTAAGTTCTGATCACTGTGGACAAATAGCTTCCTTTAATATCAAATGTGATAGTAATGCAAAGAAAAATCTTGTGTATAATCCTGTGACCACAAAACGTATTGAGCAATTTAGAAGTAAATTAAAATCAAATATTGAGTTATTGGATAGGTCACATAGCTCTGATGAAGCTTTCAATAAATTATTTAAGGTAATAAGAACTCAATTTAATACAATATTTACTTCTAAAACAGTTAGAAATGGCATTAAAAAAAGTAAATTTATTGAATGGGCAACTAGAGGAATTAAGATAAGCAGGCAAAAATTATATGAATTGTATGATGAAAGGTCTATCAACAGTAGTGAAGCATTTAAAGTATATGTTAAAAACTATTCTAAAACCTTCAGAAAAGTTTGTAAAGCAGCTAAGGCTCTATATATAAAAAATAAAATTAAAAACTCTAAAAATAAAATTAAAACTACATGGAAGGTTATAGCTGGTGAGACTGGAAACGTCACCTGTCGTGACACAGATTTTGAACTATTTCTTGATAATAAAAAGATTTCTAATAATCTAGAAGTTGCGACGGTCTTTGAAAAATTCTTTGCTGACATTCCGGTCTCAACTACCAAAAATCTAAATTCCTCACCTGAAGCTGCTGAAAAGCTACTCAGAGATAATATAAAGGAATGTGATGTCAATTTTAAGTTTAGGGAAATTAACCCCAGAGACATTATTGATACATTTAAACTGCTGAATGTCAAAAATACTACTGATCTCTGGGGAATGCCTACAAAAATTATTAAATCTGTAATTGACATCATAGCTCCTCATCTTGCAATGATTTTCAACAACTGCATAAAGAGTGGTGTTTTTCCTGACTTAATGAAGCACAGTAAGATTGTACCATTGTTTAAAGCGGGAATTAAATCTGATCCAACAAATTATAGGCCTATATCGATTTTACCAACTCTTAGTAAAATTTTTGAAAAAATAATTTTAAAACAATTATTGGTACATTTTAATTCAAACAATTTATTACATGACAATCAATACGGATTTACTAAGGGTCGATCCACAACGGATGCTGGTATAGGTCTTCTTTGTAGTATATTTCAAGCTTGGGAGGAGTCGCAGGATGCTCTAGGTGTCTTTTGCGACCTCTCCAAAGCCTTCGATTGTGTGGATCATGCTACATTGATCAGGAAATTGCGCCACTATGGCATAAAGGACTCAGCTCTTAGCCTCTTGACTTCTTACCTTATAAACAGGACTCAAAGGGTTGAAGTAAACGGTAACAGGTCCAATGGAACCAAAATAGAATTAGGTGTCCCACAGGGATCTATTTTAGGCCCATTTCTTTTTCTCATCTATATAAATGACTTACCTTACCTTGTTAAGGAAAATGATAATGAGATAGTACTTTTTGCTGATGACACTTCACTTATTTTTAAAGTGAAGCGACAACAGTCAAATTACGACGAGGTAAACAGTGCTCTCTCAAAAATAGTACATTGGTTTAATGCTAATAACTTACTTTTAAACTCCAGTAAAACTAAATGTGTAAAGTTCACTTTGCCCAATGTTAGGCAAGTCCAAACCAATGTACTATTGAATGATGAGAAGATGAATTTGGTAGACACCACTGTATTCTTAGGTATAACACTTGATAGTAAATTACAGTGGGGTCCTCATATTGTTAATCTTGCTGGTAGGCTCAGTTCTGCGGCATATGCAGTAAAAAAAATCAGAGAAATTTCTGATGAAGACACGGCACGATTAGTATATTTTAGTTATTTTCATAGTAGAATGTCATATGGAATCCTTTTATGGGGAAACGCTGCCGACATTAATACAATATTTGTGCTGCAGAAGCGAGCCATACGTTCTATTTATAAAATGTCTTCTTTTGAATCTCTGAGAGATAAATTTAAAGAAATTGGTATTCTAACTGTTGCTTCTCAATACATTTTGGATAATGTAATATATGTTAGAAAAAATATAAGTAAATTTAAAACTAAAAGTGACATTCACTGTAGGAACACCAGAAATAAGCACAAGCTGGATTTGCCGATGATCAGACTTAGTAAAGTTAGTAAATCTTTTAAAGGTCAATGTATACGCCTGTACAATAAAATCCCAAAAAACGTTCAAAATCTTTCGATTAATAAATTTAAAAAAGTAGTCAAAGAACGTTTGTGTGCCAAAGCCTATTATAAGGTCAATGATTTCATAAACGATGGCACATCTTGGGAGTAGGATGGCTGCTTGCAAGGCCACTTCTACATGTTATATGACTTACAATTATGTATGGATATTGACATTGTATAATTTTAAGTTACAATTGTAAATTTTATTTTAAAAAGATTAATTTTTTTCTCACTTTTTTGGTAAAAAGTGGGACCCCGGCGAGTTTCTTACGCCGGTTCTTCTCGCCGGGATAGTTCCCGAACCGGTGGTAGGCACCAGTAGTATCAACATTCTGAAAGCATTTGCTACAAATCTATTCGGAAATAAAACAATTTTTATTTATTTATTTTATTTATTTCACCTTTGGAAATCTGTAAAGTCGAATAGATTATTTGAGATTATAATAATTTCTTTTCAAAATTAGTGTATCGGGACTGGAACCTAGCGATTTACGCATTATCACCGGCTCCCATTTTGATTGCCAGCGCCGGCAGCCGTTGTTTTATATCTCGGCTGCCGGCAGTGTACTTACCGCCGGCTCCCATTACTGATATTTTTGGGAGCCGGCGCCGGCAGCGGAGGCACTCCCTTAAATTAATACAGTTTCTATATTATGGTTGTGATGTCTCCGTATAATACAAGTACAAAATGGTATTTGTCATTATTTTAAAACAACATCAAACAGGCTGGGGTATCACGTAAAAATAGCGATCAACAATCCACAAGCAATAATCGCGCGAGTGATTGCTGGTTGTCATGAATGTCACATACAATGGTGTCATGTATAGCGATCGATTGCAATCGTATTGTTTTGGCTGATACGTGATACGAAATTGCGATTTTGGAGCAATTATCGCACAATAATTGCTATCGCATTGCTCTCGCAAGATACGTGATACGGGGGCCGTGCTGATCTGTTAGACGCCAAAAATCACCAAAATGGGGTTTGCTTGACGTATATGGGAGCATCAATTAGCCATTTGACAGGAACCGAACTGGACCAAAGCTGTATTTATATTGGAATAAATGGCAGAATCAGGGTACCGACGCGACGCAGATACCGACGTATGCGGTATGAGTATGAGTAATATGTGTAGCACATTACATGATGCTCTATCTGCAGGTATTGCTGCCGTGTTGCACTTACTTTACATTTCAAGGAATTGCGCAAACGCTCACATTATTTGTTTGGTTTTTGCGATAGTGAAAAATAGGTGTACGTTGTGTGAATATGGGTCAGTGGGTGCTCGTCGCTCGATAACGATAGCGGGCATTTAGCCCGTATCGCTACCATGTTCCTAGAATGAGACCTAACTGTCAACACAGTGCTGTCTTTGTTATGGCGTTACAATTTATTTGCTCTTCTCCGAATCTATCTATAGCTCATTGTGCAAACAAATTATATCCTTTTTTAGTTTTAAGAAATAATATTGGCATATTCATCTTTTACAAAAATATATTTCAAAACTTGTGATCAATACATTATACGAGTACATGTAAATATTTTCTTTCTAGTTGTATACTCATGACGTCAAACGTGACCGCCAAAATTAGCTTTACAGGATAGGGCTCTCTACTTCTCTCTGTTTGGCCTGATGAAATGCCTCCTGGAACGAACCGTCGCGTCAGCTGCCTTAACATGTGAATATAGCTACGACTATTTTCCTTCCTTTGTGTGCTTCACAACGGTTAGTGGATAGAGATTTGCTTTCTAGACAGTGAGTTTATTAATAGCTTGTTTATTTGCAAACAAGTTGATAATTTGACGAACGAATAAGGTAAAAGCGAGCGCCGAGCGGTGATAAGGCAAGGGCGCGCGTCCGCGCTATCGTTCAAGATTAAGGTCGTTTGCTTTACGTGTGCAGTCTTGAGGTCGTGTGAACATGTTAGTTATACACAAACACACACGTATATACAATGCTTGTGTATTTTGATGACGCTATTAATCGCAGGATTGTTTTATACTTCTCATAATTTAATTTGTTTTCGCATAATTAGGTATAACTAATTTGGTTAATTAAATTTTATTTCTCTGTAGTAACTTTGAACTGGTATCGCCATTCCATAAGATGCAGTCTTTCTAGTAATAACTTACCTGTTAGTACGAGGCACAATATACTTACAATACAATAATACCTATTATATTAAATACATCGATTCTTGTGATATAGCATTTTGGTATGTAGATCCTTCGGCTAAGTTTACATTGCAACAATGGGTAAGCGCGAATGTTTGGAAAATACACTTGCATAATGAAATGTGAACAATACCAGCCATGAGTGAGCGTTACCATAACATCCGCTGTTATCGCCTGATTGGAATTATCGCTGTCGTCAATATTAATCTAATTAACCGACTACAGACGTAAAGGAGAGTAATGATTTTGCCACCAGTGTCAATTGAGACCTAATGATAACTAAATTAGTAAATTAATTAGCTTAATATCATAATATTGCACTCAGAATTTTTTCACCTTTTTCGTCGCACAGAATCTATATATATATTTCTCATCATAAGCCGCATGTATCGGTTACCAAAATAATCTGCATTCGACAATTACAACTTTTATTTCTCAATTGATGAGGAAATAGAGTGGTAA
Organism: Polyommatus icarus; assembly: GCA_937595015.1. NCBI lineage: Eukaryota > Metazoa > Arthropoda > Insecta > Lepidoptera > Lycaenidae > Polyommatus > Polyommatus icarus. The sequence goes on along the minus strand of OW569332.1, from coordinate 11,457,593 downwards.
CGTTTGCTTAACGAAGATGATGTAGAGTTCAGCTGCGTTGCGTTATGCACATGGAATGCAGTTAGATATGTTCCATCGACGTTACTCATTGCTATTAATTGTAATTCTTTTTGTTAGTTTTCCATTATCTTCTGTTTTTAACATAGAAGTTTTTTTATCATAAATTACAGACTCCATCTGAAACGTAATATAAGCCAAAATCTTTGTGATGTTCTCGTAGAAGTTATTAAAAAATCGCGACAAATTATGGCAATAAAAAAACTGTTCTTTTTATTTCACGGTAAACATGCTTCTTTAGCCTGATAAAAGGCAGATTTTTAATTAAAACAATACATGGAATATAATAAAGTTATAAGCGCCGAATAAGCTAATACACGCGGTATATAATTATTACTATTTTTACGTCCTAAACTGAAATAGTCTTAGGTTTAAAGTACCGACGTCGGAACCAGCGACATATTAAGCCGAAAGACGAAATCCATAAAAGCATTTTTATTACAATGAGTAATAGTCTCGTAAATATCAGAAATCGATATTGTACACGTTCCGTAATTTTTCTAGAATGTTTACTTAAGCGACTGGGTGTTTTTACTCGCAAATACGTGTGACCTTAGTCCTTTTCACGTGGTACTTCTTAAATAATTCTGTGTACAACTAATGTGCCGATGTGTTTTTCTGACTTTATTTATATACGTAGCTATGTACGTCACATTTTCATGGTCAAGTTTGAGTTTGTGAATTTAAATGATGTTTAAACACGTACCTATTTTTTAATGTTTCGCAATATTTTCCGCAATACTGTAAAAAGTGTTTGTGAGTGCATTAGATTAAGTAATATGTAAAATTTTAAGGCACATTTTACCTCAAATTAAATCATTTAAGCCGTAAGTCAAATAGGAGATTTATCCTGTGATACCGAGTAATAAGGAAACTAAATATTATTTTTGTGTTTTAGGGCGGGATAAGACGAGATTACGCGAGAATAATCTGATAATGACCGAAACTATGAACCATCTCTATTAAACCATCGAAGATATTCAAAGTAAAATATCGTACCTACGGTATTTGGCCGGGTTATGTCAATTCAATGCTACTCTTTATCAGTCGCCTGTGTTTGATATAATTTGACCGAATTACGTAGGTCCACATCAACTTCTCTGATAGTATATTTCGTCGGATTAAATTAAGAGCGGGGTACGTGTCAGCGAGCAGGCGCGGTGCGGCCGGCGGCCGCGGTTGGATACAACGTGGGATGAGAGCGTGCGAGCGCCGAATTAGCGAATATTTTTCGCACACACAAGGTCGAGGTCACATTGTTTGACTTCCTAGATCATCTCGGCCTCGCGCCCGCCCCGCCGGCCACAGAGAATAACTCTGACATTTACACACCGCGCCGTCATATTAGATTACCTACTCGCATTGTTCTAGAACATTAGAAATGTAATGTATCGTTATTTGTCAAAAGAATATCATATTGTTCCTGCTTTGTCAATGCCTATCACTTATCAGTAACAATTAAGAATTTACCTACATGTGTGAAAATTCTACTTCTTTCTTACTTCTTGCGCAAGTTAATGCCTATCAGTAATGAGTACCTACATGTGTCAAAATTTTGCTTCTACTTCGTTTCTTCTTTCTTACTTGCCTGCGCATTTACGTATTGGAGCTCCCTAATATGACAATAAAGAAAAAAGTTTAAATAAAAATAATGATGTGGAAGATTTGACAGGGTGGGTCAGGTCAGGAGGCATATATAGGGTATAGGAAAATTCAAAGTTTTACCTTAGGGACCTATCAGACAGAGAGCAGTCACGTGGTCAAACGTTGCATTCTTTGTGTTGTATTACGTTATATTCCCTCGATCGCGGATTCTTGGAAATCTATTGCTATCGCGGTCGCATGCGAATATAAAGATACTCACATAGGGGGCGTTCTGACCGCGTCAGAATTCCTACTGTGTGAATGACCGCTCGAATGCAGAATGCGAACGCACAACGCGCTTGAACGCGTGTTTGATAGATCCCCAATTCATTAAAAAAAAAAAGACGAGTTGCACTCCGGGAGTGCTGGCAGAAGTGAAAACTTGATTATTAACGTTGTGCATTTTTTAACCCATTTTTATGAAAAACGATTATTATAAAATCGATTTTTTTTAATTAATCGAAACCGATTAAAATTTTAACCCATTTTTTATGAAAATTGATTTTTTAAAAATCGATTTTTTAATTAACGAAACCCTTACAATTCATTCGAGTTCGAGTTCGACACAAACCACTACTCTCCAACCGTCTTACGGTTTTTCCAAGGTTTTACGATCAGCACGAGAATCTGACGCGAGTTTCACAGTTTTTACTCATCCCACAAAAGAGCTCAACGCCGCTAAAGAAGTTTTCACTTCAAAAAACCAATTCCGTAGCTCAGCGTAGAGGGTCTATTCTACGGCGACTTAACGAAATATTGGAGATAATAGACCAACAACTTGCTAATTAATACGGCATGTACTATTTGTAGTACCATGAAGATTGTAGAGGTTATGTAAGTTTAATTGTGTGCTTTTGAGATTTAAATATTAAGATGAGAAATTGCTTTTTTACACATTATATAGGGGGCTTAGCCAACACGTTTTCCTACTGAAGCTAGGCAGCAGGCTGCAAAAAGTAAGTCTAATTTATTATGACTTCATCTATCTTATTTATTGTTTCCTCAAACATAATTCTTAAGTATATATGTCGCAGCCAACTGGTTTAAATAGCCGTTCAATCAAACAGTTAGCCCTTTGACCGAACGTCATTGAATCACACGTCTAGCTTTTTAATTGAATATTTCAGTCGCTCAAAACGTTCAACACTACAGCTGATTCAAAAGCAGCCGTTTGATTGAATTAGTTCAGCGCTCACCACCGCGGCGCTAGGTGCGTTTTGTTTACGATATGGCGTTAACTAGCCGGTATTTTGTGATTGTATTAAGATATTTTTCGTAAATACACGTTACAAGTGTTATTAAAGTGACAGAAATTATGGGAGCACATACGAGGGAATCAAAATTTAAACAAATATTCGAGGAGAAATTACGGGATTATGAAATGCATCACCAAGGTATTTATTGCAATTTTGTTCAAAATGAGTTAGAACTTAGAATACAATAATTTATTCTACTTGTTATCATTACATTTATGTTATAATAACACTAAACTAGACCTCTTAAATCATCTTAGTAATTAATTTGCCATTTAACCAGCAAGCTAAGCGTCGTCTAGCTGTAGTGTTGAACGTTGCAGTCAACAAGTCGGCTAAACGACGTATAGCCATGTGATTGAATGGCGTTGTTCAGTCAAAGGGCTAGCTGTTTGATTGTACGGCTTTTTTAACCAGTGGACTGCGACATATATATCATACTAGAATATGACGCCTGCAACTTCGTTGCGCCAAAACTCGTTTATCGCGCCAGAACCGTACATTTTTCCGGGATAAAAAGTATCCTATGTCCTTTCCCGGGACTCAAAGTATATCCATACCAAATTTCAGCCAAATCGCTGTTTAGGCGTGAAGAGGTAACAGACAGTCAGATAGACAGACAGACATACACACTTTCGCATTTATAATATTAGTATGGATTTTGAATTAATTAGAAATATATATAGCATACAACGCGACGGCGCGACGCGACGTCGCACTTTGTAAGGTCCAGTCCAGGGCAGTGCGCACAATGGTACTACTATGTGTAGCGGCCTTGCAGCTGACATTGGCTCGCGTTTCCTGATCTCACCTCCTCGTAACAAAGAGTGTCCACTCGCGGTAATTAGCACGCGTCGGCCTTGTCCTGTTATCGCGTCCACGGTCCACGCCGAACCTATTGTTTACGACGATGCTGAACTTGCTCCATAAATAGTAATTATATACTGTTTGTCACATCCTTTTTATATGTAGTAAGATTTCGCAACGACCATAGATGCAGTAGCAATAAACATCGCTCGTCAAACCTTTGTTTAACGAGCGATGTTTATCGCCATTCTGCACCTCAAAGACAAAGTTAAATTTTCAAGTTAAAAAATATATTTCCAATTAATTTTTAACCGTCTAGTCGGCCCGGTAAAAAGAACCTCGAAATTCTTTCCTCAATTTCCTATGTAAAGTGTGAATGAAAATGACGTCGCGTCTTAAATGGAGACTCACTAAGGCCCTAAAGGAAAAACACCTTATGGGCGTTTGCACACTGCACGATAACGACACGACACGATACCACAGAATAGAGGGCCACCGCACATATGATACAATTTCAAGTTGGCCGACTATCGTACAAACTGACTATCGTACTAATTCTAATATTCTGTTACTTAATATTGAATGCACCCAAAATAATCTCCTTTCTTTTCGCCTTCGTTTTATTAGTGCCACAATAAAAGCGTGCTTTTTACGCATTTTAACACGCAGGTTGCTAGGCTAGCTGTAGCAACACCGTTACCAACTAAATCTAAAAGTCTGCGGCTGGCAGCGTACGGTACACGATGAAGTTGTCCAATTAAATATGTGACACTACGCAATTTAGTTTGTACGATAGTCGGCCAACTTGAAATTGTATAATATGTGCGGTGGCCCTTATCTATTCTGTGGTATCGTGTCGTGTCGTTACCGTCGCAGTGTGAAAACACCTTCTCTTGCATGTGGTCTGTGGACTGTTTACGTTAAGGGCGGGCGCAGACGTCACGCATGGAGTGCGCAGCTACGGTGTGCGCAAACATGTTTACCGGCGACACTCAAAGTTCAAGGCCCGCTAACAATAATTGTAGAACGATATACTTTTATGTAGAGGTTACCTCGAGGACGACTAGAACGTATAATAACTGTTTACGCTAGTTGAGTTGCGCAATAGTAGGGTAATTTACAGCGATTCATTTTCAGGAAATGTAGAGACTAGAGACTAGTATATTTTACGTCACTTTGCTATTTCAATATTGTTTGTGATGTAATCTATATTTTCAGATATGATAAATTAAATTGTCTATTTATGCTAAATAAAAAAAAAATTGCAAACAACAAGTGTAGCAAAGAGGCGTAAATAGGTGTATAATGTGTAATCAGGCTGATCACATTTTACTGAACATAGCAGATAAACAAGGACCAGATTGTAAACACATTACGTGTTACACGTTTTATTTGTTCCTATTGTGTCTGATAAATGTTTTATGAAAAAATCCAAGGTGACTTGAACGTGGGCGTTATTTCATAGAGGTGATCTCAGTCCCGAGGTTCTGAATTACATTTCAGTGATATGCAAAATACTTTAAAAATATTATTCACGCTCAAGAATAAGAGGGTTCCGTAATCCATTAGATAATAATATAATAAAAAAATATTTAACTTAAATCGATTTTACATGAGTTTTACATTATACGGGAAACACAATCAATCTATACATTACTCAGTAAATAGCGTTGGGAGCTGTACTAGTATAAACTGTGACACAGCTCCCAGCGTCTTCCACTCTGGAACTATCGTATACGATGTTCAATTAATAATTCAAATTATGGCTTTATTACAATGTATACTATATTACAAAGTATTAGTTATAGACATAATTTAGGTACTAGACTTTTACAAGTAATTGTGTGACTAACCATCTAAGATCTAAGTATCTAGAGGTTCTTATATTTAGTACTAAGAACAAGTGTTTGTGTAGTCTACAATCTCTTGTTTTCATCGATCTTACAAAAAATCGGCCAAATGCGAGTCAGACTCGCGCACGCAGGGTTCCGTACCACTACAGAGCAAAATAGGCTAAAAATTTTATTTTTTGTATGGGAGCCCCCCTTAATTATTTAATTTATTTAAATTTAATTATTAATTATTAAAGTAAAAATACAATTAAGTATTATATGAACATTTCAATTGCCTATGTGTTGTCGTTATTGATTAAGAGCAAAAAATAGCAAAAAAATCACGGTTGTTGTATTGGAGCCCCCCTTAAATATTTAATTTATTTTGTTTTGAGTATTTGTTGTTATAGCGGTAACAGATATACACAGTCTGTGAAAATTTCAGAATTCTAGCTATAGCGGTTCTCGAGTTACAACCTGGTGACAGACAGACGGACAGACATTGAAGTCTTAGTAATAGGGTCCCGTTTTTACCCTTTGGGTACGGAACCCTAAAAAGAGTGATAGATATACGAAATTAGCGATTATACCACAATGTGTATAGTTTCTTTATAATATCTAAAAGTCTATTCATTGACCAGAAGATCAAGTTAAGATTTAGTATTTAGGTGTAGGTGTAGGCTCTGATTTAGAATCCTCATTTTTTGAAATACAGGAAAAACCGGTCATGAAAGCCGAACTGACCTCCAGTTTTTTTCGTACTAAAGTTCGTCGACTGTAGAGCCTCCACAAATATTAATAGATAAGAATCAATCAAATCGTGGTCGCATCTAAATAACATATAATTTGTTTTTACTAATTTTTCGATTTATATCATTCAATCACTGAAGGATTATTTAAGGAAATAACCAAATACTTATATCAATACTACAAAGGTAACTTTGTCAATTTTTTGACGTAAACAATAATTCATACTGTTTCCACCAAACTCATAATTAAAAATGATAACTTCTTAAAGCTATCATTCAAAGGCATTAAATGATAACTTTTTAAGTTATCATTTAATGGCATTAAATGATAAATTTTCAAGTTATCATTTAATGCCTTTAAAGATTGTCTTGGGCCGTTAAAGTAAACTCTTCCTGCTACAGTCGAATAAAAAACAAAACAAACATTTAACGACGAATTTGCATTAAAGGACTCCAAGGGCTTTTTGAATATAAAACAGACAGCCGACGGCCTGCATAATGTGGAGAGTGAGTTTAAACCCACTGCTAAACTGGCACGAATAAAGATAGTACATTGTTTTGATTCCAAACTCACTTGGGAAGTGTTTTTACTTGCGTTATTAATTAGTGCAATTTTTTTATTTTGTATGCTTATTAAATTGCAACGAAAAATAATAATTATTTTATAAATCGGTACCAGAACCCTTTCCACCTGGCCGATTCGAGAATCCAATAAAACAGCACGTAAACAGTAGCTAATAAATTTTGTTAATTTGGCTAACGAGTAGCGTGTTCAATAAGGAAGAACTCGTAAATCAAATATAACGCGTAGAAAATTATTATATTGCGGAATCCTAAACATAAGCAGACGAAATTAAAATAATTTATGTAAGTCGGACTCCTGACATTGGATGGGTTTCCTGTGTATTAACATCACTATGGGTTACCTTCACACAACCGGGCTAAGGTTACACAACCACACCAATATTACTTGTTACCTATTGTGTATTGTTATTTGTTAGGTAAATAGAATTAAAAATGTTAGATAAATATTTTTCTATAGCTGTTATGTCGGATGAAACTGCATATTTATATATATTTTTGGAATTGAAAGTACCTTTCCTCCTCTTTTGCAATATTTTCTTAAAAATCGGCTAAGTGCGAGTCGAACTCACGCACGAAGGGTTCCGTACCGTCATAGAGCAAAAATAGGCCAAAAATTGTGTTTTTGTATGAGAGCACCATTCAATTTTTTATTTTATTTTAATATTATTACTAATTATTAAAAGTACACATACAATCAAGGATTTTGGGAAATTTTCAAATGTCTACTTGTTACCATTATTGAAATCGAGCAAAAAAGGCCAAAAAAATCACGTTTGTTGTATGGGAGCCCCCCATAGTTATAAATTTTATTTTGTTTTTAGTATTTGTTGTTATAGCGGCAACAGAAATACATAATCTGTAAAAATTTCAGAAGTTTTTGAGATACAGCCTGGTGACAGACAGACGGACAAACAGAAAACGAAGTCTTAGTAATAGGGTCCCGTTTTTACCCTTTGGGTACGGAACTCTAAAAATCATTTAATTTTTTAAGAATTAATTACTACATGTTAAAGCTAAAAACTCTACCTCGTAGAGCTCATGATACATTATAAAATAATTATTATGATGAATATTTTATACACAAGTTTTTACTTACTTATTTACAATTTATTATTTTGCAACAGCAATGTTGCTATTTTTTATCTACAATTTAAGTTAATAATAATTCATTTAATGCCCTCGTAAAGGTAAGTCATAAGGTTGATAAGGATATTCATCATGTTAGTAGGTATATTTTAATAGTTCATCATACATATTATCACGAGTAGTGCGTATAATTAGCAAGTGTGTTTCTAGATAAATAAATAGAAAAAGTATTTCCTGTATTTAATTATTTTTTGTTACGTCATAAGCACCTTGTATTGTAACAAGAACTAACCTCTTCAATCAGTTAGATTTCAAAACGTATGATAGGCTACGAAGTAAATTAGACAAAAAAAATAATAAAAGTTACTAAATCGACATTGAAAATATTCAAACATAAATGTTAAAACGGCCCCAAAACAACCCCGAAGTTCAATCAGCTAGCACATTTTATGCTCGATTTACCATGTCCCATTTAATACTCCACGCTACACATTTTTCGGGAAAGCTCATGATTTTCTATGTTAAGGACAGGCACAGTACAGGTTATCCCGGTTGCGGGTCCCAAGACAGCTTTAGTATGTCCCGCAGGCTCCCTGAGATCATATCAAAGGGTTTTCGTGGTTGGATACCGCTGTCGATCCTGGCGACACAGGAGATACAGTGGTTCATGTGTGGTGGGCCAAAGCCCGTAAAAAAATTAGGTTATCCCGTGTCATCACGTGGTAACCTGACACGGCAACGTCAGAGCGCGGGGCGCGGGGCTCGGGCCGGGGGGCGGGGGGCGCCTGACCCTGACTCTTGAAATAGTCTTCCGCATTAACGTGGAGAGCGAAAATATCGCATGATGTTGCCACAAGGCCGACACCTCCACCCCGCGCCGGTTATGGGCAAATTCTACTAAACTAGTTAGGTAATGTTTTCCCAAATATCATTTGCGGTAATGACACCGGTCAGCCCACGTTTCGTCCTTGTCGCTTCCTTTTTTGAACATTTTCTTGAAATGTAGAGCTATGTCCTGGTTGTTGCACTATTTCTTTATATGAAGAAGACTAGCTAAGGATTAAACATTTACAACGCGTAATCTTTTCTTTTTTAAGAAGTGAAATAAAAAAAAAACAAATCAGTATTTTTCCCATCCTATTTTTTCATCACTACACATAGTAATTACGCATGTAAATTGAAGTGCGACGAATTTTTTCCTGCAAAATAATATTATTGTTTACAGTATATTCTTTATAATATTATAAGTTCCGCGTTTATGTTATTTAAATAAAGTTATCGATGTATATGACTCCATGCTGTATATAGCACTTATCTAGACACTTCCTAGAAGTCTACAAGGTCTATCAGGTTGTTGGTTTTACGTCTCCACGTCATTGTATTACTAAAGGATAGGAATTTTACAATCTACAGTTATCTTCTACTGTAAATGTCACGCTAAGTGTAATATAAAGAATAACAATGTTCTTGGATATCTTCTTCCTTAATACTATGCGTTACTAATATGTATTTTTCTTTATAAAATAAGGGGTCAAACGAGCAAACGGGTCACCTGATGGAAAGCAACTACCGTCGCCCATGGACACTCGCAATATCAGAAGAGCTGCAGGTGCGTTGCCGGCCTTTTAAGAGGGAATACTCTCTTTTCTTGAAGGTTTGCAGGTCGTATAGGTCCGGAAATACTGCTATTCTGTGCTATGCGCTAAGAAAGAAAAGAAAAGTTCCTATTATCCTTGCAAATCACCACATTGTTGAACTGAGTAATATATTACAATGAAAACAATAATAGTATGATAGTGGTATATATTTTAGTACGACAACAATAATAACAATTATTATCAACCCGTGTCATCCGAGACTTTACAACGAATGTATAATTTAAAATCGGGTCATTAGTTTCGACACTATTATGGTGGAACAAACAAACATGATATATTGTCCCTCTTTGTGGCTTTATTGTGGCAGTAGTTACGAACAACGACATTATTATAAACAAATCGACATAAATATGTTATTTAAAATGTTACTATACTATTAGATATAATATTAATTTAATATTGTTATTTTTTACAAATGTTTGTACATCCTCCTCGCAAAATTCAAGGTAATCAATGAGATAAGTAGGAATAGATCATGACTCATTATCACAACACGACAGGTTTCCGATTTTATTTGCCAGTCTTTAAATGTATAGTTTGTTGATGAAAAACTAATTCTGATGTCTGCTTGAGTTTAGCCAAAAGGTACTTATTTTATATTTAGATTATTTGTTCCAGCCTTCCAGAATACTCGTATCACATCCCAAAATATTGTAGGTGTCGAAGTGTAGGTGTATATTTTTAGACGTAGTTAGTATTTTTTTTTATGAAATACAATATTATAGCAAGTGTTATGCTATGTTTGTATTTATTTCTTACTTACTTTATGCTAAGTACTCACATACGGTTGTGCTCGATAGTTTTACTCGAAATCGAGCAAAAACCACCGTGTGGACCGCAAAACTCACAGCTCGAAGGCTCGCATCGAGCCAGTTTGAAGGCTCGAATCGAGCCGGCTTGACAATTTTTTTGACACTAGTTTTTATTATTCGTAGCTAATTTCCTTTGAACTGGAGTAAAACTATCGAGAAATGCTGAATGTGTGGACGAAAGCCCGAGCCGTGGTTTTTACTGTACGTGATAGCTCGATCGAGCAAAACCTTATGTGAGTACAATTACACTAATAGTACCACGAGGAAATCCCATGGATTTCCCGACAGCGTTTTCCGACTTCGCTCTAATAAGCTCGTGTTATGAATTACAATAATATAGTATCTTATAGTTATTCCATACGCTGCCCAAGTTATGTATTGTATTATAACTATTATTATAAAATTAACATTTGAATTTTATTGCAGGAAACATGTGGTTTTAGTGCGGTTACGGCTTTGTAGAGTCAAATCTGGATATTATATCCTCAAAACCCTAATTCTATGGGTTTCGACTATTTAAGTCTTAGGTACTCAAAAAATAATCATCTTTAAATATAATAAAATAATTATAAAGAAATATTTTGTTGGTATGAAAATATTTTTCTTATTCAACAAGGTAGTATTAGTAGATCCAGCACTAGTCAAAAACACTTTGAAGTAGTTTCACCAAACTTTACATACTTCTTGATACTGTTAAATAATACCAGAAGGTAGCCAATGAGGTGTTATAATTAACTAGTACAGACGTAGCGAGTAGTGACCTTGTGTGCCAGTAACTAGCGCCGTAACTGTCGATCACGATAAACATCATGTCAGACTGCGGCGAAATCAGACATTTGTTTGTACCTGAAATGTTCCAATGCGAAAAAATCTCGTCCAGTGTTTATTCGTTAGCCTAAAATCATACCTTTTCCTGAAAATTCCAGTCATTCGTCTTTGCTTGTTTGTCGTGCCTGTAGAAGACAAAAATACAGTTTTCTTTTTAAATCGTGACTTGCGACTGTATTCCTGGAAAATCGGATTTCTATAATCTCCGCTGAACAGTTGAAAAAAGACTTAATGAAAGTATAAATCGTTCTAATTTATTGAAAAAATAAAGACGACGTAGTGTACCTGACTAATCTGTTGTTGAAATGCAGCTATCGAGTATCAAGGTATTTAAAGATCGCTGCTCTCCGAAGTAAAAGCCGGTTGACGATCGGCTGTCCTATTTGTCATTCACTACACAAATAAAAGAAAACAATAAACGAGCGGTTATGCTCACTTTCGTTTATTATTTTTTTGTAGCCCAATAAAAGATAATTTCTGTTTTTGAGTTACTGGAACAACGTACAACAGAACAGTACACAGAGCAACGTATGTGTAACACTGCAACTTATTAGTAAACGAGTGACGCCCGCAACTCTGTTGCACCAAAAATTATTTATCAAACGGAAACCGTAAATTTTTCCGGGATAAAAAATATTCTATGTCTTTTGCCGGGACTCTTTCCGGGACTTATCTCCATACCAAGTTTCAGCCAATTCGGTTAAGCGGTTTGGAGCTTGGGCGTGAAGAGGTAACAGACACAATTTCGTATTTATCATTTTAGTATGGAGAAGTACTATTTAGTGTGAAAAACATTATCGCTCAGAATATCACAAAATATGAGTGAGAAGCCGCACCACTTGAAATGTAAGGCCGGATAGAGTCATACAGGCGGAAAATGTAGAAACAATCATCATTATTGAATTATGAAGACACTCAATGGCATATGATTCAGCGTATCACTAATGATCTGTGATAAACAATAGACGGGCTAAGAAATAGTTTTCCTCGTCTATTTGCAATCATAATTAATATTTTGCATGGTCGCCATAAGTGATTAAACGGGGTACATACGGTAACGGGGTATATATATATATATATATAGGCAGTAGGCCATAAAGGAGAAAAGTGAAAACTAGCAGCTGTATTGTCTCTTAATCGTCTTCGAGATTCGAGATTGTGTTCCGGGGACTTTCATTTATGCTCAACTTTATCAGATGTCTGGTTTCACGAATTCAAGTTCTGGGCCAAGGGCGCGTGTCGCCTGCCAACTGCCGGGAAGGGACAGGGCTCGGGGAAAGTTGGCAGACAGTTTCAAATACAAAATGAACGCTCATAGTCTAAAAAACCAGTTTAGACAAATGTAACGCTACCGGCGTAAAGATATTTTAAGTGAAATTGGTTTCTGTATCCGGCTCATAATACGGTCACTTGAAGTTCGGAAACGTAAACAAAGAGTGGCACAATTTGGAGTGGAGAAATCTATGTGGAGTCTACTGTGGCATGTTTCAACTTTTATAGTCTGTTTGAAAAGTTCTCGGCCTAACATACTTCTGCGTGTCTTACAAGCGTATAACTTATATCATGTATAGGGCCATTATTAACTAGATTAAAACCCACGCCTTTTGTAAATTGCTTCATTAGAAAAAAAAAATTTTGAACAACCATCTGCGCCAAGTGAGCAGAAATGTGAAGGCGCGCGTATTCAAACAGTTGCGCTATTATTACAAAGTCTAATAAAATTGAATTGTGAACACGGAATTAGTCTTTGTCATTTTTAAAAAGTTTTGTATGTCTTAAGAAACATATGCAATGATTTAAAAAAATACACAACAGTTAAAATAAAAATGATAGGTCTTTAAAGACGAGTCTACCCCAGGTGCTAAAAATCGTTCATTTAAAAAAAAAAAAAAACGCCTAAAATTTAAAAAAATGTTCTAATCTCGGAATAAATAAATTGAAAAAGAAAGAAAAAAAAAACAAGCTTTTCAAAAATAGCATTATTTTTGTTTTGTAATATCGTAATGATAAAAATAAATATCTTTGAAAAACCAGTGCCGCGTTTTCCGACAAAATTCGAAGTATCAGGCAGCTCGGAAATTAAATGGATTTTTTGAAAATATTTTGTACTAAAGAGATTCAAATTGTATTCATTTTATAATGTGAATTTATTCATGAGTTTAATTTTATTAAAATCAAGCCAAATGAATCTTTAAATGAGCGTGGAAAATCGAGCTATAAAGAAATCTTCTAGAAAAAGTTGGTGACATTACAGATTAAGGCCACAATTTTTTTTATTAAGGAATAAACTCTATTAAATTACTCTTATATTCTAAAATAACAGTATATTTTGAACGGGAAATAGTAATTTATTAGGTCTTTACCATAAAAAAATGTGCAGTAGGGCCCTAAGAACACGATGATCGGATTGTTGTTAACACCTTCACTGCGGCTAGTAAAATCTTAAACCTTCGTCTGGTGCGGCGACGCGGCGGGCCAAAGTGTGCCCCCAATGATTTTTCCGCCAGTGCGGGGTGGGCCTTTCTCGACCCACCAGCACAAGGTAGATTAAATTACTATAACTTTGCGAAAACATAATGTAGGTGTACAGTTTTTGGACTGTTGGAATAACCTTGAACCCAACTACTTTAGATTTGATCCGCCCCGGGATCTGCCAAACAGGAAATGAGAAATAAACCAGGGAAAGTGGCGGGCCGATATCGACCCGAACCGCACTAGAAAGTATTTTTAGTAGAGATGGGAAAGACAAAAATAAGGAGATATCGAAAATATATATTTTTATTAATATATTTAAATTCCTTCATTAAAACACAAAGCCCGTTTTTGTTTGCACATTCTGCAGTATGTTTTTTTTTTTATTTTTTTTTGATTCGACACTCCTCATGGTTTCTCTCAGTTTTTAATATCATCCTGCACAATTTCGCCGTTTAACGCTCATCTCAAGGACATGATTTTTTGTTTCTTGCTATCGTGCGTTGTTCATTTTATAAAATGAATAATTATTGTATTTTAAAAAGATAAAACCGACTTTAAAATCGTACGTAATTGAGAATCAAAATTACCTATTTTAAACACTACTGAACCGATTTTGATGAACAGTATTCCCGAAGTTAAACAGTACCCAGTACAAAAAAAGGAATTACTTTAATCGGACTAGTAGTTCCAAAGATGTACGAACACAAACATAAAAACATACATGAATTTGTATGTCACTTTAGAAATTTGTCACATTTGTTCAGATGCTGATAATATAGAGTAAAACATATCAAAACTAGGCAGTTCTGAAAATAATACATACAATATACAAGTTGAATTGATAACCTTTTTTTGAAGTCGGTTAAAAAACGCGACGTACGTCAGCTACGACTTACCATAGATTGCACACTAACTGGCGAGGCGGACGCTCGGTGCGGTATCGGGTCGCCAACCGCCTGCTTGTACGGCGGGCCGCAATAGGCCCACTGCCGCACTGAATTGATTTTTGACACCTCCAGTGCGTGGTGGGCCGATAACGACCCGCCATAATTTTTTTATAGGAAAGACCTATAATTTTGAACACAATCTCAAATAGATATTTGCCTCTGTCGTACCTTTACAAACAGCTGAGATAATCGTTCCGCACCGAGTGAGAGAACACGCGGAATTGATTTTCCGCGGCGGGCCGATTTAGGCCCGATACGCAGTGAAGGTGATAATTGGCACAACACAGATGCTCACACACCCGCCTTGCAAGGCTTTCTATGAAATTATATAAATACGTAAAATAAATTTCACTATTTACAAATTTTGGCTTGGTTTTCAGTATTACAATACATTTTTTTATCTAAATTAGAGTTACCAGGGATGGAGCTATATCCACATTACAACGAGACGTAGTCGATCTCGGTAACCATTTTGTAAGACTTTTTTTAATCAACTTTTTTAGTCATTAAAATTTATTGTAATTTAAAATTTTAGAGCCATATCTTCTAGTTGGAGACTGAATTTAAAATTGAAGAAATCATCTTAAATCATTTTATTGGAAAAATTCTCAAAGCCGAGAACTTCTCAAACAGCCCTAGTACGTAATACATATCTTAGTTATTTTTCAAGAGTTTACAACTTAGTAGAATAATATGTATGTATTATTTATTAAGAAACGTAAATCTTAGGTCCTTTAAAATTACTTACAGGACCTTAAGGAACCAGGTTCACTGGAACACATAATATATTGTGTTTAATTCCTGAAGATCTCATAATATTATAAGTGTTGTGATTTTATTGCACACGAGTAGGTATTGTTTTTAAACGAGGCATTTACACGCGTGATGGTGATGTTTAATTCACGACAACCGTACGCGGTAATTAATATTGCAAATTTTATGAGGACGACTCATTTGCATCGCAACGAATAAAAATAAAGATTTAAATAAAATATATATAATATACTTTGCCTTGGATATTGCGCTTGCGATTTACTCTTTGTCGGTATTTTAAATAAGATTTGCAACGTACTTCATTTATTAAATACTAAGTATATTCATTGAGATATTTAAGTAAGATAGAAATCCATACTTCCATACGAGTAATATTATAAATGCGAAAGTCTGTCTGTCTGTCTGTTACCTCTTCACGCCCAAACCGCTGAACCTATTTTGCAAAAATTTGGCATGGAGATACTTTGAGTCCTGGGAAAGGACATATGATACCTTTTTTTCCAAAAAATGTAAGTCATCATCTTGTAATACATATTTAGGTAAGAGCTAGAAAGTAACCTCTGAAAATGTGAAGAAATTTTCCTATCGAATTTGGCTTTGATTATATTTTTCGGGTCCAGCCAAGACGAGCCATTGCTTGAGCCCCCTCGGATTGAACGTCACAAATACTGATCAGAAATCAGTCATAAAGTACAGTTTAGTCTCAATCGGTGTGTTCGTTACGAATGCACAGCCGGAGCGGAATCAGCACAAAGCAGGAGGCACCGATGCGTGGCTGCGGCCTACTGCCCTGACCCACATCGCTCATGATTGTATGTAGATTTTGTAAGGCACATTTAAGAAAGCCGCGAATGACAACATCCATACCCCGTATTGTCCCTGCGGCCGCGCCCCGATCGTCTCAGTGAAATTGACGTGATATCGCTCGTAACATCGCGTTCGTGACCCACTGCCCGACTAAAGCGATACGTTTCACATATTCGTTCCTATTTCACTATAATTATACACGTGAATTATAATTTTTAATTTAATTATAAAAAATGTTTTTGTGTGCTTTTCTTTTTTATTGCGGAGAAATTGCGCTCTAGCTTATGTACTGATAGTCCTGGTTGTTTAACCGTAATTAAAACCTAACGGTGAAGTGTAACAGTAATCGGAATTTGGGTTTATTCTACGACCTTAATTATTGACACCTCTGCTTCTGTCGCGTGTCTTATAGTCGTTTTGATTTTATAAGTTCTTGTATTATCGGGACTCAAAGTATCTCCATGTCAAATTTTAGTAAAATCGGTTCAGTGGTTTGGGCGTGAAGAGGTAACAGATTGCCAGACAGACAGACAGATACACTTTCTCATTTATAATATTAGTATGGATTTGACATGACTTTAATTTAAAACATAACACAGTTGAAAGTCTTCGTAGGCTTATATCCTCAGGAGGCTTATAGGAGGCTGGTGGAGCACAATACAATAAAATAACTTATTACCTAGGTTTTCATATTGATGAGCACGCTATTTTTATGATTCTTTAGATCTTCATCTATATTATCTTCTCGAATAGTACATCGAGGAAATTGATTCCTATGCAGTTGATAGACCAACGTTATTTGGTCGAATTTGTCAATTCAATGTTAATTGTGATCTGTCGGCTTGGTTTGACGTAACGCAACCAAACTACGTAGGTCTGCATAGGAATCAACTTCTCTGATAGTACATTAAATTTAAAGTAGGCCATCCTGCTACAGGTCTCCTGTTCAAATCTTTTCTACACTATGAGAGCTAGTGAAATGGAAACCGCGCTAAAATCGCAAAGGACAAATCCTTTCTCCAGTCGAGTTCGCCTTTCTCAGCGCACTGCGCAGCGCTCGCAGCATCCGCGCTTGAGATTTCTCTCGCGTCCGTATTGGGATTCAGGTCACGCCTCGACCGCCATACACTTGTCTTACTTAGAAACGACCGCCACCGGCCCCTAATTGAGTAAATATAGAATAATGTACACCTCAGAAACCTGGGAAGATAAGGTTCGCTATTTCGGGAAAAATAAGAAAGCCTCTCTGCAGTAAAGGAAAGTACGCCTGTTCTTGATTGGTTTTGTATTGTGAAAAGTATGGAAGGAAGTTTTGAAGTCAATTTACATTTTTATTAAATTTCATATTGATTTCTTTGAACTCTACTTTTAGATGCGAACTTGGAAACCATATATATCAATAGTTTTGTCCACACTGTACCTTTTTCTGTTCATCAAGGGCATGCGTTATAGCGCAGTCAACAGAGAACGTGAGGCATGCCCGCAACGCATGCCCTCTGACCGTCCAAAATTTTCGCTTTGTTATTAAAAATGACAGTTGGCGTTGCGTTCTTTGACGCATTAAATTATTGAATGCGCCAAAACGAAAGTTGAATGAAAGAAGAAGACGAAAGCGCATAATGTGGACATAGCTATTGGGACATATATCAAATTGAGCACCAACCAAATCGTGTAGTTTCAATAATAATATGAAAATTTTTCACATACAATGTTACATGAAATCCAAAGAATTATATTTATTTCGTGTTATCGGTGACTTCTAAATCGGAGCGTGTTTCTTATCGTCTTCAATGTTGTATGTGTCTACATAATTACTTACATAATGTATTAAATACGCCAATGATAAGGCTGACTGTGACCTTGATTTTAGTTTTCATTTACACATGTTTTTGCAGTTTTTAAATGTCGCCTTTTAAAATGTTCGTACATAATTATTACTCACATACTTTACAAGTATTCTATTCACATACTATACAAGTTTATTCTAAACACAATTTTTTATTTTACTCGTGTGATTGGTTGATAACATTATTAAAACTTTATTTTATAATCTATACTTATAAAATTACATGTCCTGACTGACTGACTGATTCATCATCGCTGAGCAAAAACTGTTAAAGTTACAGCTATGAAATTTGGTGAGTAGGGTTGTTTTATTAAGTAGACACCCACTAAGGAATGAATTTTGAATATTTTACCCCGAAGGGGGTGAAATAGGGCTTGAAAGTCTGAATGAAAGTCCGTCATTTCTTAAGTTAGGAACATGAAACTTTATCTTTGGGTTACTGATTAAAAATGAATGGATACGTATTTAAGCGTTTTTGGAAATTCTTCCCTCAAGGGGGTGAAATTGGGGTTGAAAGTTTCAATGGAAGTCCGTTATTTCTTGAGTTAGAAGCATGAAATTGTATGTTTGGGCTACTGATTAAAAATGATTGGATACGTGTTTAAGCGTTTTTGAAAATATTACCCCCAAAGGGGTGAAATAGGGGTTGAAAGTTTAAATGAAAGTCTATATAGGTATACTATGATAACGCGGACAAAGTCGCGGGAAACAGCTAGTGTTATATTTTTTTTTATAACAAGCTGAAAATCTTTCGATGTTCTAAATATAATCGATCGAAACTTCCCGAATCCCGCCTGTACCATAGTCCATACGCACCAAAGCTGCTGTTAGACAAGTACTCTACGTCTACAAGAATAGGATCATACAGGATTTAGTGAAGAACAGGTAATTTTTAAAAAAGGGCATGGTAAAGTATATGAGATAGAGAATTATTAAGAGTTCGTAACCTGATTTTTTGTTTTTTAATACGGATTTGCACTTTTTTCTAATTTTTGTAATTTACTATTTTCCTACTCTAAAAAATTTAATATACAAAAATATATTTATAAGCCTTAAATACTTTATGTAAGTCTACACAAATAACACAAGCAACTAATTAGTTGCTTGTGTTATTTGTGTAGCAGATTTACATAAAGTATTTTTAAAGTACCTATAATCACTTAATAATTATTAAGTGATTATTGTCATCTATAATGTCTATAAATCTAAATTAAGGCTGCTCTTTCGAAAAAAGCGTGCAGATGAAACAAATTTTCATCGGCATTAATAGAGAAATTATATCTGAAAAAAATAATTAGTAATCTACATGATATGATACGTAATTTGGTTTGCCATATTTTTTCTATCGGTATCACATAATAAAGAAATAAAAAACCAAATCACCTCCAAATCGTTGAATGAAACCACTTTACTCCTTCTTTATTTATCAAAAGAATATATAAAAAATATCTACTGCTTTGCAATACATAAGTTAACAATTTGGTTTTTTTACTTTTTTGAAATATGTATTATATTAAGCCTTAAAAAGGTTTTTTCTCCTATTTCGTCCCTATCATGGACGCGGCGAGCGTCGTAACCGCCACCGTACAAGGCGCGCTGTTATGAATGTTATTTTAATGTCATTTACGTCGATATTCGCACTGACAGACAATCGACCTGCTAATTTAGGGAGAGAGGGCCCTTAAGTAGTAAGTATCGTATCTGTTGTTTAAAAATCGCTCAATTAATCAGTTTCGCAGTTCGGCCTCGGTGATCGAGGCGTGGTCAGTGTAATCGTCGTTTCCTGGTGAACCACTCGAAGATAAGCGAATCGTTTTGAATGTCAATCGATATTTTTGCGAGGCCGTGAAACGGCAAGGTCGCGGTATATATTTGTGCGGCGATAAGCACGTAGAAAGTGATTTCGTTCGACTGAATTTTTTGCTCTTGGCTGAATTCCAATAGCTGAAATAGTTCCGCGATGAAAACGTCTAAAACATTTTTCCTGCGTTTAATTGGCCGCCGAAAAAATTGATTCGGTAGCCATGCGAACTTTGGAATCGTTCTATTTCCGTAAAAAAAATCACTTGCCGAAGGACATTTTCCTCAAATCTGGAAAACTGCCTTGATCACTCCCATATTTAAGTCCGGAAACAGCCATTTGATTACTAACTATAGACCTATTAGTAAGCTAAACATTTTTGCAAAAATTTTTGAAAAAATAGTTACAAGAAAAATTACTGCTACTTTTTATAATATTATATCTGACAGGCAACACGGTTTCTTCCAAGGTCGTAGTGTGGACACAAATTTACTTACTTTTACAGATTTCATTATTAATAATATTTCCCAGGGACGGCAGGTAGACGCAGTATACACTGATTTTTCCAAATGTTTTGACAAAATCAATCATGAATTGTTAATTTCTAAGCTTCAAAAGTTGGGTATACATGGGGATTTACTAAGGTGGATAAAATCATATTTAAATAACCGAAGCCAAGCAGTCGCTATAAAGGGATATACGTCGACTTTCCTCCCTATACCATCCGGAGTGCCGCAGGGGTCGCACCTAGGTCCCTTACTTTTCATTTTCTTTTTGAACGATATTGACACTATTTTTAACTTCAGTGAACACATAATCTACGCTGATGATACTAAAATATATAAAGCAATCTCAAACATAGATGATTGTCATTCCTTACAGTTAGACCTACAAAATTTCTTAAATTATTGCACCCGCAATGAATTATATCTAAATTTAAACAAATGCTACGTCATCAGTTTTTCTCGTAAAAATAATCCTATTAATTTTAATTACAACATAGGTGGAACACAAATAACCCGAGTAAATTCAATAAGGGACTTGGGAGTAACCCTGGACAGTAAATTAACTTTCAATATTCACATTGACAATATATGTAACCGTGCATACAAAATGCTAGGCATGATACTGCGTGTCGGCAAACCCTTTAAACGTGCCTGCACATATAAAATTCTTTATTATTCCTACGTTAGGAGCATTCTCGAATTTGGCAGCATCATATGGACTCCTCAATATCAAGTTCATATCGACCGTCTAGAGCGTATTCAGGATATCTTCCTTAAAAATATTTGCTATAGAACTAACTCCAAACAATTTAATTTAACTAAACTTAAGGACAGGCGTATGTATTTGGACTGCATTTTCTTTTTCAAAATAATTCAAAATCATGTTAATTCGCAGAACTTGCTAGAAAAAATAACATATCGCATTCCAGGTCACTTCTTACGTTCTCATAATCTGTTTCATATAGACTATGCCCACTCTAACTATGCCAAACATAGCTTTTTCAGGCGAGTACCAAAGTATTGTAATGATAACTTACACCATATAGACCCTTTTTGTCATTCTATAAACAAAATAAAAAACCTACTCAAAACTGAATTACTATAATTAGTTAAAACATAATAATGTTTTATACTATTTTCAATCTTAGGATTTTTGTAAACCCTACTTAATGTAAAATAATTACATATTATATGCAAAAAATTGTTATATTTTATAAAAATTGTATACAAAATAAAATGTTGCTTATTTGTATGAAAGCTTTATGAGTTTCAGGTAATTTTTCTGTAAATTTTGTTTTCTTTTGCTGCACCATAAAAATAAAAAATTTTGTAATCACACACATACACGCACACACACACACACACATACACATACAAGAACCCTAGTAGAACTAGTTTTCTGATCCCAAGACTTTTGTCGTAGGGCTAGGGTTCTAAACATACACTTTAATTTTATGTAACATTACACACGAGTCACGACCCCCACACACGATCAACCAATGTTTGTAATTTTTTAATTTTAATTTAAGAACCTAAAGGTCTTTTTAATGTTAAACTTATATGTATAAGTGCTTTATCATATGACTGTATGTTGTTCTGAATAAAGAAAATAAAAATAAAAAAATAAATAAAATAAAAAAAAACAACAGTTAACTGTGATTTTGGTTTAATAAAATTTGTATTTTACAATATTATTACAGCTTTAATTTAACAGATTATGATGTTTTACAAAATAAATTATGTTAAAATATGTATATAATATATTCTTTAATTTTTAAATACGAAACCAAAAACTTTGATATGTTGGCGCAAATCGCCACAAACTTAGATATCTGATCTTCATCTCCACGCTTCTTTTAACATCCTCGTGTATAACCTTTAAGCCCCATCCCCACTCGCGTGCGAACCGCGCGCGACGCCGCGAAATTTCCGCGAAACGTGAGTGTGGATCCGGTTCGCATATTTTTCGCACTTCGCGGCTGGTTCCCCGGCCGCATCCACACTCGCACGCGGACCGTGCGCGACGCCGCGGCGCCGCGAAATTTCTGCGAAGCATGAGTGTGGATCCGATTCGCATATGTCTCGCACTTCGCGGCCCGTTCCCCGAATGTTGTCGGTTTTCTGTCCCGCGACAAAGGGCTTTTTTTTAATTTTTATTTTAATAAGGGCTTTTGCCATACAAGACATGCCAGCATTGTTTAGTGAACAGATAATACAGTCTATCAAGAAAGAGTAGACGCGCGGAATTTTGCTGGGAATACGAAAGAGTGCCGTTGTTTTTGTATTATTTTCCTAAAATTGTGTTATTTCGGTTTTTAATGTGTAATGTTGGTAGAATATTAACCATTACGTATTACGATTTACGTACGTCCTCACAGAAAACCGGCGTTGACGTGGGAGAACCATGCTTCGGTATGAATGGGCCGGCTCGACCGGAAAAATACCACGTCCTCACAGAAAACCGGCGTGAAACAGCGCTTGCGCTGTGTTTCGCCGAGTGAGTGAGTTTACCGGAGGCCCAATTCCCTACCCTTTTCCCTTCCGTACCCTCCCCTTTTCCCTTCCGTACCCTCCCCTATTCCCTTCCCTACCTTCCCCTATTACCCCTTAATCAGAAGAGCTGCAGGTGCGTTGCCAGCCTTGGCAACGCACCTGCAGCTCTTCTGATGCTGCGAGTGTCCATGGGCGACGGAAGTTGCTTTCCATCAGGTGACCCGTTTGCTCGTTTGCCCCCTTATTTCATTAAAAAAAACATTAAAAATTTGATGTCGTGCACAAGTGTGGGCAAGTGATACAACTTCAAGAAACGTGCCATTTTGTGTTCCCTCCAAAACTCCGTCGAAAGTTTTAGTAAAGGGTCTACCACTTTACTAAAACAACTGACTTGACTCGTTGACTTTACTGACTACTTTTTAACCGACTTCAAAAAAAGGAGGTTATCAATAATTCGACGCGTATGTATGTAATATTTCCAGAACTGTCCAGTTTTTTTATATGTTAATCTATAGCAGCTTCTGAACAAATGTGCCAAATTTCGAATGTGTATGTATGTATGTATTTGGCATCACACAGCATTATAATATTATCTTATATTTTTAAACGAGCAATTCTTGTATATTATATATAATTGGAATCTCGGAATCGGCTCCAACGATCTTCATGAAATTTAGTATATAGGGGGTTTCGGGGGCGATAAATCGATCTAGCTAGGAATCATATTTAAAAAATGTCATTTTATTCGTGTTTTATCGAATACCGAGCAAAGCTCGGTCAAATAGCTAGTGATATTAATGTAACTAGATCACAATAACTGTACCACTCTATACTGTTTATTATTATGATGTTTCGTGTGATGCTGGAAATAAAAGTATTCTTATTCTTATTCTTATGTACGTATGTATGTTTTTATGTTTGTGCGCGCATATCTCTGGAACTACAAGTCCGATTTAAATGATTCTTTTTTTGTTGTACTAGGTATTGTTCAACTTAGGGAATGCTGCAAGTTTCATCAAAATCGGTTCAGTAGTTTTTGAGATAGGGAATTTTAATGCTACGTAATTATTTACGTTGAAGTCGGTTTTATCTTTTTAAAATACTATTTTTTGACTTTTACTAGACTTTTGACTTGACGATCATCTGACAACTTTTTGTAAACTTTTCACGATTTTTTTTTCCCGCCATATTTTACTTGACACTGGCCATTCTTAAAAAGCCGAGTGCCATATTATGAAAAAAGTAGACGCGCGGGAAATTTTTCAAATAAAGAACGCTTAAAGCGCGGACATGTCGCGAACTTTGAGAGGATTTGGTAGTAATGTGCGATCCGCGCCGCGATTTGCGCCGCGATCCGCGCCGCGGTCCGCGGCGTGCCTTCGCGCGCGAGTGTGGATCGGCAGTAACACACGCGGGTTTCGCGCGTAGTGCGAAGGCGGAAGCGTGTTCTACACGAGGCGCTCCGAGCGGCGGGCGGCGGGCAGCAGCGCTATCGGTCGGCATCGGGCGACGTCGGTCCTGCGTTATCGCGGCACCTTGACGAAGGTCCCGCGGAGGTCGCGCGCTGACGTCACGCTGATAACGATTTGCGCGGTGACCTTGTCGCGCGCCGAATCTCAAGGTTGGCGCTATTTGTACGGTCAGATAGAACGCGCCCGCGCCCGCGCCGCCCGTGCTCACCCGGACTTCGCTCGCGGAAAACGAGATCGACATTTTACGCGGAATATATTAGTACCTATCTATTACAAATTGATGACAAAATTGCCAGGACGATGACATCATTATTAGATAATATTAAAGCTTGTTATTCTTAAAATCTGGGATTTATTTGGAATAAAAAAATAACTTATTACCTGATTAATTCATTATTATCTAAATTAGGACTTGGAGATTTGCAACGTCTAGTATTAACAAAGACGCCGCGTTTTGGTAAAAACTGTCGTAGATAGCTGATAGAGTCTAGCTCTACATTAACGTTACAAACGGAAAATGTAAAGTACTTATAATATCATAATTTGTCATTTACCCTGAGCCACGCTACCCACAGGAAAGCCACAATAAAGATAGACAGTAAACTAGGTACAAAAATTTTGAACGAACAAGGAATATGAAACAGTTTCCTTATTATTTCGTAGCCACTAGCCTGGTTGTCATACGCGGAAGCGGTCGGAGCCGCCATGCGCAGACGCTGAGGCTTCAATAAATATTGTTATTATACCCGTACAGGTTGGCCTCGGCCGCTCGCGGAAGCGCCGTTTTGCAAATTAGTCGCGCTCAAGGACGAAAATTAACTAAATATCAAAACTTTTTGCATGACGCCGCGTATAGGTTGTAGGAAGTAAACGAACTTTAAATGGCGTAATACGATGTTTGCGTTGCGCGACAGATTATTTTATGATAATAAATGATATAAGGAAGCATTTAAAATGGTTCCTATAAATAAAAATGGTCTTATGGGTAGGTTAGAAAGTAGGTATTATTTTTGAAAATCTACTGGAAGATGTGTAAAAGGGATGTAAATTGTAGCTCAACGCTGCTTTATACCTTTTCCAAGTATATTATTATGATTTATGTCATTCATGAACGATTTTAAAATACCTACCATTAATTGTGCATTGTATTTTACCTGTATTTAAGAGCTGTCGTACTGTAAAAAAATGTAAGAAAAACGGTGTCTGGTCGGTTATCAAGGCTGAAAATGCCTATAATATAAACGCAAGAATAAACTAGGAAAATTAAGAAACCAGAAGCGATTTATAAAATTGACTTCCTACTCATCGGTACACATCATTATTGAGAAAAATATTTTTTGCACATTTGAATAATAAGGAGTTATTTAACAAAAGTTTTGAACTCGCGAATAATTTAAAGTAATATAACAAAAGATTTGTTAGTATATACTTAATTACAGTACAGAGGTATTGAAATCGCTGGTCATCTATCAACGCATAGCCCAAACCACTGGACGGATTGGGCTGAAATTTTGCGTGCAGGTAGAAGTTATGACGTAGGCATCCGCTAAGAAAGGATTTTGATAAATTCCAACTCCAAGGGGTTATAATAGGAAAGTTTGTATATAATAATACTCCTTAACGCGAGCGAAGCCGCGGGCAAAAGCTCGTATACAATAAAAAAAGAATTGACTTCAATTTCCTGAACTGAAACAGCTCCGATTAACACTGTTTGTCTTGTCGTCACAGGAAACGCAAATAATATTAAGGAAATATTTCGCTTATGCGATTTATGATAATCGCTGTTCTATCTAATAAGGAAATATCAATATCAGGCCGAAGTCGCGGATAGTCCTTGTATGTGAAGGCGCTGATCGACTGACGAGGAGACAAGGAAGTAGAAATATAATATGTACTATCAGAGAAGTAGATTCCTAGGCAGATGGAGGACCTAACGACCTAGGTCGCGTTACAAAAAAACCCACCCAACCGATCACAGCTAACATTGAATTGACATAAGCCGACCAAATGACGTTGGTCTGCCAACTGCCTAGGAATTAATTTCCTCGATAGCACATAGCACATAGGACATACAATTGTAATAAATATATATGTACAACACCGGGCTAATTTATAGGCATCTGATATTGTATTCGCGTAGCAGCCGTGTTTGCAGATATCATTATGATATATGATGACCCGGCTAGATAATCTGTACAGTCCCATGTGTAGTCCAAAAAGAGGGTGGGGGGATCTATTTTGAAATAGGTTATTTGCCTATTACATAATATAATAATCGGGACCCCCAAAATCTCGCGGCCAATATTTCTAATATACTCCCTAATTTTCCAGGCTGCAACCGCCTCTGTAAAAGCTCGCACTATAACGTACTAACGTACACAGATAGCTGAAACATTGTTTGTTATTAATATGACATTTTCAATTTGCGAAGCATTTTGGTAGGTGAATTTTTGATTAAATTGCATGTAATTGTATGGCGCACTTGGCAGATGGCACTTCGGTAGATTTGTAAATGCAGTATGGAAGAAATCACAATTAATCATCCGTTACAATTACCGATGTATAGGTACTACGCAAAAAGCGCAAAACGTAATTAAAACATGTTTACGTACAATTCCGCTACAATTTTATAGGTTATGCTGTTATAATTTATAGAGTGATTTGCACATCGCGTTGACTTCTCTCGAGTGTTATATAACAATGTAACGACTCGTGCAATTATGATACATCACTTTTATCGGTAATGTAACCTGGAAGTGACGTCACAGGGTCAATGTCAATGTCAAAAAGTCACGTGACACCACCACGTGTCAGTTACATGACGGCTTTGTAGTCGAGAGCTCGTGGAGTACAAAAACTAACACCAATAATTGAATAAGTATCGTGGCGAGAACGACGCGTAGATTGATCTAGATTGCGACCATCGAGAAAATTCCATGAAAATGCTTCTGGGACAAATCTTTCTTATATATAAAAATGGATTTTCAAATGTGTTAGTCGCGCTAAAACTCGAAAACGGCTGGAACAGATTAGGCTGATTTTAGTCTTAAAATATTTGTAGAAGTCCAGGGAAGGTTTTAAAGTAACACGAAGTTCACCGGGACAGCTATCTTCTTCTTATATATAAAAATTGATTTTCAAATGTGTTAGTCGCGCTAAAACTCGAAAACGGCTGAACGGATTGGGTTGATTTTAGTCTTAAAATATTCATAGAAGTCCAGGGAAGGTTTTAAAGTGACACGAAGTTCATCGGGACAGCTAGTCTTATATATAAAAATTGATTTTCAAATGTGTTAGTCGCGATAAAACTCGAAAACGGCTGAACGGATTGGGCTGATTGTAGTTTTAAAATATTCGTTAGTAATCGTAATCGTATCAAAAGTGATTCGCATGAAAATGATGACAGCTTTCATTGGACATTTGATACTAAGATTTCGCAGCTGTCAAATATTCCTGGTAATCCCATTGCTCTGTATCAACCAACAGAACATGACGAAACAATTCATGTTAGGACGATCGCGATATTATAAAGATTGGCAAATTAATAAATAGATCGCGTAGATCCTGAGTTGCGGGTATTACGCAAGTCGTGCGCCGCCGCGTGAAGAGTGAAGTTCAATGTCACACACACTCACACAGCAGTAGCACGTATGTAATAATAGCACCGATGTATAGGTGAGTGAGGATGTGTGCGTGAGCTCGCGATATCTGAACAATCGCAGCCAACCCGTTATTCGCCTCTATCAGTACTTCCCGGAATAATTCGCGAAAACTCGATTTTCCTTTGTGCTCGCTCTGTGATCGTTTTCATGTCCAAGGTCAATATGCCAATCTTTATTTTTAGCGTTACGTGTTTATGTGCACGTCGCATTGTTATTTCGTTGTGTCATTTATATTACAGTATATTCCTGTGTACTCTACATTATGTCTCACTGTATATTGGATGCTGATGTTCAATAACCGATTTCAATGGATTAAGAATATTTTTAATGTTAAAATGTCATAACTTATCTATATTGCCTCTACGACTCTTTAAATTAGTAATAAATGAAAAATTCTTAATATTCGAAAAATAAAATATTTAATTCGAATTTTCCACATTGCAACATTGAAACTGTAACCGAGTGAAACAAATATTCGGGGTGACCTCAAATAGCTCGGATATTTGAGAACTATTGTGACCTCCGTCCGATATTCTGTTATTACCACCTGTTGTTATTGAGTTTCAAACGCCCTTGTTTTGGCACCAGCCTATTTAGGACACCAGCGAGTGTGACACGTGCCGGGGTCAAGGACGAGCTCAGTGGCCTATAAACAGTAATCAGCCCTTTTAGCCCTTCCAGCCCCATAAATTGAGGGCTAAAAATTCTGCCAACCGCTAACTGACCCAGATAACGCCCTCAGCAACTCAAACGACCCCGCTTCAGACGCCTTTCCGTGGCAGGTATTCCCAAATAATGAAAACTCAAACTCAAACTCAAATTTTTTTATTCAGAATAAATTTTTGCAAATATTTTCTGAAAGTCTACATGATGCCTACCACCGGTTCGGGAACTAACCCGGCGAGAAGAACCGGCGTAAGAAACTCGCAGGGGGCCCACTTTATTTACCAAAAAAAGTGAGAAAAATAATTAATTTTTTAAAATAAAGTTTACAATGCTGTAACTTAACATTATACAATGTCAACATACATACATAATTGTAAGTCATAAAATAATGTAGAAGTAGCCTTGCAAGCAGACATCCTACTCCCAAGATGTGCCGTCGTTTATGAAATCATTGACCTTATTCTTAGGCTTTGGCACACAAACGTTCTTTGACTACTTTTTTAAATTTTTTAATGGAAAGATTTTGAACGTATTTTGGGATTTTATTGTAAAGGCGTACACATTGACCTTTAAAAGATTTACTTACTTTACTAAGTCTGATCACCGGTTTTTCTAGTTTGTACTTATTTCTAGTGTTTCTTCCGTGACTGTCACCTTTGGTTGTAAATTTACTAAGATTCTTTTTAACATAATATAAAACATTATCCAAAATGTATTGAGAAGCAACAGTTAGAATACCAATTTCTTTAAACTTTTCTCTCAGAGATTCAAAAGCTGACATTTTATAAATTGAACGTATAGCTCGCTTCTGCAGCACAAAAATCGTACTAATGTCGGCAGCGTTTCCCCATAAGAGGATGCCATACGACATTCTACTATGAAAATAACTGAAATAAACTAGTCTTCCTGTGTCTTCGTCAACAATTTCCCGTATTTTTCTGACTGCGTATGCTGCAGAACTGAGCCTATCTGCAAGATTAGCAATATGAGGACCCCACTGTAGTTTACTATCTAGTGTAATGCCTAAGAATACAGTGGAGTCCACCAAATCCATCTTCTCATCATTTAATAGTATATTGGTTTTAACTTGCCTAACATTGGGCAAAGTAAATTTTAAACATTTAGTTTTCTTAGAATTTAGAAGTAAGTTATTAACGTTAAACCAATGTACTATTTTTGAGAGAGCACTATTTACCTCGTCGTAATTTGACTGTTGTCGCTTCACTTTGAAAATAAGTGAAGTGTCATCAGCAAAAAGTACTATCTCATTATCATTGTCCTTAAGAGGCCGGGTACCCTTGGAATTTCTCATACAAACGTATAATAACGTTTACCACCAAATATTTAGTGTTTAAATATTTGGTGGTAAATTTACTAAAAAAAAATTTTAAACAAAAAAATTTTTTTTTGTGTTTAAATATTTTGAAGTAAATTTTTGTGTAGGAACCTAGGTAATTACTATTTTAAACTGAAAAATAACTCAAACATGTTAAATATTTTCGTATGAGAAAATGATTTTGGTATTACGTTTGTATGAGAAATTCCAAGGGTACCCGGCCCCTTAACAAGATAAGGTAAGTCGTTTATGTAGATGAGAAAAAGGAATGGACCTAAAATGGATCCCTGTGGGACGCCTAATTCTATTTTGGTCCCATTGGACCTTTTACTATTAATGTCAACCCTTTGAGTTCTATTTTTGAGGTAAGATGTCAAAGGTTGAGTGCTGAGTCCCTAATACCATGGTGGTGCAATTTTCTGATTAATGTAGCATGCTCAACACAGTCAAAAGCCTTGGAGAGGTCGCAAAAAACCCCTAGGGCATCCTGCGAGTCCTCCCATGCTTCAAATATACTGTAAAGATGACCTATACCAGCATCCGTTGTGGATCGACCCTTAGTAAAACCATATTGATTTTTGTGCAATAAATTATTTAAGTTAAAATGTAATAGTAACTGATTTAAAATTATTTTTTCAAATATTTTACTTAGAGTCGGTAGAATCGATATAGGCCTATAATTTGTAGGATCAGATTTAAGTCCCGCTTTAAATAAAGGTACAACCTTACTGTGCTTCATCAAGTCAGGAAAAACACCACTCTTTATGCAGTCATTAAAAATCATTGATAGATGAGGAGCTATGATGTCAATTATTGATTTGATAATTTTAGTAGACATGCCCCAGAGATCAGTAGTATCTTTAATATTTATTAATTTAAAAGTATCAATGATATCTTTGGGGACAATCTCTCTAAACCTAAAATTTACATTACATTCCTTTACATTGTCTCTGAGTAGTTTTTCAGCAGCTGCAGTTGAGGAGTTTAAATTTTTCGTAGTTGAGACCGGAATATTAGCAAAAAAATTTTCGAAGACCGTCGCAACCTCTTGATCATTGGTAATCTTTTTATTTTCAAAATAAATTTCAAAATCAGAGTTACGACAGGTGACGTTTCCAGTCTCACCAGCTATTACTTTCCAAGTAGTTTTGATTTTATTTTTCGAATTTTTAATTTTATTCCTAATGTGAATAGGCTTTACAATTTTTTTTAAAAATCTTCGAATAGTTTTTTACACATGTTTTGAATTTATCACTAGTATTCATGCATTTTTCATCATACAATTCATATAATCTTTGTCTACTTATTTTAATTCCTGTAGTTGCCGATACTGTAAAATTATTATTTTTTTATGGCTTTTTTTAACCGTTCTAGGAATAAATACAGTATTAAATTGGGTTCTTATCATCTTAAACAATTTGTTAAATGCTTCATCTGAGCTATTTGTCTCATCCAATAATAGTTGAATACTTGAACTTAAGTTATTTCTAAACTTCTCAATACGTTTTGTATTCACAGGAACAAACACACGCTATTCCTTTAGGTAACTATCGCAATGTATATTAAATGAGGCTAGTTGCCCACAGTGATCAGAGCTAAGCTTATTTATTATTTATTTTTTACATGGAGAAAAATTTGTAAAAATATTATCAATACAAGTTGCTGTTGTGTGATGTGTCACAGATTCTTGTTGGCTCATAAAACAAGTAATTTAGGTTATATGATTTAAATAGAGATGTGAATCTAACAGTAGTAGAGTTCAATCAAGTCAAATAAATTAATATTAAAGTCACCACAAACTATAACTTTTTTGTTAGATGCACATATCTTTGATAATATTTGTTCCATGCTTTGTTCAAAGGAGTCATATAACCCTGATGGTGGCCTGTATACGCTAACAATAATTAGTTGACTTAACTCTATGCAGGCTACCTCTATTATCCGTTCAGAAGAGAGGTTCACAATGTCTTTACGTTCTTTGAATTTTAAATTTTTTCTAATTATTATAAGTGATCCGCCTCTAATGGTATTCTCTCTGCTGAACGAGCTTGCCACCTGGTGATCATTGAGATTGAAAATGAGTTCATGTTTTCTAAACCAGTGTTCTGAAATACAAATAATATCAATGTTAAACTTTTTTAGAAACAACTCAATTTCAAGCTCTTTACCTACCATTCCTTGTAAATTCTGATGCACCAAGTTAAATACATACTTATTACTGTTATTTATTTTCCTTGTATTACTTTTGGTAGGATTTTGCAAAAGTAAACTATTTGTGCAAGAGACATTCTCTATTATCTTATTATCTAATTTAAATAATTTGTTGGAACATATTCCAACTCGTTAGTACTACTACACTGCTCAATAGAAACCGTAGTTAAAATTTCATTATTTGGAATATTTTCCAAGTTGTTATTAAATTTCATACTATTATGACTAAACTGCTCAATAGAAGCAGCTGATGTCGTACAAGCCAAGTACGTGGCTGAGTTCAAATATAAAAAAGTTGATTGTGTACTTGCTATAAGTCTACAAAAATAATAGGATAGATAATATCTACCTAATGTCAACTTACATTATGAAAGGAAGAGAGATAAAAGGAGTGGACTTGTATTTATCGCAATTTCTCAAAGCGAACTGGTGGTGGTTGGAATAAAATGTTTAAGATTTGAAACTTACCTGAGACAGAAAAATACCTTCATACAATAAAATATAGTCAAGCCAATTAATGTCATGTCATTTCTCAAACATTAAAATATCCCCAAAAACACCCTTCAACATGGCCATATACTATACCTAATATGTTTGAATTTTGAACTCGTATTCAATACGCCACGTCTGTTATATAAATTATAATAATAAACGTCTATGATTTTTAAAACATTCGGTAAAACAATGATTAAAGAGAGCTTTTCCTTGTATTTTGTACCCAAAACATTTAACTGGAAAATTAGTGTGTACACATGTCAGTGCCTTTGACAGCCTAAGTAGACACTCAACTTAATGATAGTAAATGGAAATATGTTCGATCTAGGCTAGTAGGATATTAGGTCTACATAGCCTTTGCGTCCCCCTTAAAACTAGTTTAGCCGCGACCGAACACAATTTTAGGTAGAGCGACCTCATTTGCACGGCTTCCTTTAGTTATACACTTATAGTTGGTAATATTATGAGAAATAATTTATATTATCTACCTACTTATTGTTCTGTCTCACTGGTTATAACCCAAAAGTACATAAATATATCTTGTATAAAATTTTTAGATTATTAACAATTAACAAATCAATTTGTCTATACGGGAAAAAGTGCGTTGGAAAAATTAGAGTTTTTGGAAAAAAATGCACAATCTGTATTATTGCACCATTTGACGAGTAATGACGAAAAATAATGAAAGGAAATGACATAGGTACGTTAAAATTAAAGAAATTCATGAATCTACCTGAATATTTCAATAATATTATATTCTTCGGTTTAATTAAGTTTCGATAACTATACCTTTATTTTCCATCAATTCAATATTAAACTAGGTTCTAAAAGCGTCTTAAATATTTTATGACAAGACAAGAAAGCGATCCCTTGATTTTCTAAAACCTAGCAATTCTGCGTATATTGAGAGAGCCTTAAATATCCTAAAGGTTACAAGATATTCTTTCTCTTTCTATTCCGTTTCCAAATCCTTTACATTGAACCTCACCTACAGTATATTGTAGCGGGTGTCGCCCGGTGTCCTTGCCTCGACCTTCCGCTCACCCTCGCTTCCCCGGACACCCGGCTTCGCTTCCCCGATCCCCATACACCCGACTTGCCGACACTCCATTACGATCCTGACCGACGAGAAACTGAAATGAAATCCGACGAGAGCCGTGACCTTAGAATTCACGTAAAATTTTGAATAAATTAAAATCATAATTTTATTATAATTAAGTTAGATAAGCTTCCGCGTTAAGGCATTGTTAAAGATTAAATCGCACGCGAGCTACGAATATTAATTAGTATAAAAATACGATTAACAAAATTAGCGTTTAGAGAATTTGTTATGAGGTTATGTAAGGAAAAGAGAGTGAATACGAAGTTTTTATATTTCTCCGCCCATCGTACAAATGATAATGTGATTCTTACAATATCTACTAATTTATCCGCGTTTAGGCTGATCGAACATTTGAAGCCAAATCTCGTGTAAGTAGCAATTCTCCCAAATAAGATAATAAAATCCGCCGGACGCTTTCTAGGACACAGTATTTTGACATAATTTCATGCGTCCTCGATTCCTCGATCCCTTTTGACGACGTAACCTAGATTCTTGCCAAAAGCTCCCAAGGCCGCAGGGGCGCCGAGCGAGATAACTATGTTTTACAAGGCCTACGGAATTTTAAACACATAATTAACATAAATCCGTTATGTACAAGGAAAACTTCGGAACAATGTTAATTTTAATAATTTTCAATGAAACTGAAGTTTTATTCGTGAATTCTTTAAGTTCTTACTTAGTAGAGTAGTGTAAAAGAGTAAAATGATTGCAGAATGTAACTTTTCTTTAAAATAAACTTTTCTTTAACAATTGGCTGTCTGTCGCTCTCATCGGCAAAATTTCGAACTATTGACAATTGACATCATTAACATTATGATCATTAACTAGAGAGTCATGTGTACGCACCTTAACATTATCTTACGTAATAAGCGGCACGCGTAACTTACTTGAGCCTTGGAGGTCGAGGACGCTCCACTACTAACGTGGCAATCAGATAACTACGCTTTACATAACTGATAACTATTACAAACTACTCTGACGCCATGTAGCGACCTAATTTTTGCTAGATGAATAATTACGACTTAAATGATCCACGCGTCCAAAAAACAAAGTAAAAATTTAAACCGGCTCTTCTAACTCTGAAAAAATACGTTTAAAAAGTGTGTTACATGAAAAATATACTTATTAGGGTATAAACATATCAGTATACCAAATAAATATATTGTCATCTTTAAAATCTCTTTTTTTACATGAGAAAAAAATAGATTTCAAAGAAAGTAACAAATATTAAATTTGAAAGTGAAATTCGGACAAGTTAAATACAATCAAATTATTTTCATTCCAAGCGTGTAGCAATTTAAAGTTTCAAAAGAAATAACAACCTTACTTTGAACTAGTTTTAATCTATCGTATTTTTTATGGATAAGTACTTAGAAACACTAACTTAAGTATTATCTAACTTAATAAAAAAAAATAAGAAAAGTACCTAATACTTTTTCCGTACTACTAAATGATATCTGATAAGTGATAAATCAATTTTGCAAAAACATACAGTAAATATACTCGAACAGAGCATACGTCTTACTCTATGTTTTTGTAAAATTCACTAACAATAGCTCCTAAGTACTATAAATAATAGAACAGAACGAACCTATTTAAAAAGCCCAGACAACACGGTAAAATATTTATAGGAAGTGTTTGTTAACAAGTGACAGGGCCCATGAAACTATGAATACAGAGTTGTTACGATATAATGTCCATAATAGCGCGGAAGAGAAGGACGGACACTTTTACTGATCTGTATGTGTTTTGGAAAATTTTATACCTCTTTTGATTGACTCATACTCATGCTACATACTATTATAAATGCGAAGGTGTGTCTGTCTGTCTGTTTTTATTGAGGCTTAAGTCGCTGAATAGATTTTTATGAAATTTGGTATGGACATACTTTGAGACCCGGAAAAAGCGTACTAAGATGGTTTTTCCGGAAAATATAATATAGTTCCCGTCTGATTATATTGAATTCTGGTGGCGTATCAAACAGCTGGCAACATATTTTTTTAATATTATATGTTTTGGAAAGTCATATACATCATAATGGAACATAACATATATATTGTTTCCAGGTGTTTCCGGTGGCCCGCAGTGGCCTTATAAGTGGGTTAAGGCTGCCGCTTTATCATATACGTTTGGATAACTAAATTAAGTGATTAACTTAATGCGTTTTTGTTATTATACACTATAGATTGGTGAGGCTGAGGGCCGCGTAGATTTTATTTAAACATCCGTTGTTTTTATCTAGTAATAAATTATTATATTCCATTGTTTTGATTTGTTATCGTTTTCTGTATAAATATCTAAAACTATAATTATAACAAGTGATTGGCAATTTTCTGCTTTTCACTCCAAACTCCAATGTCAAAGGTCAGTGTGATTACTCAATCGCTTTGCAGATTATTTCAAGGTCTAACTACTTTTGGACCAGTGTTATTGCCTTACGTAGTAGCTATTACCGAATACTCTTGTGGTTTAGTTAAAAAAAAAAACATTATATCATTCGTAAGAAAAAGAGTTATTTTATTAAGTGCTTATAGTTATAATCTATATCTATACTAATATTTTAAATGCGAAAGTATCTCTGTCTGTCTGTCTGTCTCGCTTTCACGCCAAAACTACCGAACCGATTGTAATGAAATTTTGTGCACAGATAGTTTAAAGCCTGAGAAAGGACATAGGCTACTTTTTAACTGGAAAAAATAGTTGTAAGGGGGTGAAAATGCGTAAATTTGTTCCAATTAAGTTAGTTCCAAAAATCATAATAGATGGCGCCGTGCCGTCTCCTACATCGCGATGATGCTTGCTCAAATATCTTTCTATAAGAGGTGGTATCATCTCGCATTATATTTTCGGTTTTTTCGATTGTTATTTCTGAGTTATTTAGGGCCTGTTTCACCGGTTCCTGATAAAGAGCCAAATAGGCTATTTGACAGATAATGCAAAAAATTCTGTTCCACACGTGTCTGATAAGCCAATCAAGCAGATAAAATCATTGATATCCTATCAGCCCGATCGTGTGGCTGTTAAAGGTTTTATTTGTCAGATAACAAAACTTTTGTTTTTGAGATCGCGAAAATATTTCCAGCCTGCAGCCATCCTGCAGCCTATTATATTTTTGCCAGTTTTCGTAATGATGCAGTTCAGTGTTGTGTGAACTTTCTTCAAGTTAATATAATATTATAATGATATTTTGAATAAACATGGATCTTTTAGAGATTTTAGAAGATGAATTAGATGATTTTTAGGGTTCCGCAACCAAAAGCCAAAAGGGTAAAAACGGGACCCTATTACTGAGACTTCGTCAACGATATTCTATGTTACTAACGTAAGAAACTCATTGGACGTCGTTGTCTGTCTGTATGTCTTTATCTGTCTAGCCAAGTGTGAGTCCGACTCGCGCACAAAGGGTTCCATAAAAGTAGGCCATAAATTGTGTTTTTTGTATGGGAATGGCCCCCCTTAATTATTTATTTTATTTTAATATTATTATTAAAAGAACACATATAATTAAACTAGCTTTTGCCCGCGTCTTCGCTCTCATTAAGAAGTATAATTATATATACAATCTTTTATCCCCTTAGGGGTAGAATTAATAAAAATCCTTTATTAGCGGATGCCTACGTCATATCATCTACCTGCATGCCAAATTTCAGCCCGATCCGTCCAGTGGTACGGGCTGTGCGTTGATAGATCACCATGTCAGTCAGTCACCTTTGAGTTTTATATATATATATATATATATATATATATATATATATATATATATATATATATATATATATATATATATTTTGTGAAAAAATTCAAGTACCTACCTGTTGCCATTATTTATATACATATAGCAAAAAGGCCAAAAAATCATGTTTGTTGTATGGGAGCCCTCCATAAATATTAATTTTATATTGTTATAGCGGCAAGAGATATACATAATCTGAGAAAATATCATATCTCTAGCTTTTACCGTTCTTGAGTTACAGCCTGGAGATAGACAGACAGACAGACAGACAGACAGACAGACAGACAGACAGACAGGCAGGCAGGCAGACAGACAGGCAGGCAGACAGACAGGCAGGCACGCAGACAGACAGGCAGACAGACGGAATAGCCGGGTGCCGCTTGGGAGTTGATGAGTTTAAGGGTTAATGGCATTTAAGTTTTATTATGTAACAAAATAATGTTTGTGTTTTAAAAATAGAATGTGTCAATAAATTTAAGAGAGGAATAAAAGTATTAATGCAAAAAGTATATATTATTATCCTTCAATATTCAATCACCGTTACAATTGAAATATAATTAAGTTTTATAATTACTACTTTTTATTTTCTTATTCACATTTTAAAACTAACAGAGTTAACACTTAACTGAAATGGAGGAGGAAGAAAAGCTATTAAAATAAGTATAATATAAAATATTTGAATAGCCTTTCTTCCTTCTCCATTTCAAGTTATCTACTCTTTTTTTATAACGCATTTCCATCTTCAACATCAGCTTTTTTTTTTAAAAAAAATCCTGGAGTTCTTCCTCAAGAAGGGTTTTTTGTAGCTTTACAAATTCGAACTTTTCTTCGGCTAATTTATCAAAAGATCTTTTTGCTTCGGGTTTACCTGTAAGGAAATACATATTTTTAATATGCAAGTATTTCATAACAAATACTTAAATAATGATATCCTGCAAACTTCAGCTAGGGAGGCAAATCTGCCCAAGATCAACATCAACCAGCTGCACTGAACACAAATACTGGTAGGTAGGTTATAAGACTGGTAGGTGATCAACTTTTAAAAGTCAGATCAGATACAATAATAATTATGTCACAAAAATGTTAAGTACACTGGGTGGTTGAACTTGTTACCTCTGGGTTATGAGTTATGACTTATGAGTCATTACTAATTTCACAGATTATGATGTTTGAGATTTTAATAATACTGAGTAAATGTAAATGTTCTAAAAGTCCACTGTGGACTCTTGGAAATGCTATTGTATTCTATTGTTGTCGCGGTCACCGGTGTCCTTATGGGGCTGAAGGATTAAATATTTATTCAGTATCAGGAAAACTTACACAGAGCAGGATGTTTTTTTTAATCAGTAGCACCTCAATCGTGGGTATCACAGACATAATAGATTTTCATTTGTTATGCAACAGCCGGCTGCCGCTTGGATGAAGGTTCCACAACAACTATATCATCTTGGCAAGAAGTACTAGCCACAATAATATCTATTCTGGAATCTGGAAACAAACAACATATGTACTTATAAATTTACATTATGTTTTTTTATTAAGGATTTTATCTAATGAAAATATTTACCATTCACTGTATCACTAGCTGTCATTGGGATCAGATAATACAGATTACAGAGAGTTTATTCAAACATAGGTATCAACAGCTGTCTAATCTACAACTAAAGACTGAACTGCATCATGCATGAGACAGAGCACAGCATGCTGGAGAGATTGGAGACACAAATCCATCTTCTTAGTCGTTTCCTTATCATTTCCTTTATTCGACTTAACCTCAATCTTTAGACATGTATCACTAGTTCAATAGAACTTCCTTGAGGCTTCTTTGATTGTCTTAACTGTCTGTTTCCAACTCAGACCAAAGAAACAAGGTTTCCAACGAAATCGTGTTTTTATTATAGTAGTATAGTATCCTCAATCCCCATGGGAAAATTTACACTTCTCTCGCGATTCTTTCCGTTGTCTAATATAGCGTCTCGTATATAAACATTTTATAGTCTACATTCTATAATACAAATCACAAAATATTAGGTAAATTATTCAAGAAACTACTTAGAAGAACATAGAACCATAGAACACTGAAATATTTTCAAATGTCTTGAAAGGTGTCACCTACGATTCGTTTTACGTATTTCATATTCCTTGCATATTAAATATGTGTGTTGTTGAATCAAAACCTTTTGACTCTTTTAAAACAAATCTTATGTAAAACTTTAGTAAATCCATCAATACATACGTCAACTCTATTTTTGTTGCTGTTTTTTTCTAATACATTTATGTGAAATTATGAAACTATTGTACTTTTCAATAAAAGGTTGGGTTAAAATGGAACGTACGACGGAAATTGCTACGTTGCCACTCCGACTGTCAAATAAGGTTAGAGTTAATTATCTGGCGCGTAATTTAACAGAGACGTACGTGGTGGAACCAAAAAAATAGATCAGGTGGATTTATATGGCAGATATTTTTATGTGGTAAATAGATAATGGGAGCTTTATCAAGAAGCGGTGAAACAGGCCCTTAATAACATAACAATGTTATTAATTAAATAACTCAGAAATTTATCTATGCAATGACGTAACCGATAACCTGCCGGTAACCTTAAATCTATCAATGATAAATATTTTATGGGTAAAGTTGTGTAATTGGGGGGCTAAATATACTTTATTTGGCATAAATAAAGTTTAATTTTAAAAATGAAATAAGTTATGTGCACACACTGCACAGCTGTTTTTGGGTGTTTTGAATATTGATTTAATGGGTACTAGAGTTTTTTTATAAAAGCTTAATTTGACACCAATTTTGTTGACATCGCGCGCTTTAAAGTGAAGTCCACGCGGAAGAAGTCGCGGGCAACAGCTAGTATAAAATAGCTAAAAGCCGAGCTTTGTGAAGGCTCGCGTCGTCACACCTTGACTGACTGATGATAACCCATCTAGATATAAATAAAATTACTATGTTAAAGCACAAATCAATAAGCGTGATAGTTTTTCCGTAAAGGTACAATTCCGTGCATCGCGATCGATCGCGGTCGCGCACGACCTACGACCAGTGTTGCAAAAGTGATAATTCAAAAATTGGGCAAATTTCCAGGTAATTATCGGGAGAAAACGGGAGATTTTTTTTCCAAATAAAACAACAATATTTTACGCTATTATTTAAAGTATATTATTAGATTATCAGAAACATATAACATACATTGAAAATGGCAAATCATACATTTTCATACCACTTTTTGGTTGCTATTTTTGCAAACATTCTTTAAAATTTTGTGAGTATATTTTTCTTCTTGGACTATTACATGATTCATCGGAGTCGCACATCATCACTTATAGCGCACTTAACAAATAACACAAATAAAATTTAAACTTTCTTTCTTTCCATGTCAACCGTGCGGACGAACGAAAAACATTTCAGTCCATGGTAGAGGTTTGAACTTTGAAATGTTCAGTCGGTAATCGGTATCAACCACCAATTATTGAAAGGGACAGCACTATACTGAGAAAAGAGATGTCCTTACTTCATTCTCACTTCCCAGTATAGCGTCTCAGTCTCTTTCAGTTGGGGAATCCCCTTATTAAAGAGTTTACTAATAAACCCGTTTAGTATTACCTGATAATCTTCAGTGTTGTCGTCTTGAGAATGCAAAATCTTATATATAAATTTCTCGTGTCACAATGTTAGTCCACGAACTCCTCCGAAACGGCTTTACTGATTTTTACCAAATTTTATATGCATATTCAGTAGGTCTGAGAATCGGCTACTGGGTACTTTATTTATTGATAAGTGCATTTGTTGAATAAATAATAGTAAATTATTACAACCTGAGACTGACGGTGACCATTGTTTGTGCGACGAGATAGCGATCGACGTTGACATGGCGACATACTTATTTAGTTTTTCAATAAAAAAAATGGGCGAAATACTTTATATTATGGCAAAACAACGTTTGCCGGGACAGCTAGTAATACTATATTTTAAACATTCGTTGCAAACAATGTAAAAATCGGGAGATAGGACAGTTACATCGGGATATCGGGAGGGAGACGCCAAAATCAGTAGATCTCCCGATAAAT
Source organism: Polyommatus icarus (assembly GCA_937595015.1). Classification (NCBI taxonomy): domain Eukaryota; kingdom Metazoa; phylum Arthropoda; class Insecta; order Lepidoptera; family Lycaenidae; genus Polyommatus; species Polyommatus icarus. The sequence continues at coordinate 11,415,880 of OW569332.1, read as the reverse complement.
CGGGAACTTTTGCAACACTGCCTACGACTGTCGTCGGCCGCTCGCGACCATAGTCAGCGTATGAAAATGTATGGCACCGCTTCCGAGGCCCTCGACTGACGCGCGCGGCCTACGACTGTCGTAAGCCGCGCGCGACCGTGCCATATAACTTTGATACGGTCGCGCGGGGCCTACGACTATCGACGGTCGCGCGCGTCTGTCGTAGGCCCCGCGCGACCGTGTCAAAGTTATATGGCACGGTCGCGCGCGGCTATTATTGTACATTATTGTACCTTAAAGTGTACCAGATAACGTGTACATTTGTGTACATGTCTGTTTTAACAATAATAATTGTTGTTTATATTTAAGTATTTTTGTGCACAATAAAGTATATTTGTTGTTTGTTTATAACGTATAGGTTATGGGATATACAAGGGTTCGCTTCGCCCACCCTGATTAAAGAACGAAAGTGATAACACAACATTTAAATTATCCTATGTATGGATACTAGACTAAATATTTTGTTAGGCAAAAATTAAATACTCGTACTTCGATTATTACCAGTAGGATTAGTTTGTGTACGAAGTAATGTCCTTCGTGTGAGTGTGTCTTGAAAGTGGGAGTTTTTAGTGACTGCCTTATTAGTTTCTTAATCCAATACATTTAAGGTGCGCGTCCACCGGATCGAAATTGGAGCGCACGTAGCGGACGGATTTGTTGCTTTGTATTGATTTAAAAGTAGTCTGATGTAAAAGTAGTCTGACACTGAAAGCAATTTTTTTGTGATTTGTATGGGAAAACTCATTACACTGGGTTTTCACACAAACCACAAAAAATGCGCTGCTACTTTCACGGTGACCTCTATACATGAGACACATACACTCCCTAAAGTATTGTCTCTTAGTTTTGTTACACCCTGTATATCTGCACAAATTCTTAAAATTCTATTTGATCCCATTCATATAGATTTTGGACATAAGATAGTTTAATACAGAAGAAAATACAAGAAGTTAATATCTGGCACAAGGAGACGTTTATATATTAACGTCGACCCCGATCCCGTTTGACCCCGCTTACCGACACTGCCGTTATTTACTAAATTTAACAGCTCATAAATTATTATGAGAAAATAAATAATCTTATTATTATTTTCCGCAAAGCCTCAGAGGTTAGCCTCCTGAAAAATATCAGGTCAAATAATGACCTGATATTTTTCAGGAGGAAGGGGGATGGTATAAATAATGTCGCAAGTCATTTGAGGCTTTAAAATATCTAGGTTTATGTACTTAGTCCTTCTTACAAAATATTTTAAAACTCGGGGATATGGTCGTATATTCAACCGCTTAGTAAGCAGAAAGTCAAATATAAAGTGGGGCCTTTCATTCGACTACACTTTTTGCCTAGACCATAAACATACCATGGTTATTATCCATGTCCTCACTCTAATGTCTATGGTACTGAGTCTTCATCACTATATGCTTTTTTGTCTGATACCATGGATATCATATGTCACACGATAGATAAAAACATTCACTACGGTACATTTTTATTAGTAAGGGGTTTTATTTTTTTGGACGTAGCTTAACATGGCAACGAACAAATTTCACGTATAACGTGAAATTTGTTCGTTGCCATTTACAAGCAAAAGTTAATCAAGCTTTTTTAGGTTTCAGTGTTTATAATTCTGCCAACGTGGTTGGAGCTCACGTGGACCGACAGTTTTATTTCGAACAGTATTTACAAATATAATATTTTGCCACATGACTCTGTATTGTATAAGTAAGTTCCATTCTCCAAAAACGGAACGTTACAATGGAACTTACCTATTACAATACAGTGTCAGAATTTATAAAAAAATCCTTTAAAATAATAGTAATTAATTATGTATTTCTTTATTGCTTATGCTAGCGCACATAAAAAGCTAATATTATTAAAGTTTTCTTTGACATACTTTAGGGTTGGGGCGGCTTGATAGAAATCAATTACGCGACATCGAAAACCAATAACCTTGTTTGGTACATTACGTAAACCTGAAAAAAATATTTGTGTGTGCGTGTATACAATTACTACGTATGTATACAATTACTTCTCTGGAGCATGGATAAAGGTCGCATCCCACGCAAAGGCGGGGTGTCTAGGGGGCTGGGGCGAGGCGCGCGAGGGGAGGGCACGCGCGGGCGAGGCGACCTTGCCCGGCTGTGACTCTGCGACCTTGGAGCCCCCCCGCGCACCTCCCCGCCCTTCCCCGCCGGCTCCCGAGCCCCGGCCACCCCCCGCCCACGCGCTCCCACCGCCGCCCACCACCTCGTGCAAAATTTAATATCTCCTATATTAACATTAGATGTAGAGAAAAATCTCGATGAAGACGTAGATGCGAATCGAGTGTTTCCCTTTATTTGCTCAGGAAAGTTCCGCCGCCTCGTTATCGTTATATTTCCATACTAGCATATAATATTTTCTACGCTATATTACACTTTAGTTTTCCAGAACGATCGTAGACTTAGTTTTCCAGAACAACCACTCCTGGGGTGATTAAGAAGTTATGACGTGGAATGGAATAGATATGCGGCGAAGGGCGGCGGTGGGGTTTCCGCGTGAACCGGCGACCGTCGGCCGACCTCCGCGCGAGGTCGCGGCCGGCCGTTCCGTGTCGCCCGAAGGTCTCCGCGACTGTTTACTACTGCCTTTATACTGCACTCACTACAATTACAGTCATTATTGCAAGTGTGACGACACTTGTTTATCGACTGCACTTTCTCGATCGCATTTTTCGAATATTTTACTTGTATTTTCATGCTCCGTTATCGGGCTAGTGTTAAACGATATAATATATCTTTTTTTAAATTGAAACTAGCTGTCCCGGTGAACTTCGTGTCACTTTAAAGTTTAAAACCTTCCCTGGACTTCTTCGAATATTTTAAGACTAAATTCAACCCATTCGGTTCAGCCGTTTTCGAGTTTTAGCGCGACTAACACATTCAAAAATTCATTTTTATATATAAGACTAGCTGTCCCGGTGAACTTCGTGTCACAGGTCCCTTTAAAACATTCCCTGGACTTCTACGAATATTTTAAGACAAAAATCAGCCCAATCCGTTCAGCCGTTTTTGAGTTATAGCGCGACTAACACATTTGAAAATCCATTTTTGTATATAAGATTCAAACTTTGATACCCATATTTGCTTTTACGTAGTTATTATTGTTTGCAGAGTGTGCCTGCCTTGTTTCTGGTGTAGTTGTTTTCAAAATGGAGCTCGCATCAGTTCTGCATTCAGCATTTTTAACCGACTTCCAAAAAACGAGGAGGTTATATGTTCGGCTGTGGTTTTTTTTTTTTTTGTATGTTCAACGATTACTCCGCCGTTTGTGAACCGATTTTCGAAATTTTTGCTTTGTTGTATTTGGTTTTACTCCAATTTGGTACCATGTTCACAAAGTGGTGACCTGATGATGGGATCTAGGAGTAATCGAGGGAACTACTCGAAATTTATATGGAAACATATGGTGATTTTGGTTTTATGTGAAGTGTACTAAGAATATGCTACCAAAAAGTCAAATATTGGGTCAAGGTATACCATGGTTTCGAAGATGCTGAGAGAATTCCTGACTCCTTATAGATACACGTTTGGGAGTTTCGGCGTTGTTTTAAGAACAGAAAGCATATGCTACTATGCAACTCATATTCATCATCATAATCATCATCATCATCATCATCATCGTCTTCATCATTACCACGTCGTGATAAGGTCACCAATGTCTCATGGCACAGAATAGATAATAGTACAAGGCATAGGTGTGGATATACTAATAATAATAATAATTTTATACTGTATAACAACACTTTGTTTAAATATACACGGCGGTCAGCGCCGCGGAGGCGACGGTATCGCGGCGCCGCCGCCGCGCGGCGCGTGGCGGAAGACGACAGATCGAATATACTTTACTACTTTATATACAGATCGAATACTATACTAACTACTTTATAAAATTTTTAATAGACAAAATATAGAATTAAAATAAAGTTATTTTAAAAAGAGCATTTAAACAAAACAAAGTCAATAAGTGTCTTTTTAATTAGTTATACTTATTAATCGATAGATGGCGCACTAAGTATCGATTTGAATGGATTTGAAATTGAATTCTTGATTACAAGAACAGCTGTCAATAATTATGATAATATTATATTATATTACTAGCTGTCCCGGCAAACGTTGTTTTGCCATATAAATAATTTTTGGTATGAAAAATAGATGTTGGCCGATTCTCAGACCAATATCCTCACAATATGCTCACATAATTTCATGAGAATCGGTCAAGCCGTTTCCGAGGAGTATGGCAACGAAAACTGTGACACGAGAATTTTATATATTAGATGAGTAGCTACGCTACATCCTATGCAAGTTTATACAATTTTTTATCTGATAGATCCTTGGATCGTGGAAAAACGAGACACTTTACGAGCCTTTCTATTGTTATCGCAATCGCCGGTGACCGCTTGGGGTTTTAAGTATTAAAATTGTTAAATTACTTAGCACAATATGTTCACTTCACTGATAATATATTATTTTGTGAGTGTGAACTGTGTAATAAGATACGTAAAATATACGCGAAGGTTTACCTACTAGTGTAACTAAAAAGAGTGAAATTATTATTATTTTTAACAAAAAATTAAAACCGACTTCCAAGGTAAAAACAATATTAACATTAATATGAACTAAAAAGTATTAAATAATTTTTGCTATCTAATAGTGCCTTTTTCCGAATTCGGCTAAACTTTGACTATTTCTGTACTCAATCTTCATAATTTTGAAGTCGGTGCCAGTTCCAAAAGTTTCAAATATTCTGTCAGAGGACTGAAGATTCAGCTATCTGGTACCGACTTCAAAATAATGAAGATTGAGTACAGAAATAGTCAAGGTTTAGCCGAATTCGGAAAAAGGCACTATTAGATAGCAAAAATTATTTAATACTTTTTAGTTCATATTAATGTTAATATTGTTTTTACCTTGGAAGTCGGTTTTAATTTTTGTTAAAAATAATAATAATTGATATGTCAAAATTGGTGACATTTACACTACGAATAATAATTAAGTAGCATTTACCACTACGAATAATAACACCAGGAAACGTAACTCCCATACTAATACAGTTTTAAATTTGGTTCCATTCGAACTGTCATGTAACGTCAGCCTTTGTACCGCTCAAGGTCACCTAAATATTGCAAATGTATGAAAAGTGAACCTAAGGTACACTTTTTTGACAAGTATTTTGGAGCATATTTTTTGACGGAGTTACTCTTTCTTAGTTTTTTATTATTCGTAGATTTACCATTATATTATAATAAATTTATATAAAACTAGCTGTCCCGGCAAACGTTGCTTTGCTATAATAATATAAAGTATTTTGCCCATATTATTTTATTGAAGTGACTAAATAAGTATGTCGCCATGGCAACGTCGATCGCTATCCCGTCGCACAAACAATGGTCGCCATCAGTCTCGGGTTGTAATAATTTACTATTATTTATTCAACAAATGCAAGTTTATCAATATATAAAGTACCCAGTAGCCGATTCTCAGATATACTGAATATGCATATAAAATTTGGTAAAAATCAGTAAAGCCGTTTCGGAGGACTTCGCTGACTAACATTGTGACACAAGAATTTTATATTTATATACTAGCTGTCCCCGCAAACGTTTCTTTGCTATAATATAAAGTATTTCGCCCATATTATCTTATTGAAGTGACTAAATAAGTATGTCGCCTATGGCAACGTCGATTGCTATCTCGTCACACAATGGTCGCCGTCAGTCTCAGGTGGTTGTAATATTTTACTATTATTTATTCAACAAATACTTAACTTATCAATATATAAAGTACCCAGTAGCCGATTTTCAGACCTACTGAATATGCATTAAAATTTAGTAAAAAGCAGTAAAGCCAGTTCGGAGGAGTTCGCGGACTAACATTGCGACACGAGAATTTTATATCTATACTAATATTATAATTGGGAAGAGTTTGTTTGTTTGTTTGTTTGAACGCGCTAATCTCAGCAGCACTAATCGCATATACGCGTTAATTAATATTAAAGATAAACTTAGTACCTACAGCTATGTAGTAATATAGTAAAGTATAATAAGTAGTAGTAAGTATATATATATATACATCATACATCAATATATATATATATATATACATCAATATATATTTCATATTATTATATATTGTATTTGTATATACTTACTACTTATTATACTTTACTATATTACTACATAGCTGTAGGTACTAAGTTTATCTTTAATATTAATTAACGCGTATATGCGATTAGCGCTGCTGAGATTAGCGCGTTCAAACAAACAAACAAACAAACTTTTCCCAATTGGTTTTCCTACGATTTTATTATAATACTAGCAGTGCCCGCGACTTTGTTCGTGTGGTTATCGAAAACACTGTCGCGATTGCAATAAAAAGGACATAGCGGGTCAATATCTTAAGGCGATATATCCAAAATAAATTATACCGCAAGGGCAATTTTATACTTAATAATACGATGATGATGATGAGCGAAATTTGCATAGTAGAATCTGCTTTCCGTTCTTAAAACAACATCGAAACTCCCAAACTTGTATCTATAAAGAATCAGGAGTTCCCTCAGCACCTTTCGAACCATGATATACTTCGGTGCAAAATCTTACTTGCTTCGCTTACTAATGCTTCGAATACTTCTCACGAAACCGAAGTCATCAAATGTTTCCATATAAATTTTGAAGAGTTCCCTCGATTACTAATGGATCCCTTTATCAGGTCACCACTTTTGTGAACGAGGTACTAAATTGGGATGATGCCCTATACGCCAAAAGAAAAATTTTGAAAATCGGTTCACATACGGCGGAGTGATCGTTAATATATATATAATATATATAAATACTTACTACTTATTATACTTTACTATATATATATATATATATATATATATATATATATATATATATATATATATATATATATACATATATATATATATATATATATAAATTAACGGAAGCGCTCCCACTGCCCACACACTTTCAAGAATATTCTACGATTGACGCAACTACCGACCCTTGTAACCTTTGACATTCAGCTACCACCTACCGCGAAAAACTCCAACATTATTTCATATCTATTTATTATAAAAATAATAAAAATAATATTAAAAAAAATAATAATTAGATATGAAATAATGTTGGAGTTTTTCGCGGTAGGTGGTAGCTGAATGTCAAAGGTTACAAGGGTCGGTAGTTGCGTCAATCGTAGAATATTCTTGAAAGTGTGTGGGCAGTGGGAGCGCTTCCGTTATCCGCCATTTTATACACGAGAGATAATAATTAGGTTTTTCTATATTAATTTGACTCTACTTATAGTTAATGTTATTGTCTTATTTCAATATCAACGTTGAAATATTAATAATAATAATAATATCTTTGGACGCTTCACACCACGTTAAGTCTGGCCTTGTGCTATTAAGTACCTGAAGGTCTTGTGTTACAGGTACCAGACAACGGAAATATATTTAATACTAAACATATATTTAAGATTTTTACTATACAATGTTAACATAATAAAATTACAAACTATAAATTAGGTATTTATAGTTTGTAATTTTAAATAAAATGTAATAAGTAATAACTTAAGTACTTAAATAATAATCAGACGATGATAAAATTTTGCATGCCGTAAGGCAGAATGTATAAGGCTCTGAAAAATACTGTAACACCTTATTATTGTACCTGCATTCTAAGCAAATAAACGATCTATCTATCTATTATATCATACACATATTTAATACACATCCAGACCCTTTGACATTTGAACATTGAAAAACTTTTCGTTCCGTCGGCGGGATTCGAACCCGCGACCCCCGGCTTGAGCTGCCACACACTCAACCAATTGAGCCACAGAGGTCGTCAACTTTCACTGTTAGGTACTATAGGAGTTAATCTTATATATAAAATTCTCGTGTCACAATGTTAGTCCCCGAACTCCTCCGAAACGGCTTTACTGATTTTTACCATATTTTATATGCATATTCAGTAGGTCTGAGAATCGGCTACTGGGTACTTAATATATTGATAAGTGCATTTGTTGAATAAATAATACTAAATTATTACAACCTGAGACTGACGGCGACCATTGTTTGTGCGACGGGATAGCGATCGACGTTGCCATGGCGACATCTTATTTAGTCACTTCAATAAAATAATATGGGCGAAATACTTTATATTATGGCAAAGCAACGTTTGCCGGGACAGCTAGTTATTATTATATTTTCTAATTATTTGATGACTAATTACTAATCATTATTATATTACTTTCATCAATTTCGCTTGAAGTTAAATATTTAAAAATATTTTCTTTTATAAATACGAAGAATGATAGAGATAACGTGATAACATAAACGTGATTTTACTAAGGGTTTAATATAAGTTACGAGTGATGACTGTAACCATACGTAACTGTCTTTTGTTTTTCACATTTTTAAACCACCCTGTTGATTAATTTAAATTAGCCTATCATGCGTTTGAAAAGAAAACCCTGTGAAAAAAAAAACTCTGAATACAGGCACGAGCCTGGCAAAATAAGCATACGTAGCAGCTAAGCCGCCGTAGCGCTACGCTCGTAGCCCGCTACGACTACTGCATGTTTGCGTAGACCCGAAAAATATTTCATTTTATAGATAGAATATGAAAGCTGCTGATACTAAAGTATTTAAAAATATGTAATAAACTTCATTCGTAATTTTTGATTGCATTTTTGAATATTTAAAAAATACTCTGATCGATTCAATAGCACTGTTATAGCATTTTTTTTTGCTAATGGCCTGTTTCACCGCTTCCTGATAAGGTGCCCGATAGGGTTATTTGACAGATATTCCATACTCCATCTGTCAAATTAAGTGGTGGATAGCTTTATTAAGGCTCTTAAAAAACGTATTACATACTGACATAACTACTAATTAATACTAAAAAGGTACATAAACTAATTATTTCAGGCCAAGTGCTCTAAGTCATGTCAAGAAAAGGTGGAGTCGTCGCGTCCTTACACCTCTGTCTTTTCTAACGAAGGGTGTCAATTTGTTAATAAAGTTCTGATAGATGGAAAAGAAAGAAGTTTTTAAATGTCAGGAAATTCTTTCGACACCTATACAGCAGCTGCTGCTCCTTTTTATTTTCCGCTTGAACCCCGAAGAACCAGGAATAATTCCAATAACCTTTGATCTTCAACTAACTGCGTAATATTTTGACCCTACGTGACATTTGCGGCGGTGGAGCGGGATGACCTTTCGAAGGATATGCGGAGGCTGGTGGGGCGGGTGCAGCGTGCAGGTGGGGGTGGGGGGGTGTGGGGGCGGGCAATGCACCGGGCGAGGAGTCAAGTGCAGGGCCGCGGCGCAGTGCGCCGGTGCGCCGCTGCCGGTCAATAGCCGCTAATGTCAGATGCACACAGCCAACATTACATTATATACACAGAACATCACGTACATAACATAATATAAACTATACATAAATAGCTGTTATACTTTATTACAAATAAACAAAATATTTCCAGAAGATTCTGATGCAACTTTCATGCACCAAAGTTCCTTGTTTGAATTAGTCTGGTTCCTACCAAAGTGCAAAAAAACTCTCATAAAATATTAAATCAACGACACTGATATTACATGAGAATACCATTTTGTAGTTTGATAGATCCAACTACTGCTTGCTTTTTCAATGCAGTTTTATAAAACGATGTTGCATTAATGTTGTTACTTACATTCAAATTGTGGGCTCACACAACTTTACACTACTCAATCTACTCCTGTGTCTGACAGTACGACGAAGTTAAAAAGGGTTGTATGAATGTTTGACAAGTTCCTCTATAATATGTGTGTTTATAAAAACAAAACTGAAGCAAATTCATGTCTACTCCATTTTTGTTATTTCCTTCTACAAAAATGACCAACTATTAGACAAAGTCTCAATTAGTTCCTCAATAATGAGATCACATTCTGCTATTTAAAAGGAATTCTAGGCTAATTGTTTTTAAAATCTAAGGCCACGAATATATTTTCATTTGACTTCCACGTTCTATGCTAAAATAGCTGTGAGTCGTCGCTAACCGTGTAACCTTCATTAATTCTGAATAGATTTGTATTGGCACACGGAAGGGCAATTGATTTAAAAGTATAAAGACGGACGTATTATAATAATTATGGCAAACATAGTACGAGCATACCGGTAGGTATGCGAAAATGTATGGTAGGTTTAAAAAATCGAGTTTCAAGTTAGTCTACTAAATCGCATAGTATACATTGGTATACTATAGCTAGCTATAGCGACTTATGACAGCTCACGCATTGCATCCAACTAAATTGTACAACTATAAATAATTGGACACCAATCGCATCAGAACCGCGTTTCCTTTCCGATTATTCACAAATTAAAAAGTTGTCCAGTTAAATTGTGTACGATAGTCGGCCAACTTGAAATTGTATATCTGTGGTGAGTGGTGACCCTTAGTCAATAGGAGCTTCCGTGATTTTTTATTATTTCGTAGTGTAGCCTGTAGCAAGTTAAAAAAGTTCCTTGCAAAATTATTTAGACCTTAATAAATTATTGTAAGATAAAAAAAATAAAGAAAAAAAATTTTTTTTTCTTTATTTTATAGAATTCGAGGCTTTTGGCATATTAAATTTGGCATATTCATTTCCGCAAATAAAATAAAGTAGCTTGTTATGACAATAATAACTTTGATGTTAATACTTTGTATTATGTCTGCCGAGCGAGTATTCGCAATGCGCATTTAAAAATACCTAATATAAACAGGAAAGACCTTTTACTGGTCACGTCGCTGTTGCGTGAGCTACATGGTACGTCACAATATTTCAGCTAATTGACTATTATGTAATGACTAATGACTAATGACCATAAGGCTCGACTTATATGCGTCCGCGTGAACGAGTGGTTTGGCTGCTACACCTTGAAATCACCAACGGAAATCACAAGCAAACGTAGGTACCTATGTAAATGACAGATAATATGGCTGCTGTGGCCTGTGTGTGGTAGGGCCTGTCCACATCGCCACGTCACGACGTCATCAACGTGGAACGGTGCGGTAACGTGGCACGGTACGTTGACGTGACGTGCAAATTTACGTTAACGTAACGTAAAATGCACGTCACCGGTCACGATATTGCAACATTGTACGTCGCCATGCCTTGTAAAACTGCTATATTCTTCACTTCTTATCTAGATGTGGACCGCATAATAGGTAATCTGCTTTTGCTATTGTTAAAAACGTAGAAAGAGAAGATTTGCACGTTGACGGCGTCGTGACGTGGAGATGTGGACAGGCCCTTAGCCATATTTCTATGTTGCAAACTAAAAAACTACATTAAATAACTCACTTGATCTGAAAGCGGCCTTATAGAATTATGAATCTGATTTTTGAAGTGAAAACTTCTTTAGCGGCGTTGAGCACTTGTGGGATGGATAAAAACTGTGAATTTTCGTGTTGATCGAAAAACCATACAAAACGCGTAAGACGGTTGGAGAGTAGTGTTTTAGTGTCGAACTCGAACTCGAACGCAATTTGAAACTTGATCGAAACTTGATCGAAACTTGATCGAAACCTTGATCGAAACCTTGATCGAAACTTGATCGAAACTTGATCGAAACTTGATCGAAACTTGATCGAAACCTTGATCGAAACTTTGATCGAAACCTTGATCGAAACTTGATAGAAACAACTTAATGGGGATTGTCCATTTTTTTTTAATTGTGCCCATTACATCATCATCACATTACAGTACATTTCGAGGAATAAGGTCAGTGATCGTTATTCTGTATATAAATTCAAAAAATATCTATTACCTAGTTACTTATATTTTTAAACAAATATGTTTTTAGCTTAGTTTGACCTTCAATGACGTCATCACTGGAAGCCATAAGTTAAATTAGCAATAAACTCGACCAACATTACGTTTTGAACTTTTAGTATGCTTCTCGAATCAGTTTTGACATAATTAAGAAAACTTGCATTCATTTAACACCTTGTTGATACTTGACAATGCTCTTTTTTTTAATTTTTATGTATTCAATGCTGCTGGCCGCCGATGATGACGTCATAGATCCGAAAACTTTAAAAAAATATTTAAAAAAACTAACCAATGAATTAAAAATATATTTAATTTATATTCTTAAAATACCCTATTTCAACGAAAAAAAAAAATAAAAAGTATATGTGATTTTTTTTTGGACAATGCCCATTGACGATTTTTTAAAAATCGATTTTCATAAAAAATGGGTTAAAAAAATGCACAACGTTAATAATCAAGTTTTCACTTCTGCCGGCACTCCCGGAGTGCAACCAGTCTTTTTTTTTCTTCCTCCGGCTTCATACACTGAATCGTTTGGCTGAAAGCAGGCCAGCAGTAGGACGAATGACCGACACGATCGGAAAGAGATCGGGTGCCAGACTTTTTGAATGTCCATACGACTTATGGAATTGATTAAAGGCTTATAAGTTTGTTTTTGGTGAATTAAGAGCTTGAGATCGCATTACCAAATTCAGTTCCCAAGAAACAATAACACGCTAAGATTCATGCCAATGTAGAAATACCCCGAACTAGTATCCATGAACCAAATTTGTGTGATAGTTTATAGTCTTAATGTATTCATAAGTGTGATTACTCAAGATTTTTGTTGCTCCAAAAGGCTTCTTGAAATTGCCAAATTCGTTCCAAAAACGGACTCAATAACAATGTTTTGATGAATTTAGTGCAAAATGGTCTAGTCTCTACAGAACCAAGTACACTTTCTGATTATGAAAAGAGGCAAAAATTTATGTACCAATGAGGAAATTTATTCCTAGGCAGTGGACGGACCTATGTCATTTGATCGGCTTATGTCAAATCAATATTAGCTGTAATCGCCAATCGGTCGGATGGGTTTGACATAACGCGACCAAATTACTTAGGTCCACCATCTGCCTAGGATTTCACTTTCTGATATTACATGAGTTTAGTGCACTAGTTATTCGTTCAGTATATTCTAATTGGCATATTAATATTGTCTGATCTACCTCTAATCAAAAAATAATAGTTATATTTCAGCCTTTTAATGTGCTTTTTGTTTGTCTTCCACGTTTTTCTCGTACCTCTTATCACAAAATCATCTAGGTATATTTTTAAATATTCATATTTTGTAGGCTATGCCTGTAATTATCCTGTAGAGAGCATAAAAAGGTACTTTTAATGTTGATTAATACTTACACTTTGCATATACTTACGTCCATAAGAAACAGCAACAGAAGAGCCCGCCGAAGGGTGTATCGATCATTAATTAAGCGATTTATATTTTATGTGACCAATATGGCCGTGAATGTCTTCCTCATAGGCAAGGAAGTGACATCTGTGCGGAAGGCGGAAATTTTGTAGGGTCAAGTCAGAGTGGTGTCCGTCACCGCTGCGGCCGGACGATGACCTCCCTCTATTACCTCTCGTTTATCATTTACTTGTGCAACAACAAGGCTTTTTATGTGTTGTAAATCTGTCAGGTTACTGCTGTTTTCGATAAGTTTTTGAATACTATTGCAGTATTTTAGGTGATATGTCAGGCAGTGTTTTTTTTGTTTTTAAATGAATATGTATATATTCAATATTTTTCTTATAAACCTTTGAGTGTTATTAAGCAAAAAGATAAATGTCATTAAGCTCTTAAGATTTCATCATTTAATTTGACTGAGCTGGATTTTATAGAGTATTTTAAAAGTATTTCTAGGGTGTTCAAATGAAAAATGTAATAATTTTACAACTTTGTTTTATTTTAATTCGACAACCTGTCATTATATTAACAAACAAATGACTGAGCACACTCACATACGTACTTACAATACACACAAAAACACACCGCGACCGGCGCTGCATTGCATTATAAATTATACTTATATAGTCTTAAATTATGTTTCAGTCTATTGCGCTCTCCTCGTCCGGCACCGGCCACGCACGCACACGTCTTAAAAGAATTATCACATATAATATATTAACCGATTTGCGAACGATAATTAACTACAATAGTTTATTCAATGTAAAGTATGTCGGGGCTGGGCGGAGACGGGCGGCTCCGCGGGCCGGCCTCACGCCTCCAGCATGCGCGGCATGTAGGCGCGCGGGCCGGGGGGCGGCGGCGAGGGCGACTTCTTGGATAGGTTGAGCGGCGCGTCCGCCACGTCCACCTGCAGCTCCAGCACGGGCTCCGGCGCCGGCGACGCGCCGCGGTACTCCCCGCGCCGCATGTACTGCTGGATCATGTCCGTGCGCTTCAGCTGCTCCGGCGTCATGCGCGGGCCCTCCATCAGGCTCTTGGCCAGCACCGAGTGCGTCGACGACAGCGAGGCGCGCGCCGGCCGCGGCGAGTGCGCGAGGTGCGCGGGGTGCGCCGGGTGTGCGGGGCTCGCTGGGTGCGGGTGCGGCTGCGGCGACGGCGTCAGCGGCACCGCGCGCGCCTCCGCCTCGCCCGTGTCGCGCCGCATCGCGCGGAACTTCTTGTGCGGCTTGTACGCCTCGTCCATGAGCGACGACGTGTCGTACAGCGGCGGCGCCTCCAGCACCCGCTTGAGCACGGGCATGTCGTCCGCGGGCGCCGGCGGCCGCCGCTCCTCCGCGTGCTCCTCCAGCGACGAGCGCGGGCTCGAGCAGCCGGAGCCGGGGCCGACTATCCTCTCGTGCTTCTCGTTGCCGGACTCGATGCCGGAGTCGGTGGGCGAGTCCAGTTTGCGGTACCGGGGCGGCGGCCGCACCGGGGTCACGGTCAGGCCGTTGTGAGCGAGGTGTGCGACGCCGAGGGCCTCCTCGTCCACCGAGCCCCGGGAGTCGAGTCGTCTTCTGCCGGCGAGGGTGGCCGCGAGCAGGGGGGTGCCGCAGTCGCCGACGGCCTCGCCGGACTCGCTGCTCGACACGGACCCGATCGGGCTCCGCGCCGACTCGTCGGCTCCCGAGTCCGCCCACGGGCATCCCTCCTCGTCTCCCCACATCTGCTGCCGGAGGAGCTCCTTGTGCTCCGTTCGGAACACGACCAACTTCTCGGTGTGGAGCGTGCTCAGCGTCCGGAGATCGGGCAGGGTATCTATCAGCTCCCGGAGGAAGCCGGGCCGGTCCGGTCTGTTCTGCGAGATGACCGTCTGCAGGCAGGCCTTCAGCCGCGCGTGCATCCTCTCCACCAGCTCGACGTTGCGGAGGCCGGGGCGGTCCGGCGTGATGAGGACTATGGCGCAGAATAGACCGATCTCCGCGTCGGTCAGATTCATGGAGTTCATGCGCTCGGCGAACTTGAAAGTCGAGTCCACCAGGAACCTCGCGTTGGCCCCGCTCTGGATGGAGTCCCTCTTCATTAGCTGGCCGTTCAGGCAGATTATACTATTGAGGGGGGCGTCGAACATGCAGATGAGGCGCACGAACAGGGCGTCGAACAGACCGCTCTTCAGCAACGTGAACTTGTCGTCCTGAGTGAGCAACTGGAAGCCGGGTATGAGACCGGCGAAGTCTATGACGCCACGGATGACGTGCGCGAAGCGCTGGGAGAACTCCTTCTCCGATTGCAGCTCCGGTGCCGGGTTCAGCGGACACGCCTACGACAAAAAAAGAAAGTTGTAAAAAAACGTCGATTTCGGTCGAGCGGCGATTTCTCGACGATAAATAAATTCAAATAGCGGATTCATCGAAAGCGATTCTTACCAAAGTAGGTTGAGAGTAGGTGGGACAGTCGCGGGCGCGGGCGCGCATAGCGGCCACGCGGTCGCGGGTAAACTCGCAGGTGTCGAGGTGCGCGCGCACCACCCGCGCCAGCAGCCGCGGGGCGTCGTCTAGCTCCGCTGCGGCCGCCTGCTCCTGGGCGCGCGACGACGACGACTGCTGCATCGCCGCCAGGATGCGCGCCTTCTCGCGCTTCGGGACGCGCCCGAATCTCACAGCTAGAACAAAAGGAGAACCACCGTAAGTAAATTTCGATCAGGACGACATTGAAATAGAATAATAATAATTGTTGAGCGAGGTCGCGCACGCACGCGTCGCAGCTGTCGCCGGGCGGCCGCTCGTGCGAGAGCGAGCCATGTGCGAGCGCAGCTGACTGCAGGGGGTGAGAGTTCATCGGCCGGCCGCAGGCGACCCTCGTCTGGCTCGTTTAAAAATATCGGATCCGAACCGACGTCCCATCGAGTGAACTAGTTCTAGAGACAAGTGACAATGCGCGAACCGCGAGGTCGCGCTCGAAAAGTGTTACGACTTTCTCGCGCTAGGTGTGTTTCGTTTCGAAAGGTAGTATAGACCGCGCACGAAAGCGGCGCTTATGGCCTCCGTGCGCGCGCGCGGTGAAAGTGTTTGAGCGCGGCGCACGATTGAAAACGAAAGCTGAGAGCGCCCTCTCGCCATTTCTCCCGACTTTCCCTAACTAAAGTAGGGCACACCAGATGGTCTGACCTATTGTTCGTAACGTAAGCCAAATAAATCTTCATCATCAACGGAAACTGTTACTAATGAAAGATTATTCGTAGAAAAATGTCAATACGATGTAGAGTAATATCTCTACCTCCCATGTGCCTAGGATGTGTAATATAAATTTGTATGTTGGTGTATGGATGTAACAATTTTTTTTTGAGTGACTTACATTACTGTTTTTATTTTAATTTGCTTTAAAAATACTAAACTGAAACCTACGAGTAATAATGTGTATGTCCTAATATTAATTCATAATGTCAAATTAATTGATAACACGGTAGTAAGTACATGTACTAAGTAAACAGTGTTAAGTCAAACTTATTTGAGATTGAGAAGTATAGTTCTTCTTTAACTTTCAGTAAATACGATTATAAAAAAAATTGGCAAAATGAAAAAGATTATTGTAAAAAGTTGAAAATAAAAGAAGAAATGAAACTTTCAAAGTTTCAAGTACCTAATTGATAAGCACCGCAAAAAGTTATTAATAAAGAGTGTTTATTTTGATAATAATAAGTTTTTTATCATATTATATTATTAATCGATGACCGCTTATCAATCTTCTTGAAGTTGTAAATGAAAAAAAATGTGTATCTATAATTAAAAGAAAATTAATAGTAACCATAAAATTAATACGTACGAGCATTGTGGTATTTGACAACTCCATTGAGAATTCCTTTTAAAATCGGTAAATCTTCACCCATATCTGAGACCATAATATTTTCACTAATTACAACTAGGGTATTCACAGCCTAGGGCCACTGATAACTAAGTTTTGGTAACTGAAATATTTATTGACTATTCTATAGTGTCACATAGCACGTAGTGTTTGCACCGAAGCACTGTAATCCGAAATCGCACTTGAAATCCAATGTTTTGTTTTTATTCGCACGGCACACGTTTGACGTTAGCATGGAGAGTCGCTAGCGAGAGTCGAGTTCTCGGGGCGAAGTGAGGCGCGACGCTCTGACATAGCGATATGTAGAGGGCTGACGACCGATGCGCGGGCCGGACTCCCTCGCACTGCGCGGCGGCGCGCGCCGTGCCAACCTTGAACTTGAGGAGGGGGGCGCGCGGTGCGGCGCGCGGCGCGGAGGGGGGAGGACACCGTCAATAAACTCCGCGCAGGCCCCTGTCCCCGCGGCCGCGGTGTCACTCCGCGCTAACTGTTACCATTCTAACCGCTCCTGAGGTGTTCTTAGGGCACCGTGGCCATTTCTAGAGGTTCCGGGAGGGCCGAAAAGGGACAGAAGGCGAAACTTTTCTTAATTAACCTCTAATGAACAGTTTTGCTATCTTCTTTTTTATATTGTGTGTGATATACACGGTGAAAACATTTCAAATTGTTGTAAAGTAAAATTTTGGTAAACATTACAATTAGTAGTTTGGGCGGCAAAATTAAATTGCTTTTGGGCGGATTTAATTTTTCAATTTTCATCTTTAAATTATTGAATATAATGGCCTCTTTTTTAAGACAGTTAAAAAAGTGATTGATTAACATAATATATTAAAAGTAACACCTAGATATTTAAATTCATTCATTTGCAATTCGCAAAACATTTAATTTGTTAGTAACTTTCCCTTCTACGTGTTTAACTTACATGTTTTACAAATGGTTATAAACGAGTCAAATAAATGCAAATATTAAGGAAATTAACTTTGCCCTAAAATGTACATGACATATAAATGTAACTAGCTGGTGTCAATTGTTCACGAAATAGAAAGTTTTAAAAAGAGAGTTAGCTCTATCTTTTTTGCAAAATGTGACTTACTAATTACTATGTTTCTAATTAAATTATGTACTATAATTATTTAGCTATCTATAAATTTAATCATAAAATAGCATATTTCTGCCAAATAATCAAAGAAGTAAAGTTATTTAAAAGTGTATTTTCTATATTTAATTCCATTAGAAGTAGAGGAAATTCTCAACATAATATGTAAGTATAATAATATTATGTTTTGCAAATATTTAGGTTTGTATGTTTTTCCACTTTGTTACATTTTTGATAATAATATTATAATCACAATTTTAATTATAAAACATTTAATTTAAAACAAATTGTTTTAATCAGCTTATTCAGTGAATTCAAGTTGTAGAGTTCAGTGTCCAAAGCGCCATCTAGTGGCGAGTAGACGAACTAGCGCGCCACTCATTCATAGGTAAGACTTCAACGAGAACCTTTTGCGAACACCATCAAGCTTTTTTTTTTATTTTTTTATTATTTAAAATATATTTTAATATCATTGAATTTAGAAAAATATAGAACATCATTATTGGTTTACAATAAAATTTTATAATTTTAATGTCTACAAAATATTTATCAAATATTTTCGGATACTGCTATAATTTAATAATCAAATGTTTTAATCGTTAATGCTTCTCCTATTACAGAAGTTGCGAGAGGGCGTTGCACCGTACGAAAGTGAAAACATAAATTTCACTCTCACACTTACGAAATGCACCTTTCTCCGCTTTCACCAGCCGGAGTCGAAGTATGCATAAGCAAGGTAAAAATGTCGCAACGAGCCGAGCTGAGCGCTACGCGGCGGCCGTCGACCCGCTTAGCGTGCGCTCACCCGCGCTTGCATAACCGACCTCCCGCACCGCCCCTCGCGCCCCGCGCACCCCGCACGCCGCCCCCGCGCCGCTCGCGAAATAGGATCTGTCGATTGCGGCGCTCATACTAATTCACGTGTCCCACTTGGCGCGCCGCGCCGCGCGCTGCGCGCCGAGATGACAGAATATCTACGCGAGATTGCGTGAACGACCTTACGCTACTGATTGCGTATATGCAAATTGCAATTATTTGCCTGCACGTAGCATCTTTGTTTAGAGTAGTAGTATTTAAATATCGAACATTTTCAGAGCTTACTCAAAACTACACTTTTACAGCACACATTTACATTAATAAAATTAGAGAGAATAAATAATGGAATTAACAAAATTTATATTTTTCAAAAAGTTGAAAAATATATTTTTTTAATAATTGCTAAAACTATTTTTTTAGGGTTTTATTATTTATTCTCTTAATTTTTAGTGAAAAAAAATTCAACTCACCATCTCTGCTCATTCCGACGGCGATGCACTTTTTCAATCGGCAGTATTGGCACCGATTTCTATTAATCCTTAGGATGGAACACTGTTGGTTCTTGGTGCAGGGCCTGTACTGGATCTTCTGCTGGATGGACCGGCGGAAGAAGCCCTGGGGATCACAGCTGCAGTTAGAGTCGCGCTCGGGGTCGCTCTCGTCGCTGGAGCAGCCCGAGTCCGTGGACTCGCGCCGTGCCTCCAGCATGCTCACGAGCACCGAGTGCCGCTCGCGGAGCTCCGCGCCGCACGCCATGTCCAGCACCATTCACAGACCGCACAGACCGCACGCTAGCACAACCGACACGAGACCCGCTCACTACGCTACTGGCTACTGAGTACTGCACGATATGGAGGTACGCTGCACCGACACGTGCGACAGCCGACGGCGGACTGTGCGGGCGCTGCGGCGCGGCGCAGTTACCCGCGCGACCTACTTGCCGGCCGCCGACCCAACCGAGAAAGTGAGAGTGCCCCGCGCCCCGCCGCCCGCGCCCCGCGCTCCCCCGCGCGCTCCTAACGGTCCGCGCCGCTCTAGAATGTGCCGCTGCCGCTGCCGCTGCACCGGTGCGCCGGATATAGGCCGGGCGCATCCCAGCGGCGTCGCGACGCGAGGACGTTCACCCCGGGTCGACGGCCACTCGATTGCACAATAACGATGCACCCCTCCCCCGCGTATTCGCACAGCCCGGGAGCTAGGACGCGACCCGCGCGGGGCAACGACCGCTTCTACGCCGGTGACGTCGGCTATGCGTCACGGCCTACCTCAATGCGCGCGCGCTACTCTACTAGGGGTGCATCGATTTAATTATTATCGTTAGTACTACACGAGTAGGTGACACGTAAGTTTTGTTTTCAGGAGTTTACCTATTACCTAAGATTTGTAATTCTGAGATACGGTTACGAAGTAGCAATACCGACTTAACTTTTTCTTAAGTATTTTCATGTAGGGTCGATTGATTGCCCCAGAATTTAAAGCCTAATTACAACAATAAAATTGTGACTTTTCCATTTAACTGGTCTACTTATCTGCCCTATACTCGAAAAACAGTGTAATCGTACAATCCTCAAAGTGCATCTGTTATACAGTTGTTATGTCATTATTGTACAATAATATTAATTTAATGATAATAATAGATCGAATGGTGCATAGTAAGGAAGGCACGAGGCTTGAGGCGCGGGGCGCGGGGCGGGCGGCCCAGGTCGGTGGCCCAATTCGCGCTGCCATCGATCCATTGTGCGCTGTACGAGTGGCCCATAATTGGTCGCAGTTCGGGCAGTGACCGGCCGCGCGGTCGTCGACCCCGGTCCGCGAAAACAAAACCTTTTCAAAACGCTCGCACCGCACTATATATAACGCTTATATGAATTCTCTCATTATGCGGAGGCGTCATATTGACACAAATACGACGCTTTACTAGCGATTCGTGTTCATTTTAGCTTAAAGCTTTAAATGTAAACGTATCAAAATTGTAAATACACAAATATGGCTCCGGCGAGGTGAACGACCTCGAGTGACTGACCTTATTTCGTCGCTATAATGTGTTATACCTTTCTAAAAAATATCATTCGAGTATTCAAATATTTTAGGATTGAGTATAAGTATATTTTTGGACATTTTTCTTTTGTTGTCGTTTATAATATTTTCGATTCGTGGCGCGTTAGGGGTGATGGCGAAATAAGTTGATGAGATAAAAATGATCATTTCGTAATTACAATCTAGGCCGGCTCTATCTGCGTTTGTAACGTAGCCAGTGTAGCCACCCGCGGTAACCGGATCATTTTTTGTAATCATTACATTGACATACTTTTCTATACATGTGTAACGCGTACATTGTATTTTAATATCCAAATGAACACTTTAATTTTTATGTCGCGTTTTCGGTCATATTAGTTTACACGTCACTAGAATAAAACCCAATTTGGTTAATAGCACGTGCGTGATTACCGCGACTTGTTTGTGTTTTCCTCGTAACTCGGTTATCTGGATATTTGTTACCTACAGTATATTTATTTGGTACAATGGGTGTATTTGTTACGACCGTATTCGCTAGTCCTTATTAGTGTTGTGCTTGGTGTATCTGTGACGGCTGACGGTGTTATTCGTGAGTCGAGTAACGGTCTGGGGCGATGACTGTTGACGCACGGTTTCCGAGGAAGTGACCAGCTCTTGCACAGATGTTATAGATAACAAAGCCACTGACTCACGCTGACTCATAGAATTCATATCAGGAGCGTTCGCGAGTCGCGACCTACAAATCGGTCTTAGTCACTTTTATGGGTTTTCTGTTGGCACGCACGATTAAATATAGAAATGTATCCTCAAATAACTCGGTACCTATTCCTGTCTATAGATGATTCACGTCCGAATTAGATTTTAATTTTTATATAAAACTTTACCCGCCCTTTAGGACTGGCGATACCAAGTATAAATACGGCACTAAAGGAGATCGACTGACATTTAAATATATTTTGTGAATGTAATTTTTTAGATATTAATTTTTTGTACAATTTACTGAACTCTGACATTTATATATACTTTTTATTTAGCAATAATTTCGTTTAAGTGATTGATATTTTAAACTTACATCTCATATTGAGAAACAAATGTCTCGACGCATCAGCTGTAAATGCTACGTGTGGTAACATCTGCAGGAAACCATCAGACGTGGGATGTTCTCGATAAATAATGATCGCGGGATCAACGAACCTAAAGCTGACAGTTCAAATTGAATGTGGGTTACGTTCATGTTGCGTACATACGTAGCAGCTACGGCTGGGAGAGGCTGCGCTAGCGGTCACCGACCTCGCGGTGCCGAAAATGAGCGACCCACAACCGGGAAATATGTCGGCCACAGCGAACAAAGAAACCGCTCTGCTACAGATCGTATCGTACGAAAGAGGTTTTATTTTGCAAAAAAGTACCGTTTCGGATTATTTTATATTTCCTTATATGTGGTGTTGGATTTATGATTTTGAATGCTTAGCCTCGATTGTGTTCTAGAAAGTATTCAAACGCTGAACTGTATTAAAAATATATTTACTAAATTATTACACATCAAAAGACTAAAAAAATATTTATATAAGTATAACATATTCTTAATCGATTACAGATACCTACTTGTAATATATAAGTTGGTATAAACGTGAAAAAGCAAGAATTGCAATAAATTAGCAATAATTATTATTACATAACACTAATCACCAAGGAAAATTTTCATTCTCCAAAACGTAATCTGCCTAAAATCTAAATTAAAGTAATTAAGATACGTTCACGTAATTTATTAAGTAGTTAATACTAGACGTTATGTATTAAATACTTTTTTTGCTTAAATACAAAAAACTATCCTCATATTATATGTAATACTTTTTACACGAATGTTAAGTTAGTAACTAGAAATAAATATCCGAACGTATTATTTAACGTTAATCAGGGCACGTGTACACGTGTAAGACCTCAATTTTATGTCGGTATACTTTAAAGTTATAATTAGTTTACATTTTAATAGATTTGACAGAAAATCAAACTAAATTAAAATTAAATCAAGATCTAAATAAATAATAATATAAAAAAAAACTTGAAGTAATAAACAAGCGGTCGTTGACACCGCTCCGCATACAACCAACGTACACCCCGCGTTCGTAGTGGGCCGTAAAAACCATTCATTCAACATTTTTCGTCGACGCGGTGTAGAGACAAGTGCTAGCATTAGCGCAGCGCCACCTAGCGGCGAATAGCTGAACTACGTCATGAGTTTCGTTTTCATGTCGCCAGTTGGCGCTGTTGTCGCGCTATGATAAGGTGGTTCGAGTCTAATGACGTCATGTATAGTGTAGAGTTCGTAGTGGTAGTGGCTTTCAAGCTTAGTTACTGAAACTTTGTTTTTTGAAAATTATGTACTTATCGTAAATTTTTTTTTGTTAACTGCAGGATAACATTAAAATGGTATAATACAAAATACTTTTCAGTACCTTTATATTTTTGAACGAAAGAAATCAAGTATAATATATTTTGTGTGCTATGTTTCGTTATGACAATGACAAAATGAGCCCACTTTACACATTACTTTTTACGAGATGACTACGTAACTATAATAACTTCAAACAAAGATTTAAAGGCGGCGAAAAGAAAGCCCATTTCTCTCGGCTCTTACGTAAGTCCAACGTTCGCTTAGAAAGTTGTTTACATCTGGATATTATAGTCGCAATGTTACAAGATTGATATTGGGTATATTTTTATGTCGCACCATTGTTAACCTGGTGGGGTCAAACCATTGGGAACATAAACCCGGACAAGGGAATTATTAAATTCTTCAAATAACTTTGCATTTTCAATTATGTAATTCGTAGAATTGTTCTGTCAAGGCTAAGCATTAAAAATGAGCTTTAGACTTGTCACTATTCTGAAATACAAAGATATACCAGACTGTTTAAGAATGCTTGATGAACTTAATGCGTGTAACTGCAAAGGAAACAGCATGCGGGATGTAGTCTGAGACTTGAGAGCCTGATATCGGCCCGCATGTGACGTCACAGGCGGGGAGCCCAGCTACAATTTAGAACTTCGAGACAATCTTTAAACTCATCGCCTTACAAATTCCACAACAATAAAAAAAAACTCGAAGACGACCCGTTCCCGTGTGAGTTTCGGACAGGTAGGGCGCCAGGGTCAAACGCGACAGGTACACGGCACCCCTCAAAATTCGACACCGTTTTAAAATCGATACGTTGGCCCTTATGCTCTTATTATGCACATTGCACATGCAATTCACGTTACGTCATGTGAGCGGACCTACTGATTTAGTCGAAATAAAATAGTCAGAATGATAAATCGAGACGACTAATGTTTGGATACGAGCACCAGGGCCGCGCTTTGTTATCGAGAGACTGTCTTCCGCGTGCTCGGCCTTGCTCCCCGTCTCCACTATACAGTATACAGTATACACTACACTCTACGACATATTACTTCCAGTTTCTATATAAATATGAGGCCAAAACACGAGCATCGAGGTAACGGATTGCTGTTACTAATTCCTTGATATATGAAATTACCTAAATTAAGTACGTTATGTCATACCAGTTACTCTACTTTCCTGGTTTGTACCTTATTCTGAAAAGTTAATCGAGTATGAAAAAAATATTGATATAGAGTATACGCTAATAAATATCTATTACCTAATCGGTGTTGTACAAGGTAGCGGTGATGCGGAAATCATCGGCTCTACATTTTATGTTTATCATTGGAGAAATAACCTTAACCTACTCCGTTATTGATTTAATATCGGGTATTCACGAATACAACGATATTTGCGGTTTGTGCTGGACATGGCGCGTATTATGAGCATGCTGTTGCAACGAAAGTGATAAAAAAAAAACAATTTACATTACTTGACTGATGTGATGAATCTACAATTTTACAATTATTTGTTAATACGTAGTAAGATAATATTTTATAGTTTAGTATATAATTTCAAGCTAGTATAGTAATAGTGTTAATTACCTTGCAGCCTTCACAGGAATGGACGCCATAGTGGAACCCGCTGGCCTTATCACCGCAGACGCGGCACAGCACTGTGGTGCCATCGAACTCTGTAACAAAACAAACATATCGTTAAAACTCGTCTTCTTACAAGAAGTTTACAACTTTTAAGAGTTAATGCAGGAACATCTGGTTTCATGCAAAACAGATGTTGTTGATATTCTATTCATTCTTAAGTGGCTTATAAACGAATTTTGATATTATATACTACACATCGTTACATCATCGTTAGGTCCTGAAGTTGCTGTATTTTTATCGTATAAAAAGTTGCGCGAATTGACAAAATGTTGACTTTCGAAACGTGCGCACGGCAGCGCAAGCGCCAAGTCTCAATAATTCAGAGTTGTGTTTACAAACACAACATGTTATCGAAATTACTTTTACTAAACACGTGATTCGTGATTGCTATAAACAATCGACCTTCAGCAACCCGAAAATACGGATCTCGTAAAGATATATATAAAGTCTGCAATAATATTTTCATCTTTTGTTGTTTGTATAACAGTTTATAGAACTTATATAACTCAAAGTGTTATGATTAGTAAATGTGTGAATATTTCATTATTATGTTAGTATGATCAGTCGGTAGTATATCGCAATGATGTAAGCGTTTCAGTTGCGTGCTGTTGATATTGAATAGTTATTTTAGAAAGCGTATGTCTCTACACTTAAATAAGTCATTGCCCTGTTAATTGTATTCCAACATTCACATTCAGCTGACACAATGGTCGGGTGTTACCTCGTGGATCAGACGATGTCTATCGAGCGATATGAGGGAAAATCGTATTTCACTTTGCAAGGAGTATCGAATTACATAAAACGCATAACTCGAGCCTATTCAACTCTAGTCGACCGCATAATTTGCAACAAACCGCAAATAAAGTTTTACTACTCGATCAGACAAATACCTAACCATAAAAAAGGAGATGTGATGTGTGACCTTAACACTTTTTACAGTAGGTCAGTGATTAGGTGGTCGTGTGCGTGACAGGATTAGACGGAGAGCGAGGCGGGCGGGAGCGGGGCGCGGGAACAGGTTCGGCCGAGCTCTCCCGTGTGCTCTCACTTTCCCTTTATTGATATTTGTGTATTTCAAGGAGCCCGGCATTTAGGAAGAACTTTCTATTTCTGATTTCTCGGGGTTAACGCACGAAACGATCGCTTTCTATGGCGTTACTTTCTATTTAGAGACCGCTCGGCAGACGGAGATTTAGGGAGACGAGGGTGAACTGGAGCATTAAGATTTAAAATAATCGTATCATTTCTCTCGTTGTGATGCAACTTGCGTTTTTTGTGATCGCGCGTGAGAGTCGCTCGTTACGTCAATTAAGAGCACGAGGAAAGTGCGAGAAAGTACGTACACATAACGCAATGGTGGCGTGCCGTGCCGCGCTCCGCAACTATGTCACAGCGACGTTTGTTTATAAATAATTACATGTTCATTATCAAACTATCACGTAGTTTGATACTTGAATGAGTTTATCACATTTTCTAGCATTGGAATTTAAATAATTCTACTTTTGAAGCGTACTAGACGTGACTAAGATTATTATAAAAGTGGAACTCATTTTCATTTTGGAATGAAATACTTGATACGTGTGGATTAGAGATTAAATGATTGTACATAGTATATTTAATTAAGTTCAAATTTAGTAGAGTACGTTACGAGTTACGAGCAGTACTAGTGAACAAGTTAAGAGGAAAGTAAAAGTGGTGTACAGACGGAAGTAGTCGTTTGTTGAACCCAAGTCCCAACATAACGACTCCGATGCGCCTTTGTTACATCCACAGAAAATGTTATTAATGATTCGATAACCGTTTTTGACTGTTAACTCTTTTATCGAGTTCAATAGAAATTGAAATAATAATCAATAAACGATAAGATCATTAGGAATTGAAAGCAAATATAAGGATCCCCGTAGTTTGTGTCGAACCCCATCGATTTGCACGGGAACAAACGACTTGCATTATTCGCCTGAGCACTGTACATATTTTGCACAAAGCTAAATTAATTGTTTTCTCCCGACGACTTCAACAATCGATCAATCAAACATTCGTTCTACGAGTATTTTTAGGCTCTGTGAACACACATTAACCCTTTTAATAGGGTAAACAATATAAAGCAGTACGATTCATTTATCAAGATTTTGACCATTAATATTTTTAGTTTCGCTCAATGTACAATTTTTAACAAGCGTTGAATTTATAGATTGAATATTTGATGCGTGAAAAACTTTAATTTGATAAATTGAACTAAAAAATAAGTAACTATTTATATAGTTTCTTAAAGATTTTATTATTTTCTACCTTACAAATTATTGTATTATTTGTTATATATTATATAATATTATTAGGTGTCAGAACGTATTACAGCATTAAAAATAAAATATAAATAGATGTTTCAAGAAGCAAAAAAAAAATTGTCGTGGTTTATTCCAAATCTCTCAGCAACCATCAGCAACAGTGACTTGGCTGTCGTACAAACGTGCTACCAAATTAAATTTAATTAAGTAAATAATATTATTATGAATTATGTTTAGTATTACGTTAATATTTTCTTCAAATTATTAACAGAATTACATATCCTGGCTAAAATATAGCATTGAAAATAATATGATGGTGTAGTAATAATTTCTCTACCTATATGGAGTTCTGGTTCTCGTTCCTTATGTGCCGAACTCATCATATTGTCTACCGATGGCGGCGCATCGTAACGCCCGTAAC
Source organism: Polyommatus icarus (assembly GCA_937595015.1). Classification (NCBI taxonomy): domain Eukaryota; kingdom Metazoa; phylum Arthropoda; class Insecta; order Lepidoptera; family Lycaenidae; genus Polyommatus; species Polyommatus icarus. The sequence continues at coordinate 11,388,035 of OW569332.1, read as the reverse complement.
TGCTGTCCGGAGACATCACTGACAGTCATATAATACTCCTAAATAACAAAACAATAACAATCGTTTTTTTCACACTGCACAACACGTTAGCCACATCCGAGCCCCTCCTCTGGTACAGGTGTCCCGTGCACTTCTTCACTGTATACAGAATACGAGGGCATAGGCCGAGCCGCGTCCGGCACGTCGCGGAGGATGAAGGTCGCTGTCGCGCGAAACTGTCGCCACACGCGCCGCGTGCGCTTCGCTCGAGCTCGATCGACGAACTGAGCTCGGGCCGCGCGCACTCTTGATCGTAGCCGCGCGAGTCTCCCTATAAGAGTGAAAGTCTGCAAAATGATCGGCGCTCCACGCGATACGATCGCTTCGACGGTGCGTCTAAAGCGCCAGGGGAAACTAGCCTCTATCGGTGTTCGCTGCCTTTTCGTTTATGTTTCGAAGCGAGCCTCGCCGCGCTTCGAACTCCGGTCCCCGAGGTCATTGCCGCGTCGTCGGCGGACCAATCGCGAGCGCGCATAGTCGTGCGCGGCCGGCCATTGGAGGGTTCCGGACCTCTCGCCCCGCGTCCCTCCTCGCGCGGCGAGTTCGAAGACCCGAACCTTGCGGGCGCACCGCGGCCAAGGTCGCGCGAGAGTGGCGCGGACGGGGAGCCGGCCGACTGCCGAGCGTTCGAGTGGGACGCGGCGGCCGGTTGCGTCACACTACTAAAATATTTTTGGTGATGGAACGCGAGTGAACTTGAACACAGAGCCGAGCTAATGGATGGCGAGCGCCGAGCGCTGTGTAGGTCGCCGCGTGACGGACTGACCCGCTGCCATTCCGGCCCGCTTGCCTCCTAGCCTAGCCCGAATACAGCCTGAACCCGCCCAGGAATGAGTTCAACGCGCACTCACTCAATAATTATTTTATGTAATGTTTACCCATGTTTACGCCCGGGACTGGTAGCTTTAATGTTATATTGGCTATTTCACACGAAGTATCCTGTATACCATAAGTTCATAACGGGTGAACCATTCAACTAATGGTTTTCGGTTACCACTAAGCGTTAAGACACAGCTAGGCTTCCTATTATTTATAATATCTATAAATCACTGGTATAAGCGCTTTGTGTGATAGTATGTTTAATGTTGATCAATGATAAGCTTTTTATTTATGAGAGATATTATGAAACATTGAGAATCGTTTGTAATATAATAATTCTTTCTGCCTTTTGTATGTCTCATATAACTGTGGTTTTCAGCAATATTCGACATTCATTTAGAAAACAAATATAAATAAATAGTTAACATAAAAACAATTAAAAAGAGGCGCAATTTCTAAAAGGGAACTGTATTCCTTGTATCTACTTACCTACGTAATTTATTTTTTTATATAACAACCCTACTTTACGAGGTTTACTTTAATTTGAACTCTGCGCGGAGAAGTTAATGTCGAAATTAGCCTAAATGTAGAGTTATTTATTTGAGATAAAGACGCTTATGTGTGGGCGTGAGGGTGAACGACCTGGAAATTTTGGCGCAGGCCGGTCAAGGCCACCGCCCGCCGCCCGCGCCCCGCGCCGCCGCCCGGAGCCGCCCGCGCAGGCGCGCTACGAGTGCTACGGCCTACGACACACGTAGCCGCCAACTCTACAATCTACATTACCATTTACCACTAACTTCGCAATTAAAAAAAAAAACAATTTTTCTCTATGGTTCAAATGTGTATTTTTTCTTGTAACATTAAACAATAACCCTCAATCAAATCGCTGTGTAAACAAAGTTTTAACTTTTAAGGGTCCCTTAGCAGTTGGCGCCGGCACCCACTTTATCTCGAAAGGTGCGTCCCTTTCGCTTTTTGTTTTTTATTCAATTGATAAACATTGTATCATATTAAATTGCTTATAAGCACAGATTTTTTTAAATGTACATACGTGATATTATAAGATAATGTAATATTATCAAGCCATATGGGGTCAACAATTATATTCCGTGAAAGTGGATGTTATTTTTTTTACTTCCTTCCTTTACCCTCACTTTTTAATACCGGGGCGCGAATATCGAATTACTGCGTAGATTGTTTACCGGCTGCAATGAAAAACGAACTTTATTCCTGACGTGCAAAGTCAAATTCGGCTCGTAACAATTGTGCAAAAAAAGTATCCATAGTCAGTCGGTAGCCACATGTATTATTGGCATTGTTCAAGTGACGTGGCTATTAGGATGGGACTTTTAACCATGTCGATATCGGATGTGTTTTTACGATACACAAAAAGTTTGCGCACCCCGTGAGTTACGGCTTCCGGATTTGAGGATTTAGGTTTTTTGTTTACTGCCATAAAAATTTACGATATTTTATTACATTAATGCAGCTTTGTTCCAGTCCGTTTTCGATTTAATTACAGAGTTATAATTTCATAATACATTTGAAGGAAGCTATGATACCTAAAATTAAAAAAAACCGTTGCAAAAAAAGAGATCAATCAAGGAACAAGACGGCATTAACCTTTCAAGCCCCATAAGATCACTATTCACTGGTGATCGCGACAACAATAGAATAACAATAGATTTCCAAGAATCCGCGATCGAAGGATTGTTGTATGAAATACTAGAATCAAGGTACAGGTTGTAACTCATAAAAAACTTGCTATATAAAGTATGCTTTATAAGTTATAACACAAAAACTCGTACACGAGCAGATAAATACAGTCGAATTGTAACAAAAAGGACAATGGTCAAACGACCTTCCGTACCAAGGACAGCCACAATGGGAACGTGCCCCCACAAACGGGTTACTTTATCACCCGTGAGTAATCTCCTGTTTGTGTGTTATTATGCACGAGTTACCCTACTTCGAATATGTAATACTTTATAATAGCGCGATGATGATTGAAGTATTTGCCGTTTTTCCCGTATGCCCGAATCTATGTACTATTCCAACTTAATGTTAATTTATCCTGCCTTGTTAAGGCAATCGTTATTTGTAAAACAATGTATCAATTCTTTTTTTTAATTTTTCAATTTCATGTAAAATGTTGCCAAGACGACCACATAAGGTTTGCCCTGTGAAAAAGATGTCAGATCTCATGTAGAACCAAGTTTTTGAATCTAGACGGCCTAACTCTACCGACCCTAACTTTAACAAATTCCATATATCAGTAAACATATAAGGCTTGGCTGTTTCGTTACTTCCTTCAGATCAGAAACTAAATATTCACATCTGACATCACCTTAACGATGGTAGCGAAACGGCGGACATATACATGAAATGTTATTGGTGGGATCGTTATTTTTAAAACAATGTATCAATTCTGTGAGCAACCAAACATTATCAAGGATCCTAGCTACGCCGTTTTAGTGTATTGTTATGTATAATGAAAATGTATTTTCCATATAAAGACGTGTATAAACAAACATGATATTGAACACTAGAAGACAATGATGAAAATTTCAGCAATCGTTTTTCTTACGTGTTTGGTCATATACATAGAAACACAAACATTGCCAAGTAACATGGTTTTACACTATGTTTCTATATAGAATTACGTGCGTAATAAACAAATAGGAAAGTGGAAATTCCCTGTAAGTCACGTGGAGGGTGCCAGCAGAACGCGCAAGCGCTGCCCCAGTCAAGGTCTCGCGGAGGCATGCGCGATGTACCATCACCATCCCAACTGCCGCGTAATATCTCTCAACGATTCTATTCAAATGTCACGTAATAATAAACTAGTGTGTTAAGGAAGTTAGCAGATTACCAATTTTAAAATGAACAAGATGTGATATTGTTTCATATGTTTTGATGGACATTTGAATGAATTTATTTTAAGTTTTCTATAAAACATTAATAAGAACTTGATGCTGATTGAAGCTGCTATTAGTAGAAGAATCTTTAGAAGTCACTGTGAAGCAACTTTTTAAAATCATACGTTGACTTAATGTAGCTAATTAAACCTACTGTTTATAATTCGCACCCAAATATTAATGTGGCTAGTCCAGCCTTGACTCACTAATAGCACTAATTAGGGGGCTCTAACTATAACATTCTATTTATGTATCTTTAGGGTCATGAACTTAAACATGAAACCGGTATTACGCAGTTGGATAGTATTTCATTTATTATTTACGTAGTTATAAAACTGTTTACAAAGCTGACTGGAGTGTTAGGAAATGCTGATCCACATTTCTGCTCTACCTATGGTATGTCTGCCGGTAATATGACGACATCGATTTACATTGACGACGTTTGCTCGACTACGATGTTGACATAAAACTACGCAGATGAGCTACTGAAGTTCTAATATATGTTGCTAATCTCATACAATATGTACCATCGAGGAAATTGATTCCTAGGCAGTTGACAGACGAACTACATTTGGCCGGATCATGTCAATTCAATGTAATTGTGATCTTTCGGCTTGGTTTGACATAACGCGGCCAAACTACGTATAACGTAGGTCCCCCTTCTGCCTATGAATCAACTTCTCTGTTAATAAAAATACATCATTTATTAATTTCGACGCTACCTTACGGCACGCGGTAGCGTGTTGGGACAACAAAAAAGTTTGAAAATATGGCGGCCAGTAGCGTTCGGTAGTCTGCGCCAAAAACGATACACATTGGCAAGTGATACGTTGTCAGTTTTGAGGGACGCGGCGACGCGCGCCGAACGGCGGCGAGTGGTGCCGAAGCGCGCGAGGTCAGCCGGAGTCAATTACCTCGTGGGCTTCTGCGCAGCGATGGTGACATCGTGGCGTTATACCCACTCGTTAATTTTAACCATTTGTCACAGTCGACGATAACACTCTACATTCTAAAAGTTATACTTCCGAAAATGTTTTTTCTTTTAATATCTACGGGGCACTGACTAAAAATCTGCTGCCTGTTTATTTTGGATTCCAATCCGGAATGGTGGAGCGGGTACTCAAGGGCGGTTATGTTTAACCGCGTCACATGTTTAAACTCGGCAACTGCGTAGTAAAGGTAACAATTTCATAACACAGGTATGAAGTACGGCGTGACGTGGCAGTGTGAATATCGCGAGCGGCGCGGAGGCCGGACGCGCTCAATCGCGGCGACCTCGTGATTCGGCACCACCAAGGCCAAGGTCGCAGCTCGCTACTTCGAGGGGCCCCCTGGCCCAAACCTATCAATCAAAAACACTCGCCAATTGAAAATACCTTTTCGTAATCTCGTTCTCTTTACCGGAATAGCCAGCAGGGCAATCGCGTTATTTTTAAACGTTCCAATTCAGGTTCACATCTGCTTTGGTTGTGGTTCAGTTACGGTTCGGTTCCGCTGCGTCTGAGCAAATTTCAGTATCGTGCTAACGTTCCAACCGTAACTCAACCTTAGATGGAACTCGAACGAAGCGCAACGTTTGACCTTTAGACAGACAATGCAGCGGACCAATCAGCGCCCTTCTGATTTAATTTTGATTGGCTTAAATATGAACAAATTTTTTCCGATGCGTTAATTGGTCAATTGATAAATTGTTTATTTACATATGGATAAATATGACACGAGTGAAGTTGTTTTGGTATTTGGTAGTTATGATCAATGATGTGAATGATTATTACTTGGAGTTTTTAATTAACGTAGATGAATTCTTAATATTGTTTTACTATATTTTACAAACGCCATATAAGTGTTGAATAGTGACACATAGTGTGAATTGTGACTTGTGACAAAAGTTTTATGTGGCGCAGAAAACATTTACGTAAAGAAGTAATGTCAAAATTCAATTCACTTTATAACAAACTCAAATAACAAAACATAGTCCGTTGCATGTTATTTTACAGCTTTAAAGTATAATATAAGCTTAAATTATAATTTAATTATAGCCTATGTTATATTTGTCCATCGATTTTTGTCAATTTAACACACCAAAATAAGAAACGTTTCAGAAACGTGCGAGTAGAAGTTGCATTGTATCAACTTTTTGTTTTGACAGCGTTTGCGCTCAGGCTGAGGTTCAGTAACGTCTCAACTAGCTGTCAAAATGTTAGCGCGATACCGAATCGTTCCAAAAGTCGATCAACGTCCGAGTTTCACTTGCGTTTCAGTTGAATAAATTTATCGCGATTGCCCTGCTGTACCTTTTTATAGATAGATAAGCTGTTAAGCTTTTGTTTTTCTTCGAATTTGCCCTCGAAACTGGCCTTTATGTCAATATGGGTGGCAATAGATTATATAGTTAGTTTAGTAGTATATAGTTTAGTAAATTTTAATTATGCGCGGAATCGATAGTCAGTGACTTCCTCATGTTTTTCCTCGTTGGGTGCAATCGGTTACTGTTACAAAATGACAATAATGCTGTACAGTAATCGTCAGTAGGATACAGTATGTGCGCAATGTCACGTAACTTTTTGCATTTTACCCGAATACAACACACTTGCATCAAAAGCACTTGTATTTACCTTATGACGCATTGCTGAGTGCATTACTTTAACATCCTGGACTCAAGACCGTGGTCCGTGGCTAACGTCTGGCTAACCTGCCAACCTCTAAGTTTGAGTGGGCTAAAAGATTAATAATTGTACAATGAATATATTATAAATTCAAATTACGAATGTTTTGATTAATATCGTTGTGATTAGACCTTAACACACGCGAACTTCCTCGTATAACAGCGGATGTGTCAATGTCGTACTGTACCAAATTAACCGCAATGTCAGCAAAGCCAAGGCGAACCCGCGAGGAAACAGCATTGAGCCAGCCTCTATGTAAATTGTAAACTAATCTCTAGAATAGACTTATTGATATTTGAGATCTCACACTGAAACTTTTCCAAGGCAAAGTAACGTTCAATCTCCTGTCTCTAGCAATTTCAATTCGCACTTAATTCACCTTGGTATTTACTCCGCAACGAGACTTCCTGCTCCTGATTGGAACGGCGACACGCGGATAAATAAGAGATAAATAAAATAAAAGTAATGGCCTCCTAACCGATTTCGGTTAAAGCGACCGGTTTCATCGGAACCAGCCCCGACTTGTTACAATTGAGCAAAATGTAGAGTAGGTAGGTACACTTCCTATTCACTTGAAGCTTCGTTGGGCTATTGCTCGAGTCCCAAACTTAATCTGTAGGTTGATCACTGAACTTTTAATAAAACAAATTAATACTACAGCAATAAAAGCGTCGGGGAGAAGTAGATCAGTTTTAGATCATCGGGATCATGAAAAAAGTGGTTACCCAATTCTTTCAACCGATTCACAGTAGAACGCGATCGGGCTAACTAGAGCATTGAAATTGGCCATTCTAGAGTCCAGAGGCGAGTGAATTATACAAACAAAAGCATGCAACGCGGTGTAAGATGGGGCGAGCACGTAATAGCTTCGGCGTTAATGATGCACACGATTGTATAACGCGGCGGTTTGGTGCAGCATTACTCACAGCTGCGAATCAGGGACGAGAATGAGGAAGTGTGTTCGTTTCCTACTGTTACATTTACTCGCCCTCATTATTTATTGGTGATAATAAATCGCTTTTATTATATGTCGACTGATATGACACCCACTACGCGTTTCACCTTCGACGAAGATAATAGGGCATAAAAATTGACGAGGAAATCGCCCACCAAAAAACCCGATGTCCTCATTTTGACGTTTTCCTGGAACGAACGTAAAATATTCAACATTGTTCCGAATATTTGGCAAACGCCACGATTCATAATTTCCTATAAACAAAAATACACTTGAACTCGAACCAAATACATTTCGATCGCGCATTTCGCGCCGAAATCGCGGGTTGTTTTTCTGGAATATTAATGGGGGAATTTTTAAATCGCGTTCGTCCGCTCCGTTTTTTATGCTTCATTGGAAATGTAATGGGGCTTTGGCGGGCTGCGAGATATTGCGCAGCGTTCTCTCCTGAAAACGTGTTCGAAGAAAGTTCACGGCCGCGCGTTGACGCCACCACCTGCCGCCCCCGCGCCCCACGCCCGCCGCCCGCCGCCCGCGCTTCCGCGAGCCTCCTTCCGCGCTCTCACCTCCCGGAGATATTAGCTCCCCCGTATACCCGGGAAAAACGTCGAACCTGGCTTATCTACATTATTTGTTGAAGTAATTTTTTTAAAAATATTTCAATATTGCTTAGTAACAATTAACAATAGATTTAATTGTCAAAAAACTCGTATATTGCGAACATGAAGAGCATTTGAAAATAGTTATGGTAAGAATATTATATAGTAATATGTACATTGTAGAATTTCACCCAGCGTTCGACAATACTAGGCTCTATGAGTTCTTTTTGGCGGGTTTTGCGATTTCCAAGATGGACGGAATTAGGTATTGTAAGAGGAGATGGGGCGCGAAAACGGCGAGGACAAGCACACCATGGCCTTGGGTCGTCCGTTCACCGCGCGCCGTCCCGCACCGCGCGTGTAGCCCGCGATAATTTCGGCGGGTGTACTGACCCCGTGTTTGCGACGCAAATGATCCTTGACTTTATTTAAATTCTATGTTTTTTGACAGTATATAACTCAATACATAGCCGTGCTGCTTCGTTATGTATGCTGGTTCAACTTTGGCTTCAGGAAGGTAGTTCAGTTAGCTACATAGTAGGGTTTTAAAATAATGTTTTTTTTGTTTCAGGCGCGTAGTTTAGTTTAATACAAGTGTTTTAGGTATAATATGTATTTACTTTTCAGGAATTAGGTAGAAGATTCAGGGCAGTGTTATTTGTTTTGAAATATATTTTTTGCCTTAAAATATCTATTTGTAAATAGGAAGTTTAGTACTTTAGGAAATGGATGTGATCAAATAATTTGCAGACGCGCCTGTATTTGTAGCCGTTTGTAGGTTTGTAGAGCTCAATTCATTTTTTTTAATTAATTGTATAATGTATTTAATTAACGCTGTTTTAAAGATACTATTGAATTAAAAATTCTCCCTTGAGACGTTATTACAAAAATGTTGCAAAATGTATTTTATTTAGCAAAATAAAAAAGTGTGTGGGCGTCAGTAATATTGGGTTTGTATTTTGGCAATCGGTTATTACGAGTCGCGGTCGCTATTGTGTGCACACTTCCTTATTCTCCAGCTGCCGCGAAACTCAACTCCTGTATTATGGGCAAAAGTGAAACTTGACATGTGCCCACTTTTTATGGTTTTTGGGAAAAGGCGGAAGCGTTTAAACGCACGATGCATGCATTTATCCCCACGTGCCATCCGCTGCTGTTCTATGCGTGACACGTGGTTATATACCGAACGATGCCATCCTCCGCAGGACCATGCGAGTATTTCAGCTGTGGCTCGGCCGATTTCTGAATTTAATATTTTCGTCTACGAATTGTGGGTCCGCAATGGCTTTCATTTCTCACATATTTTAGACACATACGTAACAGTTTATGTAACTTTTGAGTATTTTCTCTCGAGCGACGCCGGCGGTGGCTCGGTTCGGCGACCGGCGGCTCGAGCACTCAACTCGCCGAGTACATTTAACGGTGCCCAATCTTTACGGTGTATCACTTATGTATAACATAATAAATTATTATGTAAAAATTACTTTCGTAACGCGAAGTAATGTATCCGTATTAAAACAATAATTGAGTCACGATGAATCTCGTCACCGGTTATCGAATGGTTCGCTAATGTTGCATTTCGTTTAATCATCCTGCCGGCCTTCCTCGGTCTGTTTTCGAATCTTGGGTTAAAAGGCTTATACGTAAACCTTTTGTGATGCAGGCCATATTTTGTGTTGGCGTCGGTTAGGGGTAATTACCTAGGTATCGGTCGGCCTGACCCATATTATCCTCGGGAGCAGAGAGCACACAATTTCGTACCATCTGCTGCGCCAACAATAGACTAAAAGGAAACTTCTAACCCTTAGCGACTTCCTTTCAATTTCGCTTTTTAGACCATCTTTTTGTATATTTCGCAAAAAAGCAGGTAAAGCGCAAAAAATGGAGATGCGAATTAATCGACCTACCCCTTCCTTTCATCTCAGATTTCGAGAACAGGTAAAGTCCAACTTTTTTACCCGAAACTTCACCTTTGTGCGCGTTCGCGATTCAACTCTTCTATGAGGACGGAAAAAATAAATTATTGTTTAAATAAAAATTTTTGGGACAAAAACCGGAGATGAAACTTTTTTAGGCCGGGTGCATTTTTTTGATTCCCTTTGTCGGGACAGTCTGCGAGCTCAACCGATATTCCCAGATCGCGAGGTCTTTGTGTCGCTGCTAAACGACGTAGGACGAGGGTCGCGTCTTCGAAATAGTCAAATTATACGAGTGATAATGTTCGCGCGCCAGCGGGGCGTCCGGTATATTGACAAACATCGCTGCTGCGATAGCAAAATATATTGCTAATACCATTAAACAGACATGATAGATTACTTTAAAAAATCGTTACTTTCTGATTGTGGTGTTTATAATTTAACAGTAATCTTTTTACTCCCGTAATTATGAGTATTGAATTCATTGTTAAGAGTACTAGGAAGTAGTTATTGAAGTAAAATCATGGCCCATTGTCGAAACAGAACAATTGGCAAAATTTAACGTTTCGAATAATTACTATTTAAGATTGGGGTCTATTTGGACCTCATTTGGTCAGGTTTTTTTACAAGACCACAATGTGCGGCAACAATGAGGCGTGTCGCGCGGTCCGGGAACACAGCGGGTAGTTTTGGACATCATTAGACCATTCGCATAATCGATTTGTATTTAGTGTACACTGTACATTACAATGTACTCGTCGCCGGGCGGGGTGGTGTGAACCGCGGTCGAGGCATTACGTATGCATTAGAAGTGCGCTTTCCCGCATTAGTAAGCGATTGCACGACAATTGCGATGCGATGACGGCAGTTTGCGAGTGCGGCTATAGGGCGAGACCCGTTACCCGGGGTGACTGACTCCACCACTGCAGCCTGGTGCATTGTGCTCTAACGAGAACGCATTGCGTGCGATCATAACTCGCGCCAGCGCCGCTTTACCGTTTCCCTGAAAACCTCCGCGCGACAGTCCTAGCCCCGCCGATTTTTTGCAAAGCTTGGGGCCAAACACCGAAGTGACTAAATATGGTGTGACTCATGTACCGAAATTAGGAGGACGAGCGTCGAATTTCAATCGCTAGCTTATAATTCGACTGCAATTAGTATTCTAATACGCATTGTTTCCATGTCGTGCGACGGTGGGCGCTTCTATATCGGTGGCGTATAGCCGGCTAATCGAAAAACAAATTTATTTGCCGCGCAGGAAATGTATAGGGTCAACGCTCCAAATGGTGTCGTTCACTGTTAAAAGTGGCTACCGAACCTGAAGTCGCCGTCCTTGAAGCCGCCACAAATCGCCAATCACGCGTATTAATAAATTTAGAACCAAACCCGATTTGATGAATTGATTAGATATAGAACGCTCGACTGTGATCGCAATTTTTGCTCTACTAACACTGTAGGTAGAGTCTGCAATGTAAAGTGAAAATAACAATTATAATAATAAATCTCATTTATTAATATCTTTTCGTCTAATTATTATATTAAATTGTAATGGTCTATTTTAACTGCGGTATACTAAAATAATTATATGTATATAGAATGTTTAGTTATAAAACCAAAAAGCCACATACGATGAGTAAGCTAGAACAGTTATTCCTTCCTTATCCATGTTTATTTATCCTGAATTTGAGCGCTTACACACTGCCCAGAGCCGTGTGTCACGTGTGACGTCACCGTGTTACAGTCATTATCTCATGCAGGTGGATGGCCGAACTTAAAACTTTATAGCAGGACGCCAAATTGCAGATAATATAAAGGTACGCTCCTTTTTGTTGCCGAAATAAAATTTTACAAAACAGTCGCGACGCGGGAGTGATAAAAAATGATATGCTCGCTCGCTCGCGCTCGGGCCAGTGACCGCTGTCGAATCTCAAGGTCTGCACACAGCGCGGTAAACAAGTGCCAGCGTCAGCGCTGTATATATGTACTCAGATATTATATACATTTTCACATGTTGTCAATGATATATTATATGAAAAACTCAAACCCAATTGGGGCGTCTTTTATTTGTCTGTCTCTTTTATGTAAATGACATTTCGTATCTTTTGTTTCACTTATCTGTCAAATTTGACAATGTTGTTCGGAAGAGATTTAAGCCGGAAAATAGTATGAACGTAACAGATCTGTATAATTAGAATATCATTGCATGTTGCACCTATGCACTATGGCACCTCACAAGGACTGTATAGTGTATAGTCAGTAGTACTCAGTAATGCATATATCCTTGCTAATATTATACATGCGAAAAAGTATATCTGTCTGTTATCTTTTCACGTTTAAATCGCTGGATCGATTCAGATGAAATTTCGTATGGAAATACTTTGAGACACGAGAAAAAACATAGGACAACAAGAGGCAACAGAATTTCGGCGCAAGGGAGTTGCGGACAATCTTTAGTGATAAGTTCTGGACATGAATAATATAGTGTGACGTTTATTTCCTTTGGTTTTTGTGGTACCTGAAATCATGTCACCACCACCTTATACGTCTCGCTATACAATACAAATACGTAATATTAGTTAGTCACTAGTCGACGTTTTAATTGAGTAATTATTACAAGTATTGAGTGGATTGATACATCCAAAACATTTTTGTCATTGTATTCTACTAGTCGTCGTCAATCAATTGCCTTTAATCATAATAGTAAAAGATAGAAAATTGCGATGTAGGTAAGTACTTTAAAATAGTGAAAAAAAGTGGTAAAATTACTTTACAAGAGACTTGTACCAGACCTTGAATAAATACAATTAAATAGTTCACTATACGATGTTAATAAGTAGCGATAGACTAGACTAATACAATACATACCTAACTACTTAGTAATCAACAGTCGAGCTAAAATTCTAGAACAAAAGCGCTAGAACTTAGGCATGTAAACGTATATCTCTACGAAAAGTAGTCCTCCTTTATTTTAATATATCATAAACCTAGATAACAATTTAGACAAATAAATAACTTGTAATAGTTTCGAAAGACGTTGACCCCGCGTTAATGCGGTCAAACGAGCAACAAGCACATTTTTTAATAATGAAGTAAAGGCAAATTTCTTTGTAAGATATTCATGACTTTAATGTTTTGATTCTAAGAACTTAGTAATTATAAAAAATTGCAAGAAACAATTACAGTTGAGCATTATAAGAAACTGTTGGATGGAGATTTAAAAGAAGTGCCACAATATAGGAAATATATCATCATTTATGCTGAATTGATGAAAATCGCAGTTTTCGTAGCGAATTTGCTACGAAACTCGTGCTAGGGCCTACGGCCTACGAGCGTAGCACTAGCTCATATCGTATGAAAGTCAATCCTATTACTATCGAATTAAAACGCATTATTGATAATTTTGCAAGGTTTAGATCTAGGAAATTTTACAGATAATTTTAGTATCAATAGATACATTGTTTGAGAGCTCAATGTGTCACTTCCAACAATAGATAAAACGTTAGCAGCGTGATAATAATAGATAGGGGGAAGGGTCAGTGTGGATCACTATAAATTGACGTCCCCTACCACTTACTATAAAATTGTTACGTAATTTCACTTAAAATTAAACATGATCATTTAAATATCTGTCAGTTATGGCACCCTCCTATTGTTAGTAGCATAGACTTATGATGGTTAGTAGAGTCAGATTTTTGTCTGCTATTTTTTTAATTTTTATTTTGATCAGTGACTCAATACGTGATCGTCATAATATGTCGCACAAATGTAATCGCCTATTTTAAATTTATTGTCGTGCCGTTTCCAATTAAATTTCTTTTTATCAAGTTCAACGACATTTAATCTGTTACCTTGAAATTATCGCGTCTGTAAGTATTGACGTTTACTTGTTTTTGATAATGGAACAAAGAAAGTTTTTGTAAGATTTGGCATTTATTATCTTGTGATACTGCTCAGGATTATAGGTCCTTGACATTTGACTTTCATCGAATGTTGAATATTAAATACTAAAATGATTTTATCGCTCGTACCTGCGTACTTTTTCTGGCAAGTTCCATTCCTGACAAACAAATATATTTCTGTTTCGTGTCCTTCATTTTTTCATACACACATTATGTGCCAAAAGAAGCAATTATACTGTATTTTCCACGAGGCCCCGTGGACGCCCGCCAAAGTTGTAAGAGTTCGTTTCTTCCGCTTTAAATTGTATGGGCTGCGTTCTCATGAAAACTACTGACAAAAAAAAGGTAGGCACGTATGTAACCTTAGCTCTATCTCTTCCTGGTTCAGAAGCGCCCCGCACGCAATCGAGTGTCGTGCGAATTAACTCGATTTTCTATCGAGCGAGCAGCAAAGCACCGCCGCCGTGTCGATGCCCGCTTGAACTTTCCTCTCGGTAAACTTGATTATTGACATATGGCCGGCTAGTAGCGTAGAAAACCTTACGTAATCGACTTGACAAGTTTACGGCCCTAGCTCTCTTACGTGAAGCCCTTTCGAGCGTGATCGCACACGGCTAGCCGCTTTCATTATAGAAGCCGGCAAAAAGAAAAAGTATTGAAGTTTAAAACAATGCGAAAAACTTGAATCCTATTCTATCTTTCATCGGCATTACGCGGCCGACCGGGCTCTATAAAAATATGAGGACCTCATTACGACGTTGAAAGAAAACGCGGTATCTACTCGAACAAAAAAGGGGAATGCTTACGCGCATAGATACGTATAGATCGGGTTATACGCATGCGTAGCGCGTAATCGGGCAGGATTCGCACGGTGCGAGCGATGCATCGGGCTGCAGTGTTCGGGTTCAATGGTATTTGATGTAGTGCACCCGAGTTCTTTAACCCCATAGCCTACCTGCAGTTCCTGCGACCGAGGCGGCCGGCCGTTGTCCCTGCTCTATCGGCCACGTCACTTATTAGGTCGTTCTATGTAACGACAGCATCGTACTGATGCAACTGGTTTCTTATATAACATTCCTTTTATTTTTATCATTTGTTTAGATTTTTACTTGAACACAATGTTTTGTTGATTATGTTTATGCAAAATATATTTGTTGCTTGTTTTGTCAATTTTGCTTATTCGACTTTTAGTTTCAGATATTATCAGCAGACGCCCATCGGATTTATTGGTCCAAAATTTTTTACCGAAACAAACGTGGAAGAAAAATAATTTTAAAAGCTTGGGCAAAATTATAGGTAACGTGTTCGGTGTTTCACAGTCGTCCAAAACCTTTTTTAGGGTTCCGTACCCAAGGGTAAAAACGGGACCCTATTACTAAGACTTCGATGTCTATCCGTCTGTCCGTCTGTCTGTCACCAGGCTGTAACTCGAGAACGGTAATAGCTAGAGAGTTGAAATTTTCACAGAATGTGTATATCTGTTGCCGCTATAACAACAAATACTAAAAACAAAATAAAATAAATATTTAAGGGGGGCTCCCATACAATAAACGTGATTTTTTTGGCCTCTTTTGCTCTATATCAACAATGGCAACAGGTAGGTACTTAACTTTTTCACAAAATCCTTAGTTATATGTGTACTTTAATATTTAATAATAATATTAAAATAAAATAAAAAATTAAGGGGGGCTCCAATACAAAAAACACAATTTTTGGCCTAATTTTGCTCTATAATGGTACGGAACCCTTCGTGCGCGAGTCCGACTCGCACTTGGCCGATTATTTATACAATCACGTATACGACAGCTGCCTGAGTGACAGCGCGAACTGGTGACAGGTCAGTCGTGTTTGTTAATTACACATTCGGCCTTGTGCAGCCGAATTAGTTCCCTTCGGTGAGTTTGAAGGTAAATTTAAATTTTCTAAATTAATTTCGCAAAATTTTTATGTCGACGCATGCGCCGATGATATAACCGGCGTGCATTCTGGTCACGTCGGGCCTGACCACTCCGACGCATGTCAACTATAATCTAGGATTTAAAAATTCGCAGCAGGTGTGCGAGGGGGAAGGGGGGGGGGCAATACTGCGCGGAGGGGAGGGCTGGACTGGTTTCCGTTGTTTCGCAATAACACGGGTTCAATGACGCCTCCGCAGTAGTAATTGTTGGTGTGTCACGGCATACCTCAGCCCCTTCACTCGGCCGTGTGTACGGGCCTTTATGATCCGCTAGCTTTTATGGTTACCGAGAATGTGTATGCAAGATTTTTCGGAAAATGAGGATAATTGGTGCTTTGGATGATAATATTTTAAACATTGATGTAAATTTTTGTGAATTACCTGCTATGAGGATTAATGACGAAAGTGCACAGAAAGACAACCGAGAAGGCAAAAAATAATAATATAAAGCCCCTCTGCGGTTGACATCTACCATCTACGCGCTTTATTCGTTAATAGTTAATACTAAAATAAAAAGAATTTGTATTCAAAGACAAATAAAACCCACGAATTTTTAATATATCCCCATGTTATTCAATATTTTTCTTACAAATGTTTGGATTGTTCTAGAACGGGCGATATGACTTGACCCACTAAAGTGATAGCGATGAAAGTAAATGAACTAGCTCCAATAAATAATTCATACCCGAAATAAATGATAATATTGTTTTGATATTGACCTCGATCGTAGTTGGAATATTTCCATTCGCTTATCATAATCTTTTCGTCGCCTCATCTTTGGATCTGGTGACAAACAGGAAGGACAATATTTCCTGTAACATTTTTAGGGTTCCGTACCTAAAGGGTAAAAGCCCCTGTTACTAAGACTTCGTTGTCTGTCCGTCTGTCTGTCTCCAAGCTGTATCTCAAGAACCGCTATAAATAGACTTCTGAAATTTTCACAAATTGTGTATATCTATTGCCGCTATAACAACAAATACTGAAAACAAAATAAAATTATTATTTAAATGGGACTCCCATACAACAAACGTGATTATTTCGGCCTTTTTCGCTATATATCAATAATGGCAAGAGTTAGGCAATCGAATTTTTCACACATTCTTTTCTTATATGTGTACTTTAATATTTAATAATAATATTAAAATAAAATAAAATTTAAGGGGGCTCCCATACAAAAAACACAATTTTTAGCCTATTTTTGCTCTCTATCGGTACGGTTAACCCTTCGTGCGCAAGTCCGACTCGCACTTGACCGATTTTTTTACAAGTAAAGTAAAGTAAAGTAAGTAAGTATTGGTCAAAAAAGTATTCATGTTGGTTTTTTATACTCTATTTAGAAAGTACCATTTAGTGCCTTTTTAAATGTAATTACATATTAATGGCCGACAAACCGTCACAGTCAGTAGTCCTATTGTCTACATATTCAAAGTACCTACCCAAATACCTTTTTTAAATAGTTACGTATTCACCCAATTCGGTTTCGAATTTAAATATTTTACATATCACGCGCTCAATGCATGATTGTTTTCTGGCTCTAAAACCCACTAGACTAGAGACCTAAGTCCTAAAGTATTTTATATCATGTTTTTATATTAAAACAATAACAATTTTGTTAAAATTTTAAATTGGCAATTATTGAAAACGAAATAAACAGGCTAAAATACTACGAAGTGCCTAAATTACTACATTATTATCTACATATTTTCGCTAACACTCACTAAACAATTAAACACACTATTAAAATGCTACGTCGCTATCCAAAAGACCGAATAGCCGCGATAAAATTCGCAAAAGTGGTTTTATGGCTAGCGAAATTCGCGTAAACGTTGTTTACCTCGTAATTAAAATAATTACTTTTCATTTTCATTGGCATATAATTTTTAAATATATTCGAATTATGATTCGAATACAGAATGTTTGAGCGGAGCGACCGAGTTTTAAATATCGACGTTCGATTCTTGATTCAAAATTAAAAAGGTAATGAGATTCTTAATTCAAAAATAGAATATGTAATGTAATAACTAATAGGTTAGTTAGTTTCGCGGCGATGACCTCCGTCAGCGAGCGTCGACCCAGCGGCCAGCCTCGCGCCGGCCTCGCCGGGATAGCTATAGCCTATAGCTGTCAACGGCCATGCGACACTCCATACTGGTAACACGACTAGCTAAATCTCAGTCATCTTCTACTCGTATTACATAGGCATGATATATCCAGCTTGATATCCAGCAAATTAAATCAACTTGTGATCTATAAAACAAAGTTACAGCTGAATTCCTAGTTCGCTAGTTACTTTCTTTCATTCACGGCAAAATTCCGAACATCATATTCGAAAGTAATCGAAACCGTATCCTTAGTACCGAATATTAATATGTGTTTCGTTGTCGGAGAGTGCGAAGTGTCGTAAGCGATTTCGTGGTCGTTGACTTCGAACGTTCGAGTACATCTCTCCGCAGTTACGTAACCGCGAGAAAGTTGACATGCTCACCCGCCTTAGAGAATTCTATTGGACTCGTTTACGAGTGGGTGATCTTCTAAATACCTCGGTTTTGTTATCTCATGCTAGTTACTGGGAATGTTTTGGTTCTAGTCATACACAAACTGAATTTCCCCAGCCTAATTCTACATTATAACTTTAATTGTCAGCTAACTTTATTACTCATAGATACTTCAAATTGAAGAAATTTAATATCAAGAATGATATGTTCTTTAATCATACAATATCAATTGTTTACTAAAGCAGAAAGCTTATGCTCTTCTCCCAATGGAAGCGCTCTACATATTTTAACGCTGTATTATCTCGTACCAAATATATAAATACATCGAAATCGATAAAAATCATATGACCAGTAGTGTTTACAGCGGCGTAACATATTTCGACGACAAAAAGTAGTCAACAAATGTCATTGTCAGGCTTATCTCCATTTTTATATAATTGTGGGTCAACGCACCGTGAGCTTATCTGAGCTCCACTATCGCGGCCTATGTATGTCACTGATAATGGGACCTAAACTGTTGCGTTCGCCTTATTAGTCGCTAAGACGTTGGTTTTAGTAATTAAGGAAACTTTAAGGGTTTACTCAGTAAATAGCGAAAGCTTAAGAATAAAAAGAATAATAAGAACTTTTATTTGCAAAAACATGGTATTGACAAAAGATGGTACAATGTGAAATAGCACTCATGTTTTGTCGGATACAGCTTGTGAGCTTGTTTTAAACTTTCTAGTAAAATAGTTTAAACCGCTTAAAATATTTCAAAGAGACTTATACTTTCAAAAGAAACTAAAAAAGGTAAAACGTGACTATTCCAAGAAACAATTAGCGAAACAAAGGTAACGAGTTCAAAATAAAGTAAACATGTTATCGTAACCGTCGATCATAAGCCCGATAGGTCGTTAGGGAAGGGCATCGCCCTAGCACGGCCGACATGTGCTGCGTCAAATCACTCCACAGTCCACACTGGCTGTTACACCACACGACTATTACCATACATATTGACTTATAAGACCTTAACTCACTAAAGGGTCAGCGACACGCGCCTCGTACCTATTATTTGCAGTTTTTCGAGTCAAGGACGCGCTTTACGTCAGTGATGGCTGATAAAGCAGTAGCACAGAATTATTACTCCTTTACTGTGAAAAATATGCATATTCAATTCACTCGGCATGCTCGTTCCTAAAATACATTTAAAGTTCGTTCACACCGACATAAAAAAGAAAAATAAAATTATACGTTCGCTTGCACTCTTTGTTGTTCACTCATAATAATCTTATTAACCCACATTAGAACGTAGTTAGAAAAATAATATTTCTTTGAATTTATTTCTTTCAGGTTTCATGTTCGATCCTACTTCTATGAATGTTATCTCAAATTTTATAAAATGAGTTTCAGCTTTTACATTTTATGTTGTATATTTTATTTATATTTCATAAGATATATTTCATATAGTTTCAGTACAATAATAATTTGACTATTTTAACTTTTAAAAGTAAAGGCATCTTAGTTATATTGGTTTGATTATTTCATATCATGTGAACTAGTAGAAGAAATGAACTCTACCTCTATCACTTCATTATCCTGAATGAGAATTAAAGTAAGTTTAACCCGCAGTAGTTTTAGTTGAAGAAGAGAGCTTTTAAATCAACTTTAAAGCTTTTAAAGCTCTTAAGCTAGTGAATGCGAAATGTTAGTCTAGGAAGGCTTAGGTAGGTGGTACGAAAATACTCATCAATTCAGGACGTGTCGCCCGATCCTATCGCCCGCGCCGGGCCCGCACAGGATTGTTCTAGACCAGACCTGTACAGTTACCTAACGGCATTAACCGTTTCCGCGTTCACGCATTCGCCGCGCATTATTATTATTTACTCATATTTGTTTGGATAATCTCATATACACGCCCGATATTCCAAACTCCAACTAAAATAGGATGGCGTGTGCGACATGCGGCGCGGTCGGGGCTGGCAAAGTCAGAGAGTTTCTTCATTACGTTGAAGGATGTCGAGGAAAAAATATGTCGCGGTTGGCAGCCCTAGGCAGGGCGATTTCCGCGGCACAGTTAGCCGATATAGGGGAGTCGCACGCACCGGGGCACGGGCAACGACCGGGGGAACTTGTGCCTACATCCGCGCCGCCCGCGCCGCCGCGCCGTGCACTAGCGCTGTGAACTCCAGCCACGAGCTCGCGGTATCAATAACCCTATCGTAATTAAGCTTAATTAGACCACGCTCCCACTAGCTTCAAGAAATCCGAGTGATTAATTAGTTGGCTAGTTAAACTGAGATTTGCTTTTTATATTAGTCCAACGCTCGGTGCACAAGATTTAAATAATGAGGAGAGTTTTTTAATTTGACTATTGAAAACATTAAACTTTGCTGCTTAAACTCCTTTACAGATTGTATGTATTATACACATTAATCCTTTGATAGCGGATTCTTGGAAATCTATTAATGTTATTCTATTGTTGTCGCAGTCACCGGTGTCCTTATGGGGGTTGATAGGTTAATATAAGGAAAAATTTTAAGGGTTAAGTTTACTAGCCCTTCGCTTAAAACGAAGTAAATTAATTAATAATTACAGGTATTGAAGTTAGTCATAACTCATAAGCCACCGTAATTATTATCAAGCAAGTTCTAAATAACCACTTAATAATATGACACAATACAAAAGGAAACATGGTTTCATAAATTTCATATCTTACGAGTTCCAGCTATCAGCGACATAAACCGTCACAGTATCATGACCACGATACTCGAACGAAGATAAAATTTCAATTTCCCTTTGCGGCGTGCCCTTTGACGGAAGACGGCGAAAGCACCGAACTGGCGACGATGGAAATGGAAAATCGCGAGGCGCTAGGCGGGCGAGCGCGGGGGTGCGGCGCGGCGGCGCGGGGAGGGGAGGAGCGTGCACTGGCCTATATGCAGTGCGACGACACGCGGCCGGGAGCGATGCACTCTAAGTACATAGTACTAGACGCACACTCGCACACCTATTTTTTGCCGCCGACGTAGAGTCTTTACAATTTCTTTCAAAGGAGCCCTCGTGAAGATTGAAACCGTCCTGTGCAACACGTCGCCTTTATATTTAAGAAATTTACACTTGAAAGCCTGAGACTATGGACCGGACTTTAATGAGCCATCTTCCTGCGCCGTTTACCCGGTATGGAGTTTTTAGAGTTTATCCTAATGAGGACATAGCTATAAAACTTGATACTTAGTTGTGCAAGGAATGTGGATCAAAAGCTCGTAAGAGACTTAACGATATAATCCTTCGTAGAATTGCATTATGTGGTCACAGATTATTTTTATAGGTAAATCGGACTTAGGTAATTTGACTGGATTATATAGTTAAGCCTATGATCCTATCAGATAGACTATTATGGACAACACTGACTTGACAGAACTCTACCAAATAACGTGGGTCTACAATTAATTTCTCTGATGATACATGGTATTGGACGTAAGAAGTATCTAGAGGAATACTTCCTAACTATTTCTAAAATACACGACCTAAAACTGTCACAAGTAACTAATGAGCACCTAAGAAACGGTACGCTAAAAACAATACGTACTTAGAACTTCGCAGTTCGCAGGAAGTATCGCATATCGGGTGGATCATATTCGTAACGATGAACTATATTATGCAGTTCATAGACTCGCGGAGGATATGCATGAAAGTGGAACGGATGTGCAATATGCAATATGCATGGCGGGGTGGCCGCAGGTTAGCACGGCCTTTTCCTTTCCAGCGCTGCCCAAACTCGAAAGTCGTTATGTAACGTTGTTACTCTGAATTGTTGAAAGTTATTTGTGATGTATTTATAAATTTTATGGTCGGATTGAGAATGATAATTGATGTTAAAAATAACGCTAGAGAAATTCGGAAATAACCAAATAATATATTAATAGCTACCGCACTTAATATAATTATTCAACGCTATTTTGAGTACGCACTACGCAATTACAAGTTTTCAACTTAGAGTCAATTCAGACCGCAACGCGATGCGTAGATGACGTATTTCTAAATTTGTATGGATTTGGCTGATTTGTAAGATGTCTCACGCAATTGAGATGAATCAGTATAAATTTAGTAATGCATCTACGCGTCGCGTTGGGGTCTGAATTGACCTTTAAACGTCATCCATTCCTACAAACATGATTCGGTACAAAGTCAAATAAACATGCACAAAAACTAGTTGTTTCTCTTATCTCATTTATGCAATGTCAAACAAAAACAAAAGCAACTGAAGTTACATAACTGAGTGTTTACAAATTTCCGACTTACCTGGTCGGTCAGGTGGTAGCATATCGTAAGCTTGCATGGTGACGGTGAATGAATGAGGTTATAACCGGCGCGGGTTGCTGGCGAGGGCGGTTTGGCGCGAAACCGGCCGGCCGGCTGCCCGCGCTTGCGCCGTGCGCTGTGACGTCAACAACCCCCTACACCTACACTACTCCTACACTAATTAATAATAATGAGTGCACTCCTGTGCCTCTATAAATCTTTATTGCGTTTCCTCGGAATAAGAAGGGTAACTATGTTAAGGGGTTGGAAAGGCCACTGACTCTACAATTTTTAGCGGTTAGCACGTAACGTTTTATTGACCAATTAAAAGGGCTTTATATTTCGAATGATAATAAAACAATTGTTTTTTAAAATTATAGCACACACGTAATAGAAAAATAACACCTGCACATGACAGCGCAAGATCTAAAAACACCTATTGCGAATTCAAAAACAGTCCACGACTAACAAAAAATATAAAAATAGCTATTGTGATGATGAGTTATGATGGCATCGTCGTGATAGCAGCGGGTTCGAGCGAGTTCACGGTCACCCGCCCCACCGCCCCCACCGCGCCCCACTCCCCTACTCGCCCCGTTCCCCCACTCGCCTATCGCCCCACCGCCCCACCGCCCGCCGCTCTATCACGTAATATTGTTAATATTGTTATAAATATTTGATACCATCAATTATTATGTATTGGGATTTTCTATTTTGATTAAATTTTCGCGTACAAAAGATGCCATTGTAATTGGAAATTGCTAGTCTAATTGGAAAATCTGAAGTGTTGACAAATTGAGAAAATTATAATCTTTACTTATATGTAGCTGCAAAGTGCCAATTTATGATGATGATAAAAATAATAATTATTATACTAGAGGCGAATTTTACTCTATTATTATTCAAATAATAAATGTAAATATGTACACTTTTTGACTTAAATTAATAATCGGCTGAGCTGTTTGAATTGTTAATTAATCATTTTTTTATTTATACATCACGTTATATAATAATTAATATACAAAGAAAAGAGAAATCATTCGAACGATTAGAACACAGCTCTACAAAGTAACATTGAATAGACCAACTAGTGACATCTATGCTAGGACGGTAACCGCATCTACTCGACGCTAGATGGCGCTTTAATTGATCTCGCGCTCCAATAAAAATATTCAACTTCTCAGTACGAGGAATGATAATAAAATAAATAAAATGCATAATCATAATATTTATCTCTGAAAATGTAATTATGTAACAATAAAATATTTAATATCATTGCTTCAACAACGTTAATTCTCTTTGTTGGGAGAACAATGAGAGTTAATAATAATTTTACGACTGGTATTTCATTTATTTCGACTAATATTAACATTAAATGTTTACGGAGGTCGTTGACTTCAGGGGTGAAGCGATAACCGTAATATTTAAAAGGTGTCCTGAAAGGCTGTGGATGAACAATAAGGCACAGTTGACCCTCCGTCCGGGGAGGGTCGGGGAGGGGGGAGGGCTGAGGTCGTCGACCCGCTCCCTAACCTACTGACGATATTTGGAGCACCGCATCTGGGTCACGCTGACTCAAGCACACTCAATCATCAACCTCACTTCGCTGTAATCGTACAAATTACCTACAGGCTAGACGTAAAGCCATTTTATTTTAATTAATCGAATACGTGTAAATTTTTAATAGCAAATACAACAAAGAAAAAATTACCTTTAGGTAATAAAATATACGACGAAAACAATGGGTGTATGTATCATACTAATATTATACAATGTAATTACAATTAATAAATAATAATTAGAAACTGTGTCTGACTGTTATCCTTTCACGCTTAAACGATTTTAGTCAGTTTTTATTGCAGATACTAAAGTCCCGGGTGTGGTCAAAAGATGGTTTTATTTCAACAAAATGCATGGTTCCCGCTCAATAAAGCAGTACTCAGAAATCTAGTATTTAAGTACGTAAAATAATAAAATATTTGCCTAATATACAACCGCTATTTGAAGGAGCTTTGTCACGCGTTGAAGTCGTTTCATTGTTACAACAATTAAAACTTTCTTACATTTCTACAATAAAGCCCGTCACAGACCTAGCTATAATATATATTAATATGTTTATAGCTAGGCATATTAATATATATTTTCTATACTAATTTTTGCGTGACCACACACTCAGCTATAATATAATATATTTCTGTGACATGTGGATTTAGTATAGATTAATATGCCTTGCTATAAATATATTAATATATATTATAGCTAAGTCTGTGACGGGCTTTATTCTGGCACAAAAATTTTGCTCAAAATAGAATGTATTATAAGCTAGTGTGTTGTAAATAATTTCATTCCTTATTTATTATACTCTAGAGTCAAATTTTGGAGACAGTAATTATAATCACATACTTTTTGTCTATTATTTAGAATAAAATTAATTTGCGACATTTTTCTGAACTAATGGGCGCCAAATCTCTACGGAACCGAAGAAATAATTCGACTACAATAATTATCTATACACCATCAATATGAATTAGAACAATTTCGTACGTTAGTAGAACGGATTACAAACATGGTTGCATAAAAAATGAGGCAATGGTGATTCTACTCAAAGACGCGCCACTCGGTTGCCTAGGTAACCGGGTTACGAGGAAAATATAGAAATAATAAAGTTACAATTCATCAGATAAGGTCAGTGGGCTAGTGCTAAGTGGATTGGTAATAGTAAATAATTGGGCCACAACCCTCTTCTATTAACCGACTTCCAAGAAGGAGGTTATACAACCAGTCCTTGATTGAAAGAGACGTGATATTTTCAAGATCTAAAGATAAGTGTAAAAATTTGTGTATTGGAAGAGTAGTGTTATATTGTTCAATAGTTACAAAAAAAAACAATTAGGATCTGCTTTATTAGCTAGATAGTCTAATAATCTTTTTTGTCTTGCAAAAATGTAAAGTTTATTGTTGTATGCGTAAATAAATCATCATAAATTATAATATTTTTGTTAACAAATAATTGATCTAACCAATGGATATGGCAGGCGAAGACTATTCCTCTTTAAACAAAATTATACTCTTTGTATCTCTATATAATATACAAAGACGTTATAGTTTTAAGTCTTGTCCAATAGGGCACAAAAGTGTCTTGACAGCATTCAGAATGTTCATCTTTTTATTAGTAAGAAGAGAAATATGTGTGATATAAATCAGCTTATTCATTATTATCAGGCTGATGATGATTGTGGAGGACTCGCGCTACATCCAGGCGCAAGTTATTCATGAAATGTTGAAGTGACGGTGTTGTGTTGCAACTATCAATGGGTTTTTTCCGCTTAGTGTGCCTGGCCGAGAGGTCCGCGCTCTGCACAGTATGACTCGGGTGACTATATGTTTATTTATTTGCGGGACATAAGCAAAAATTATATGCATTTTTATTTTAAATATTATTTTCTTTGTTATATTATTAGCATTGTGTATCAATGCGGATAATATTTTTTGTATGTAACTACGTTTTGAAACTTCATATTGGACTAAACTAGAAATGACACTAAATTTGTACCCCCTTACTAATAAACGCTGTATAAGCTTTGAATAGTTATACAGTGTTTTGTCTTCTTCATTCCAATTAAAAATGTCACTTGTGTGACAGGAACAAAACACTGTATAACTA
The DNA here is from genome assembly GCA_937595015.1 of Polyommatus icarus. Lineage (NCBI taxonomy): Eukaryota > Metazoa > Arthropoda > Insecta > Lepidoptera > Lycaenidae > Polyommatus > Polyommatus icarus. Next base: position 11,361,824 of record OW569332.1, on the reverse strand, counting down.
TTCAAAGCTTATACAACGTTTATTAGTAAGAGGGTTAATGTATAATAATTGCAAATTTCGGATGGCATTAAAATAAAAAAAAACAACGGAATTCTTAAGCACATTCGATATCTCACGTCAATGCCCGAAATAAAATTAATAGCTAATGTGATCAACACCAATAATAATTAATAAAATATTGTTTGTATTGATCGTACAGAATTCATAAAAAACCTAGTTAATATTGTAAATGCGAAAGTGTGTCTGTCTGTCAGTCTGTCTGTTACCTCTTCACGCCAAAACCGGCAAACCGATCTTGCTGAAATTTGGTATGGGGATACTTTGAGTCCCGGGAAAGGAAATATGATAGTTTTTATACCGGGGAAATGTACGGTTCCCGCACGATAAACAAATTTAAGCGCAACGAAGTTGCGGGTGTCATCTAGTATTAACATAAACAGCAATAAGGAGATTGCGCATTTTATATTGTACTGTAGTTAACTTTTAAATACAATTTAAGAACTTAAACTGTACAAACGAATTGTAATACTAAAAGCCTATGCACTGAAAAAACTTGGCATGTTGTACAAACAAAATAATAAAAAGACTTGTCCCGATAAGTTGATCAACATGGTCACAGCTCGTATGACGCGAGCGCAAATCGGATTGAGGTCAGGGCGGCGCGGGCGTCGACCTGTGCCGTGTAGCCTCGCGCCCGCTCACTCCGAAACCCCTCTAACCCCTCTACCCCTCCTAACCCCTCGACACCTCTTCTAAACCCTCGCGCTATCCTGCCTAAGGACAATGGGAGAATTATCCTAATTAACATTTGATTAGCATTGTAATTTGCATTATATAATACATAGTAATTATGACTTAAGACTTTCGTGCAATTATAATGCAGCTATAGCATAGCAACGTTTGAGAAGTGTTTTGTTTAATTCTTGTTAGAGTATTTTTTTTATTTCATTGAACGTATTTGTGTGAAAAACAAAAGATATCTTCGTCAATTTGTTCTGATACTCCATTTGAAAACATGATGCCAACCCTTTTACAAAACAACTTTCACTGGGCATCTATTACCTAATATTAGTAATTTCTTTCGGTCGTTGACGTGAGATACCGAATGCATATGCAGGGTCGGAGTTAGTGCACAGTTAGGCGAGGGGTGCGAGGGCGCGGGGCGAGGGGCAGGACGCCGCGTGACCTAATTCCGCGCGGGGTGAACGAACTGGAGGCCTTGATCGCAATACGCCGCCGCCCGCGCGCCCCGCACGCCCCGCTCGCCTCGCCAGCTATACGTCATCGCTCGCATTGTTTCACTATTTTATTACATATTTATAATATTATTATCTGCGCGTTTGTGTGTAGATACATGTTTTTTTTTATTGGCCAGATTTTCTTTACGATTTATTGTTATTTTTCTATATCAAGTAACTTTTTTCTAAACCTTTATAGATAAGTACCTAATTTAAATTGTTTTTTTTTAATTAGAATTTTATTCTTTGTTTTTTAAAATGCGCTCTGAAAAAAGGGGTTAGTCTCACTGAATCGCTATGAGAATTGGGCCAACAGAGCAGTTCAAAATGAACAAAGAGAAGAATAAAAATAAATTACCTACTTATGCGAATACATGATTATTAAATATTTTGCAAATGCTAGAACTTCAGATATTATAAAGGATTAAATTAAAATTCATCATCATCATCAGCTCCAATCGGATTCTTTTAATTTTAAACACTGGGTTAGTGATACCGAATCATGTATGAAATAATAGATGTATTAATAAAATATTATTGTACCAGTTGATATCTTGAACCATATGAGATTCACTCGCAAGATAGAAAGAGACAGTAGCATCTAGTTAGCGGCCGTCGGAGTTGCGAAACGAGCGTTGTCGCTATTCGTGCGAACGACGGCTGAGCGAGCGAGAGCGGGACGACAGTACGTCTCAAGGCTCCCGCTAGATTATTATTAGAGTATCGGCGCTAGGTTATTCTGAGGCGACCTAGATAGCGCGCGGGGCCGTTGACCGCGGGCCCTCTGCGCGCGCGGCCTCCAAAATAAAATGGCATTCAGCGATGGGCTCACTTGCGAAACGCGCCCGCGGCCCGACCGTGATGCCGACACCGCAACACCGCAACGACACCTCTCCCCTTGCGAATAATGCAATCAGAAGTCAGAACCGATTGACTAACTCGTTATGTGTTCCTAACACATGCAGTTTACGCGCCATCCTGGTAAACATCCTTAGATTGTAACAAAAGAGTCCCTTTATTCGAGTATACTAACATGTCAGTCAAGATAAATTGGCAACATAATATCTAGCATCTACTTCTGTCGTATATAAATTGCATACAATAGTAAAACGAGAGCATCTTATTTGAATACCCCTCAATAATAATCGCAGGTGCATTCCGATGCACAGGTGGCCCCCCGTTGTTGATGTTTGACGTTAAATACGACCAAATGTTTGATGTATTAACATAATAGCCGCGAGCGGCGCGCGGCGGCGGCGATTAGCGAGCGACGTCAAATATAGCCGAGAAGGCCGAGGGCAACGAACTTTGCTTGACCCAGATATGCGGCCTACCCCGCGCGCCCGCGCCCCCCCCCCTGCGCCCCGCGCCGCCGGCCGACGTCTCGCGCCGGAGGAAAGTGAAAAGACAATTATAAACTATTCGCCGATAATCTATTTCTAATCGGGGGGGCACGTAAACTACTGATACTCCATAAAATAAACAAATAAATCCGAGCGTAACTGACGGACGACACACGTGGTGCATCGTTATCGGCGAAAAAATTTCGCGCCAAACGGTGGTCGATCAGCTGATCGGTCCAGCCGGGAGAGGAGGATGGTAGACTCACCTGCCAGCACCCTGCCCAGCAGCACGTCGGAGTCGCTGGGGGTTCGGGGCCGCTCGGGCAGCCGGGGGCACTCGGTCACAGTCATGTCGGGCAGTCGCTTGGGCCGCGGCGGGGCGCGTGCGGTCGGCGGCGGCGGCGACGCGAATGGCGGCGCGGCCCGAGCGGCGAGCGCGGCAGGGCGCCGCCGCACGACCTAGCGCCGACGGCCGCCCGCCCCTTAGACTCCCCGTAGCCGATCAACTTGTGCACTATTTTAAGCCCCCGAAGGATGTATCGATAGGTGGTATCCGTTTTCCGTTGTTATCATTTTCCCGTCGTTACGAAAACGGACATGAAAACCCCGAGTTGGCCTTTACCCAGATGCAAGTTTTTTATTACTGAAACGCGTTACTCGTTAGCAACAAACGTGCAATAATAATTATTTCAGTTCATTTCATGAATTATTAAAAGAGTCGCTATTCGATTTATATCTAGGTAAATTAATTACTATTTTCTATTAACAATATTAAAGTACATAATATTTTATTTATTTCACCAAATTTGAAAGCACAATGCAATTAAAAACGAACTTTTGGTTCAATACTTGTTATGTTTATACCAAAACAAGCCAAAAGATGAGTATTTTATCAAAAAGATAAACATCTTAAGATAACATTGATTAGGTCTGATATTAAAATAAATATTTTAGCACTCGAGTCCGGTCCAACCCACTGAACTGAAAACCTAAATCTAAAATTGACGAATCGGTGGGAGAGCACACGTTAATAGGCCAAGGCGACTAACTTAGTGCCGAGAGCCTGCCGTATCTCATATGTACACTGAAATAAAAATCGGGACCGCTTTTGAACTTTATTACCAGGGAATAAGACTGAAAAGTGGTAAGCCAAATATGTCCTCTACCGTACGTGTTCAAATTCTGTGATACGAACCGGTAAATAGAAATAAAATAGTCCTTTAGTCCTATCTGGGGCAGCATACTCTGTGAGACACGTATATGTAACGAGCTGTTTTTCCTAGTTCGTCATTTTGATAATACAAGGAAATTTTGTTCAGATACGAAAATGCTATTCGTCATGTAGGGGAAACTAAGGGGAAATCAAAAACGTATTTTTTTTTGTCCATTAAAACAAAAGTTAAATTCAGATAAAATTTTCATGAAAATTTAATTTTGAAATATCTGAAGTTAAACATTAATTATTGTGGTTTGTTTTATTCATGTTAAGAACCAAGTCTCTCTTGTTTTGGCGTAACTGGCCCTTATGCTTGTACTATATAAACTGCTAGTATGGAAACAAAATTCATACATCCAATATAAAATAAATATGCCCCAAATACTATCACACTAACTTCGCATATATAAACTTGAACGTTTCAACTTCGCAGAACTTTACGGTCGTAGATATCGGGTCGGCTTTCATGCCACAGATACATATAAAGGCTTTGATTTTTAGGTCATAGTTCGGGTTAAGCTCGCACCAGGCAGCATCAGGTCGCGCTGACGTCATCGCAGGTCGTTGACCTCACCCCAACCCTCGCTCCATATTCATGCCGCAGTCATATACTTTCACTACATCTACAATTATGTTTCTGGAAAATTCCCGAACAAAGAAGAGCGGAGTTTGGGAAATCTTACGAGTTTGGTGTTGTTTTATTATTATCCGTTTTCTAATGCAAATGGAAAATTGGACTTTGCGCATAAATTTTTGCAGTGGAGATTTTCAGGCTTAATGTTGATAGTGTTAATTGTTATCTACCTGACACAAATGAAAATCATGAAACAAAATATGTTTGTTATTTTTAATTCCTTTAATATAATTTAACTAGATGTCCCGCGCGGCTACGCCCGCGTGTATTAGGAATTTCACTGACAAATTAGCCCACGGAAATAGCTTATGATCCTTCACGTGGTCTACCTTTTTAACTGTGCCAAATAACATAAAATTGCTGCAGGAGTTCGTGAGATAAGCCCTTTCAGATAATTTTCCCCGTTTTTTCCACATTTTCCTCTGTTTCTTCGCTACTATAAGTGTTAGCGTGATACTTAATAGCCTGATAGCCTTCCTCGATAAATGAGTTTAAATCTAAGAATCAAAGAATTAATTTTCAAATCAGACCAGTAGGTCCTGAGTTTAGCGCGTTCAAACAAACAAATTCTTCAGATTCATAATATAATAAAGTATAGATTAAAATTAATTACGTATACTTTTCACGTTTTTATCATTTTTTATGGTATCTATGTCTGTCACTTCGCCTCTAGTATTCGATCTAGTATTCTGCGCCTATGAAACCGCCATCAATCTTGGATCGTTAGTAAATAATTCATAGTCGTCAATTAATTCGCTAAGGCATAGACATAACGCGGGGTTTTTGACCCCATGTGGAAAGTGGACCATAATGACACACCACTTTCATTTTCGCGTAACTCTCACCGATGCGAGTCGAGATCGAAAGTGTACCACTTTTGGTGCGTGCGCGCATACCCCTACCACGCTCCTCAGCTGACTTTCCTACGTCGCTTTCTTCTGATACAACTCGTTCGCGATGAAACGCGCTGAATTTGCTTTCTAATTGCACTATAATAACGATTTGTAACAATTGCATTTGTTTATCTACGATTTAGCACCATTCTACTGAATATGCGAAAGTTTTTGAGTCGTTTGTGACTATTTCAAGCGAAAATAACTGAAGGGATTTAAATAAAATTGCTACACATGTAGTTTATAGCTAGTATTGGGAGAGAGGCTACTCGTTTATTTTATTATAGTAATACTGGCGAAGAGCGACGCTTATGAAAAATAGTTTTTCATTCAAAACTGTCAAAGTTACAAGGATTTTATATTCATTATGAATATTATAAAGTGTTTATTATTTTTTAAACATATTAAATATTGTTAAATCTTGTTGGTTTGTAATTTTATCTAGCTCTAGGTAATCAATTTTCTTCAAATTTTGTCGCTGGATTGAAATTATTAGCTACTTTCCCAAAAAAAAATATCCTTTTTTCTTTTGAACGTCAGAGAAATTACAGATTAAGTCAACCGTTATCACATATCACCTAAGTATTATGCATCATATAATACTTAGGTGATATGTGATAACGGTTACCGCTTACTGGAAAGTCCGTAGCATGATCGTATTTAAATAAAGCCTATTAATGTAAATTGTAAGACAAAGCCCAGCAATTTCCCGCTCATTATCACTTCGTATTACAAAATATATAACGAGGTCGACGACATTAATGCCACCGTTATATTCTTTATCGATTTATTTGTTTTACGACGAATACAGATCATCATCATCATTATCAGCGTCACTACAACAAGCAGAAAAGTTATTCTAAAAAGTTGATCTAATAAGATGAAGTTGTTTAAATCAAAGTGGAATTTAAACTGTAATTGATAGTTTACATAGTTACAACAAGTGGTCACTGGAAGTATGATATTGAAAAGTTTATGTAAAGAAAAGGTCCGTGGCGTTCAAAGAAACTTTATAAATTTTAATAACACAAATGATAAAACAATAGGGTTACTTTCGACCCCTATTTTACCCCCTCCGGTGTAAAATTTTTTTCCTTAGTGGATGTCTACTTAATAAATAATAAAACAACCATACTCACCAAATTTCCTGGCTTTAACTTTAACTGCAGTTTTGCTCAGCGATGATGGATCAGTCAGTCAGGACATGTTATTTTTAACCTACTTCAAAAAAGGAGGAGGTTATATTTCGGAGGTTTATGTTTACCTTGTCCACTATCAAAATTTTCAAACTTATGATATGGCACCACGGTTTACAACAAATTTTATAATCCAAAAAGTTACGCCATTAATCTTATATATAAAATTCTCGTGTCACAATGTTAGTCCACGAACTCCTCCGAAATGGCTTTACTGATTTTAACCAAATTTTATATGCATATTCAGTAGGTGTAAGAATCGGCTACCATTGTTTATGCGACGGGGTAGCGATCGACGTTGCCATGGCGACATACTTATTTAGTCACTTCAATAAAATAATATGGGCGAAATACTTAATATATTATGGCAAAGCAACGTTTGCCGGGACAGCTAGTATCTTATATTATGGGTACTCGCAACTACCCCTACTACATAACTATACATCTTACAAAACTAATAATATCATTAATCAGAATAGTGGAGTTGTGATATATGTGAGAAACAATCTTAAGACTACGATAAGTGAACCAACTTTGGTAGATGCAAATTGTCTGCAAGTAGTCATTGAAAACAAAATTAACATTTTGGGTATTTACCGACCCCCTCTTTCACGAACCCTACAAACTTCATTGAATCCCTGGACATTCTTTTGTCAGCTTCACGATCCCAATGCCAAGTGTTAGCAGGAGATATAAATTTAAACATCATAGATCCAGTAGATAATGTTTGGTCACAAGATTATCTATCGTTGCTTTCGTCCTATGGCCTTGTTGCAGAAATATCGCTGCCTACTAGATGTAATGCGTGTCTAGATCATATATTTGTTAGCAGTGGTAAGGATGTGGTTGGCATAGTATGTTCGGCTGACATTACTGACCATGATTTAACAATGGTTGGTATAAACACGAACACGAATACAAAAGACAATACAAAATCAATCACTTTGAAACGAGACATTGATAATATAATAAATGACTTAAAGGAAATTAATTGGGTGGATGTATTTGATGAAAAAACTAAGAACATACGATCAAACACGATCTTTCACTAATACTCTTACGGACATAATAAACATACAAGAAAAATACCACATAAATCTTCAAAAGCTATTTTAAAGCCATGGATTACTACTGGATTACTTCGCGAGTCGTTGAAGTTAAAAAAAAACTCTAAGAACCCTAAAGTACTATGGAAGACAGTGAAGGAAATCTGTAACCTAGAGACCAAGAAAAAAATCTCTACCGATTTATTACAAATTAAAGGTCTAAAGATTGATGAGTCGCTTGACATATGTAATAAACATTTTACCTCGATTGGTCAAACTTTTGCTACCCGTATCCTCAAACGCAACAGCATAACCGAAGACGGACTTGCTTCTAAAATAAAATGTAACGGCACTCCTTCTGGCTCGTTTTTCCTGGAACCTACTGACACAAACGAAGTTATGACCCTAATTATGCAACTTGATAATGATAAATCAGCAGGGCTCGATGGATTGCAAAACAGACTTATAAAACAAATTCGTAGTGAAATAATATCTCCATTAACATTCCTTTATAATAAAAGTCTCTCATCTGGAATTTTCCCCGATGATTGGAAGGTAGCTGCTGTCTGTCCCATTCACAAGGCTGGGCCACGCGATGATCCCAATAATTATAGACCCATATCATTGCTAGGAATCTTCTCCAAAATCCTGGAAAAAATTGTTAATGTACGTCTAATCAGATTTCTTGAGTGAAAAAAACTTTTATCAAATAACCAATTTGGTTTTAGACGACAAAGGAGCACGGCAGATGCCGTGGAGCTTCTGGCATCCACAGTCGTCTCACAGTTGGATGGAAATAGGGCCTGTCTGGGGGTCTTCCTCGACTTAGCCAAAGCGTTTGACACCGTATCAATCCCAATTCTACTTAAAAAACTTGCAAACAAAGGTATCAATGGACATGCACTTTCCTGGTTTGAGAGTTATCTAAACAACAGATCTCAAAAAGTAAAGATAGGAGCTCTGTCAGGAATGTAAAATTCGGTGTCCCACAAGGCAGCATTTTAGGACCAACCCTATTCATTTTATATATGGATGATATCTATAACCTTCCTCTTAAGAATGCTGTCCTTCTTTATTACGCAGACGACACTGCTATTGTATTCCATGGCAGGGACTGGAAAGAGACGGTGTCGTTTGCTGGACATGGCCTATCCATGATAAGTGAATGGCTAGAGAATAACTTGCTGACACTAAACACAGACAAGTCTAATTTTGTATGCTTCCATAAAACAGCAGTGACGGAACCTGTAGCTTTAACAACTATAAATTTTATAAATTGCAACGGACATAGTACAGAAATAATAAGATTAAAAGAAACGAAATATCTAAGAGTGATAATTGAACAAAAATTTAGCTTCCACAAACACATTGCCCGTGTACAAAAGATTATAAACATCATGAGACAGTTAAATAAATCTGCTGAAATGAATCTGCTTAAAACTATATACTACTCACTGTGTCAGTCACTCATAACTTATTGTATATGCACATGGGGAGGGGCGGGGAAAACAACCATGATTTGTCTAGAGCGCGCTCAACGAGCAGTTTTAAAGGTAATGATAAACAAACCATTCCGATTTCCCACTACTGATCTATACAAAGAGTGTGGTGTTTTAACTGTCCGTCAACTTTTTATACTCAATAACACATCTTGACTCATAAGGTTTCTTTGCGTTCTAGTATACATAATATCCTCCTTATTAGACGCATCTATCGAATTCCGAATGTGACCGTAAAAAGCACTTTTGCAAAACGTTTTAACCCTTTTATAGGCATTTACATGTATAACAAAATATGTTTGAAATGCAACATTACAAATTGTACATCCTCGAAGGCTAAATGTTTGATTTCAAAGTACTTAAAATCCCTGGATTACGATGACACAGAAAAAATTTTAAACTTCTAACATCTAAAATTATTTTTTTAATACTTACAGACACAGTAATAGTTGAATCTTTCCCATTACATCATTAATTTACAATGGGAATACATATATATATTTTTTTATTTATGTACATAATCTTATATATTTATTTATTTATTCTTATAATGGTGGTGGTACCGGGTTTAGGCGTTTTGATTAAATTACATCAGTTCTCACGACACAGGTTATCCTAGTGTGAGAGCTACAGTTAATCTTTTGGTAATTTAAACAGCAAAAAATGACACTGTAAAATTTATTTATTTTTGGAATCTTGTATGTTTTTGCTGAAATAAAGAATTTTTATTTATTTTATTTTATATATTTTGGCCAAGCTTTAGGCCATAGGCGCCATAGCATACCATATCTATTATGTCTAGGGGTACTACCATGATGATGATGATGATATTGTCATCCTAATAAGAGCTGTGTTTGTTACTTCATTCTAGGTCGATGTGTCCGCAATAAACTAAATGGAAGACACGTAACAAACGATGAAGTCTATTTCCACCGCTCGCTTTGTTAAGGATTCAGGGTCGCACAGTGAGCATCGTAAAAGTTTATTGTTGGACAGCCAGGCTACGTTTACGTAATTTACGACCGCGTAAATCAATGCTTTTCAATCTGTGGGTCGCGACCCATGGGCGTTCGAGAAGCTTCTCTAGGATATCGCCAGAGGTCGAAAAATTTTCAGTAAAAAAATCTATAAAGATTTTAAAAAGGTTTATAATTACATACTATAGTACGATTAAACAGGAGAATCTAAATATCCATAGTCCATACTAATATTATCAATGCGAAAGTGTATCTGTCTGTTACCTCTTCACGCCCAAACCGCTGAACCGATTTTCCTGAAATTTGGTATGGATATACTTTGAGTCCCGGAAAAATGTACGGAAATATTTTTTCATACCTAACATCGGGGTCGCATCATAAAAAAGGTTGAAAAACGCTGTTGTAAATAATCGCCTCGAGATTTATCGAGCGTCAATAATTACATACGTCTCTACTACTCGCTCTGAAATTTTTATTTGAGGCCAAAGCACGGATTAGTTAGACTATTTAGATTTGGGTTAAGTATGTTTACAGAATTCAGTTGGCTTTTAACACTTAAAGCGTTAGAAGTACGACATATTTTTGCATGTGCCCTGTAGATAGATTCTTCAAAAGTTTTCTATAATAATACAGTTTCGATATTTAAAAATAAAACCACAAAATATAGTATTCTCATAAAATGTCAAGTCAAACCTGAACTCCAGACCTGTCGTGTGCCGTATTTGACAATACTATTTTGATTTTCGTTAAGGTCCATACTGGATAAAAGCTATTATACCCGCTGGATCAAATTGAAGAGTTGAGGTACTGATAACTATTTTTATCCTGGCCAGATAAAGAACAAAAGAATTCGTGGGATAAATGTCGATCAATACTCAGAGTCTACGGGGTATACAAACATAATTTGCACAAAATTTCCTTAAATAACGAATTAATGCACTTAAAGGGGATTTTGGAATATGTCCCTAAGGATTGACAGGAGTTGGAAATATTTACGAAACTTTTATACTTAAGTTATAATCATAAAGGTTTAGCGTCCGTTCAAATCTTTCCATCCCTTCACATCGTTCCAACTTCTACTCCTACTCATTTACTGTTCATGCTGTCAGATTGTGGAACTCGCTCCCTCACACCATTCGCGACAGTCCCACCATCGCTGTTTTTAAAAGACGCTTGAAAGAGCATTACCTCGAATCTCAATCCACTTAAATACTAGTATTATATTTATTTATGTATTATGTATATTGTACATAATTATATTTTATTATATATATTAGATTTATTTATTTTCTATAAGTACTATAGTCTAATTCAGTGTTTAATTTGCGTAATATCAAAATATACATTATAGCCTTATCTGTTTATATTTTGTACATTGTACGTATTCATATTATTAATTATTATAGTGCACGTTCTATCTGCTGCCTCAATCCTATCTCTCTCCGTAGGGCTGCTGGAAGAGATTTCTATTAGAAATAAGCAGACCCTTTGTGTCGTTTTACTGTGTATATTGTTATATTGTAATTGTTTCTTGTGCACAATAAAGTATTAAATAAATAAATAAATAAATAAATAAATAAATAAATAAATAAATAAAAAGGTGGTCCAGTGGCTTAGAGCGCGGCTCTTGACTCGGAGGTCGTGGGTTCGATTCCAGCGTTGGAAATATGTTATTTCCAAGTTTGGTTAGGACAATGCAGGCTGATCACTGTCCTGATTGTCTGACAAGTAAGGTGATCCATGCGTCGGATGGGCATGTAAAAAGTCGGTCCTGCGCCTGATCTCTCGCCAGTCGTGTCGGTCTGCCGTCCCACTGGGTTATGAGAGTAAAGGAATAGAGAGTGCCCTTGTGTACTACGCACACACTTGGGCGCTATAAAATTACTCCTGCGTCACTGGCCTGGTTTCAATGGATCCAGCCACCGTCACCGAAATCGGCGTGGGAGTTATTATTATTATCAAAAGGTAATAAAGGTACGTCGCAATGCTCGCATACTTTCACTCCTTTATACCATTCTTTTTGATCCCAACAGTCCTCAGTACCTTAAAAAATCCTTCAAATTTCGCTGTCCCGACCGGCAAGTATTGAGGTCGTCGACCAATCTCTTGCTCGATATTCCAACTCCCCGCACTAAGTTTTTCCACTCGTCCTACACCTTCCAATCCATTCTTCTCTGGAACTCTTTGCCTACACGAATTAGACAAGCCAAAACATTAAATATTTTTAAGTCTTCTTTAAAAGACTATTATCTTAGTTTGACGTGTCAAATTTAAATTTATGTACTTAGTAAGTACTTAATTATATTTATATTATAGTATCGTATCTATATATTATATTATGTAAGTGTAATGTATTAAGTATATATTTATATGTATATTATGTATATTTATAACATTGTTTATGTTAATTTTTTTTTTAATAAGTATTAAAGTTAATGTTAACTTTTTATATTTCAATATACTTTTTAGCACTATACCCAAATCCAGCAATCTAATCCTCTCGCTTCAAAGGTTGCCTGGAAGAGATTGCTGCTTAGTAATAAGGCCGCCTTTGTGTGCTTTCTTTTTATTTTTTAATCAATATATTTTAAACTTTGTCTATGTAATTTGATTGTGTACAATAAAGTATATTTTCATTTCATTTCATTCATTTCAAAGGTTAACACACACAGCTTTAAAGCTTCAAACTAGAAGTTTGAAGTAGATTTATTTACGTCTTACAGTAAATTTAATTAGCAAAGCTCAGAAACAAGATATGATGCCTAGGCATTTGTATCAATTATACCGTGTGTCTGCCCGAGTCCCGACACACTACCAACGACACGAAGACGAACGAGCTGGCAGGGCGCCACCGAAACGCTTATTTGCCTCGAAATTTATACAATAATCATCCTTATGTGGTAACCATAAGGTCCGGTTGGATGTGAAATAAGTTTGAATGACCTGCAGTTGACGCGCAAACTGAAACAATCCGCCCGCTTTCACGCTGAATTGAAATGCGCTGAAGCTGAAAATAAACTATTTTTTACAGTATAACGTAATTTCGCTACTTTATTTGACCTTCATTAACGTTATTGTTTAGATTAAGCTTTTGGCTCTGTAAAACTTAAAGCTTTTCCTATTCATTACTTATTCATGAAGACTCAGCACCGATTTTAAGACAAAGAAAACAATGGAAACGCATTTTTCAAATTAATTCAAACAAAAAGATAATTTTTGTAATTATCAAATATTTTCTCATTACCTAAATGCAAACGAGACACAATTCCAAGATATGAACCACCCTTGGCTTTGCGAATGAGTAAATCAGATAACTAACCATGTCGTTAGACGGGATCTAGGTTTCGAGAACGTAATTTTGTAGGTATGCATAAATGTATGTGTGTCAAAATGTATCGAGGCCAGCGGCGACGGCGCTCCACAATATTTTTTGTCCGCACTCTAATACACCGATGACTAATAGAGTGACAAAAATATTTTGACAAATCTTACTTGTTACTCACGGGCTTATCAAACTTGGTGCAAAACTAGATAATGGCCGAATAACTTTAAAATTAAAACATTACATACCCGTGAGAATTGTTTGAACTTTTCCACGAAATACACGTGACAACAAACAACGTGTAAAGTCAAAGTCACTATCAGTGAACTTCTGTTTCAATGAATTATTTAAATAAAGTGACAATTTATTCAGTTATTTTATATAACAATTGGCTGAAAAATACTCATGTTTTTCTTTAATTTGCGAAGATAGCGCACATTGTTACGGTATGAAGCATGGTAAACCTGCACAGAGATTTCACTTAAAATTCATACGTATTTTCCCTCAAAATCTGAAAATCTAAGGATTAGACGAGTGGACCATAGCGATAATGTGTATACATTTTTTGAATCCATTTTATTTAGGAATTTTTATCCGAAGATATGTCAATCCCATTATACCCTTTTTAATGTGTACCTATACATTTTGTAAAATATACATATACTATTACATCAAAAACATATTGTATAATAGATGTAGCTGCCAGGGTGTCATGAATGTGTAAAAGTAAGAAGGTTGGCGGAGCAGCCTTGCGCCGTAAATAAATTGGCAATATCCTGGAGCGCGAGAAGCCGGGCTGGCGAAACCTTGCCGCGTGCAAACTCGGTCGACGACCCGCCAAGGCCGGCCGCCGCTTTCTTTGTTCGCCTGTCGAGTGTCGCAACACCACCAGACACCACCCGCCAACCTCGAGCCCATCACCCGTTAGCCCCGAGGAAAACTCCATTTTGAGAAAAAAAATCGAGTGTCTCATAGTTGAAGTCACAGGCAATATGTTAACATCAGTTTGGCCGCAAATGATCATATAACATATTGATAAAAAATTCTACAGTTGAGTGTCTATTGTTAACTTTGGAGGCAAGCTTGCTTAACCATCGCGTTCCCCAAGGAAATATCTCAGATATCGAAAAACACTAAACAGTCAAGTGTGTCGTTGCCGTTGGCATAAATTCAGACTGTTGAAACGCATAATTGAATGCAAACTTTTAATTTATCAATTGTTGCATATTTGACTACTACTGGACAAATTAAGTAAGGGAAGCTTTTCTACTAATCATACTTTAAACAACAGTTATTGTAAACTCCATACTTTGTTAGTGATGTAGCTTTAATTCCTCTTGATTTGTAACCACATACATTTTTAATTTCTAACTTGGCTGGAGTTTTTTGTATATCAATGCTCGGCTATCAAAATGATCGAAAGTTGAGTTCCCTCATCTCGTTCCCATATTTTTCGATCTGAATGCACATATTGCACATACAAGAACTCCTTCGGCCCAATTTCGTTATAAACATTAATAACAATAGACCGCTTATGTACATCAGTTACATAAATATCAGCTAGTACGTTTGCGTCGGCGTTGCGCAACTTCTATTCAATCATTAACTACCGTCTGCCGGTTATATAAAGAGCAGTCTTACACTATATGTGTCAGTTTTTTGTTCCTCTTGTGTCACTTACATAAACTATTTCATCTGATCCAGTACCCTACATACTAATCTAATTAATATAAACCATTCGTTTCAATCTCTTAAATTGTTATTTCACAAATTCTTTTTGTTTATTCTTTCATAAACCATAAAGGCTAAAGCTTAAAGTTTTTTGTTTACTGTTGTTGTGGGATTGAAGAAAACTTTTAAAATAAAGAAATTGTATCATTGTACTATCTAATTAATGATGCTTAGAAACGTATTCGTTATTATTAGCTGTAAAAGATTAAATTCTGATTTAATAAACTTATTAAAATAAAACTTTATATAGTTGAATGCATTTATGTATCAGCTGAATATTATATTTTATCATATCTATTATTATATCCTCGATAAAATTCAAAGCTATGACTACATTTTTTTTTCTCGGTATTTTGAATAGCATTGGGGCTCATGAGGTATGCAATAAAAACACATTAGCAGTAGAGCAGTTTCGCAGTACGTTATAAGAGCCATGGCCAAGTTGCAAAAAGCAGGCGCGTGCGCAGGTAAGTCGCTGACGCGCTCGGTGGTGCGGGGGTGGGGGCGCGGGGGGCACTTTCACCTGACGAGGCTGCGCGGGCGTCGACCCCCGGTGCCCTACTCCGCTGACCTACTCCGGCCCGAACGAAACTACACTTTCGTTTTTATCCGTCATTAGGTCCGAGGATGCATCTCGCGGGCCCGCGACAATTTCTCGTTATGATGTGTCCGGGGGCTCGGAGATAGCGGGGAGAGAGCGACGGCCCCTTGCGTAACGCCGAGAGTGAAAGTGCTGCGCGCTGTCTCCATACTAACGAGCGCGAAGCGGGCGCGCCGCACCTCCGCCGGCATCCACAACAGTGGGTTAAAGTGTCACACCACTTTCTGCGGGTTACATCATTGTCTTACCGGAGATGCTTCGACAGCTTTTCTTCAAAACAACATTAATCGGTCGATTCCAAAATTAAAGTGAAAATACTCGGCTACTAAACAATAGCTTTAAAACCCACGAGTACAAAAGCTTTTTTATATTTCAACAAATTCATATAACATTATATTTCGCATACATTATGTAAGTATCGAGAAACAATTGAATTAACATTTAAAGCCTAATTTTTGTAACCTTATTTTGTCATTCCTATACAACTGTTGACACATACTAGTAGTGGAACGTTAAGCTGGCTTTTGTAAAAAAATGTGATTAAGCTTCACATTTTCTTACTTATTTTACCTCAATTCTCAATCATTTGTGGTATTTTTGTTCCTTAGTTTTTTCCTTAATTTACTTTAATTTATTTAGAAACAATACCTATACCCGTTCGTTTTATGTAAAACAAAATTCTGCTTATCCTTGCTATAGCAAATAAATCGAGTGACACCAAAGCAATTATATTAAATGACGGTTCAACGGCTAACTAGGTTGAGCAGTTATTTGGTATTTTCGAAAGGGAGCCGACAGGAGTCGTGTCTAATGGATCCTTCATAGAGCTGCAAACTTCTGACAAAATTCTTCGCATCAGCTTTTAGACAATGTAATAACTTGGATGTCATTATAATAAAAATAAATTTATTCATAAATGAGCTAATTAAAAGCGAAAATTAAGTTTGGGATTTCCATTAAGCCACTTAAAAATCATCGATATAAAAAACACCTCTGGACGATGTTTCCTATATTTTATTATGATTTAGGTGGAACGTTGGCTCGTATATTATGTTTATTCTACCCCAGTTTTTCTGCATTAGTTAGGTAAGCGTAAGTTTTAAATGAGAATGAATAACTTTTATAAAGTTCGAATGTGGGGCGAGGCCATCCGTGTACAACAATAAGCTCTTTTAGACCAATACACTCATTGGAATTGAAAGCTCAAGAGCGTTGTTAAATAAGCTTAATTGCGGCAAGAAATAATCCAATTAGGTTAAGCTAATCTGGCCATTAGATATGTAGGGTAAGTGTGTGTGAGAGATTGCAATGTTTATAGCAATGGTATTTTACAAGAGGCTCGGTAGTAACTGAATACTTTTAGAGTCTAGATAATTTCATTCGGTTGATTCAAGACGAATGTTCCAGGCTCTCGACCGGGGCTATTGTGCCTCGGCCGGGGACAATATGCAACCTGTGCACAATCGAAATATGTATTGGAATAACGCTGACAAGTCAATCAGCGATTTCCACTGGCATTCGTGCGCTCGGGCTGAGCTGGCGCGACCTCGGCGCGCGGGGCAACGCTCGCTGACTAGGCCGAACGTATTACAAAGTCCAAGTCGACCGCTCCCTGCCTCTGAGATCCTAGTACCTCTTACTGAGCCGATATCTAAAGCCTGCTAACTCATACCATCAAGGTGAAGCCGACTGCCGAGCTTTGCGATACTGTGCTGGGGGCCGCTTACCCGCGCGCCGTAGCATTGACAGCTGCTGCCTCAATGCGAAACTTTCAATGCAAAATGCAAAGTGATCGCGCTAAATTCCTTTGTACTTATGGCTGGGTTTGTTGCAACTTGCAATGACAGCAAACGACTTCGGTTACTATAGGTCTACCAGAATCTGATGGCAATTTTTGACAGCAGATTTTTAAAAAATATCCTTGATCGTTGGATAAATTTCTATATTTGCATGTTTAAGACACAGAATCAGGCGCGGAAAGAATAAAAAACGATCAAAATGTTTTATTCCAACTACCCCGGTATTGCTAGAGTCAATTTATTTTCCCACTTTATGCCATCCGATTCTGGTAGACCTATATATTACTTTATTAAATTTTCTGATAAGTAACGAGAATTTTGGACTATTAACTTACGCGGTACGCCCAATGATTGAGTCATTAATCCAATTATAATTAACTTTAATTACGCATTAAAGCCTTATTGGGTATTTGTTTTCGTGTGATAGCTATAATAGGTACGCGGTTCCTCATTTGCGGTAACCTTAGTCAGCATAATACACTTTACATTGGGCACACTGGATTTCCCATATTTTATTAATAAACTCATTCATTACGTAAATAAATTATCTGAAATTCCGAGAATATTACTGAACAAAGCATCCTTATTTAGTATTATGCCATCGATTTATCCCTGTCAGTCATTTCGTTATCATTCAATGGACATAATATTTCAGATATTTAAACGTAAGACTAAATTTTCTAGAATAATGATTAATGATGACTTTGATGATGACGCTGAACTTTAGCGAGATTTTATGATTTTTTTTGCATGATTATTCTATTAGACATACATATATATCTCAGTATTTTAATATAGCATGAACCAATCGAGGATTTTGTTAACTTTTTCAATAGTAACAAAATGAAAAGTTAACTTCAGAGTTTTGCCAGCATTAGAATGCGAATTTGCGCGCGGCTCACGTTCGCAAGATAAGTCAGTCAGGGTCGGCGCGGTGCCGACGGCCGGCCGTGCACCCGCCTTGCGACACCCGCCCCGCACCTCGCCTCGTCCCCCCGCGCCTCACCCCGCACCGCCCTTAGCAGAGCTGCAGCCAGCCATGGGGAAAACTGCACCGGCATACACCTCCAGAAGTCATAAGCTTCCGATTATGCTTAAAGACCCTATAAAAGTTGTACATTGTCCCTATGAAAACTACAGGAAACTTAGCAAACACAAAGTAAAAGCTCAATTTAAAATGTGTATAACATAGTACTAAAAATTCATATTGACGAACAATAACTATAAATAAATGGAAATCCAGTTGAACAAACATAATAACACATCAAAAAATGACTACTATCTACAACAACTTTATTTGTATGTAGAAATCCAATAATGTACAAAAAACGTACGATAACGACTACAACTTTTGTAAAAATCTTCTAAATAGGATTTTTCGTAGGCGCGTAGCCGCGTAGCTCCGTAGAGGCTTCGTAGCTCGTCGTAGACGATACAATATACTCGCAAGAGAGACAAAATCGCTGTAAAAATTTCCACCAACACAAAGAACTTTGTTTTTCCTATACCGAGTTTTATTTATTGATTTTATGTCAGAACCTAACCGTTACCACCTTGAGTTACTCAGTATGAATAATATATAGATTAGCATCGACCATAGAAACATGGAAGCGTAATATAGTATTTGTTGTAAAGTCCATATAGGGCCTTCTATCGAGAATATAATACATAAATCAATCGCAATATAAATGAGAAAAAATAATAATAAATCAAATAAATAAGTTTTATATATTTTAACAATCATAAAATATTGTTACTAATCATAATTTTGTTTCATATAAAATATTGACAATTATCATCATTTTGAAGTTATCGAATCCAAAACGTTATTTTCACTTATTCCGAAAAGGTGTTCGGGAATTTTGCGTATTTGAATTTAATTCGTTTTTTTACTATTAGCTGCGCTCCACACTTGACAACTTGGTTTCGCGCCAACTCTAGAACTTTCTGTTGTATTCAATTCACTGTGAGCCGATAAACCGAAATGAATTAATTGTAAGCTGATAAACTAATTACTTAATGGAGTAACAAATTGTAACGTTTGTTTATTAACGTGTTGCAGCGGTCACGGTAACGCGTCATCGAGTATTATTTTAAGTCTTTTCATAGGTAATTTTTTTCTTTCAGAGTTTTAGATATAGGTGTTTACTACGTGTTGCTTGCAACTTTGCTAAGCTGAATATTATCTTTAAAGTGCAACCGTATATTTTTGAGACATACAACTCTCGTGTCCTTTCTCGAAACTATCTCCATGTTTATTTCATCAAAATCCATTCAGTGCTTAAAACGCAACTTGAGAAACATTTTCACATTTTTAATTATTTTTTAAATATGGAGTGCAATACTAGTTTTGGCGTCAACGTGTCTTAATAAGTAATAACATACTTTCAATTTGTCCTTTTAATGACTTCTTTAAGTGAATCATACTTTAACCACATTTACTAACATCCTTATAAGTTTCACCACAGGACAGAACCCGCGACCTTAGAATACCGTCAACATCTGACTCATGTACGCAATGAAATTTTTTGTGAATTCAATTTTCACATATTTTAATACTATACGACGCCCGCAACTCTGTTGTGCCAAAATTCGTTTACTGCGCGGTAACCGTACATTTTTGCCGATTTCCTTTGACCAGATTTTGCTGAAATTTGGTATGGGGATTGGGGATATTTTTGTCCACTTACCGAACAGCAAAATCGTTTAATCGGTTTGGCCGTGAAGAGGTAACAGACGGACACACTTTGGAATTTATAATATTAGTATGTAATTATGTATATATTTGATACAGTGGGGTGCGGGTGGCTCAGGGAGGGACCTACTTGGAGTTCGTCGACCGCGGTATATTTAGCCCGGCTCTCCCATCGTTCATATATTTTTCAATTCTTCGTTATCGCGATGCACACACATAATTGAAGACGTGCTGAATGGAGTTGGTAACTAACAATTTGAAATAAGACGTTTTCATATGGATTTTTTTTATATGGAACATAAATGGAAAATGGAAGCTTTAGGAAAGGAAAATGATTTGAAATCAAAAAAATGTGGATTCTAGTTATAGCTAGTCAAATAAAAAAAATGTAGTTAATTATTGTAATGGGGGTAAAACGTTATAATTACTTTAATAAATAAATAAATAAATAGCGATGACGAAGTAAGTTAGAAGGTTATTTCGAATTATAAGGGCTAAATGCGTAAAGTAAAAAAAAATAGGAAAAACTGAGTGATTGTTCTTATGTTATAAAATGTTAGTTATCCACTTCATACACTGATAATATCTTCAATTGCATTTCACAATAATCTCCCAAACAATGATCTCGGATTTGAAAATTGGCGGCAACTAGGCCACGAATTCTCGACACCATTTCAAAATTGACGGTTGTGTGTTACATCTTAAATTAGTCGGTCTTCGACGATTTCAGTTCGCTTACCCACATGCCGCGGTAACAGCTACTAAGAAATATTTACCTGAAACAAAAGATAGAGCCACATAAATAAAATGCAATTACCATAGTATTATGTTTACGGACTATAATATTATGCTATGGCTTGCTGAAATAATTTAGTAAGTCAAAGCTACCTTGTTCTTATACAGCATTTTTCAGAGTGTGAGAAAATTCTTTGTTTCATATTTCAACAAAAAATATATTGGCTATCCCTCAGCTATCCATCTATTAATTTAAATAATAAGTTATGAAAATATTCCTAAGATAATGTTCAAAAGTCTTATATTAGTTTTAAAAAGTTACATCTTAAGACTTATTTGATCGTCTACCTTATTGTACTACATAATATCAATACTCTGGCTGGAGGCATTGAAAAAATAATATACAATATCAATGTTCTAGTCTTAAACACTGTGCTAGCGCTGTACTGACGAAGTCAGCGTATTTGCCTAATTGATCAAATATATGTAGTTCAGGCCGACGCTCTGACGCACAATGAATCATATTACCATCGGTGCAGAGTTTAAAATTGTGTAATGCGAAGTGGCACTGGTGTCGTTACGTTGTCATCGTCCTAATTTTGCAGTGTCCTCGTTTTTGAGGTCAGCCTGTATCGGAGCAACGAACTCGTGCCCTTATCGCGGGGCGGGAGGGGAGGGGCGGAGGATACGGCGCGCGGTTAAAAGTTTCTTGCCATGAACGCTTAGTACAACTATTCTACGATAGATGGCGCTTTTCAAATATTCTACTTCATTCGATTATTTTGTTTCATTTCTGTTTCAATATTTGCTTAATAATAGTGTGATGGTAAAGTAAAACTTGAAATAGTCTATGCTAACTTTTTTGACAGTGTTAAATAAATTTAGTTGTTAACTAAAATTAAAAAGTAATAAATTAGAGGTGTTAATATTAGAATTTTAGGTTTTACTTTGTATAGTAAAATATAAATATCTCATAATATTTTCGCTGACCTCTACATCAGACCACTATAAAGAAATAACTTTTCTCAAAATAAAAGGTTAAACTAAAATGAAAGTACCTAAAAATCATAAAATAATCCTAAACCCTACTTTCTCAACAAATCAATTGAGCACTTGACACAATACGATTGACAAGTGACATAAGCCACCCTCAACAATAGGTTTGTCAGTTGGCGAGCAGCGAGCGAGCGGGCGAGCAAGAGAGCGGGCCAGCGAGCGGGCGGGCGAGCGTGCACACGTACGCGGCGCGCGGGTGAACGAACCTCAACCGGGGCAGCCTTGCTCTGTCCTCCGCGCCCTATTTCTGTCGCCTCGCTCTCCCCTCCGCCCTCCCAACCCTCTTTAAATTACCTCCAGAATATGCACTCACCTTTTGTGCTTACGAAAATTTAAAACAAAAAATAAATAGCCAGGCAATTTGTTTTTGTTTGCGTATGAAAAATAAACAAGGAAAGGGATTTTTTGTCTCAATAATTTGTTTAGGTATTTTTCTGAAACAATCATTGTTATTGAATACTGCAGAGGCTTGTTAATCACGATGCGTTTGTTTTTGTCTAAGCGTAACCTAATAGTTAAATGTTACTAACCGATAAAGTTGTTTGGACAAAACAAAACCCTTACGAAATAAACAAACATAAAAACAACTCGATTTGACAATACACTCAAGTATTTAAGAAAACTATTAATAAGGATTATATTTCATAATTGGTTGTATAAGATGATATGAGAGTTAGCAACCGATCTCGCAGTTAATGTTAACGTGCTAATGATGATTAAATGTAAATAATGATAGATGCGAATAATGATTGAGATGAGATGAGGCGATGGCCATGTGGTGCTGAGGCTGGACATTATCTCGAAACGGAAGGTCGGCAAATAACAGCCAGTCAATAACTTCAAGGCATTGCATTGGCGTTAAAAAGCACACAGTTGTAAAAAAATCAATAATTTTTTCAGACAGACAACAGATTTTTGAAAGTTTCATAATATTATTTCAATAGTTTTACTGTTACCATCTAAGTTTTTCAATGTTTTTCAATTTGTGATATTTTGTGGAAAAGAAACGACTTAATAGAAAATCACTACAAATATGTAGAGCTTTTCTTTTCGTTCCGATTGACCACGTTTTGCACAAACTTATTTTGCTTATTATTAATTTATATAAAGTTACCAAATAAAAGTAAAATGAATTTTTAAAATTAAATTGTTCTATTTCTTTGATTCACATGTAGTGTGCGCTTGTCTTAATGAGGACACACGCATTCAAAACTGAACCTGAAAAGTGTGACTTAACGAAAACTGTTACAAATTCGTCGTAATAGTTAAAATATGTAAATACAGACGAACCTATTGTTACTATTCACCGTTCAGGGCTAAAAGTTAAAATTTTAAAATTCATTTCTATCGGCTCGCTTCACAAACAACATGGAGCGCTTAATTTTAATGAAAATATGTTAATATTGTATTCGACCTCTTTTCACTGAAGTGGGATATCGGGAGGAAACTTGTTGACTGTAGAGGGTAAACTTCGGTTATTACTTTCTTTGACAAAGCTTTATGTCTTATGTTTCTTGACAAAAAATTTCCTTAGAATAAGACTCTTTTTCTTTTTCTTAAAACATTAATTAGAAATATGAATGTAGACTCTAAGCTAGAAGTTTAAAGATTTATTATGATGAGAATACTGGCAGCGATCGTATATCACACGGACGTAGACCATAAATTGACGGCGCATAGCTAAACATTGACTTTTATTAGTTTCATTGATTTGCAAAGGTTCGCGAGTTCCCGCGACCTCATGAATTATTGCGAGCCGGAGCAGAGCCTAAATACTTTCTAACGTATGCTAATATGCTCGTAACTGCCTATATTATTACTATTGAATAATACGTTTGATTGTAATCGGGTGTCGTCAATGCACGACACGTCTGCGTATGTAACGCGACGTACACGTAGCCGCCTGTGTGTGTGTGTGCGATGCTATATCGACCGCGGAGTGACGCTCTGCGCCCGCGCCTGTTGCGTCAACTTTTACTCGCACTTTCTCATGCGCTTGCGCAACCATCTCCGGCGCAATACTGGTTCGCTGCTCGCTGCGGTGACAGCATTTCCCCGACAGCTCCGCCCGCGATGGTGTCACGGACTAGTCTTTAAGCCTTTATTTATATTGTTGCATTGTAATGACTAATGACCACTACTACTATACAGTATGACGTGATGCTTAAACTTACGTAAGCTCTAAAATGTTTTTATTGGCGGAATGCGTCCCGAGCGAAAAGTTTCTATCGTAAAAAGATGATTACGGCTTTTATTACCGTAGTACGAGATAATTTGCGAGTAATAGTAGCATTTCAATGAAAGCTGGTGGCTGTAACGGGACGGGTGAGGGGCGGTGCGGGGCGCGGCGGGCGGGCGGGGGCTGCGCAGGTGCGGGGCGCCGAGGTACGTGCCCCAGTTCCGCGCGGGTGCATGAACTCTAATGAGGTAAGGCCACCGACCGCCGCCGCCTTCACTAGAAACTACACCTTATCACAATAGGACAGACTTCAAAATCGCCTGCACCGCCGCTGACCAGTATATCGTCACCGAATAGCTATTGATATCTCAGGAGTTGGGCGTGTAAGGCTGAATCCGCTGCGACCTTCACAATTTCTGACATCGTGAAACACGACTTTATCGTTGCCTCACTATATTAGCCCAATTAAAATCAATTGTTTTTGTAATAAAGTCCACCCGATATGCGAACACATTCAGGCTGATCATAATCATTCCAGTGTGTATTATATTGTACAAAAGAGGTGAAATATGATGAAAAAGCAATAAAAGTAAACAGTATCAATATCAATAATTAAACATTCCATTTAACACGTAAGCAAAAATGTGCTATTGTGTTACGAGTCTTTACACTAACAAAAGTCGAGCTAATTAAGCTCGACTTTTTGAAATAAAATATTAAAATTAATTCGTTTTTTATTGAGTGCGATTTAAAATTATATAACGCTTGAAATTCATTCAAGAATGTTTATTTATAACGAACCCTGACCCAAATCATTAAATACGCAAAAACAAAAGTAACGTGTTCTAAATAATTAAAAAGATTAGGGATAAAATGTACGAGCGTGCTAATTGCACGTGACGGTATTTATTACTTTAAAAACATTTTCATTTAAATCTGTTTTGTAATGTTACTAAAAACTTTAATAAACTAGACAAAACTATTTTCGTAAATTGGTAAAATATATAAATTATTAGATCAGCTTAAACGCGTATTTACGTAAAAGCTTTTCACCATAATTTCTGGCTGCTTGTAGTGCTAGTAGAGCAAGCTCTACCAACGAAGCAAAATTTTACTCGTAACAAAACTTGAAACAAAAGAAGCTGCACTGTAAGCTGATAAACAAAGAGACCGAGGTAGCTAAAGAAATCGCGAAAATAATACACTCAGTTCCTAAATTAGAAATTCATATTCAATTTACCTTAATTAACTCTACACATCTAATATTTCTACTCTGTCTCAGGTCTAAGCAGCAATAAAGATGGTGGTAAAATCTGAAGAAATCGACTAGCTGCAGCACGATAATAGGCATAATTTAAAACGACCAGGAGATGATTACTCGACAATAGCTAAGGAAGTAGATCTGTACAAATAAAAATATACGAATCTATAGAAACGTTATAATAACATAAGTTGTATTATAAAATCTAGCAAAGGCAGCTACGTGGTGAAATATTTAATTATTTTATAAATAACATACTTTGTGTCGTATTTGTCAATAAAATCAATGGCTGCCAATCTGAAACTGTAACATCTTTAAATAGACGAGATGAGCACGTGAAAGTGAAGCTGTCCCAACTCCGGCCCATTCAGATGAAATACGACAGAAGACGAGTGCGTTGTTATGTCATTTAGCTGGCTAGACTTCATATTATGAGGAAACCTGAAGAGTTAGTCATATCCCAGGATCATCCCTTTGCCCGAATTCTTAAACGCTCCTTTACATATGGACTCATGAATCAGGAGGAATCAGCTAGATTATAACATTTTGGTCTAACAGCCTACAGAGATAACCGTGGATAAGATTTAACTTTTTTCTCAAACTTTACACAATATTAATATTTTATTCAGAAACGACTTCAACTTCAAACGCAGTCGTAGCAATACCGAATATTGACTTCACCCCCTAATTTTAGATTTTATCAGGAGAGTTAGGACTATATTATGTATATAACTTAAGACCCTTATAATTCAAGAAAATGTAGAGTTTCAGTAGGTTGTGAAACAATAGATAATTCTAAAGATGGTTTTCTGTGTACCAAAGTTCATAAATTGAAAGTAAGTACCTTTTTCGGCACAGATACATAACTAAGCTACAGATTTCAATACATTTTAAGCGACTTTCGATCGATTTTTCAAGCAAAAGTGCGCACATAACGTACAAAATGGTTCGGCGAGTAATTCGCTGGCTCTCGTTACATGCACGCTCGAGCACCCGTAGCTAGTAAACAACCTATAACTAGAGCAACAAACTGCATCAAGAACACTCGATATTAGATTGTTAAATGAGCTATCTTATTATGTCTAAAAGACGCGCTGCAATATACATATCATCACCAGCAACAGTGTTAAAATAGTAAAATATAAAAGTAAGAGATGATGTAAATTACATTATACATTATAAACTTATAGCTTAATGATTCATTTAATAAAATGTATAATCTTGTAAAATGCTTTATTTTGAAGCAAAATATACTGTCTTAAACTATCATTATACTCAAGTATAAAACTTGGCTTAGTAATAACGAAGAATCATTATTGTAATTCATTATAAATTATAATTTAATCTTCACTACTTTTAATTAAAATTATGTTTTGAATCCGTCTTAAATCTTACTTTATTGCAAATATTTTATTATTTCGTTATCGTTTATCTAATACTTTTTTTCAGAATTGAGAAATTTCGTACAAATCAAATTAGTCAAAACAAACAAGTTAATGCTTACTTATCGGTACCAAGATATGCAAATATTCGACCTATTCATATGCAGTTAGCAGAGTTAGTGCTAATTCATCGGGCCACAGTGCTGAGAATTGCAGAAGCACGTCACTGGAGGTTATAGGGCAGGGTTGGCACATTTAACACTCATTTACCTGCTACATAATCGTGGTTGTATGTGCGAAATTCGCTTCGTGCCAGCCCTGCCCCTCCCCCCGCGTGCCCCCGCGCCGCCCCGCGCCGGAGCAACAAACTCCACAAGGTTGCATCGCGACTATCGTTAGCTACAGTTACGATATCGCTCGCCCTTCTCCGACAAACCGTTTTATTTTATTGCTATCGTATTGATATTGTGCTCAAAGGTCATTTGGATTATTGAGCGGTTGTTGCTACGAATCCTTTTTTTAATAATTAAAAAGAAGAAACAGATATGTCTTCGCGTAGGGGCTCTGAGGACTAGGCTGACAGGACATTGGGATTTGGGTTCGACTCTAGCAAATTCTACTAGTCATTATTCTTTGAACTTACATGTAGATGATAGATGTAGAATTGTAGAGTATCATATTATATCTTATTTCTTTAAAACTTTACTGAGAATTTTTGTTTAATTATTCAAAATAAAATGAATGTCTCTACAACATTTTTATTTTAAAATCATATTTTTTTTTAATTAGAGCAAGAATATTATCATAACTCATCATAATGGACCGAGTCAGTCTGCTGTGACTAAAAATCTAGACTAGTAATAAATTATAATTATAGATCCTTAAAAATAATTTTCAGTTTTATCTTACTCTATAATATAGTTAAATCTTGTTTTATAAAATTAAACTCCACTGCATTCATTCAAATGTAAAATAATATAATTACTTAACATTATTATTTTGTAGAAACTAGACTCTAGAGAGGATGACTTTACTACATATTGAAGTAATAGCATTTTGCAAACTAAAAGTAAATCGTGTTTTGCTATCAGTAGCGCCACCTATCAGCGAGTAGCAAAACTAGTTATACTATGTTATTTTATTAAAAATATTTAATTCATTTGAATTAATAATGAATATGTCTTACAAGTTATACTTTTAATATTTGGTTTAAAATAATAAAACGAAATAAAAAGCAAACTGTACTCAGGTATTGACTCAAATTAACATTTTTTAGGGCGCATGCAAACATGAAAAATCTGATTTTTATTATAATTAAGTAATAAACAACAAGATTCAATAATTTAGGTATCTATTATTTTAAGACATATATTTAAGTAATTTAGTTTAAAAATAAAATGTTTGCTTTTATTTATTAAAATATTTTATATTGTTGTTAATGGTAAATCGGGTTACGAGTTCATAATGCATTGGCACTAATAAACAATCGGCAGCTTGCGCAAGTCTGCGGGGAAAAACGTAAACATGCATATTTCTGTTGCGGAGGACCGCGGCCGACGAACTCGCGCGGCCTCGTGCGTCACACTTCTTAAAACTGAGCTAATCTCATACGATTAGAATTCATTAGAATTGCCAATAAACTAGTCCTTTGTTGTTTGTGTAGGATTATTGTACTGTGAATCCCAAGACTAGGATAGATATTTTACAATCAATCAAAAGAATCAAATAGTACAATCAATATGTAATTTGCCCTCCGAATAAAGACCTACCGTTATTTGACGTGATGAATCGTTAGGGGGGCATGTCAAGAAGTCACAGAAAAATTAAAAAGGTCGCGCTAATTGCTGATTTTGAGAAATCCAAAAAATGAATAAAAAAAATTTGATATACTTTTTTCTCGGATTTTTTTTTTAATTCAAATGAAATATTAGTAATTGTTTTCTAATTTTTATATCAAAAAAATCAAGTCAGATTTTGATGACTTTTGTTGAGCAAAAATTTGAACTTAGGTGAATTCTGTGGTAATTAAGAAGAACGAAGAATTTAAGTGGTTTTGGGACTTCACATTTTGAAATTGGATGAGAAATACGATTATAAATTTTAAGTACAGTAAAAATGAATATGTAATAATTTTTTGGCAATTCAAGTTATAATGTTATCATGACAATAAATTTTAAGTACTTACATTAAAAATGAATATGTTATAATTTTTTGTCAATTCAAGTTTGTATTAATAAGTGAATTAATGACATTTTTAAAAGCAATTTCTTACATTGTAACTGGTATTTCTTAATTAATTGATTTTGCTTTGCTAATAACAATTGGAAGTTTTCTTGTTTATTATTTATTTTATTATTGATGCTTTGGAAAATTTCTTTCTTATTTCTTCGTTTCGTGTTTCAACTTTTGATTATTTTGATTTAATTTACTCTAAATGTTATTAAATGTTAGTAGAAACAAATACAACAATAAATTAAAATTGATAAACTTAATTTGTGTGGTCAGTCCTTCTAGGTATACGCAAAGTCCGGTCTTTTTAGTGTTTATGGCGCTGACTTACATACCTTTTTTTTTTAATTTGTTTGAATAAAAGTTGTAGCTAATTTTGTGACGAACAACTTTCTAATTTATATCTTTATGAAAAAATATTTTTTTTCTATAGAAAATACCGTTGTAACATTGTTTTGATCCCTTAGCGCCCTCTACTTTTTGTATTTTAAGTCGGATGACGTCACTCCAATGACAAAAAATGTAGTTCGCAATACCCTCTATATTTTTTATTTTAAAAACTTTTTCCTTAAAATTTTAAATGTTCTTAATTTAAACTTCTCTTATGTCCGTATCCTGTCTAAAAAATCAGCTGGTTAGGGTTCCGTTTTAAGGTACCGTAGTCAACCAAGTTTTGTTGATTACAGAACCCTGAAGCGGAACCCTAACCAGCAGATTTTTTGTATATTGGTAGGTTAATAGTCATATAATTTAAGAGTAACATTGTCCTACAAATAGAACAATCTATATTTTAGGACCATCAAATCAAAGTATGAAATACTTTGTAGCTCTGTTAGCTACCACTTTCAAGATTTTTCGCAGACAAAAATATTGTTTGTCTTATCAAAATAAAGCTACTCACAAAAAATTGTTTGTAGTAATCAAAAAAAAATGTTCTAGGGATCCCTGACTATTACCATTTAAGTACTCGTACCTATATTATAGCTGCGGAAAGCAAATACATAATACAAATTGTAAGGTACATTTTTTAATATCAATAAACTGATTCTGAATAAATAAAATATTTAACACTGTTTTTCAACTTCTTAATGTATCACATGGTATTGATATCCTACTGAATAAAGCAATCTTTTTAAGCTGTTTTTTTTACAGAAATAGTTTTCACGACCTCTGACCATTTGACCAGAGTAGACAGAATGATATTTGGCTTTGGCTTGGCGTCACGCGTCAGTTCACAGGTCGGCGTCAAAGCAACTTTAGTTCAATTTCAAAATACAATATCAATTGTCATCATATCGCATACTCACTCGATTGAAAGTTCTATCTTCTTTCTGGATGTAAAAGACACTAACGGCCGTTCCCAATTATATTCAATCTATCTCTGGTTTGACATACGACCGATCGCAGCTAACATTGAATTGACATAAGTTAGGTAACTATTCCTATCTCTAGTAGGGTAAAACCAAAGATATATTTCTTTTTTAATTCGTCCCGGTCGGTACAGGCAAAGGGAGCGTTGCCCATACAGCCATTTCTATGTTTTTCATCATCGTTTTCATGTATCGTCAGGTCTAAAGTCTAGTCAAAGTCTAAGTAAAAGTCAATACAGTCAATGAGTCAAGTCGGTCGATTCAGTAAAGTGGTAGACGCTTTACTGAAACTTTCGATGGAGTTTTGGAGGGAACACAAAATAGCACGTTTCTGGATATTACATCACTTTCCTACACTTATGCATGAACACGAATATCTAATGGTTAATATTCTACCAATATTACACATTAAAAACCCATCTAACACAATTTTAGGAAAATAATACAAAAACACAACAGCACTCTTTCACATGCCCGCCAAAACTCCCAAAACCAGAGATAGATCAAATATTGGGGACGGCCGTAAAAAAATATTATGGAAAACTGAAAAGGTCATCAATGACACAAAGTTGCAATTTCCGGCTAGGGTTTTTTCCCGAAAAATATAGGTACTGTTACTGCAACTTTACTTTTGCCTACTTAATGATTCGTAATGCCTTTAAGTATTTTTCACTTTTCCTGTAGTTTATGTAATAAAAAAAGATTTTTATTATTATAATGAACCAAGGGTTAAATGTCAAATTGATATCAATGACAGCTTAAAAATAAAACTGTATATCAGAGCCATCTAGTGTGAAAAGCTTGTAGTGACATATTAAAAAGGCTTCACAACGCCATCTTGTGAAAATTGCACGAACAAAGACACCCTGTGAAAAGGTCGTAGCGAAACGAAGACGAAGTCCACTCAACTTTTCATAGAGGGCGCTTTTTCGTGAAACGTATTGAAAAATATTATTTGTATTTTTTATTCTTTTTGATTTCGATATATTAAGTATATATTATATACCTAGTAAACTACAAAAATATTTTTATTAGGTTTGTATTTTTTGTTCTTACTATTTCCCCACTTACTTTGTTATTTCGAGGCCTTATACTTTTTTTCTAGGATTTACCTACATTTTTTTGGGAAAGGTACCGAAAACTCTAGGTTAGGGGAAGGTGCTATTTTTGTAGTCACTCGGGAGTCGGGCGTGATGGAGACCTAGTAGGTTTTTTACATTAGGTAAAACTGATAAAAAAAATATTTTTAAATAAAACACGCGATAAGGGTTTTAGCCATATCATGAGATAATGAGGTTTAATAAAAAACAAACGAGGTGATCAAGATGAAAACAGCCGTCCATTGACTGTTTGCTCGTTTAAAATATTTTTTAGAACGAAGTTCCTTATCGTGCGTTGCGAAAGGGGGCTGACGGAAAAAGTTGTACTTACACTTTTTGACCAACACATTTTATTTTCAACTGGCGGGAAATTTATAATTGTACCATTCCGGGAAATTTGTAATTGTTCAGCTGGGTGGGGTGGCGGTAATCTTAATTTTTTTTTATAACTACGTTCCATCCGAGTGTCCCTTGACACCTCTCAAGTTTTTAAGTAAGTAGTTCCCCCTTTTAAATAAGCCACGTACTTACCTACAAAGTTAACAGTTAACACAGTTAAGTATTTCTTTTGGAAAGAGCACATAATATGCGTATAAAATCCAATTTTTCTTTCGGTATAAATATTATCTATGCAGTCATCATAATACATAATACCAGAGTCCAGACCATATTAGAAATTTTAATGAAAATAGAATGTTTATGTGTAACGGTCTGCATTATGATATGATATCAATGTATGATAATTATTATGTACCTATGATGATGGTAAATTGCAGCAAAAGGTAATGGGCAATACCTCTGCCCTCTACCCACCCGGCTCTCAGATTGCTGAGACTGGTATGTAAATATTACCGAAACACAAATAGCCGGATGATGTACTACCTGATGTACCGGCCATAAATACATTCCGTAACCTCCAGTCGACTTTCTGACTATCGTCCGGAACAAACACACGACTGACCTACAAAACAGTCGCGAACACAGAAAGAATTTGCTTTGTCCTTGTCGCGCGTACGCGGCGCCGTGGTGTGCGACAGAGACGCCGAATCTCGTTACGATGACGAGCCTCTGCTCTCAATGTCAAGTTCACCTATTATTATTAGTTCTCAATGCCACTAAACATACTCAATTATACGTCGCTGGTCACGCAAGCGTTCGTATTTAAATGATCTCGGTGACGCAACGCTCATTAAACTGTGCAATATATTACAGTAAATACGGTAATTAATCGCAAATTAAATAAATGAAACGGTAATACAAATTTTATTGCGTCTTAAACAAAATAAACGTTAGCGCGTTTGTACGAGTACCGTGTGTGTTTGTTTACATACATTACACATAATATTGTATGTTTAAAACATAATAATGACATAAAGAATATTGTTTGAAAAACCAGTCCTGTATTATAATTATCACTTTTCTATATGAAACTCTAGTCTCTACCTCACGAATCACGATAAAGAAACATAATAAGTACATATTTTGTTCTAAAATCTAATTTTATACAAACTCAATATCCTCTTTTTTAAAAGACCTAGTGGTAGGGTAAAGGGTCCCACACATTAACAGTCCGCCTGCAGGCTCTTGTCGGCAGGGTGCCTTACAGTCCAATGACTGTAAGGCACCCTCGGGATTTTGTATCGACGGTCAATACCGTCGATACAAAATCTACAAAATCGTCAGAGGAACTTAAGTCTATGATCTTTTTCGATGAACTGCCAGGCGGCGGCCTGTCGGCGAACTGTTAAAGTGTGGGGTCCTTAAGGTGCTAGGAATAGAACAGAATTATTACATGCGGTCCACACAATCTATGTATTTGATGATAAAACTAGCTGTTCTCCGCGACTTCGTCAGCGTTTTTACTTTTGTAGCGCGCGGTGGTATACTTTTGCAGCGCGCGGTGGTTTCGTTTCCGTGGCA
Source organism: Polyommatus icarus (assembly GCA_937595015.1). Classification (NCBI taxonomy): domain Eukaryota; kingdom Metazoa; phylum Arthropoda; class Insecta; order Lepidoptera; family Lycaenidae; genus Polyommatus; species Polyommatus icarus. The sequence goes on along the minus strand of OW569332.1, from coordinate 11,328,402 downwards.
ATGCCGGGATAAAATTAGGCTACACAGCAAAGTTTCCTCAAAATCCATCTAATAAACAAAATTGGTGCAAAGCTCCTTAGACCAGGATATTTGAGGGGCGTGAAAGACAGACAGACAGAGATACTATCGCATTTACAATATTAGTACGGTTTTATATTTATTGTACTAAGATACACTGGAATTTGAATAATGTTTTGTCTATGCTACTAAACTTACAATATTAGGAAAGGACAGATTTTCAATTTTTTATGCATTAAATTTTCATCCATATCGGTCAAGTGCAACTTGAGCGTGATACAATATAGCATAGACGGACAAACCCATTTTGTTATTAGAAGTTAATGTTTAACATAAGAAACAAGAAGTACGAAAATATAACAAAGTTTAAGTTCTCAAAAGTTAATTTTACTCTTTACTATTTACAGTAAAGTATACTAAACTTTTATCAACTGTTTCCACAAACGGGCTTTTTGTACCGTTCTCAAATTCAATTTGTATTAAAACAAAAGATGTCTTATTTAACATTCAAAATATTATATTGATATTTTCAATCTATAGGGGAATTGTGCTTAAGATGACATAGTCAGATAAGACGACACATCGGCAAAAATCGTTGAAATAATTGTGCTTTCTGTGAACTTGTGACGTTTTATGGAGCACCTCAGTGTGTCCCTAGTAGCCCAAATTAGTTAGCCGGACAGGAACCGTACTTTACAAAGTAATAAAGGTTTTCCTAATTTTGATGACAGAAAAATTTTCTTACACTTTTGTTTTGTGGTGAAAAAACGTATAAGGTCAGAATCTTTTCTTATAACAAATTGTTATTATGAACAGGGATTCTTATAGGCCGCAAATATTAATAAAAGCGTGTTCTTACTTTAAGTATTTTTTTACTAAATGTAAATGTATCCACTATTACTTATTTGGTAAGATGACATACTAGACGTCCGCTTAAGATGACATACTAAAGTTACTTATGTTTCCGTTAAATCGGTAACAGAAGCATTGTATATTTTTGAAGATGATGAAGAACTTAAGAATCCTTACACCACTGACAACTAGTACGGACGATGATGCAGCTAGGATTTGCGTATTGTATAAGACGACATATCATCAAAGTCTAAGGAATCATAGTATGTCGTCTTACCATATCGATACGAGTATGTCATCTTACACTCGTCGACCTGGCGTGCAATTTATGTTTTTTTTTCAATGTTATATTGAGTTAATTTTTCTAAAACTGTATTATTTCGTTGTTTATGAACCATTTATTTATAAAAGTAAGTTACTGATCTCATGTGACTTATTTTTAACTAGATGATGCCCGCAACTTCGTTGCGCCAAAATTCGTTTATCGCGCGGGAACCGTACATTTTTCCGGGATAAAAACTATCCTATGTCCTTTCTCGGGACTCAAAGTATCTCCATGCCAAATTTCATCAAAATCGGTTCAGCGGTTCGAGCGTGAAGAGGTAACAGACAGACAGACAGACAGACAGACAGACAGACAGAAAGACAGACAGACAGACAGACAGACAGACATACAGACAGACAGACAGAAAAACAGACAGACAGACAGACAGACAGACGGACGGACAGACAGACAGACACACTTTCGCATTTATAATATTAGTATGGATATTTACCTTCAAACAAAAAGTATGTCATCTTAGCACAATTCCCGTATCTATACTAATATTATAAATGCGAAAGTATCTCTGTCTGTCTGTCTGTCTGTCTCGCTTTCACGCCAAAACTACCGAACCGATTGTAATGAAATTTTGTACACAGATAGTCTAAAGCCTGAGAAAGGACATAGGTTACTCTTTAACTGCAAAAAGGGGTTGTAATGTTTATGCGTAAATTTGTTCAAATTAAGTTAGTTACAAAAAATCATAATAGATGTCGCTCTGCCGTCACCTATATCGCACAAGCGCTTGCTCAAACGTGTTTCTATAAGAGGTTGTAAGGATGAAGAATTTTCACGTTTTTTTTTTGAAGTTTTAAGAAGATTTTTCTGAATTGAAGTAATCGTACCGCGGAACCGGCGTAAGCATAAAGCCACTTTGTTGTGGTGCAGTAATGTAGCCTACATAGAAACGGGAACTACCGCGCGCTATAAGCTGAAGTCCACGTGGACGAAGTCGCGAAGAATCAGCTAGTGTACTTATATTCCGAAAATGCAAGCTAAGTAGTAATGTTCTTATGAGTTTTCAGTTTTCACCCCTCGCTACGCCATTCTGTCCTGAGGAATTCTTTGCTTGCTTTAAATATTTAATATAATCTTACGCCTACTTGCATAAAAATACTAACGCTAGCAAAACTTGTATTGCATAATAATTCAACTAATAGGATTTACCGTGAAAGATTCTTTGGAAAAGCTTTCAGAGAGCATAATAAATCGTAGCTCGAGAAAATGCATTGTTAAAATGAGTTTATTCTTTAGAAGCAGAAATTATATTATTTTCTATTGATTTATCATTTGAAGCTTCAAAAAAAAAGGCTTTAGAAACTTGCGAATTCTCTATTGTAATTCTTCTACGAATTCAGTTAAAAAGTTGTAAAAAGTTCATACGTGTCTTACGGGTACGTTATAACTTCTACGATACGTCTACGGTGCTACGCTCGTAGCTACGGCGGCGCAGCGTAGAGGGTCTAGTTGGCCGCTCTGCCCATATACTCACATACCGGCAGAGCGGCCAACTAGTTCCGCGCGGACTATAGTTCCCGAACCGGTAGGCCTCATGTAGACGTTCTTAAAGTGTTAACTTTGTTAACTATATTTAGAAAAAAATATTTTTATTTCGTTTTTTTAAGGACTTCAAGCAAGGCCAAGGACTTAAAAACTTTTACAGGTGTAGCAGACTGATGCCCGTTTTTTTTAAATAAAATAAGGGGGCAAACGAGCAAACGGGTCACCTGATGAATAGCAACTGCCCATGGACACTCGCAACATTAGAAGAGCTGCAGGTGCGTTGCCGGCCGTTTAAAAAATGCTAAAAACTAGTCTACTAAAACAGTCAGTACAAACAATATCAGTAGACGTAGGTATTATTATTCCGTGCAGCCACGAAATCCACTTAGGGTCAATTCAGACCGCAACGCGACGAGGTATGGATCTTGTATGGATTTGACATATTATTTCAATTGCGTGAGACGTCTTGCGAATCTGTCAAATCCATATAAATTTAGAAATACATCTACGCGTCGCGTTGCGGTCTGAATCAACCCTTACGGGGTAATACAGGGGCAGTGGAGACAGTGTCAGTGCCGGAGCGGGCGGCGGGCGAGTAGGCGCGAGCACGCACTGCAGTATTGATCGTGGCAGTGACTCACGCCGCCCTTGCCCGACATTCAACTCCGTGACCCCCCGACACCCCCCAACACCCTCCACACGGGGAGGCAACCCCCAGTGCACGCGCTATCATCCCGTCTGCAAGGAGTTGAGGTGTGGTCCCTGTTACGACGTTGTAAGCTTGATTAGAAATAATTTTGGTGAATTCCAAAATCAATAAAATATCCAACCTTATTTTCATCAAAATATACCTAACCTTATTTTTTATGTATGCTTATGAAATTCAAAAAATCGTAATTAATCTTAATTTAATACTCCTCTATTATATTAAGTTATCTAAAACCCTTAGCTTACCTTTACTTATCAACACAACCATATACTTAGTACAAATTTCAGATTTATGTTTCTGAGATTATTTTTAAAGTTTTGATATTAATGAAATCAATACAAAATAAATGCTATTTGAGGCTATTTGTATTGCTTTCGTTTCAATAAGTACAATATATTTTACTCATTTTCCTCATACTTTCACATAGAAAAATTCTGTAATCCCTTTTCTGGAAAATTCGCTCGCCGCTCTCTCTCTCTCTCTCTCTAAACCCCTGCCCTGTTGCGCAATAAAAAGTAATATCCTTTTATAATAATTGGCATAAAACAGTGGAGATGCTGTATCATCAGTGTCGCAATCTGTTAACGGAAGGAACCTTTGTAATTTCAATGTCAGACATTTATATTGCTGTGATCTTACGTAACTTAGCTGAAACGTTTCCTTAGTGTATGATGAAAATGACCGCAACTTCATTTAGTACATTTTTTTTTCAAATTTTCATTTCGAATTGTACCTACAGATTTCAGGGATAAAAAGGAACAATTTAAGACGCGAAGGGTAGGAGGGGAACAATTTAATTTATTTATGTTTTATGTTAAATAATAAAAGTTTAGAATTAAGAGTCCATATCTCTTTTTAAATCATAAGTATTTTTTACAAATTAATTTTAATAACTTGTCTGTTTCTTATCTCTTATAACAAAAACACTGATCTGATTTGTATGATATTAAGTGTGAAGGTGCTTTAATTCCCCGGAAACGACATAGAATAATGTCGTTACAATAAAATGTACGGTAACAAAATCCTAAGTACTAATGTTTATAATGTTTAAAATATCTTAACGTTATCCTGTCGGTCAATAAACACGGCTCATCCCCGGCAGTCGGCACCCACTGACTTTAATTTCGTTACCGGGGGAAAAGTTCGCCCCGAGCTACATCCTACTTTATACTTATTTTCTAGAGTAACATTTATTGAGTTTGTTGAAAAAAAAAAAACAGAAAAACGACGGTAAATAGACAGTAGTCTCATTAAAATTAATAGCAGCTTTTAAGGCAAAGAATGTGTAAATAAGAAAAAATGTTGTCGAACTGTTACAAATTAGCATATTTCATAAAGGTTATATTATTATCTTGGCGAAAAAGATTTATTACATCTGAATATAGACGTGACTCAGAGTTTGATCTTGTTTTGTATCAAATTAAAACTGGATTGGAAGCTATAATCTAAAGTGTTTTATTTGACTCATAAAAATATTATATATGTATCTACATTATAAAATATTGCTAACGTAGCTGCATATTTTTCTGAACGTGTATAAAAATATTATTAATAACGAAATTTTGTTCAATAACGAGATTTAAGCATATTTTGCCCTTTACCGGCTGTATCATACTTTATATTTTTTGTACTATTACACGTGTATCAAAATAAATATATATGTTGAGTAATATTAAGTTATAAAGTTTATTCTTTTAATGCATACTTGTATATTAATTATATTATATTTAAGTCAACATCAATAAAATAATACTTAAGTAAACAAGAAAAAGCACGCTGTATCGTAAAACTAAAAATATGCATAATTCGATAACCCAAGTCTTATACAATCTTTAATATTAAAAAAAAAGCCATATACACAGGGTATAGACGAAAAGCCTAACTCAAATTACTTTTAATAAATAAAGACGGTTGGAGAGTAATGTTTTGTGTCGAACTCAAACTCGAACTCGAACTCGAACTAGAACTCAACTCGAACTCGAACTCGAACTCGACTCGAACTCGACTCGAACTCGACTCGAACTCGGTTGTCTGTAAAGTCGGTTTACTGACGATAGTTGAACGTGACAACGTCATAGCCTTAAATGGAACGCCTCAAAGCGAGGTAACGCCGCATATTGCGTCATGTTTTTTCGTGCGCGCAACCCATATCGAATTATAAGACGTTGTCACGTCAAAAAACCTATAATGTAAGTTAGCTATAGGAGAAAATAAATTGACTCTAGCAATACCGGGGTAATAGGAATAAAACATTTTCATCCTTTTTTATTCCTTTAGCGGCTTATTTTGTGTGTGAAACATGCAAATATTATAAAAAAATATCCAATGATCAAGGACATTTTTTGAAAATCTGCTGTCAAAAATTGCCATCAGATTCTGATAGACCTATAGTCGGTGATATGTCAGAACTCAGAGCTCAGAAGCTCGCGGCGTACACTTTCTCGTTAAGCGAGGGTATGGCCGCCGCGATCGATGCCGCCCCACGTTCACGGTCAACGCCCTCTCCCGCCCGCCCTGCGCTTCCGCGTGCCCCCCGCCCGCCCCTCGCCCCGCCGCCCAAGCCAAATATACATCTGCTACGACCCTTCAGACTGTTATGAAACGTAATTAGCCCAGCTATTTTCAGCCGTTCGTTGGCAAGAACTTAAGCTACTGCTTTAGTAATTATGACCATAATAACCCGTAACACGTTAATTCACATAAAGTCATTTACACGACGCGAATTACGGAACTAAATATACTATATTTAGTTGAATTGCTTTTAAAAGAAATTGCTTTTAGGAATTAATGTTACCGAAATTATTTTTATAATATTTATATCGTCTAGGAAGATTAATTAGATTCAGGAATATTATGATCTGTAAAAATGAAAATGAAATAGTTTTATAACTTAAATTATTACGGAAAAAACGAATAGTCTGGGATTAGATACAAAGTATAACATACTATGAGTACGTGTATATTGTGCTCGGTAGAGTTGGTATCCACTATCCCGCGCTGTTACACACACGTAATATCGTAAGCTTATTTGCTTGTAACGTATCGTATGAATAGCTTCACCATTTAGTTTCACAGTGAGTATTAAAAAGTTAAATGTATAATGCCTGATGCTGATTTGATTAAAGTATCTAGACACGCGGTAGCGTGTCAAGCCAAGTTCAAGTATAACAGAACTGGCGAGCAGCACCGTGGTCCGTGTGTTATTACACGAACCATTTGCAGTTTAAATTTTACACGTTAGCACTTATATGAAAATAAGCTTTTATATTTTAACAATATTAGTTAATTAACTCCAAGTAGCGGCCGCAAAACAGCGGCGAATAAACATAATTTCTCATTTGTAAACAAAATAGCACGGTTACCGAGACAGCTGTAAAAGATAGCAATTTTATACACCACTGTATTGCGGTGTATAAAATTTTGTGTGTAAAAAGTTTATAAAGTTTAGATTTACCACAATTAGGAATCCCACAAAATGTATACTAATTTAAATCAAGCTATTCAAAGTGTCCCTTTCTATAGAACAATAACGACTACGCGAAAATTGCCCATTGTTGGCCTATGTGCCTATTTGTGGGATATTAGCCCGTAAACGTGCAACATGAGTCTATCCGCTGGAAGGCTACTGGCTAGCCTTTGTTAGGTTCATAGAATCGCATGTCATTGTAACTAGAAAACTAAAGACCTAAGCGTTCGATAAACTAGTTTCTATTGTCTTTTGCTTCGTATCACGTGGTTAGGAGAATATTCGGTATTTATAGTTGAACTCCTACAACATTTCGCCACCGTTTCACAAGAATTATAATTATGTAATAGATAATTTGTAATCCTTATCACCTTGAAGAGCGGCAGTCTTCCACCGTGGGCTCTATCCTAAGCCTTCTGTCGTGTAAGGTATAATTTTGGAATGTACTTTGGCCAGTTCTATTTATGAATTATTATTATTATGTTTAAGAAAGGAGCGTATTTGCCTTTTGAAAGGCCGGCATTAAAATTGCAACTCTTCTGATTTTGTCTTCTGAGATTGTTAGTTTGCTCATTTGCCCGATAAGAAGAAACAAAGATTTGAATGTAAAACAATATCTAGTAGCATATTTTGCTACATCGCTAAGGAAAAAAAGTTCCTTAATAGGAAAGGGTAACCTCCAATAAAGTACACACTAGTATTCAGCATTGCAGTATTCTTTAATGACAACATTCTTCCGCTCCGAGCATCCTGCGATTAGACACTTGCATTATGAAACGGAAAAACAGCCGGCTCTCGGCAACCCTTTTCTTACATATAGCCAATGTATCTTTGTGCCGCTGAGCAAATATTTCCCGTCTGTCTTTTTGTCCCGCCCCCGGATCTATTGCGACGAGAGTTTTCATTTCGCCGTGAATGTGGGAGCCACGCAAAGAAAAAATAATACAAAACTGTCGTCTGATGCGACGAGGGTCCTCAGACGCGTACCTACCCCGTACTCGCCGTACTGTACGTATACGAGTAGTATACAGTGTTGCGGAGTGGGTGACTGCAGCTAAAGCCGGCTGAATCCCGGAAAACTACCGACCCAGTCTAGACAGGGGGGCACTTCCCCCCCCGCCCCTGCGCCCGCGACCCTCGCCGCACCCCCGCACACACCCTCGCGCTTTCACCGACGACTTGCAGACGCAAAAACAAAATGCATCGACGCCTTTATTTGGAGCGGCGTAATTTGAACAAAAGCTTTCATGAAAAATTCAGTAACTAGACTGGTTTTTGTGTGCGAATGCGGGCTTTGAAAAAATATATCTATTTTAATGATATTATTTTTGTCTCTACCTGCAGAGGTATATTAAATATTTTCTTTTTAATCATCTCAAACGTACTTTGTATGTAACATTAAAACAAAGTTATAACGGTTTTCAGACAGTCAAGAACATAAGACAATATTATATACTTACTAATTATTGCTTTCGATGAGCCTAATATCGTCATAGGTTCGAGAGACTAATTTAGCGTTTATCCTTCTTAAATTACTCATAAGTAATTTCATTACTGGACTTTGAATTTGCACTCTACTATCAAGTGAAGCATGAAACTAACATGTGAGTTGGCAGTTGGCACCCGCGGGGAAGCATATTTTCTCCGATGCGTATTCCCTAAAATTTTTCTATAATATTATGAAATCACACTTAAATTTATCATCTTAAAGAAGCACTCGCTTCCTCATGTAATGATTTGTCTTGCCTTGAATTAGGCAGCGATATGCATGATCGAGTGCGCTGCAGTGGGTTAGTGAGAGTGAATTACAGGGGTGCAGGCAGGGCGGCGGGCGTAGACGGACCGGCCGTGGGGTGAGGCCAGACGGGAGAGCGCACTTCCGCACGACATACATACACCTGATTACTACTTACGATGTCTGCACCGTATTACAAAGCCCGAGTGCCTATTGCGACGGAACTTTTAAGATGACGCTTGTAGTTTTTGTAGCGTATCCTTTGTAAGTAACCGTGTAGCAATGAGGAGTAATTTTCGTGAAAACGTCTCATCGTCTTAATTTTTGTTAATACCAGGTCTGGTATAATTTTTTGAGCGTTTCATGCACTCCTATTTATTCACAGTAATATACCATCACCATTTACATATGTCTGTATAAAAATCTTACACAATAGATTGTATATTTGTATAATGTGACTCTGAAAAATTGCTTGAAAACCAAAATGTATATGCTAGGAGCATAAATTGAGATAGTGTCCAAACGGAAAGGACCATAAAGATAAGAAAGTACACTCTCAATACTGTCGTGTAATTAACGAGATAAGTTGAATTCGAGGCGAAGTGGCCGAGTAATTGTTATTGAGTTAGATAGCGCGTCCCTGACCGCGCGGGCCTTGGCGGAGGCCAAAGACTCCGCGCCCGTGCTGCTACCCTAGTACGAGTACGCTGCTAGAATACGCGATCACTTTTATCACATTTACTGGGAAATAAAGGTTTTTCTCGACTTAAGACTGTTTTTATTATAATTTTCATGCAGAATGAGAATCAACAACAATGCTTCAACTAACTTTGGCGTCATCATTACCCAAAGAAAGATTTCGGTCAGACGCATTAAAAAATGTTTCATCTCGCTTTCTAGTTTTAACATCCCACTTACGAGATCGAAAACATCGAACAAATTTTCTAGAAATTCCTCTTGAAGAATCTGGATACAACTGTTGGTCTGTTGGAAGATTATGAACTATGGCCTACACAGTACACAGTTAAAGCATACGATGACCTACGATTTACGATAATAATTCGCCCGTAACTTTTAAAGTAAGATGGATGACTAACTACGAGTCTATTAGCAATTTAAAATGGGTGTGTACATTGAGATTTATTCATAAAAACTATTCATATTATACTTCGGGGTCTCGGTTTTTAAGGTACCTACAATTTAACGCTACGAATTTTCTTTGCTACATAGCATATCAATGACGTCGAATGTTATTTTTACTACATAGTAAAAATAACATTCGACGTCATTGTTTAATTTAAATTTTATCAGATAACTAGCTGTCCTGGTGAACTTCGTGTCACTTTAAACCCTTCCCTGGACTTGTACGAATATTATAAGACTAAAATCAGCCCAATCCGTTCAGACGTTTTCGAGTTCTAGCGCGACTAACACATTTGAAAATCCATTTTTATATATAAGAGAAGAAAAGAAGATGAAATAATTTCGTTTGATACAATTCGTAATCTACGTTATTCAATAAAAAAACAACTATTCGGGTGTTATCACTGTTATATAAAAAGCTCGTAATGATTTTCCGCCTTTAATATTTTACTTAAAAAATTCTTACATTTTCGGGCCTTAATTTCGGTCTGAAAATGACCAGTATCATGATGATGATGGGCATTTTCCGATGGCATACAGGCAAGCCAGGCCGGCTCGTGTACCAGGGGCGCAGAGCTCGGGGAGCGTCAGGTCAACCGCCGCGCGGGCAGGGCGGGTCGTCGCCCGCCGCGCCGCGCTGTCATTTCGTATGCGAGCGCCGCCCGTAACCCCAACGTGAATATCTCGCGAGCAATCATCTCGATTCAATAGGATTTCGGATTCGAGTTAAGAATTTCGAGACACGTGTATAGTTTAAATAAAATTGAAACGATTTTTTTTATCCATTTATTTAAGGTCGCTAACAACAAAGATTATCAGCGACCACAAGCACAATTACAATAATTTATATCAAACTATAAGATTACAAAATTTGAGGAATTGCAAAACATTACAACACAATATATTAGATAACTATCACTACACAGGTTAAACATTTGTCGTTCAGAAATATTATATACACAATCGAATAAAACATGTTTGACTGAGAATGGTGAGCTACATCTAAGGCAAGTCATAGGAGTGCTTTTCGTGATATAATTTATATGAGATGCGTTAGCATGGCCTATTCTCAGACGTGTTAATAATTAATATACATTGATCTTTTCTACTAAGTTTTAAAGTATATTTGGTTTCACCTTTCAAAACATCTCGCCTAAAATGGTGTAATTTAGAAGTTTCAGCAATCCAATTTTGGTTCCACGTAAAATTTATTACATTGTGTAGGTCTCGCTTGGCGTCGAAAAGTATGATAGACGTATTTCGTTACTAGTGTAGGGCATCAAACTAGCTTCCCTAGCCACTTTGTCGGCTTTTTCATCGATTTTGTTTGGCAGAATTCTTAAATATTTTCCCTTGTTATATTTTCTCAAAAATGTGCTACGAAAAGATCTACATCGCTATTTTCTAAAGCGTTAAATGTGAAACGTTTGCAAGTGTTCTATGAAACAATCCATTTCGACGGAGAAATTAATTATCCCTCGTGTAGCTTCCGCGAAAATCAATCGGGTACTTAACAGCTATATAATTTGAACAGTTAACGTTCGTACCCTGCTAGTTGCTACTACTAAGTACTAAGTAACACTCCAATGAGTATTTTCACTTACACTTCCCCTTCATTAGAAAATATGCCCGGCCGAGAGCTTGATAGTTTAACGACACGTGATTTCTAATAAACGTGGAGGCTGGAGTATTTTATTGCGTAATAGTGTCAAGCTTTTCTAACATGTCAGACAAGGGCAAATATTGTATAACAGCTGTAGCATCGTATAACTGACGATAAATAGTTTAACTTTAAATTAGTACGGGTGTAAACGAACCTATTTTCGAACGAACGAATTAATAAAGGAACAGTAGGGTTAATAGTTCAATTTAAAATGAAATATTATCCCTACTGCAACAATTACAATACTAGATAGTTCAGTTTATTATTATTTTTTAACAAAAAATTAAAACCGACTTCCAAGGTAAAAACAAAAGTAATACTTATTCTTAATCTAAAAATGATCAAATAATTCTTATTCCTTATTATAGTGGCGTCTTCAGACTTCGCCTAAACCTCAACTATTTCTGTACTTAATCTTTTGAAGTCGGTACCAGCCCGGAAAAGTTCTGAGATCCTTGACATAGCAATTGCGCTAAGGTAAGCTGGTACCGACTTCAAAAGCATGAAGATTGAGTACAGAAATAGTTGAGGTTTAGGCGAAGTCTGAAGACGCCACTATAATAAGGAATAAGAATTATTTGATTATTTTTAGATTAAGAATAAGTATTACTTTTGTTTTTACCTTGGAAGTCGGTTTTAATTTTTTGTTAAAAAATAATAATTTTACCCTTTTTAGTTACATAATATGAGACGACAAGACTATAATACTCGTATTATAGCTTGTTGTCTTAGAGTTGTACATATTACTAGCGGTCGCCTGCGGCTCTGCCCGCGTGGATGTCGGTTACGGCTACAAAAAGCCTACCCAGGAAAGACTCGGTCAGCAAAATGATTCCCAGGTCAATTCACAGACTCCGACACTGACATCGACGACGCGGACGCAGTCATTATCAGTGTACAGTGCACACTGCACAGATTGTCTTCCTACCGCATGCGCATCCCGCTTGGTGACGCCTACTATCGTAATATTTTAATTTCGCCATAATTTCAAAACCAAACGTCCAATTTTAATCATTCACAGACCAAATTTTATTTACATAAACTGTACTTAGTGATGAAATAATTTATTTTGATAAGGATTAATGGCATGAGTAAAATAAACGCGTTTAAATGTTGTCCAAAAAAATTCAAGATTTTTAAATAAAAATATGGTTATTGTGCCTCACTCGACATATATAAGTATAGTGTGTCGCGGACTTTTTTGTAGATATTTATAAGATCTACAACACTTAGAACATTTTATGGTTCTATCTTTTATAGTTTCGGCAGCGTACGCAAAATAAGTAACTTTTCTGGTTGATTTTTTCACCTGGCGTCCGAAAAACCCAAATATCTTACGAAACCCTATTTTTTCCAAAATAAAATTTAGCCTATGTTCAGCACAAATAATGTAGGATTTGCTTGGAGTAGTTACTTAAGAAAAAATCGAAATCACCATATGTTCCCATATAAATGTCAAGGAGTCCCCTCGATTCCTAATGGATCCCATCATCAAATCACCACTTTTGTGAACATTGGTACCAACTTCGGATTCAACCCTGTACAACAACAAAAGAATCATGAAAATCGGCCCATAAACGGCGAAGTTATGGTTGAACATACAAAAAAAATATATAGACAGATGAACGTATAACCTCCTCCTTTTTGGAAGTCGGTTAAAAATGAAATATTATTCCTACTGAGTACTGCAACAATTACAATACTTATTAATAATAACTTGACCAGGCCGTCGTAGGTCAACTGCACCAAATCGGCCGAAATCCATCGCAAACATGCGACCGTTTACGTAAAAGGTATTATTTATTCGCACTCGGACCCGAATTCGTTTAAGTTCATGACTTCGTGCTCGACCATACATTTTTTTAAATATTTATTGACATCGGGCACGCGCGGTCATCGACGCATTACAAACGATGGTTTTTGCATATTATGTTAAAATAATCTCAAGAATACGGTTACAAAAAAGTAATTTATTTCCAACGTTTAAGATCTCTGAGTTTACGATGCTCCAGCATTATATTAGCCTTCAGCAGTATTGTAATAAAATTTTTACGTTCTATCGCGGTTTATTTTGTAGTTCTAGGACCTCGATTTCCTACGAGCGAGGTTTAAAATTCTTTACACTGAGTGTTAAGATGTGAGACATTTAATTTTTCTTATTCTTACGAAATAAAGTAAGTAGATAAAATCGTCGAAAATTTATTATGTAGACTGTATTAATTTAATGTGTTTTTTTTTCAAGAGCGTAGAAGTATGTCGGATTTGGTACTTCAAGGGTGAGTCACAAGCAATAAGGAGATGTTCGTACAATAATAAAATACGGGTAGGCCTAGGGAGTCATAGCCAGATGACTCATTCAAGTTTCGGGATTCTCCAAAGGAATTTAATTTTCAAAGCAATGTAATTTTCTTATTCTGATAATGTCAAGTTGACTTGTGACAGCTGTCAGTGACAACCATCGACAACAGCTGTTTCAGGTGACAGTGTTTTTTTTTTTTCTCGTTAGTTTGAGTTGTAGCATTCATCTTGTGCCTTGTATTGTACCTACCTTCTCTGCCAAATGAATGTCATAAAATTAAAACTTATGTTTGGAAATACTATGGATTAATAATTTTCCTTGCAAGTGTGTAATGTTGTAATTTATGAGTTTTATGATTTATCTTGATGTTTTGTTTTGTATTTCTTTTGTATAATGTAACTGTAATTATTGTTGATCTGGATTATTTGTTTCTTTCATCTTGTGTTTAAATTAATTTTAAAGGCACTGCTGGGTATAGGTGATTATAATAAATTTAGTTTACGTATTTATAAAAACACATAATATATATATATATATATATATATATATATATATATATATATATATATATATATATATATATATATATATACATTATAGGTATACTTTTATTATCATATTTTATTATTATTATTTATTTAATTTAGTTACATATAAATTATATATTATATACTTTTATGACATGGATATTTTTAATGACTCGGACAATGAAAGTGATGCACCAGACTTCCTCTCCTTGTCCTCTAGCGACAGTGAGGACAGTTATCTTAGCGCAACTTTCGTTCCTTTAAATGAAAACCTTAATACTATGTTTGCTAATAACTTGAAACACTTTAACGTTGTGCATATTAATGCTCAGAGCATTCCGGCACACTATCCCGACTTACTGGCCTCCTTTGATGGGACTTGTCATGTTGATGCTATTCTCGTATCGGAGTCGTGGCTCAAACCATGTCTCCCGTCTATAAGTTACAGTCTGCCTGGGTTTAAATTGATCCGTAATGATCGCGTGGGTAGGGGGGGTGGTGGCGTTGCGATATACCTAAGATCAGATTTAGCATACACAGTTCTTAGTTCGTCAGCTCAACCCCCGCCTTCTGATTCACCGGAGTATTTATTTGTTGAGGTGCAGTTGAGTCTTATTAACAAAATTCTACTCGGCGTCTGTTACTGTCCCTCATCACAAATGGATTACTTTAAAGTCCTCGAACATACTTTAGAATTATATACACCAAGCTACCAACACGCTATCATCATGGGGGACTTTAATACCTGTATGGCAAAAGACGACTCTAGGTCTAAAAAGCTTAATTCTGTTTTGGATGGCTGTAACTTGCATCTGCTCCCGCTTAATCCTACTCATACCTTTCCCGGTTGCTCACCATCCCTCCTCGATCTCATTATTGTGTCGTCCCCTAACCTAGTTGACAAGTATGGCCAGTGTTCTGCTGACATATTTTCATATCACGATCTTATTTATATGTCGTATAGCTTGCGACCGCCCAAGCCTAAAAAGAAAGTTCTATTACAGAGGAACTTTTCAGATTTAAACGTCGACAATTTAAAAATTGATGCAAATAATATTGACTGGTCACCTGTTTTTGATGCTGACCATATTGATAAAAAATTGAGTGCCTTTAATACATTACTAACACAATTATTTGATAAACATGCTCCAATCCGGCCAGTTAAATTAAAGCAGTTACCTGCTCCTTGGCTCACAGAGGATCTGAAAGCTTTGATTAGACAGAAACACTCTGCAAAGGCAAAATTTAAACGGACAAATTGTAGTGTTCAACGGGAAAAATATATAAAAATAAGGAATCACTGCAATAAAATGTGTAGGGATGCCCAGCGTCGCTACATCCATTCCTCCGTTGAAAATGGAGATCCATGTAAAGTCTGGAAGTTTTTAAGGACACTTGGGGTGGGCAAAGGTGCTGTTGACAAGATTTGCCCAATTGACGCCAATGTATTAAACAAACAATTTACCGGCGCCACTAGTTCTCTCAATCCTACTCAGAAGGCCCGTACTCTAGATCATCTTGCCAATTTACCTATCCTCGGTTCCACGCCCTTTGTACTAAGTCATGTAACTGCGGTAGATGTTAAAAAACATATTGCATCAATTTCTTCGAATGCCGTAGGCGGTGATGGAATCAGCCGCAAGATGATTATCCCTATTCTTGACTCTATCACTCCTGTTCTGGTCCATATCTTCAATCACTGTATTGATACATGTCTTTTCCCCAGTGCCTGGAAGGATGCTTATGTAATCCCATTACCTAAGACCTCTAAGCCAAAGTTGGTGTCTGACTTCCGTCCTATCTCAATCTTACCTTTCCTCTCTAAAGTTTTGGAACGGTTGATCAGTCATCAGCTTACTAACTTTGTAATTCAAAATAACATTCTAAGCACCTTTCAATCAGGCTTTCGTCGGGGGCACAGTACCACTACGGCATTAATAAAAGTCTCTGATGACATTCGTTATGGTATGGACAATAAACTGCTAACTATGCTGGCGTTGTTAGACTTTAGCAATGCATTTAACTCAGTCGACCATGACATTTTGCTGAGTTTGCTAAGGTCTATCAATTTATCACCTGCCGTAGTGTGCTTAATCCGTAGCTATCTCACTGGTCGACGTCAAAGAATTAAGTTGGACGATTGTTTTTCTGATTGGGACTTTATATCTGCCGGTGTGCCACAAGGAGGGGTCTTGTCCCCACTTCTTTTTGCAATATTTATAAATTCAATCACGGTATCCACTTCTTTACTATCTCATTTGTATGCTGATGATTTCCAAGTTTATACCCATACCTCACCGCTCAATCTACGCGGTACTATTGATTCTTTTAACAGGGAATTAGAATTAATATATGACTGGAGCAAACGTCACGGCCTGGCAGTTAATCCTATGAAAACACAGTTAATTATTATTGGCAGCCCTGGCCTTGTGTCTAGGATTGACTGGAACAGCTTGCCTCCCGTACGCCTTAATAATGTAGTGATTCCTTTTAGAAAATGCGTAAAAAATTTAGGTGTTTATTTTGACGACACATTATCTTGGTCTCATCACTTAAAAGAAATTAGCAAAAAGATCTATGCAACCTGGTTCTCTGTCTGTCGGCTGCGCTACCTCTTACCTATCCCAACCAAGATAAAGATTGCTGAATCTTTATTCCTGTCTATTCTGGATTACGCTGATGTTTGTTTGACTAATATCACCGAGGATCAATTAAATAGGCTCGAGCGACTTCAGAATCTCGCAATCAGATTTATCTTCGGATTAAAGAAATACGATCACGTATCAGAATATCGAACACGTCTGAAGTGGTTGCCCATACGTTTTCGTCGAGATGCTCGTATTCTATCAGTCGTTTACTGTACCATATATGACCCTAATTTACCTTTATACCTCAAAGAAAAATTTCTATTTCGCCAAGCCACTGTAAAGGAGTTACGATCTGCATCAAACTATCATCTGGAAATGCCCGCGCATAAAACCAAATACTACGGTTCCTCGTTTGTCGTTACCGGTGTTAAGCTCTGGAACTCCTTGCCTAAGCATGTAAAACTTGCTAAAACGTTAAATGCATTTAAAAGTCTAGTCAAGCTACACTACTTAAATATTTGTAAAAATAATTCGTGAATATGTTTTTAATTACTTACACTTAAAATCATTTTGGATGTCCGTGTTTTCTATGTCGTTATCCCTAACTTATATAAATATTGTATTATTTTATGATATATTTAGTATTTATGTATAGTATTATTATATATATTATAGGTATATTCATTCATATAATCATTACTATTATAGATCTCTATTCTTTTGTTTGCACATGCACGCTTATTTCTATTTCAATTTCACCTTCGCTCGTGGTTGCCTGGAAGAGATTGCTACCTAGTAATAAGGCCGCCATTGTGACACCTATGTAATATCTTGTTTATATTTGTTTGCATTATCTCTGTATTGTGTGCACAATAAAGAATATTTGAATTGAATTGAATTGAATTTCCGATAGTATCGATCTGGTACACCTCATGCGCTCTTTGTCAGGAAGCTATTTATATCGACAGGACTGCTATCGATTGCTTTATTACTTTAGTAGTAGGTACAAATAACACTAACTCGATAGTAACTTCAATATATTATGTAGGCAACGAAAATAGTAGATGAAAAATATATGCTTCATTATCTGTATCTTTACACGTCTTGTTGTTATTACTTTTCAAATTATTGTATTCCCAGTTTTTTTAATTGTGTAGAATAAAATTATACTGCAACGCCGGCAACTCCGTTGCGCCGAAATTCGTTTATTGCGCGTACTTAATAAGTACATTATTTCCGGGATAAAAAGTATCGTATGTCCTTACTCGGGACTCAAAGTATATCTATACCAAATTTCAGCAAAATCGGTTCAGCGGTTGGGCGTGAAGAGGTAACAGACAGACAGACGCACTTTCGCATTTATAATATTAGTATGGATGACATAAAAGTATATATTTTCACCCAGTGTCCCTGCCAGCGAGTATCCGTCGTGCAGCGCTCGTAGGCCGTCGTAGCGGCGCTACGCGACTCGCGAGTGCAGCGCAGGTCAGTGCCATTGGCCGCGCGCCGGCCACTGCACCCGACTAGCTTAGATATTTCTAACATTGTAGTTTTTTTTCTATCGCCGACATTCTCAGCCTAGGCGAGTTCAAGACCCTCGGGGCCGAGTAATTGCATATAAAGAGTCCGCATAAGGCTTTACGCGAGGAAAATGTGTCGGTCCCTTATAAAAAGAGGTTTATCGTCGCTCGCTCATTCCACACGTCGAAATGTTTTCATTTCATTTGTCATCCATATTTAGATCGTTATTTACTAGCCGCAATTAGAGGAAACGGAGAGGTGGAATGTGATATCTTCCAACATTGTTATTTCGAGACAGGATGGGCAGTGGGCATTAAACGCATGTTTATTGTGTTTGTACAAACATCGCCGGCGATATTTTTGTTATATATAATTATTTAAGTTACATTGTTTTTATCTAATTAAAAAAAAACAATTGAGCATGATTTTATTCTGTGAATTGTGATTGGTATTCAGATTATTTTTAATTTTTTCAAGAACGACTAAGTAGTCCCCAAAATCCATTTTTTGTAGTCTTCATCTATCTGTATGCAGTACTCCTATGAATAATATATTATGCGTAATAAAGTCAGTGAACGCTCTAGTGCGGCCCCGCTTAACATTGAGCTAGTGAATCACTTTCGCATCGTGCGCGCGCGCATACAATTCGGCGCGGTGCAACGGCCCGGTGAACTTCGCTCCACATTGTCAGCGGTTCGGTTTATGCAAGACCGTGCTCATTACTGCCCTATTATATACTTTGAGTCCCGGGAAATGACAATAGCACACACACACTAACTCGCGCGAAAAACGAATGTCTGGGCAACGGAGTTGCGGGCATCAACTAGGTGTCGATAAAGTAATGAAAAGCTAAGTTTTTGTTCATTAATTAACGATTAAGTAAAGTTTGAAGTAAGATCATTAATATCTGTTCCCAGGAGTTATTGCTGATAGAAATTCACATTTATTGTGAGAGTTTTTTCTCACAGTACTAGTCGGTTAATGGGAGTCGATGGAACGACTAGTATCTAAGCGAGTGAGTTCTGAAATAGTCAAGACGGGATCTATTTCCCGGCAGCTGGGCGCGTTCGTTGCCCCTCCGTAGGGCATTAGATGTACACTCCACGACAAACATGCGAGAAAAACGCAAATAGAAACTCTCGCTGAACTATAATCAAAATGACAAAGAACAGAATTTTATAACTGTTTGATATGAAGTATTGTGATTTGTGCCTCAATTCACAGTTTGATCTAATTCCCTTTCAAAAAATAATGACAGTTTCCACACGACATTTTTTACGCTCGTTTGTATTGGTACAAACGCAAGTTGAACGCTCAGCAAACGGAAGTAAGCTGACCAGTTTTAAACTTTATATCTGTCAAAACTCAAAACGCGATGAAAGCACGCAGAAGACACGCGAAACGCGCGTCGTCAGTACGCAAAAAACGTGTGGAAAGACCCTAACTTCAAATTCCCTTCCTAGCCCAGACATTGGTGGTGGAGTGTACTCGTGGACAATTATCGTGAACCCTGGCGCAGTAAACTTGAACTGGGAGCGACCGGCGACGAGCGTGCAGCGCTCACCTCGAGAAAGCAACGTCTATCTAACGCACACCACGTAACCACTGCGTGCTGTAACCGAGTAAAAGCGAAACCAGCCGACTGTGATAGCGGCCAATTAAAGATTTCATTTCTTTAATCACACGTTAATCTATACGACCCTCGTTTGTGATCATTTGCTGATCCATAGGCCGAGTTTTCTTTCAATGCCTAGTTTTAAAGCTTTCTGGTTTTGCACATATTATTGTAATTTTTGTTTTTGAAGTTGTCAAAAGGTTTGCTCACTAAAACATAAAAATGAAGGAAATTACATTAATAAAGGTCTATAAGTGAGTGACTAATGTAAGAAATTAGAATACTAATAATATCACGAGTTTTCAGTTTTTTTACGTCATTATAATATAATATTATTACTTATTACCTATACACACAACTGCATAAACACTGAAAGTGCACAAACACACCGCGATTCTCATGTCGCCCTGGTACCTCGATGCACTCAGTTGCATTGAACATCGACAATAGACGTGCGCGTGCGCACGTTTAAATTAAGGGCGTTCCGTCCGGAGATTCCGTAATTGACCGTATTTAAAACCTTATAAACTCATAATCTGAAAGCTACAAAGTTATAATAAAAATACAGCAATAATCTTCAGTATATCAACATTCCTTTTGTCGTTTTAAATTTTCTATTTTTGTTTCTTATACTCATGATATCAGCTTCCAAAGTAATACCAATTTGTTAAAATTCAAGCATACATTCAGCATCTCCTTGGGATTTACAAATTATTTTTATTTGAAACTCACGCCAATAGATCAACAATATCATAAACTACATATTCGCCGTTTTAATTTTTTTTAGGACAATTTTGAACTAAGATAAGTAAAAATAATAGGGTTTTAACGCGATCTCGGCAACGCGGCAAATGTATGGCCAAGGTCAAACGACCTTGGCCATACATTTGCCGCGTTGCCGAGGTCGCGTTAAAACCCTATTATTTTTACTAAGGCCGTCCCCCGAGCAAACGCTCGGGGGACGGCCTTAAGGATTCATGTTTCTAATTTTAATCTTGAGTAAAATAGAGGTGATAATATGGGATGACGTCTAGTTAACGCCAAATAGTACTATAAATCTTGGTTATAATGGTTCAAATAATAATACTTATAGTGTTATCTAAATAGTATGACATTAATTTTTTGATATCGATAAATATTATAAAATATAATATGGATGTTGGATATGTAGTATGATAAGATGGAAAACGTGAGTCAAATAACATCCACTCAACTGTGCTTTGCTGTATGCAGCGCCAGTTTCACTGCATTTCTACCAGGGTAACTGAACTAATGCAGAGATATTACAGTGCATGCACTTAAATGCATACGAATGCATTTTAGTACAACATAGATTACTATAGTAAATTGCAAGTAAAAGAGATAGCATGAAGGTATGTTTACTTCTAGACTCTAGAGGTGACGTAGATCATATTGCATGAGTATTTAAGATATGCGTTTTCCATTCGTCGTATGCGACTCACTTTCATTACAAGTTGTAATTATGTTGTTGTAATTTACAACAACATCTTGTTATTCTGTAATCCTCTGTACGTACTTTAAAGGAACATTTTTTTATTAATTTTGACACTAATGATGCATTGGTCAAAAAGTCTACGTATGACATATAATAATTATTATGTAACTGGGCTTCAGGGCTCCAGTTCTGTAACTTGTCGAGGGTGCGTGGTTTCGGTGTCAGTTGGATTTTATTTCGGTGTCACGGTCCATCAGCGAGTGGGTCAACGCACGCGCTGGTAAAAATAGACCACCCTGTACGTAAACATTCGATAACGCAGGAACTGCAATCATACACTTTAATGACGTTTGTTAATTGCTTCAAAATATTTAAAAATATAGCAAGGGTGGCTGGTTTTAGGTCCCCAGATGTTGGGTGCACGTGCCTAAATTTATTTTCGACATACCAGTCTTAATCGGTAATCGCGATAAACGACTTAATTTTGTCTAATTATAAGGTTCAGATATTTTCATTTTCTACATGAAAATCGAAATAGTTATACATACTTATTTATTTTCATATAGATATTCGATCATGAAAATGACGCAAATTTTTTCCCATATCATCCTACCAACATCCGTGTTCGCAACCATCAAATCAACAATATATCAGAGACGCGTGCAATAAAAGAATAAATAATAGGGAAGCGTTATTATCAATGTCAGGCTGACCTAAGATAATAAATCGGAAGCTCCATGCAGCCGGGCGGGGGGGTGTGCGACGGGGTGAGGGGGCCGAGGCGGGGGGAGCGCGATCGATCGGCCGTGACCATGGTAACGCGCATGCAGTGCGTGGGTCAGGGGCGGGATTCGCCGCGACCGCGTAATACAGGAACACTCTGTAGAGTCTAGATCAATCCAACATCACCATCAGCTTGATACAATTAGATGTTATCTATTGTTAAGTGTAATTTAAACTGCATTCATTTTGCTGATTCTTTTATATTTATCAAGCTATCTTATAATACAAGAGTAAGAGTGATCATTTTAAGAATTTTTACATACAGGGAAGGGACAAAATTAAGTTTGTTTATGTAATTTTTTTATTTGTCGTCGGTCCTAAATCCAATTTTAGCTATCGCAATAAAGCAAATTTAATTGCCCTAAAAATAAATAGCATAACAGTAGATTTTTATTGCATATTGCGTACGAGAAGTAGAAATGTAAAACACGAGATTTCTTATCAATAACCTTCAAGTACAACGTATAACGACAGAAATAAGTGTGCAAATAAAAATACTTGATATTTTTTCCATATTTTGTTTTCAGGAGAGCGACTGATTTTGAATATGCCATGTTTATACGGGCTGAAAAACAAGTGTCAACGTCCTTTAGTCAATAACATCTTTTGGATGTAAAAACTTAATAAAAAGAACAAATGACAAACATTTTTGTGTTCAGAAACTAAAGTCCAAACGACGAATTTAGCCACAAAACTTCTTAAAGAAAGGAAAAAATTGAATGAAATTATGTTTCTTGTTATTCTAATTATATTATAAACTCGTTTTAGAACTTTTAACGATTACTTTTTTAAACAAAACGATAACATAAGTAGAATATAAATGATACAGTTTTAAGTTTATTAAAAATATATCTTACGAGCCTCGCAAGTTGGATCTCTATTTCTTACAGGCCATTAGATATGTCGTGATAACTCTCAATGGATGTTAAAATGGCGATAAAGACCATAAACTAGGTGTTTAATTAAATTGTGTGTAGTAAATTGTAATTCCTCGAAAGAAACAGGTCCATTTACAGGCTCTTTGCTTATCATACGCATCTCTCTACAAATCATATCGATGTGTGAAGCTTGTTTATTACTGAGACTCTTTCAATTAAAAATAATGATTTCTGATAGGAAAATGGATGACATTTCTTTATTTTCTTTCTTTAAAGATAGTAGATGAGATACAAGAACACATATAAGATTAATAATAATGCAAGATTGTGCAATCAAAAGGGAATTAATCCTTTAAAAATGTAGATACATAATATTAAATATTATATTATTAACTACAGTAGTCTATGTGCCTCTCATGAACTATCCTATCTATTCCATGTTTTTTATCTTGGATACAATACATTGTACGTAAGGAAACATAATAATTAACCTTCCTTAGCCCGGGCGTTCGGTACAACAAGATGTTAATCGATAACGACCAAATAAAGGAAAGTTAAGGTGACCCTTCAGCGTTTTTCCTCGTTTTCTAAAAATAAACGAATGTCGCGACTCGCGCACCCACCCCTCCCTGCCTTAAGAAGGAGACTAACCCAAAATTGTCGATTTTATAAATCATTTTTGCACTTGATGGTAAGCCCCGAATCGTTTAATTTTCTAAACATAGATACTACATTATATTACCAAGAATTCAATCTGAGCAAAAGCACGATATCGTAAAATTTTCTCGATAGAAAAAAATCACAAAGATGCATCTAACTTTGACGATTTTTTTCCTTTATTGCCAAAACCATGCATTAAACTGAGTTGATATTTTTACACATCATATAAAATTCTATCACCGAGGATTCGTTCTAGCGGATTTTTAATATTCTCTATATTTTTTAAGATATTTAAGAAAAACCACATTGCCGCTTCACCGCCAGATTTGTCTCACCTCTCAGTCGCCAACAGTCGCGTTCGCGCGCGCCTGAGGAGAGGTTGTACTTCTTTTGCCTTTACTCCGAATTGAGAAAATATTTAATCGAAACCATGGGAAACAAACAAAAATTAAATAAACACACTAAAAGCAACCTTCACATGTGAAAACGGGAGCCGATGAACAATTGTAGAAGGCTTTTTAATTTAATATAAAATATGTATATTTGTTTACAAATATGATAATATTATCATGAGTGTCAAACTCATATTATGTTGCGGCCGCACATGCGTAGTGCTTCGTGCTTGAGACGATACCATTGGACGATATGCGTGTATCGTCCAATGGTATCGTCTCATAGCACGGAGCTTCGTGACGATAGACGAATCAGCGGCCGCGGCAATAGAGATTGAAAAAATAAATCGGCTTAAAATCGATATAGTTTTGACAAAAACTAGTCTATGACTGCGATTTGAAAATCTATTTGGTTTCAATTAACGTCGTACTCGATGTTATGGAAATATCGAATAAATGTCTTCGGAACAACGCTACGGTCTGGAAATGATAAGATTAAATTGTCAAACAGTGATAACATTATTATATTATATGCAAAAATTCACTACTTTGACCATTCGCTTGAACTTGAACACTACAAGAGCATGAACAAAGGTGACGGCATATTTATGAAAGGATTTAAGAGTACATATAGGTACTACACAATATATTATAAGGTCTTTTATACCTATAATATTGCCTTTCTGTTTGAAAAATGTTCTTTGATGACCCTATTATATACTTCAATGTCCAGGCTGTATCTTAAGAACGGCTACAGCCAGACTTCTGAATTTTTCACAGAATATGTATATCTGTTTCCGCTATAATAACAAATACTAAACACAAAATAAAATTAATATTTAAGGCGGGGCTCCCACATAACAAACCTGATTTTTTTGCTATTTTTGCTCGATATCAATAATGGTTAGGCACTTGAAATTTTTACAAAATCCTTAATTATATTTGCACTTTAATAATGGATAATAAAATTAAAATAAAATAAATATTTAAGGGGGCTCCCATACAAAAATTACAAATTTTGGACTATTTTTAGCTCTATAATGGTACGGAACCCTTCGTGCGCGAGTCCGACTCACACTTGGCTGATTATTTCGAACTTACTTATTTCTGTTATTCAAAGTAATCACCCCTGCAATAAATGCACCTTCGCCAACGCAGTGGCAGTGTATAGATGTCCTTATTGAAAATATCAGCTGGACGGCAGACTACACTTCTAATGCATTTTGTACAACCTCTCGCGAATAAAATTTTCTTCCCGGTAAAAGTTTTCCCAATTTTGGAAAAGGTAATAGTCGGTATGGCAGATGAAGGTGAGCTTCCAAACAAAATGGGGTCGCGCGTTGTCATCAAGGAGCAGCGGAGACGATCGATTGACAAAAACTAGTTGCAGACGTACGAGCATCGCCATCATTGTGGGCAGTTTCCAATGTACACATGTGCAGTAATGCTCTCGCCGTTTTGTAAAAAGCTGTGACTTATCACACCAGCAATTAGACCACCAAAGTGTGACTATCACATTTCTAGGGGTGATTTTCCGTTTTGCACATTGCTTTGGTGTTGAACCGAATACCATTTTTCGTCGCAGGTCTTTTAAGTTGGCTGGTACCGCCTAGCCTACAAAGTTTGAAGATTGAGTAGTAAAATACATGAATTTTAGGCGAAATACGAATAAAAGCTCTTTATATAGAAAAATCTAGCTAGTTACGAGTTTCTAATTAAGGCCAAAAGTTCCTGTTTTTAAGTTTTTAGGGTTCCGTACCAAAAGGGTAAAAATGGAACCCTATTACTAAGACTTCGTCGTCTGTCCGTCTGTCTGTCTGTCTGTCACCAGGCTGTATCTCAAGAACCGCTATAGCTAGAGAAATTTTCACAGATTGTGTATGTCTATTGCCGCTATAACAACAAATACTAAAAATAAAATTAATATTTAAGGGGGGCTACCATACAAGAAAATTCGGATGTGGACGAAGACGTGGCTAGTATTAAATAAATTTATAATATTTTTGTAACAACTACAGCTTAGGAATTCTAACCAGAATCGATGCAGTAGTGCCTATTCGATTTCGGTAAATCAACATATCATAAAATATTACTAGTGTATAAGCCAAAAAGTATTAATTAGATTTTCAAAGTACAGATGGAAAATAAGACTCGAACTTCTCAAAATGTTATCTGATATATTTGGTTATACTACGTTCGTACAAAAAGTGGTTACGAGAGTATTTACACAAATTTATAGCCGCGGTAACATTTTGAATGCGTTGGGCGAGTGTGGGGGGTATGAAGTGCGCGGGTGAAAACCGATATTTACTGTCATAGGTCTCCCTCTTAACTCTGACATTGACCGCGTGTAGCCTCGCAGAGCTTTGTGAACAGCTTTAGAAGATACTTTGTTACAGCCGGGATTCCCGAACAGGGTTCCGCTATAGTAGCTTGTCTGTCAAGCGCCCAAAATGGGCGTCTTACTCTAAAACTATTCAAATGTAGTTATTTCTACTTTGACCACAGATTTAGTATTTTGTTCCAAATATAAAACTATGTGTATTTGCGCCACTAATAGCTTATTTATTAAAAAATCTAATTATATAAAAATTATATATAGCTTAATGGTAACTTCTTTAGTTATTTAAATATATTATTCAGTTTAATGAGAGTAATTGGAAATTGAAAAATTTTCGAAAATGGTTTGACAGTTCGTGACAGATGAAGGGTCTTATTCTTAATTTTACTACTGCGGCATTATCATGATTTCTTCATCTTCTGTATCCTAGTTCGATTAAACTCGTTGTTAACTTCTGGACTACACTCTACTCATATAAGTTATATGAAAAGAACGGACTTCCCTCATATAAAATACAAATATTATTTTGTACATGTGTCGGAAGTTTTGATATATTACGAGTAAGCTACGAGTCCGATCGAACAAGGACTCAGTTGGTCCATTAAACTACGTTTTATTCTTTTATAAGTTTAGAAACCCTGGACTAGAACGGTCCAGGATTTCTAGGAAGTAGTTTTGAGTTATCTGTTTGATGCAAATCAGCTCACACCATATAACAAACATGGTGTGAACTGATGTTAGCAATGGATATACAACAAATATTTCAATAAAAAAGGCGTCTTTTGTAGTTCACGAAATGTAAATAATATTTAAATGTCTTTTTTTATGTAATATGCTAGAAATAAGCAGCGAGGAAAAGGATTTTTTTATGTAAATCTTTAACCAAAAGTAGAGCTTTCTTTCCCATTCGCTCGTAATTTCATAAAAATTCCATTAGCGTCCTTAATTTAAATACAAATATAAAATTGAGCAAGGTTAAGTATATAGACGGCCCTGACCCCTTGCTCGGTCATATTGATGAGGGGTGGCTGGGGGTCGCGCGGGGGGTGCCGGGGGGTCGAAGGGGTCTGGTACACGATTCCGCTTAATTTCTCCTAATTCGCACCGATTAATAGACATTTGAGTGTATCAAATTGTTGTTTGTTTGCTTCCGTTTAATCTATAGTGTGTTCGCGTTAGTATGGGTGTTTTAGGGACTAAAGTCGAATCGATTGATGGTACTTAAGCCGTTTACTTAACCAATAGTGGGGAGCCCTAAAACATTTTTTTTTATTACTTACTAACAAATAAATTTTTTGTAAAAATCAACCAAAACTTGGTTGACTACGGTACCCTGAAACGGGACCATAGCCAGCAGATTTTTTGTATATTGGTAGGTTAATAGTTAAGTTGTATAATTTAAGAGTAACATGGTCCTACAAATAGAACAATCCATTTTTTTAGGAGCATCGAATCAAAGTATGAAATCCTTTCTATCTCTGTTAGCTACCTACCACTTTCAAGATTTTTCGCAAATAAAAAAGTCGTTTGTTTTACCAAAATGAAGCTACTCACAAAAAATTATCTTGTTAGCAATTAAAAAAAATTGTTCTAGGGCTCCGTGACTACAGTTGACATAAGCCGTTTTGATATTAATTGGTGCCCACTGCAGGCGCGAACAAAGTATAAATTTGTTATTGTACTCATCATCTTTAAGTACTCGTTACTGTATCACCTTACAATTATGTCAATATATCAAGTACTAGATTTTACATCACAACAAGTACACGGAAGAAACCTGTATTTACCGTACAATTACAATAAAATATAAGCCGTGTGTTTGCTGCGAAACAATTATTTATGTATCGAAGTGCGAGTGACGTCGCGACCTCCGACAAGGTTGCCGGCCCACTTCCCTATGTATATCTGCTTGATTATATAAATGTGATGCTGAGCGATACATCCGCGCTGCTCTGCTGCTATATCGCGAGCCTTTTCTAGCCTTCCAGTACCAACTGAATTTACTGAAAGGTGCCGTTTGAGCATCTTTTACGAATTGTGATTTGTTAACATGGACGTTCATTGGTTCATAAATATTATTATCATCATCATCATTGTTAGAATATCACGGCTATTAAGAATTCAACGTTTTTTAATGGTTAGGTCGCAAATATTTTTTATATTATGTGTAAAAATTTACCCGACCATAACTTTTGAGTCCATTTATTCGTCATATGAGCTATCATAATATGTCCCGAGACTCAAAGTATTTCCATTCCAAATTTTATCAAAACTGATGCAATGGCTTTAACGTGAAAAACACACAGATAAACACGCTCAAAATATAAGTACGGATGACTTAATATTATACCTGTGCCATGCATTTTTATTTTTTAAACAATAAGTATCGATAAAATTGTTATTAATAAATAGAGCTATCGCAGTAACCCTTTATGCTATATTGATTAAACATGACTGTTTTTACATTTCAAGGGTATGTCGGCGGACCAATTAATTTCAAAATTAGCTCAGTAATTGCAGGCTCGATTTTATCAAACGAAAACATATTTTGGAATCGTCAAAACATATGACGATAATTTCGTATCGCCGTATCAGTAGGAAGTAATTTGCTCTTGCAGAAGGCTACAGTGATAACACAGATAACACACTACTATAATATGTGCAATCTCGCTCTATTGACAATGTGTGCGAACTGTTTGCCTACTACTATCAATTCAAATCCTTTTCGGAATGCTAGATTCTAGATAGCTAGCCACGTAAGCTCGAAAACAAGGTCGGCTATTGACATTTCCGATGTTTTCACAATTTTCAAGAAAATGTCGCGCGAACTCTACATTTTCCAAAACACGTAATTTGCCTTTGAAACGACTGAAACTAAAAAGATTGGTCCGTAGTAAATCATGCTATTTATACCAATGACAAACAGTCTCGCCGATGATCAAGCAGATGGAAACCTTCCAGTCAACTTGTAAATTGGTTATTAGTGTATGTTTTCCAATTGTAGAGCATACAATGCGACTTCGTGTCGCACAATGCCGAGGTGTGCTAATGCCTAATTGGAACGTGATTAGTTTGAAAGAGCTTGATTGTGCGAAGCGTTGCTGTAGCTGAAACATTCAACGTTGAGCATAAAGGTACAGGCATGAAGTTGCAGCAGACCACGTGACGTCGCGACACTACTGGTTTCTATGTATTTCTGTGAATAAGTGTCGCTAGCTTCGTGTCGCTAGCTGCGGGGGGTATTTCATAAAAATACATACAAACCAGTAATATCACTGCAACACGTCGTCTGCGGTGCCAACCTATGCCTCATAGTACACTATCTAGACTCTAGAGTTCTAGAGTCTAGAGCTGCAATTAGAAAACACACTGTGTTAATCTGACGGACGGTGTAGTCGCTGCAAGGGTGTAGGGTCGCGAGCACCTGCGTCTGCTTTGACATTGGCAGATAAGATACGACTATTATTTTGTCACTATCGGCCCAATGTCACAGTGACCTCAATGACACAAGTGACGCGGCGTCACCGCGTTCGTCGCTCTGACCTTGCCGTATTTATCTAATCTTCGCAAAAATAATATTAGCACGTTTATGTACATTGTACACAAACGTGCACACAGAACAATGGTCAAGTGCAGGCGGGCTACAACAACATGTTTAGGTGTTCTGTTACGTCATTAGGGCTGAGTTGTATCGTAATTTTTTAAGGAGTTAGATGAAGAGAGTATGTGTTCAGTCTAGACTTGACAAAGCTACATAATTATGTTTAACCGTTATTTATTTTTACTGATTCCTAAGGATCAACTTAATCATAATTAGCGGTATAGTAAATAAAGAAAAAAGAAACTTTATACGTAGGTGAACTGGCATTTACTTGACAAAAATAGTAAAAATACACGCGAGGAAAACAAAATATGTATTCACTTACGTCATAGAACAATAATGTATATCATGGAATTTTGCACTTTTACTGACTCTTAAAAAAAATTCGTGTATATTTTTATTGATTTTTATTTTTTATTAACATTTCGTATTAAATATAACATTTACGATAAAATTAAGTATAAAAGTAGGGCTAATTTATACTTTAATTTATCAAAAACGGTCGATGTAAATCGAGCGAATGTCATACCGAAACATCACTTGAGGCAGTTAGGTATATAACAAGTATATTATAATACTAGCTGTTGCCCGCGACTTCGTCCGCGTTAACATAGTATAATGACGATGGGTAGTTTTCATTGAGATGTATGGAGTTGACACCGCAACGTAATGTTCGGTCACATTCAACAGAATCTATATAGCCGCAGTGCTCTTAGTCGCACGCGAGCTCTTCTGCACGCCAGACGTACAACAATAAAAAACAAACACAAAAATGTCACAAATATGCCTAGTTATGGGTTAAGACATTGCAAAAATTATTCCAGGAACACTTCAAAATGCAACGGAATAACATTTCAACGTTCTTATTTCATTATTTTCAATTAAAATACGTACATTCAATTACTAGGCGAAGACGCGCGCCATTTGCACTATCATAGAGTAGTAGAGTCAGAGGGGAATGTAGGCAAAATACTGATCTATGATAAGACGACGATGAATGAAGTACCCACATAGACGAGTTTGTATTTTGGTAATATTTAAAATATTACGTACGTTATAAATGCGTACATTATAATAATTTAATTATTGTAATTAAAAATATTTAAGTAATCTAAATCAAGTAATTGGCTATAGACTATAGTGGACTGTGGATCCATACTTAATTATATAAATTTTATTAAATAGTAATTTTTATTTTTATTTTATCCATTTACTCAAATACATTCTGCATTCTTTCGAGTGTAGGCACATAACTGTGTCACTTCTGCGGTACTGATCTATAGCAATCACCGCCCCGCCTCCCACCCCGCTCATGCCGCAAGTGCGACATGTTTTTTGTTGGCAATAGCAAGTAGCAACTCCATACATCTCAATGGTAGTTTTCCTCTTTTTGTGGTTCCTTATATAGTTCTTGCAATCTATGAGTGCGCGTCGCCTTTGTTTGTAGTTGGAAATGTGAATAGACATTTTCGTTAGTGTGCGTACCCGACGGAGCAGTCAGTAGCGAGCGAGCCATGTACGCGTGTATAGATATGGTCACTCACACAACTAAAGGCGACGCGTACTCGTAAATTGCAAGAACTATACAAAGAGTAAAAACGAGACCCTATTTAAGCAAACGTCAAACGCAACCGTCAATAAACTTTCATGTTTCTTACACAAAAAATGACGGACTTTCATTCAAACTTTCAACCCCAATTTCACCCCCTTGGGGCTAGAATTTCGAAAAAACGCTTAAATACGTATCCATTCATTTTAAATCAGTAACCCAAAAATAAAGTTTCATGTTTCTAACTCAAGAAATGACGGACTTTCATTCAAACTTTCAACCCCTAACCCTTCGGGGTAAAATTTTCAGAATTCCTTCCTTAGTGGGTGTCTACTTAATAAAACAACCCTACTCACCAAATTTCGTGGCTGTAACTTTAACAGTTTTTGCGCAGCGATGATGAATCAGTCAGTCAATTAGTCAGTCAGGACATGTAATTTTATAAGTATAAATATTATACTTCTTACACCTATATAGGTGTTACATAGTTCAGTAAGACACATATAATTTACGTGAGGACTGCGCAGTACGCAGAGGTCATCTATTGTAACATCTAAGGACGGACATACAAAGTTAAGAAGACGTTTTTTGTCCGTTTGTTGACGCATTT
Source organism: Polyommatus icarus (assembly GCA_937595015.1). Classification (NCBI taxonomy): domain Eukaryota; kingdom Metazoa; phylum Arthropoda; class Insecta; order Lepidoptera; family Lycaenidae; genus Polyommatus; species Polyommatus icarus. The sequence continues at coordinate 11,296,171 of OW569332.1, read as the reverse complement.
GTTAAATGAATCCGTCTGCCACCTACACGATCTTTATTTTGCGAATCACGGTAAAACATTTTAAGAAGGATCGTAATAATTAACAAAATATGTTAAAGGGATACGAAAAGCGTCTGTAACGGCCATATAAAATGACTAGGTGACGCCCGCAACTCCGTTGTGTCAAAATTCGTTTATCGAGCGGGAACCGTACATTTTTCCGGGATAAAAAGTATCCTATGTAAGGACATAGGATGCTGAAATTTGGCATGGAGATACTTTAAGTCCCGGGAAAGGTCCCGGGACTTAAAGTATCTCCATGCCAAATTTCAGCAAAATTGGTTCAGCGGTTTGAGCGTGAAGAGGTAACAGACAGACAGACAGACAGACACACTTTCGCATTTATAATATTAGTATGGATTTTGACATCAATGCCATTTACTTTGAAACTCTTGATGAAATTAAAGTTAAGTAGATGATTATAATCATACTCGTAAATCTCTGAGTGCCATGATTAGCTCTGTACTTTTTTATCCATTTAGCTAATTTAAGATAATGTTATTTTCATTAAACAAGCTGCTTGAACATACAACTAATACAAAACATCGTTTATCTAAGAGAAACTGCTCTACTTTAGGAACTCTACCATACCATATTGTATTTTTTTTTTGTTAATAAACATTAAGCCTTAGGATTTAGATATACATGATCTGATCATACGAACTTCCAAGTGAAGATCATAATATATTATGATATGATCTTCACTTGGAAGTATGTTATGAGTCCCTTTAATTATTTTTCTTTTTTTATTATTTTATGAAAAAAGTACTTACTTATTTTTTAACTCTTAACCCTATTATGATTCTTAAAAAAGTTTTTTTTTTCTTTTTTCTAATGTATCTGAACTAGTTTTTTATACGTATCTAATATGCATGTATCGCAATGATAGCTAGCTCGTGTTGCGACCTTCATCATCGTCATCACCCGGAAGGTATAACCGTTACAATTTTCCGAACTAGGAAGTATATATTCTATGGTCAGGGTCACAATTGTTAACGATTGTACAATAATGGCGGCTATGCCACGTATTGTATCACGAAGGACATCGCTAATGATTCGATGTTTATCGCCGATTCGCTAATTAGACTGAATTCTTCCCCGAAACGTCATAAAACATGAAGCCCACTCGGGGTCGCAGCCAATGTTAACATGTGAAGGTTAATGTTTGTCATTGAAATCCCGGGGACTAATAAATAACGGAATATGTTATCTCGTTCAATTTGTTGCTTATTAAAATCTCCCTGCAGCAAGATTTTTTTAACTTTGTTTAGCTTATGCCCGCGGCTTTGCTCGCGTAAGAAATATTATTATTAATTAGGTATCAAAGTCTCAGCCCGATCGGTTTGAAATTGACGAAGTTTCATACAAACTTTTATCCCATATTTTATCCCCTTGGGGGTAGAATTGATCAACAGCCTTTCTTAGCGGATGCCCTACGTCATAACATTTACCTGCATACCAAATTTCAGCCCGATCCATCCAGTGGTTTTGGGATGTGCGTTTATAGATCATTATGTCAGTCAGTCAGTCACCTTTGAGTTATCTATATTTAGATATAATATAGGCTTTATAATAGGTATTATACTTTTATAAGTACTGTGTAATAAAGCACAAAAAAAATAAAGATCATACAAAATATTTTTATTTATTAAATATTTTGTATGAGCATTCAGTACACACAGATGTGTTATACAAGAATACACATACCTTCATAAGTATAATCTTATCTGACATCAATTTGTATATGATTAGTAATGACCCAGTGTAGGTCATCTGTAATTTCCTCATAACATTGTACAATATCATATCTTATCTATTGTTACGTTTCATTGTCAAAACAATTTTTGCGGAACCTCCTTCGCGACAAAAATCCTGTTTCTGCTGTTTTTTTTGAGACGCAGATTAAACCCCGTAAACGAAACGTCTTTGCGTTCTTAGTAGTCCAATAGTACATTACGCCCCAAGGGAAGAAAGTATGACATTTCAATCCGCTCGATATTGTGCGTACAAAAGCGTCGCGTCGGTTGAAGTGTCATACTATCGTCACAGTATAGCAATATTGAATATCCCTACTATCGTCCCGTGGCGCGTATATAACTTTTCATCATACAAGGGACCGAAAGTTTAAGAGGCCGGGTACCCTTGGAATTTCTCATACATACGTAATACCAAAATCATTTTCTCATACGAAAATATTTAACATGTTTGAGTTGCTTTTCAGTTTAAAATAGTAATTACCTAGGTTCCTGCACAAAAATTTACTTCAAAATATTTAAACACAAAAAAATAGAGTAAAACAGTAAAAAATATATAAATAAATAGTAAATTTGGTACAAAATATTTAAACTCTAAAAAATATTTTTTAGTATTTCAATATTTTGAGGTCAATGTACTATTTATTTATATATATTTTTAGTGTTTTACTTTATTTTTAGTGTTTAACTATTTAGTATTAAATATACAAAAAAAAAATTAAACAAAAAAAAATTGTGTTTAAATATTTTGAAGTAAATTTTTGTGCAGGAACCTAGATAATTACTATTTTAAGCTGAAAAATAACTCAAACATCTTAAATATTTTCGTATGAGAAAATGATTTTGGTATTACGTATGTATGAGAATTTCGAGGGTACCCGGCCCCTTAATGGCAATAATTATTAAAATCGTATATAAGGTAGGTAAACGAATGTAGTTCAAATCATCTAGGGACGGGGTCCGGGGCGCTAATAACAACTGCACGGTTACCATGGTGATGAGTTATTTCAAATAAGTAGGTAGCGGGAAGAAAATTTTAAACTGAAACTAATTGAGCGGTCTGAAATGTGCACCTTTCTTCCCGCAAACAAGGGAAGAAAATCAAACTTTCGGTCCTGGTATGATGAAAAAATTATTCCTTCGACATGAAAAGAACTTTAATATTAACAATTTTTTCCCCTTGCGACAGCTTTGAAATTCGAGATAACATCGTCTTAGTAGAATGTTTTTATGGGGTAAGTTCATCCCTCCTAAATATAAGTTGCAAAGGGATACTTTTAGTATCGACCCTCCTTGCTATGTGCATTGGATGCTCGCTTGTTTTTGCATCTAAGATAATAATTAAATAAGATTTCGGGATGTAAGTGACTCCTGAAAACCTACCCAAAATTATTTGATCGTGTGCTCTAAGGTACAAACCTTCTTTGTCCTCGTAGAAACAAATCGTTATATTTCATAAAGTATTTTATTTTAATTTTTTATCAATTTATCTGGTAAAATAATGATATTGTTATAATTACTATAAATAATGCTAAAATATAAAACAAGGACTATATATAAAAAACTAAATATAAGTCAGAGGCTGCAGGTAATGTACCCAAGAGGCTGGCTGGCTGGCTGGCATATATTTCATATATATATTAAATCAGTACCTCAAAAGCCTTTAAAGACCTCTTTAGTCATTCATGAAAAACCGGTCTACGACGGTCTACATTATATTTCTCGAGATTAAAAGACCTTCATTCTATGGTATAGCTCATATCTATACAATTATTATAGAGGTTTTACGACTGATTCATAGATTAACGACTGTTTATGACACATATTTCTTGTCGCCAAGGTCGTTGCTTTGTTGATCAATTGCTATTTTTATTTCATCTTCATTCTTCACATACTTCTGGAGAGCAAATCTTTCATATATAGATAGGTTGATACTTGTAATACTTATATGTGTGCGTTATGTGCAGAATTTTAAAAATATAATATAATAGAGTTGTATAGACTCCCATGGTGAAGTAAATATGTATAGTATAATTTATTCCAAAAGTATGTAAACATTCATAAACATTATACTTACTATTATTGTGTCAACATAAGAATCGTAATATACAAAAGTAAATACACAAACGTGTATTAACAGTATTATGTTCTGTAAAATTCGAAACCGCTCTTCTTTTGGATATAGCGAGTGTATATTTCGGAGCGAGTTGTCTCAACCTTGCGAGGAGCCGCCGGCCTTGACATTGGCCATGATCTTGCGGCTATTATTAAATACTGGATCAATCCACGCCCAATAACAAAAAAAAATATGTCTAAATCTACATACATTATATCGCTTTTAAATTGTATAATAAATGTAAATAAACAATCCAAGCTCCCACGTTCCAACCGAACAGCAATAAGTTTTATTATAAAGATCAGTAAGTATTGTAATTTCAATTTATATTTTGATTAACTTAAGGGACATCTGAAATATCCTTTGGACGAACACTAATAATTCCTTGGTAGATTATCTCAGTGCCTGTCATGCATTGCTATTTGGTCAGAAGCAGGTGCCATAAAATTGGACTCACCTAGATCGGGGATGGAGCTGGAGGGCTCCTCGAAGGTCGGGGGCTTGTGCAGGCGCGGCGGGGGCGGCGGCGGAGGGGGCGGCCGCATGCACTGGATGACGGAGTGCGGCGGCGGCGGCGGCAGCAGGCCCGGGGCCCGGAACTCCTTGCCCGGGGGCGCCGGCAACTCCAAACGCCTCGCGCTCATCATCTCCATCTCGTAGTGCTCCGGCGGCTCCCGCTTCGGCGACAGCTTCGGGTAGCACTGCATCTTCACTCGAGTTCGATTAAAAAGTTTTCACAAAAAATATCAGTATCAAAAAGTCACTAGCGCAAAAGTGCACGGCAGCGTTGTACGCGGGAGTATAGTACGCGAATCGCGATGTACGAGCGGCACTCGGCAGCGCGCCGCCACACTCGCGGATCGTTCGCTCGCCGCGGCCAACTTTCTCCTACTGGCGCGCCGACGGCCGCGGCCGGACGAAAGTGAATCTGCAGCGGCCCCCGCCCGCGCCCCCGCCCCAGGTGTGCACCGCCCGCCCAGCGCCGCCGCCCGACGCCCGCTGCACAAACACGTTAACTTTAACCTTAAATTCTGACCTATCGAGTGCAATGCACCGCATGAACTTGTTAAATTAAATTTTATTAATGTTATCGAGTATCATTTTCATATCTCAAATGAAAACATAATTAATAGAAATTTAATCCTGCTGTGACTTTTGACTTCGGTATAAAATGTTTTTGCGAGTATAGCCCGGTCACATTAACTTGACGCATGGCTAGGATGCAAAATGCATTCCAGCGATGCGTTATGTTGATGTGACCGTGTTATAATATATTATTACAATTTGTTATGAGACACACTAACAAATATCAGGTAGATAATTTTGTTATTTAACATACCGGCTCCATAATAACATCATGAATGATCAAGCCATGCGTCGAGTTAATTTGACCGCGTTATATGTAAAATATAGTGGTTCTAGAAAAGCCACTTCAGGTAGGTATCAAGCTATTACGTGTAATTGTTACATGTTTATAATATAGTCACAATGTACATTGTATAGTGAAGGATGGCCTTGGGAAAGGAAGCCAGTATGTCATAGTTGTACGTGAGGCGGCTTGGCTCGTCAGCACAATAATTGTATCAGTGCGAATTTTATACGCGTAACCTTCGCGCCGCGCGCCGCACCGAGCTCTTCCGTGATTGATTCACACTAGTCACTATATAAAACTCGTTACATTGTTACGAGTGCTGCAATAGATGTATAAAATATGTTACATATTTTATTGTTGACAAAATTCAAACGATTCTAAATTCTAAATCAAAGAATGAAGTTTTGGTAGAACACTTTTTATAGAATGATACAAAAATATTTTCTATTATTGTCGGTCAAATATATCATAATCCATAATACCTACTTAATTATGTTTGTTACAATATTGGTTTTGGAACATAATATTATGAGTACTGCATTGAATTTACTTTGCTGAAAAATTATCGGAACTGGGATGCAATGTACCAAAATTCATTACATAAAAACATAACATTAAGTTCCAGGTGAAAATATTGCCTACATAAAAAGACTAGAATCATAAAATTATAATGAACATGATAATATTATTATGTGTGTCATTTTATCAGTTTTAAGCCGTGATTTGTAATTTGTACACGGAAATGAAATAATAATTAGTTTTATCCCCACTAATATTAAAAAGGCGTGTGTCTGCATGTTTGCCTGTTAGTCTGTTACTTCTTCACGCTTAAGGGCGTTCCTTCCGGAGATTCCGTAGGTAATTGACCGTATTTAAAACCTTATAAACTCATAATCTGAAATCTACAAAGTTATAATAAAAATACAGTAATAATCTTTAGTATATCAACATTCCTTTCCCCGTTTTAAATTTTCTATTTTTGTTTATTATACTCATGATATCAGCTTCCAAAGTAATACCAATTTGTTAAAATTCAAGCATACATTCAGCATCTCCTTTTAGCATTTACAAATAACTTTTATTTGAAACTCACGTCAATAGATCGACAATATCATTTAAATAAACTACATATTCCCCGTTTTAAATTTTTTTAGGACAATTTTGAACTAAGATAAGTAAAAATAATAGGGTTTTGGCGCGATCTCGGCAACGCGGCAAATGTATGGCCAAGGTCGTTTGCTCGGGGACGGCCTTAAACTACCAGCACAAATTTTAACGGAATTGGTTACTTATAACTTATAATGCTATGACTTGTCAGTCTCTGTAATGTAAGGTAAAGATAGGCGTTTCAAGTAATTAAGTGAAGTGTCAAGTGAAGGAGAGGGCAATATTGTATGTACCTCTAAATAATGCTTGTTATCACTTATATTAGGACTGAAGTTTTTTCCGGGTTCAAAATAATTCTATGTCCTTTCCCAAGACTCAAAGTATCTACATACCAAATTTCAGCCAAATCTGTTCAGCGGTTTGGGCGTGAAAGAGTAACAAACATTTTTTGCATTTATAATATAAATTATAAACTGTATGATAAATGTGGAGTCACGGTCTGTTGAGATCCACATTATCAGTACATAAGTGAAATATTGATTTCACTGTCATTGGCCGACTCTACAATGTAGCACGCGTGTGGACTCCTCATGGCGCTTCTAACGATGGATTTCACGCTACTGTGGGAGTAAAATAATCTGGGCCCTTAGCCACGATGACTTCGTTCGTTTCGACTTGACATTTAAGATACTAGCGACATGTAATGTTTTATGCCGTATTGCAGACTTCTACATTTTCGATTTCAAACTTCAACAGTAAAATTAATGAGAACATCTTGACTAAGACTCTTACTACTATTTAAATACAGTGACAATAGTATACTAACAACACATAGTAAAGTGTTAACATTACGTAATTTCATACCTATTTGCATACTAACAGTTTAATTCATACATTGTTATCTCTTCCGCGTCAAAGTGCGAGCGCCGATCGCCTTGTGCCGAGGCACGCTCGACAGATAACCATCTCGATAGCAGATACGACATGAACTACAATTCCATATCACACAAAGATAGTGCACGCAGCTAAATGCTATCGCGGTACCCCGATTCTGCTAACATGCATAGCTTACTGCCGCACTCAGAGACTGTAATCAAATGAAGATAATGACATAAGCCCCAAAAAAGAAGGTATTTTTATGGAGCCTGGCCGACCTACTGTCCGCCATTGTGATTTTCCGCGTTCACGAATATTTTTTTCAAAAATGGATAGCTAACATCAATACAAACAAAAAATAATCTTAGACAAAACCGCGTAAAGTGTCACATTTCGAAGATTTGAGATGCCAAAGTTGCAATTTTTGCAATTGGCGGACAGTAGGTCGGCCAAAATCTTCGTAGGGTAAATTACTAGTAGATTGGACAGTACTAGTCATTGGAAAAAGCACAAAAACACCATATTTATTAATGTTGCTTTAAAAACTGACTGTTTTTCTTTAAAAACAGGCGTTCTTTTACTTTAAAAACAGGAAACTTAAAACAACATATTTAATAAATATTGTGTTTTTGTGCTGTTTCCAATGACTGGTACTGACCAATCTACTAGTCATTTACCTTACCCCTTTGTGTTTTTGTGTTTTGTCCAATGACTGGTGCTGTCTAATCACTAGTCATTTACCCTATTTTGCTGTTTCATAGAATCGAAGTTGTATTAATATCGGATTGAAATATAAGAATCAGGGTAGTGACTAATTCTAACCTGAACATGCAAATGTGGTTAAAATAACGATCGTGCGTAATGAAGTTATAATATAGGCGATAATCATGTAATCGCTAAGTAGTCTCTGATAGACACTGCTATTAATTGCAAAGGTGTTCGATACGTAATTGACGCCTGGAGAAAAATGTGAGATTATCGTGGATCTGCAATCTCACTATCGCCTTGATCGGGACATTTTGATTACAGAAAAATAATTCTACTAGACGCTACCCGCAACTTCGTTCGCTGGAATTATCGCGTGAGAAGTTGTAAAATCGACAGTTCTAGATGTATAATTACCCATCAGAATAGGTTCAGTATTTTAAGCATAGTATGTTGCAGACAAATAAACACTGTCGCATTTATAAAAAGTATTTTTCATCATGCTACTATGATTCTCACGCTTAACTAATGACGATAATTGCAGTATTAGATAGCCTACTGATACATAACTTACGTTTTTGCACATATTACACTGCGTACATAAAATGTGCAGCCAAAATAGATTTTCACGGCTGCTTGCATTATCGGTGGCGTCTGGGGTGGGCGGGGGCGGCAGCGGGTCACTGCCACCGACTCACGGCCGCCCCCGCCCGCCCTCCGGCCGCCCGTCATTATTTTGGTGACACTCAATGAAGCCTTTGAATTGTCTATTTTTATAGGCGGTTTATAAAAGGTCAATAACATAACTTGATTAGGAGTTTTATTATTTTTTGAGATCGGAATATTCCGTATCAACATAGTCTATTTTTTCTGTAAGTTGAAATTCTCCGTAAAAACATACAGTAATGCTCAGCACACGCATAGGGTGCATAGGGTTGGGTTAGTTAGAAAGAACAATTAAGAAAATTATAATCATTTAAATGTAAGCTAATCAACATTTTTGGGTGGTGACGGCGCAGTAGAAGTCGGAAATGCGTTTAGGGCTGGATTGCGTGTGCATTAGCAGTTTACAGTCACGTCGGGCTGAGTGAAAGTCCCGGTGTCCCGCCGTCGGGTCCCGCAGCCGAGGGTACTGGGACAGGGGTGTCCCGCACGCCGCATGCGCGAACCATGCACATTTATGCGTTAAAACCAAACTTTTTACACCGCAGAAGGATCTCATAATTTCAAGGATAACATTTCAAAATTAATAGGAAACACCTACAAGTCATTGGCCGAAACCTGCTGTCCATGCTATTTGCTACTCTTGATTGAGTAACATGCATTCGACAATCCCAATGGAACCTACATTTTAGCAAGAAAATCTCTTCTCAAAAGCTATAGAGAATGTTCTAAGAATGTGCCAGGATACATAAGACGATTAGATTTCATGTAGGCCTAATTAGGCCTAAACGTATCTTGAGTTCGAACAAAAATGGGTAGACAATTGTCTACCCATATTTGTTCGAACTCAAGATATTTTATTAGCAACTTGTATGCCTTACTAAATCAAAAATATAGCGTCTAGTAACATGTCTAATCAGCGGTCTAGCCAGACGGCTATAATTTGAAATCAGGAGTAGCCAATAAAAGTTTATCGTCATTATCGTGCAGTTTCGGTGTGAGAGGGTGCCGGCGCGACCTCGGCCGATCAATATGCAACGGCTAGACGTGTATTTCTTCCCCTGGATGGAAGGATTATAATTTATACCCCACCATAACTTTTTAATGCATATAAAAATATGTTACGGTAAAAGTCTGTAAGTGGTATTGTAGCTAGTGGTGTTTTAAATGCCCATAACAATAATAATCAATACAATATAAATACATTGTATGTATATTTCCGTAGATTTTTGGTAAGGCAGCTAAAGAAATACGATTCATATGTGTGCAATAGAATTATGTTAATTAAAATAATAGTTAAGTAACACACTTTTATTGTCCTTTGCGAGCTTTCGTAGTAGGACAAGAATTGTGTTAGTTAAATTGTAATCGAGGAGTTTAGAATTCACCTGTATCAACAAGTATATAAAAAACCTTGTACTTATCACATTAGCACTCAAAAGAGTATTAGCATTTATAATTAAGTGTCATCTTCGCTCGGCCCGCCTAAGTAGCAACCAACCACCTGTATTTATATAACCTGTCCAGCGTAACGTAATTATATATTCTAGTATTCTATGTTCAATGTTCACGTTTTGCTATCGCGTGTATTAAAAATTAACCTAGGAAATTAACAGGAAGGTCAACTTAATTTAAATTATATATTGTGTACCTTTGAAACAGTGCAGGGAGATAGTTATGAATTGTTACTTAAATTAAAGAGTCTTGTCATTACCTATAATTATGTTTTATCTAAATGATATTAGATAATTAAGTTATTAGACTGGCCTTCTAAATATACCTAATTTAAAATTAAATTAAAAAGTTAAGAAATTAACGTCCCTTTAACAAATATCTACTAAGCCTTTTAGTACACTGTAGATAACAGAGCAGCACATCAAATTAAGCATCGCTTAATTAAAACCTACACTAATAAGATGGTAGCGCGACTGTTTAATTTAGATAATCGGCGCACGTCTGCGCGGAATATAGATCGCGGTTCAGTCTCGACTCTCGACCCTCCGATCCTTGAGCACTGCAGCAGTGGAATGCCCTTGCAAGGGTATCTCAATGTCGGACTTTAGGTGCCAGTCGTCGCCCTCGTTCCCTAACCCCCCTCCATTCCTCGCCTCCCCCCTGGCTGCCCCCTCCCCGCCTCACCACCGCGCATACCATTTAAACACAATTCTTTTAACCGAATGCATCTGACTAAATATAATATAACAATACGACAGTATTGAATGTTGATTCAATCTGCTCCGAAACGACTTAGGGCCATTTATACTCAAAGCCTCGTGTTCGTAAGCTTTATTGCTTTTTAATAGGTGTAGTGTGGCAAAAAGCTCGCTAAGCTTACTTAATCGATAACTGTTATTAAAAGCTCGGACCACTTAATATGCTCGTTTAAATGACACCTGTGTTATTATCCCATTATTTACAACACACAAGCAGCAAGAAAAAAGGCAAAAACACATCAAGACTAACAATAAATAATAAACATTATTACTTAATAACTAATAAGTAAATAATGAAAAACACACACGTCCGCAATACAGCACAAAAGGAAAGCCTTGGCAATCATTTGTACGGATTCGTTGTCCTTGGCGATCCCTTTTGATCGAGGACGAAGTTTGGCGAAAATTGAAGGTTACAGGGCCGAAGGGAGGCGTGCACGCGCGGGCTGCCGTTGACACTGCGAAGGACGACACCAAGGTCGGCACTCGGCCCTAAACCTTGATCGTGTTTCGCCCACTTCGCTACTTCGCCCAGCATCCCAACTGTAGCGTATTGATTGACTGATGTCCGAGGTTTGACAGGAGTTTTATCAACACTTTTATTTTGATTCGCTGGAAATACCTCAGATACTGCTACTTGCTACTAGCTTTTGTTTATGTAATAAGTATTTTGTAATATTTTTATAGAGTTTACACGATGCTAATTGCAATGCTATGCTTGCTTACAGACGTGTCTATCATACATAGACATGAGGAAAAGCCACTCTAAAAAATGTAATTTTCTTGGGGCACTTACCTGGGGGACATAGACCTTGACGAAGTTATTATTTTTGTATGAAGATTTCGTCTATCAATATTAAACCCTGAGCATGGAAATCTTCAACTGCTCCACGATAAGGTTTAGGTTTAAAGAATTTATTCTCAGAAGACATACAGTCACTTAAATGAGAACTTAAAATTAAAATGGTAACATTTTTTTAAAGTGGTCATATAAACATTAGTGTGGGTTGTTTAGATTAATTGTGTTCCTTCAACAATATAATATTTTATGATATTTGCTATTATGTAGGTTAAATTCCTTTATTTTATAAAGTTACTTACAAAAAATAATAGTTAGCAAAATCTGTTCAGATGTAGTGTATACATTTAGCAAACTCATTCTATGGTTAGGGTTTTATAGAATTGAGTGAATGTGTTCTAGTAGTTTTTTCTTATATATGTTAAATGAGCTAGCATTTTTAACATCTACAGGTAATTTGTTGTACAGTTGTGCTCCTTCAAAACTCATGGTTTTCTTACCATAATTAGTACGAACTTTGGGTAATACAAGTAAGCCAGGTCGACGATTACTACGACTAGAGATTTGTGATTTCTTTATAAAATTTAGATTAATATTTACATTTTTATCGAGAATTTTTCTTATAATTATACATGTGTTATATATGTATAGTTGATTAATATTAAGGATTTCAGTTTCGTTGTAAATCGTTTTTGTTGATGTCATATATGGGTACTTGAAAAGAAGTTTTATTATTTTATTTTGTGTTCGCTGTAATTCATTTAATTTTGTTTTTGTAGCGCTACCCCAGATTTCTATTAAATATAAAAGGTGTGATTTTACTAGAGAGTTATATATCATATAACGTGTCTGTTGGGGAATACAGCTTTGTACATTACGCAGAGAACCTACTAGTGACGAGAGCTTGTTTTTTATATGATCTATTTGGTCATCCCATGTTAAATTATTTTTTAATCTTAGGCCTAAATATTTTTCTTTTTCTTTTTGTTCTATAGCTATATTATTAATGGTTAAAGGTGCATGTGAATGGATTATTTTATTTTTTGCTTTGAAAATTTTGAAAATGTAGCTGGTTTTATCTATATTAATACTTAGTAAATTGCATTGGAACCATTCTGCTAGTATGTTCAAGTCTGCTTGTGCTTGCGCAATTAAATCTTTTATATTTAATCCAAAATAGAATAAGCATGTGTCGTCAGCGTATAGGGTTATGTGACCCTTCAGACCTTGTTTTGTTATATTGTTTATGTAGATTAGAAACAATAGTGGCCCCAAAACTGACCCCTGAGGGACTCCGCATGAGATTGGCTTTGGTGAGCTCACTTTGCTTCCAATCTTAACAACCTGAAAACGGTTTTGTAAATATGACTTGAACATTTTTAGGGCATTGCCTTTGATACCTATGCTTTCTAGCTTATGGATCAAGAGTTTGTGGCTAACGGTATCAAAGGCCTTCCTTAGGTCAATAAAAATCCCTAATGCAATGCGTTTCTTATCTAGGTTAGTTTTAATTTCATTTATAATATCTATTGCAGCAACTGTAGTGTTACTTTTAGCTCTGAAACCATACTGTTGTTTGGATAGGAAATCGAATGAATTTAAGTAATTTGTTAGTCTAGCGTGAAGTATTTTTTCTAAAATCTTAGATATTGTGGGCAACACTGAGATCGGCCGGTAATTGCCACGATCACTTTTATCACCAGATTTGAAAATAGGTGTAACTTTGGCAATTTTTAAGGAATTTGGGAATTCTCCATTGAGTATAAGTTTGTTAAAAGTTTGTGCCAAAGAATTAGATATAAGAGGCTGTAGGCATTTGATAATCTTTACGCTAATACCGTCTAAGCCAGTACTCGAGTTTGAGTCGAGAGAGCCCATAATTTTGCTGACTTCACTTGCGTCACAGGGCTGTAATGCGCATATTTCAGTGTTAGGTTGAGCGTTTAATGTATACTTTAAGTACTTGTCCGCATCATGGTACGTATTTGGTATTTTTTTTGCCAATTCAAGTCCTATTGTCGAAAAATAACTATTAAAGATTTCACAAATCTCATAAGTATCCGTAACTGACTTGGAATCTATAATGAGCTTTGAAGGTTCACTTACATGCATTACTTTATTACGAGCTAAACTGTTAATAAGTGACCACATTTTTTTAGGTTTAGTCGCACAATTCTTAAATAGATTTAAATAGTAGGAATTTTTAGTGTCCTGGATCAATTTAGCTACAATGGCTCTTTGTCTTTTAAATTTTTGTTCTAAAATTTTATCCTCAGAATTTTTCTTGAACTGTGTCCATAAGTGATTCCTGAGGCTGATTCCATTGATTATGTCCTGATTTATCCAATCTTCTTTTGGAGAATTCATTATTTTAGTTTTTGTCACTTTGCTACTTTTTACATGTAATTTCAGCTGATCTTCAAAAAGGGTAAAATTATCACAATATTTTATGAGTACATCAGTTTCTACAAATTCTTTTAGTTTGGCGTAATCAATGGATTCGTAGTTTAAACGAGTTTTTTGTGGAGGTTTTAATTTTTTTAACTATATGTAGATTTGTTTGTGGTCCGACATAGAAGAATTGATAATGGTAAAATTAAAATTATTCTCATTTAAGTTTGTACTGACATGATCCAATATAGATTTCTTGGTAATAGAATCCCACAGAAATAGAGAAAAACTAAGTTTTTTTTTATTTATCTCAAATTAGATTACCACTATTATAACTATAGACTAGAGTTTTGCCGGGAATGTGAAAGAGTCTGTTGTGTTTTTGTATTATTTAATATTTTCCTAAAATTGTGTTACTGGGTTTTTAATGTGTACCTACAATGTTGGTTGCAGTGCCGTAAATAGCCTTTTTTGCGCCCGGTGCGAGCTTCCATAACTGCGTCCTTGTTTTTTAGGGTTCCGTAGTCAACAAGGAACCCTTATAGTTTCAGTCTGTCTGTCCGTCTGTCTGTCTGTCCGTGGTTTTGGACCTGCACAGCTGTAATTTGGCATAAATGCACAATATATTTAGTGATGCCGACAAAATGGTACTTATATGAAATCTTAATAAAATATTCATCAAGCGGGGATGATTTTTTTTTTTTGCGTCGTTGGATAGTTTTTTTTAAATATTACGAGTATTCACAGATAATTTTCCGATTAAGAGATCCGCTTGTGAAATATTAAGTTTTAATTTATCAAGCCCCATAAGGACTCTGCGGCACCGGTGACCGCGACAACAATACAATAACAATAGATTTCCAAGAATCCGTGATCGAAGTATTAAAGTTGAAATAATTGTTAGAGTCCAGTGTCCCCCCTTCTACCAGCTAAACGGTTATTTCTGGAAATGTGAAAAAATTCAAGGGAGTAGGAAATCTGCTGAATTTAAAAGGAAAACTATCACGGCTGAAGAAGACTTTATGAGTAATTATTGAGTAATAGTCGATCAACAAAAATAAATCGGCCAAGTGCGAGTCGGACTCGCGCACGAAGGGTTCCGTACCGTTATAGAGCAAAAACAGGCCAAAAATTGGGTTTTTTGTATGGGTGCCCCCTAAAATTTTTATTTTATTCTATTATTATTCTTAAATATTGAAGAAGACATATTATAATTAAGGCCTTTGTGAAAATATCAAGTGCCTACCTGTTGCTGTTATTGATATCGAGAAAAAAGGCCAAAAAAATCATGTTTGTTGTGTGGGAGCCCCCTTTAAATATTAATTTTATTTTGTTTTTAGTATTTGTTGTTATAGCGGCAACCAATATACAGAATCTTTGAAAATTTCAGAACTTTATCTAAAGCGGTTCTTGAGATACAGCCTGGAGATAGACAGACGGACAGACAACGAAGTCTCATGATAATAATTTACATACATTCATTGACCATACAATCATTTTAAAAAACTAGCGGTACCCACTACGGAACCGTACCTATATTGCGCGTGGCCTGACACGCACTTGGCCGTTTTTTTTAGATATTATAATTTATAGGTACCCAGAGCAATGCTTCTAGGGCCTCAGGCCTCCCTGGTCTGGCCATTCTTGCGCCCCCCAGAGTCTGCGCCCTGTGCCTGGGCACCGGTGGCACCGCCCTATTTACGGCACTGGTTGGTAGAATATTAACCATTAGATATTCGTTTTCATGCACAAGTGTAGGAAAGTGATGTAATATCCATATATATGTTACGCTGAAAGACCGAAATCGCTCAGTGAGCGAAAAAATTGCACACAACGCGTTGTGGTCAGTGGTCACAGTGAAACAGCCACGACGCGTTGTGGCAATCACAAGAAGGCCATTACGCGAAATTCGCGTCGTGGCTGTTTCACTGTGTCACAACGCGTTGTTAGCTATTTTTTCGCTCACTGAGCGATTTCGGTCTTTGAGCGTAACATATATATATCGGAAGGTGCTATTTTATGTTCCCTCCAAAACTCCATCGAAAGCTTCAGTATAGCGTCTACCTCTTTACTGAATCGACCGACTTAACTACTTGACTGTATTGAATTTACTTAGACTTTGACTAGACTTTAGACCTGACGATACATGAAAACGACGCTAAAAATTGTACTTAAGTATACTAGAAGTTAGAACATTGTTTTCCGCCATTTACTCGACACTGGCCATGGTTTTGAAAAATAACCTCAATTTGTCTGTGGCACAACATACTACATACGCATCATTTGTGTCCAGTTGCCAAAAAAGAAGAAAAAGAAAGAACTATAGACTACATGGGCACGTATGCGGCACGGTATGTTTCACGTTTTCTCTAAGTTTCTGACAACCAAAACAAAAGAAAAACCATCATTTTAATATTAAAAGCTCCTCATAAGGTTTATGATACTAAAATAAAATTTAATATCATTTTTCATGTCTTCAGAGTTGAGATATAATATAGTTCGCTACAGTATGATTAAAGTTCACGACCTCTAAGTGTAGAGCTAGTTGAGTCGAATAGTTCAATGCACCCTCTACAATTGATTGTTTAAAAGTCAAATTTAGCTTTACTAGAAGTCATTAACCTTAAATATTACTAATTATTATTGAGATAAGGGAAGGGAACTAATGGCAGACACTATAAGGAAACATGAAACATTTGAATGTTATAAAATATATATTTATGAATATAAAGGATTGATAACTTCTTCCATGTCTTCAGTAACTCTTACAAAATAAAACTATTATAATTATTCTCTGACAAATCAATTAAAAAATATATTATTTGTCTTTTTGTAAACTTAGTCATAAGTACTAATAGATGACATCACAAAAACCGAACATCACTAATAGTAGACACCAATATGAACTAATAGTAGACATAGAACTTTACATTACATTTTACATTTTTCCTATTATTTGGTCATTATTTGCCATTTTTCAAAAGATTTCATTTACTTTATCATAGTAACTACATGCATCAGAAATATTATCCACGTTGTCTCCAGATTATATTCATTATTCTTCCATACTGAAACTATCTTTTCTTTTATTTTTCATATTTTTAAAGTGAAAACTTCTTTAGCGGCGTTGAGCACTTAATTTGTGGGATGGGTAAAAACTGTGAAACTCGCGTCAGATTCTCGTGCTGATCGAAAATCCTTGGAAAACCCGTAAGACGGTTGGAGATGGAGAGTAGTGTTTTGTGTCGAACTCGAACTCGAGCTCGAATTCGAACTCGAATTCGAACTTGAACTCGAGCTCGAATTGATTGTAAGGGTTTCGATAAATTAAAAAAATCGATTTGTTAATAGTCGTTTTTCATAAAATGGGTTAAAAATTTAATCGATCGTAAGGGTTTCGATTAATTTAAAAATCGATTTTTTAATAATCGATTTTCATAAAAATGGGTTAAAAATTTAATCGATTGTAAGGGTTTCGATTAATTAAAAAAATTGTTTTTTTAAATTAATCGAAACCCTTACGATCGATTAAATTTTTATAATTGATTTTCATAAAAAATGGGTTAAAAAAATTGCACAACGTTAATAATCAAGGTTTCACTTCTGCCGGCACTCCCGGAGTGCAACCCGACTTTTTTTTCCTAGCAAATTTATTTTCAGTCTTTAGTCTCCATGCTTCTTTTGCCTCTTCTTTTTTCTTCTTTCTTTTCTCTGCTCTCCTTTTTCTTTTTTTTACTGCTAAAAAACTAAAGCAATCGATTTTAAGATCAGTACAAGGTCTAATATTAGATACCATGTCCATTTTTAGGTACAGTAGTTCTAAGTTCTTAGATTGTTAATAGAATTATATTTTCAGAGAATAGTGATGATTTTTGCAGTAGAATAAAGCACAAAATAACTTTAGTATGTATTGCAAAACTCAAAGATGAGATCCATGTCATCTATTAGGTTTTTTACATTTTCAAGAACTAATAGTAGACACCCTTTATATTGTTAGGGAAAATGGATAAAAGATCATAAATAAACATTAATTAGTGTAAACAACATGACCATTAATCCAATGAAGTCAATAGAAATTACAAAAAATCTAATAAATGTATTCAAAACTTACGTGCAAAATTTCGCCTTCCTTAACCTATTTGCTAAGAAATTGCCGGGTGCGTGTTGACGCGGTCACATCATTTACGAAAACTGATCCCATTTTAAAATTTTGTTCCCGAAGGCATCCCTAATATATTTTTTCACATCAACAGATAGCATAAGAAGCTTATAAAATTTACAGTGTTGAGAAATAATTAGAATAATTCTTATTTTTATGGCATTTTTGTCGTAAGTGTCTTCTATTAGTTCAGTGTCTACCATTAGCGCCTTTCCCTTATATGTAACATGGATGTTATTTAAAATATACCCGAATAAATATTATACAGGTACTTAATTTTTTTTTTCTAAAAATGGGATATAAGGACATAACATGTTACGTTATAAAGGCTCAAGAAGAAACGGTACCTAGGTAGCAAAAATACGTGGAAGTGCATTTTTGGAAAAAAATCATAATATTTTATGATAATAACATAAAAACTTGAGAGGTGTCAATTGACACCCGGATGGAACGAAGTTAATACTACAGAATAGAGATCGCCCAATGGTCAAAATTCGACCTCAAATAAAAAATTTTATTATAAGTTTCTCAACGCCTTTCTATATTGTCAAAATATTGACTTAGTGCGACAGTCTCAGATTAATTAAGTCAAATGATGACAGACTGGCCGTGTATTATTTGTCTAACAGTATTAAAGATTCAATATTTAAAAAAAAACGAAATCAACGCCCTCTGCCTCTCCTATAAAGGTACTAATGAAAATGTGTCGTTACAACTTTTTCCGTCTAGCCCCCGCAAGGCGCAACGCGCGATTAGCAACTTCGTTCCAATAATATACACGTACACACTCGTACATCTTTATCATCATAATGTATAGCCATGAATCAAAGAAACGGTTTTTCGTATTTGGTTTTGGTTTGGTTTTGGTTGGTTTTCGGTATTTCACGCGTATTATAATATAATATTGATCTTTGATAACATAACACAGTGATCAACTGATAAACTGAGTTAAGGATGTAATATACGTGTTTTGTATGTAGTCCACCTATCTTACCTCTTAGGAATATCACGTACCGGCTACCGCGTACGCCAGAAGTACGCACACTCACTAAACAATCGCTATAATGGGAAGTTTTGTTATTTTTTTAATTTGATTGTCAAATAGCTTCCATTTTAGTAACTAGATGGCGTATGGGTAGACAACTATCGGTAATACCAAGGAATACCATCAATAATTGCTACAAAACTGGGCAAAAGCATGTTAAACTTGATACATTTCAATTTGAAAAAGACACAATAATATTCCAATGAATAGGATAATAAAGTTATAATAACGATGTTTTAGTTAAAACTCATGGAAGAAATAGCCCTATTTACCGTTGTTTACACCAAATGTCACAGGAATTATACATTTTTCTTTTTTTGACAACATCTTACCTGCACTTGTGCAAGATAACAGATATTTAGTGGCTAATATTTTACGAATAATGAACTTCAAAAACCCAAATAACACAATTTGAGGAAAAATAATAAAAACCACACCGAAAATAAAAAGTAGAAGTAGAAAACTCTTTCAGGTTGTCAGTTTTCAGTTTGACAAGTGCAAGCGTGTTCCTAAGCTGTTACCAGTATACTGGCCTAATTGCTTAGGCCAATGATCGCTTAGGAGTATGATATTTTGATTGATATTACACTTGACAGTACACTGATATTTTTAGAAACACGACCAACATGTAGTCAGTAATGCCAACCTGCAGATAATTTCAGATCGGTGGGGAACCAATAGAAAATTAGTGAGTGTCTACCGTCGCGCCGCCTGGTGGAGATGATAAAAAGAAAACAACCCATTATATACGTACCACATAAGTTTCCATTAATTAAGTATTATAAATAGATCAAACATGTAGTATTTCGTTTAAAATTTTTGAAAAGCGATCACGACGGTTTACGTAAATCTTTATAATAAATCCTTTCATTTAAAATCCTATAATAGATTCAAACGATACAAGAAGGAATAAAGACATACCTAAAATATTTATGAAATGTTCATATTTAATATACAAATAACCTACTTACTTTGTTTTTTAAACAGGCATGGCAGTAATCAGTACGCGTCATTACAGTATGATATAATCCACCATTTATTTGTTTAAAACCAGCTCAATGCGAAAACACGCGAACGCTAAACATGTGAAACACGGGGGTCAAAGAAATGATCGTCCTGTTTGACCCAGAGAGCTTCGTCACCAGACCTTGGCAATGTCAGCTATACTGGGCCGAGCTCACTCTAATTGTTATCGCTGATGGTATTACCACAGTATAAGTCACGTACAGTATTCCGCTTAGCATGCCGATCTCAAATTATTGGTTATTCAAAGTAAAAGATTTCTTTATCTGACGTAGGTTTGCCATAATGTTAGGTTTTGTCGTGTATCTTAAACTTTAGGTGTTCGATGAACTCAAAAACCAGTTTTTACATGGCGATCTCTTCTGCGATCGTTCTGGTTGTTCGCTCTTTTGGAATTTTAATAAAATAAGGTATAATTATTATTTTTCCGAGGCAGTAGGTACACCAAGTAATAACCACGGTATGGACGACCGGTGCATGGGCGGTGGCAGTGGGCCGAGGCATACATCTGTGCCGGACACTGAAGTTGACCTTCTTCATTAACATGAAGAAGGCTAACGCACACTCTAAGATTTGAACAATGCAGTGTTAAACCGCACGTGTGTAATCAATAATCATTAATGATCTTAAAATCTAATAATCTTAAAATATAAAATTTTATTGTACATTCTCCCTTTCGAGTTGCGTGTGACGTCAAGCGAGTTTGATTTAATGGACAGTGGACACGCCTGATTTACTTTACTGTATGATATTTATAATGTGATATTACTCATTGGGTTGGTAGGTAAAGAAATATGTACCACCTGAAGAAACCTGAATGAATAAAATGAGTTTTTGTTGCAATTGCATAATTAATTACATTGGGTCGATTCAACAGTTTGTATTTGTTTGTATTGGGTTTTTATAATTTTAGAACTTAGTACTTACGTAACAATAATTGCAATTTTACTGTTTTTGTCAGTTTAACGTATCTTCGAGTTTTGAGTTGTCGATCGAGTTTTCGTCGATCGAGTCGATCTAATTATCGAAGATGATTTGTATCTAAAATTTTATCGTCCAACACATTTGATATTCGATAACTAAATGCCACTTGTCTAATCCAAGCACCCTAGCTGCTTACTATTATTGTCCATGATCAAAACATTATAACTTAATGTCAATTTGATAATTTCCACTCGGAGTCAATGGCTGGACTCGCGAAACTAGAGGTTATGTGAAGTCAAAGGCTATTCTGGAACGGCGCAGTAGGGTGGTGGAGGGTTACGGTGCATCGTACTGAAGGGCAACTGCAGATAACGCAGCCGGGAGCCAGACAGTCAACGTCCCGGTGCACCGCCCCCCTTACCCCGTACCGCCCCCCACCGCCCCTCACCGCCCTTCCCCACAACCCGTATTGCGATTCTCGCTATTTAGCTCCTTAATTTTCGCTCATTTCTTCTGTAATGACTAATGACACTTGACTCTTAAGTATAGCTATCGAGTATCGGCCACAATAAGAGTAGGTAGTTACATATTTAATTATTGGAGTTACTTAAAAATGTAATTGTAGTTACTATAAATTATTAGGTACATTAAAGTTAAAAAAGTAAAGTTTCTACATTCAGTGTAAAACAACTATTTTCATTATTCCCTGCACCGTGCTGCGTGCACGTTTAGTTAGTTTTGAAACCTATTATAATTCAATTAAATATGTAATTAATCGTCTCAACTTATTAATTTTTAACCCCGAAAAAAAAGAGGGGTAGTATGTGTGTGTCAGTCTGTCCGTGGAATCGTATAACAGAGTAGAGACTACTGACTAGTGACTAGGGGGCGTCCACAAATTACGTGAGGTGTTTAGGGGGGGGGAGGGGGTCGAGTCAAATCTCACCTAATCTCACGCAATTTTTTTCTCAACAAAAAATAGGTACTAATTTAGTATTTTGGTGCATTTCATGCAGATTGTACGTATCGTTATATACGATTAAGATCATTCCAAATTCGTTCGAAAGAAAATCTACTGACTGAAAATCCAAACGTTTATGTATGAAACCCACATTTTGAAAAATCTCACGTGAGATTTGGGAGGGGGTTGAATAAAATCCCACGAAATCTCACCAGAGGAGGAGGGGGGGTCAAAAAATTCAGAAAATCACCTCACGTAATTTATGGACGCCCCCTAGTGACCTAGAGAGTATAGTAACCCTAGTTAGTACTTAAGAGTTTTGAATGGTTGATTTCAGTTTCTTAATTTAACTTTATTTTGCGTACACATCGTTATCCTGAAAAGTGAGTCTATATTGACATAATGCTAAAAAAAGAAAAAAAGCTCTGCCTTCGGGCTTATAATAGCGCCAGATTATTATTTAAATTATTATTTATTACAAATTATTACTTTTAAATGGACTTATGAGTTGGGAAGCGTTTTAGGTAATGAGGCCTTTGAAATCCTGTCAAGACTCAAGAGCATAATATTTTAAAAGCTCTCTGTTACCTTACGCGCCATCTAGTGTGCAATATAATTACACTTCTTCATTTGTAATTGCAATAAACAATAAATTACTTATATTATCTATAATCTTATATATAAAAATGGATTTTCAAATGTGTTAGTCGCGCTAAAACTCGAAAACGGCTGAACGGATTGGGCTGATTTTAGTCTTAAAATATTAGTAGAAGTCCAGGGAAGGTTTTAAAGTGACCTGTGACACGAAGTTCACCGGGACAGCTAGTAAGTAATAAAAAAATACTTATTAGGTATTTTTCGTTCTTCATGGGAATAAAACATATAAGTAATATAATATCCACAATTTGATAAGCCTTAATTAATAATAATGGGCATTGTCCAAAAAAAATCACATGTACTTTTTATTTTTTTTTTCGTTAAAATAGGATATTTTAAGAATATAAATTAAATAATTTTGAAATTCTTTGGCTAGTTTTCTTATATATTCGTCATGTCTATCTGTCTGTCTGTCTGTCTGTCTGTCCGTCCGTATGTCACAGCCACTTTTCTCCGAAACTATAAGAGCTATACCATTGAAACTTGGTAAGTAGATGTAGTCTGTGAACCGCATTAAGATTTTGATACAAAAATGGAAAAATTGTTTAGAATTTTAGGGGTCCCCATAGGTACAACTGAAACAAAAAAAAATTTTTCATCTAACCTATGCGTGTGGGGTATCTATGGATAGGTCTTCAAAAATCATATTGAGGTTCCTAATATCATTTTTTCTAACCTGAATAGTTTGCGAGAGAGACTCTTCCAAAGTGGTAAAATGTGTGTCCCCCCTCTAACTTCTAAAGTATTCTAAAAAAATATATGATGCATATTACTATAAAAACTACCAATGAACATTGGTTTGAACGAGATCTAGCAAGTAGTTTTTTTATACGTCATAAATTGTAAACCTTAATTTAACTTTCATTAAATCAACTGAAATATAAAAATAAATCAAAAACCTTTTAATTTCATAGAAATAAACCTTATTGCTGCTGCGGAACCCTTCATGGGCGTTTCGCTCTGACGTCATCATCGGCGGCCAATTAGGTATTGACCTCTGCAGTATGTTTCAAAATTTTGTCGAATCGCTCCAGCTGTAACAAACATACAAACTCACATACTTTCGCCTTTAAATATTAGTAGGAAGTAGGATATAATTTCAGCTATCAATATGTAGGACATATATTTAACAGGGTAGGGTTAATTAAAATTAAAATAAATATATGCATAATAAAAATAAAAATCAAATATAATATTTTTGTGACTTGAAATTACAATTTTACTCTTCGAGCATTTTGTTCAGCAAATAAAATATCTATATAGACTTGTTTTTACGGGCTTTGGCCCACCACACATGAACCACTGTATCTCCTGTGTCGCCAGGATCGACAGCGGTATCCAACCACGAAATTCAATTTAAGTCATAATTTAACTCGTGTGCAAAACTATTTTCATAGAAGATCGCAAATATTTTATTACGAGCTCTGCGATTCCTGCAGGCGAGCGGGAGCCGGGCGCGTATTTTGACCGACTTCCAAAAAAGGAGGAGGTAATACGTTCGGCTGTATGTATCTTTTTTTTTTGTATGTTCAACGATCACTCAGCCGTTTGTGGTCCGATTTTCAAAATTCTTTTTGTGTTGTATCGGTTTTGACTCGAATTTGGTACTAGGTTCAGAAAAGTGGTGATCTGATGGTGGGATCCTTAAGGAATCGAGGGGACTCCTTTAAATTTGTATGGAAACATATAGTGATTACAATTTTTTCTGAAGCATTCGAGGTAAATGCTACCCAAAAGTAAGACTTCGCATCAGGTTATACCCTGGATCCAAAGGTACCTAACAGAACTTTTGAATGCTTATAGGTACAGGTTCGGGGATTACAGAGTTGTTTTAACAATTGAAAGCATAAGCCAACACATCAATTTGATTAATCATCATCATCACAACCATAATTATATCATGGTTCATCACACTATGACCCAATTATTGGTACTTCTCGTGACATTTTGCATCGAAGCAGATGTTTTGATGATGATTTCGCTGTTTGTGGACCGATTTTTAAAATTCTCGTGTTGTTGTATATGATATTATAATCTTAAGAGGCCGGGACTAACTAACTTGGAATTTCTCATACATACGTAATTCCAAAATCATTTTCTCATACGAAAATATTTAACATGTTTGAGTTGTTTTTCAGTTTAAAATAGTAATTACCTAGGTTCCTGCACAAAAATATACTTCAAAATATTTAAACACAATATTTTTTTTGCTTTAATTTTTTTTTTTTTTTTGTAAATTTACTACCTAATATTTAAACACTAAAAATAGAGTAAAACACTAAAAAATATATAAATAAATAGTAAATTTAATACAAAATATTTAAACTCTTTAAAATATTTTTTATTATTTTAATATTTTGTAGTAAATTTACTATTTATTTATATATTTTTAGTGTTTTACTCTATTTTTTAGTGTTTAAATATTAAGTACAAAATTTACTAAAAAAAATTTTTTTTAATGTTTAAATATGTATTTTGAAGTAAATTTTTGTGCAGGAACCTAGACAATTACTATTTTAAACTGAAAAACAACTCAAACATGTTAAATATTTTCGTATGAGAAAATGATTTTGGAATTACGTATGTATGAGAATTTCGAGGGTACCCGGCCCCTTAATTTTGTATAACAATTACTAAAGTGGTGAGCTGATGATGTGATCTATGAGCAATCGAGGGAAATCCTTGAAATTTATCAAAACACTCATAGTGGTTAAAATGTTGTTTCTAGTAAGTTAAACATAATATGTTACAAATAAGAGAAATTTCATACGAAGGTGTCTTTTGGTCCAAAGGCACTTAACTTCCTCCTGAACCTTTGTAGATAAAAGTTTGGAAATTGCTGCATCGCTTAGATAACTGCAAGCATTTACCACAGTTACGCTTACAGTAACAATGTGAATAGTTAACATTCGTATTGGTTATTTAAACGCATAAAGCCTTATTTTGTAGACAACTAAAAAGAGTGAAATTATTATTTTTAACAAAAAAATTAAAACCGACTTCCAAGGTAAAAACAATAGTAATATGAACTAAAAAGTATTAAATAACTCTTACTCTTCAATAGTGCCTTTTTCAGCATTCGTCTAAATCACAACTATTTCTGTACATACTGCAGTCTTCATTACTTTGAAGTCGGCACCAGTTCCAAAAGTTTCAGATATTCTGACATTACTGAACTCACTATTAAATTAGCTGGTACCGACTTCAAAATAATGAAGACTGTAGTATGTACAGAAATAGTTGTGATTTAGACGAATTCTTAAAAAAGGCACTATTGAAGAGTAAGAGTTATTTAATACTTTTTAGTTCATATTACTATTGTTTTTACCTTGGAAGTCGGTTTTAATTTTTTTGTTATGAACTATGCCTATTGCCTACGCGCCTCGCGAATAATAAAATATGTTCGTGCAGCACATCTCACTCCGCGCTCAGGGTATCGGTTAAGTTGATATGGCCATGAAATTGCTGTACTTGTGCTATTATTTATTCCGTGGTCAAAGTTAAAATATAAATGATGAGTTGTCCATTGGTCCGTGAAGTGTGAATTTGGCCGCCCCCTGAACTTGCCGCCCGGGGCACGGGCCCCGGCTTGAAATTTTTTAAACAAAATTTTTTTTTGTGTTTAAATATTTTGAAGTAAATTTTTGTGCAGGAACCTAGATAATTACTATTTTAAACTGAAAAACAACTCAAACATGTTAAATATTTTCGTATGAGAAAATGATTTTGGTATTACGTATGTATGAGAAATTTCAAGGGTACCCGGCCTCTTAATAGCGACGGAGCCGATTAATTACGCATAAAAAATATCAGACCGTGGTGCGATTTTCATCTTAATTCTAATTTAAAGTACCAAGGACGCACTCGAAATCCTGCTGCTAATTTTAGTCCACTTCAAAAATTATAGATAATTAATTATTAGGTATTAGGTATCATCATAATAATCATCGATCGAGATGCATCTTGAGTACTGACTATTTATACGGGCCATTGAATAGATATCTTCTGTAAATAGGCCCAATACCCGCATTTTGAATTGTGACTTAAGCTTACTTCCTTAGAAAATAAATAGCTTTCAATTTTCATGAACATTGAGCATATTCATTGCAAAAACAAGATCCCTTGTACAGTGCAAGTAAATTTTTAATACAGGTGTACAACAAAGAAGTGTGAGCTAGACACGAGACGGATAGGGGCGCTAGGGCTTCATAGGCGGTGCGTCGCGACGCCCTCGGCCCTCGGGATTCACACTTGCTACTCGTATCAGCACTCTCAACATAGCCTCCGTAATAAGGGTTCCTTTCTTCGGAACAATAGGCAAAGTGATTGGTTGACAATATAATATTTGGCCCTAAAATCTGATTTTACTGTGGTCTTGCTTAGCCTGCAGGGTGATAGAAGTTTGTTGATTGTTACTACGAGTAAGTATACATTAATATTGTAACAGCTGCTTTCTCTCCGTCTCAACTGTTTGCTTTTCTCATCAGTTTTTCGCAGTACAGTTCAGAATCGATGGTCATGCCTGGCAGTAACATAAACAGCTCATAATGAATAATTCCACCAAACACGCAGCATCAGATTGTTGCGAGCTAACCCGAGACAAAACTCGGGTTAACACGCAACAATCTGATCCTGCCAGTTAACCCCTTGTATAGTAGAGCATAACAAAATAATTATTTTTTCATCTTCCATTTTGGTCTATACAGAAAACACTGGCAGCATGATGTTACGGTGGTGTACGTGAGATGCGTCATCACATGTCCGATGTCGGTGCGGTTTGGTCACCCCCACAACCTCCCCACTCCACCCCCCACACTGGCCGTGGGCGTTCGCATCGAGCAGTCATCAGTCATTCTTGATTATCTTTAATTTTCAGTTATTTTCAGCACTTCAGTTATTAATATTATTTAAGGGCAGTTATCCAAGTGTTAATATAAATATTAAGGTTAATGTGTATAACATTGTTGACAAAGACTTACAAGTTACAGGGTATTCGATAAAACAATAATATTATAATAACTAATAAGTTGTAGAAAACGTGTTTTCGCTTATATAAGTAAGTATGTATGAAGTTGAATATAAAATCCATTGATATAAAATCTCTTCGGCACACTATTTGGATCTGGCTGGTTTTGGTATCATTAAAAAGTTTTAATTTTAAAGAAGACAATTCCAAATTAGGAAAATGTGTGATTTTCATTTTAGGGTTCTGTGATCAAAAAAACTACGGTACCCTAAAACGGAACCCAAACCAGCTGATTTTTTGTATATGTATATTGGTAGGATAATAGTTATATAATTTAAGAATAAGAGAAACATCCTACTGTTTCTCTTATTCTTAAATTATATAACTACAAATAGAACAATCCATATTTTAGGATCCTCGGACGGATAAGGATGAAATCCTTTCTATCTCTGTTAGCTACCACTTCCAAGATTTTTCGCAGATAAAAAAGTTGTTTGTCTTATCAAAATGAAGTTACTCACAAAAAATTATAGCTTGCTAGTAATAAACATTTGTTCTAGGGCTCCCTAACTATATGGACCTAATGTAATAACAGTATTATAGTACTCTGTGGTAGTAATTTGTGTTGTGAGTTGCTCTGATCGCCCTGTTTATATACGGACAAAATTGATGCCATTTTCAGTAGTCTAAAACCGGTCAGGCTTTACAGACTGTGTCGTGTTCCTATTTCCTAGGCAAACACGCGCAGAGTTTCGCCAAATAGGTTTACTAATTTTGTTATCATTATTTTTAGGGAGTGCCTCCGCTGCCGGCGCCGGCTCACAAAAATATCAGTAGTGGGAGCCGGCGGTAAGTATACTGCCGGCAGCCGAGATATAAAACAACGGCTGCCGGCGCTGGCACTCAAAATGGGAGCCGGTGATAATGCCTAAAGTGCTAGGTTCCAGTCTCGATACACAAATTTTAAAAAGAAATAATTATAATCTCAATTAATATATTCGACTTTACAGACTTCCAAAGGTGAAAGTTAGCTTCAAAGTAGGTACCTATTTATTCGGCTGTGGATATTTTAGTTTTTTGTGATGCATTTTCTTAGCTTCGCTTTACCTTAGCTACCTTTTTTCAAAAAAGTAAGATTTTGCACCACAGCTACAGTTATAAACAACGTGGTATACTTCCGAAGGTACTGAACAGAACTTCAGATGCCTTATTGATTTATTTATATGACATGGAAAACTTACAACTAAGTGATATCAGTGGAAATTTTATATGTGGATCAGAAAGCCATTTACAAGTTTTCACCTCTAAATAACAGAGCAATTGAATACAAGATATTGTGAACGGTCTTACTAATTAGATACTTACCTTACCAGATAATATTATTATCTTTTTAACCGACTTCCAAAAAACGAGGAGGTTATATGTTCGGCTGTGGATATTATATATATATATATATATATATGTGGAGTTCTCTCATTATAATGGGAATCCCTGCTCTACGTCACATTACAAATATTATCGTTTGAAGAACTAACATTGTTCTTCGCAAGATTTCGTTTTTAACCCCTGATAAAAATAAAGGGTTAAATTATAAGGTTTAACAAGCCAGATAAACCAATTCTGACATAAATTTTTTGTTTGGAAGCTGACGTGATCGAACGACGCAAATAGAAAATATTACTTACTGTGTAGTGTATATGTTACGCTCAAAGACCGAAATCGCTCAGTGAGCGAAAAAATATCTCACAACGCGTTGTGGTCACAGCGAAACAGCCACGACGCGGAATTTGCGTCGTGGCTGATATGCTATTCGTTTTTCTTGATTTGTTCTTGATTAATTAATCGTCCATAGGTATGGAAGATTATAATATTTGAATTACCACGCGTACTACAAAATATTTTTTCTTTTACTAAGGGCCAATTCACACCGGAATGGCAGCGGCCGGCAGCGGCGCGAAGAGCACTTTTAGTGTGAAATAATTTTAAACTTTATTTACATACTTATAAGTACTAGTATCGGTTGAAAACTTCTAAAAGGGCTCGAGGCGCCGCTGGCAGCCGCGCGGCGCCGCGCGACCGCCAGCGGCCTTTTAGAAGTTTTCAAGCGATACTAGTACTTATAAGTATGTAAATAAAGTTTAAAATTATTTCACAATAAAAGTGATCTTCGCGCCGCTGCCGATCGCGCCACTGCCGACCGCTGCCGGCCGCTACCGATCCGGTGTGAATTGGCCCTAAATCACTGCCGTGTTTATCAATATTATTTATAAAATATCCATAGTTCCATACTATCCCTAATAATATTATTACTGTCTGTCTGTCTGTCTGGCGCCACGTATTGTTGTTTTTTACAGATAGACAGACAATAATAATATTAGTACGGATATAGCTATATAAACACGTTATGCAGTGATTTACAAGAAAAAATATTTTGTGGTACGCGTGGTAATTCAAATATTATAATCTTCCATACCTATGGACGATTAATCAATCAAGAACAAATCAAGAAAAACGAATAGCATATCAGCCACGACACGAATTTCGCGTTATGGTCTTTTTGTGATTGCCAGAACGCGTCGTGGCCGTTTTCATTAGAGCCACAACGCGAATTTCGCGTCGTGTCCGTTTTACTATTACCACAACGCGTTGTGAGCCATTTTTTCGCTCACTGAGCGTTTTCGGTCTTTGAGCGTAACATATAACGTAAAGTGGGGCTATTTAGGACACATTTTACACTATTTTGGTTTATATTTCATTTATTTGTTCGGGTAGATTCTTGCAAAAATTACAAATGGATTTCTGAGCGCGTGTTTTTTGCATATCATGTCAGTTTTTTGACATTTATATTAAAGTGGCCAGTAAAAAAAATAAAATAAACCAAGTCCCAAATATCGCTTGAATGGGGCTATTTAGGATAGCTTTCAGATTTCATAGTTAAATCATGGTTTTTAGCTAAATAACTGAATTAAACATATATTGCGCTATTTGGGACGCAAAAACATAAAATAAAATATGGATTTGAATTGAATCTACCATTAAATTTAGGATTTTTCGAAAATAAAAGCACTTTTAAGAAAAAATAGATTTATTAAAGTTCCATAGATTACTTTTGAACAAATTTTCTATTAAAAACAGATCAAAATGCGTAGTAGCATCATTTAAACAAATGAACATTTAAAGTTTCCATAAAAAATATAACAAAAACATCCTAGAAAAAGATTTGGTTTTATTTGTACTTAGTTACATAAATCGTTTATCAAACGTAGCTATATCTTAATTTCTATCAATATAATAACCTGCCTAGGTACTAATCAGTCTGCTCTTAACTCCTTCCAGGGTTCCTATTAACCAATATTTGTATATCCTACTCATTATATAGAATCATTAAAAACATTTATTAAAAGAACAATCAGAACAAAACAAATCTCTGAACAAAAATAATATTTTAACGAAAATAAATTCTGATTCAGTCTGCTCTTAATCACTACCTGTTTAGCTATTATTGCTTTATTTCTTAACAACTAGTCAGACTCAATAATCAAAGTAAAAGTAATCTTCATTTACTTCTTCGTTATTCGGGACGCGTGACCCAAATAACCCCACGTTGCCGTCCAAAATAACCCCATCCAAATTTGTCTGCAGAAGTCAAACAAAATGTACGATAACGTATCGATATTTAGCAAAAGAATCCACACTGAAATATATATATTTGAAATACGTAGTAAATAGTTCGCTTAACTTTTAGAATTTCAGTGTATATGAGAAGTTTTACCACCAAAATTTTTAAACTAAAATTATGACATGTGAAGTTCGTTCAGTTGTAACGATGTACTGTGTCATAGACTGACATTGACAAGTGTTATTTTGACAGAAACTATCATACTATTGCCATGACACAAAAAAATATTTCTACAGATTAGAAAAAGAAAGTTATACACATTTATGTCCTAAATCCTGGGTAGTCCCAAATAACGCCAAAAATCTCAATTAACCCCAATTTACCGGTACAATGAAAATCAAAAAAATTAAATGTGTAATGTGTACAAGTATTTTTCATATTCAACGTAACCTGCATGTATTATAAATGAATAAGAGGAAGTTACTAAGGTACCATTATAAAAATATAAGCTTTTAATTATTTGTTCAGGAAACACCTAAATCTAAGTGGCATTGTTATAAAAAACAGAGGTCCTAAACATTTTTTCTTGAATGTAAAGCGCAGTTTTATGTAAATAAAATGAACGAATTAATTGTTACATAACCTGTAATTGTTACATAAGCCCGCGGCCCAGGCTTTGCTCTGAGCTGTGAATGTCAGGGCCGCGGCCTCGGCCGTGACCGCCCCCCGCCCCTACTGCGCCTCACCCCACCTCCTCGCTTCTCACGCACCTCCAGCACATTTGTTTTGAAACCAATTTTCCAAGGAAATTACTTAGATTTAGGTCTAAGCATTGTTGGTTTCGAAGCTAGCCTGTAAGCAAAGAAAAAGAGGAATAGTCCTATCACTCCTACCCCTTTCCTGCTTAGGATTAAGTGGATGTTCCACGTGAGCTTCAAGTACCTATTCTTAAAAGTAGTTTGAAACTTTTAAGGTCAACATTGGTAGGTATACTAGGTTGATTTTGGTTATATTTTGTTTACTTCCTGACCTTAACCTTAAACGTGGTGTGACGTGGTAACAAACTATTTTTGTTTACCACTTGCCTTGCCATATTTGGCTTCTGTATCTGCTACTATTAAACCCATCAATCGTGGCAAAACGAGACACAATAGCTTTTTCATTGTTATCGCGGCCGGATGTGGCCGCTTGGGGCTTGATGAATCAGTGGTATCGAATAGCATAGCCAATAGATAGTTGCCCCAAAACTAATTAGCCAACAAAATAATATAGCGAAGCGCTCTGGTGTCGGTGACAGTAATTATCCTATGGCGATACAACGTTTCCATTGTATACTTTTATTTTACCTCGCAGTCTACGGCAATGATCCTTATTTCCTCGACATAAGATCCTGTTAGAGGTAAAATATGTGTAAACTGTAGGACGGGAGCGGGCCGGGAGATGGGAGAGTGGGAGAGAGTTCAATACTGTTGCCGCCCACGCAGTTTCCACGTGTAACGCGGCTCGGTCACCGCGGTGAAGGTCATATATCCCAATTTGTACCGAACCAACTTACCCTGTAATACGAGCGGGTCGTCGAACTCAATGAAAATCTTCCAGGGTATCCGACCTTGACCTCTCACCGCGCACGCGCCCTGCGCCCGACCTGACCTTGTATACAGCCTATGTGCCACATAAAGCTTTATGTACAAACAACAATGTAATGAAATCGTAAATCAACACTGATTTTCGGGAATAAACACTTCGTAATGTTTACGAATACATTTCAATGAACTAGGGTGTAATGTGTATTTAAATAATGCTATTTGGAAGTACTAGAGCGGAAGATATCAGTATTGACTATTGAGAGTAAGCTCCTGAAAATTTAAATAACATAATTAAAATATATTCTCTGGAAAAGTGGAGAGAACGAAACATAAACATAAAAACATAAACAGACAGAACGCACGTGAAAAGGGTAAAACACTGATCTAGAGGCTAGAGCTTACAATACTTAAGTGACGCTTACAAGATATAATACTCCCCACACCGGTTTCGGTGACGGTGGCCGGTTTCATTGAAACCAGGCCAGGTACGCAGGGGTATCAGCCTGCATTGTCCTAACCAAACTTGGAAATAACATGTTTCCAACGCGGGAATCGAACCCACGAGTGTGGTCTACTCTCTAGACCACTGGACCACGGAGACGTTACAAATTATATATAAATACCTAAGTTCTAAAGGACGCCTGCAGGCCGCAACTACGAGTAGGTACGTTGCGCCATGTTTATCGCGCCCGAGCCGTAAATTTTTCCGGGATAAAAACTATCCCATGTCCTTTCTCGGGACTCAAGGTATCTCCATGCCAAATTTTAGCAAAATCGTTTCAGCGCGGGAGGTAACAGACAGTCACAGACAGACAGACACAGTTTCACATTTATAATATTAGTATGGATTAGTTATTAACTTATTAGTTAACTAGCTGTTGCCCGCGACTTCGTCTGCGTGGACTTCAGCTTATAGCGCGCGGTAGCTCCCGTTTCCATGTAGGCTACATTACTGCAAAATTTCCACAACAAAGTTGCTTCCGCCGGTTCCGCGGTACGATTACTATAATTCAGAAATAACTTATTATATTAACTTATACTTACCACCTCTTATAGAAACACGTTTGAGCAAGCGCTTGTGCGATGTAGGTGACGACAGAGCGCCATCTATTATGAATTTTTGTAACTAATTTATTTTGAACAAATTTACGCATAAACTCCCCATTACAGCCCCTTTTTGTAGTTAAAAAGTAGTCTATGTCCTTTCTCAGGCTTTAGACTATCTGTGTACAAAATTTCATTACAATCGGATCAGTGGTTTTGGCGTGAAAGCGAGACAGACAGACAGAGATACTTTCGTCTATCGCATTTATGTCAAAGATTAGCGAATTTTGTTATTAAAATAAAGAAATAACGGTAAAAAATAAGTGTTTCCAAAATTTCAGCTTGATAGCTTTTGTATTTTTGAAGTGAAAACTTCTTTAGCGGCGTTGAGCACTTTTGTGGGATGGGTAAAAACTGTGAAACTCGCGTCAGATTCTCGCGCTTTTTAACCGACTTCCAAAAAAAGAGGAGGTTATGTGTTCGGCTGTGGATATTTTTTCTTTTTTTTGTATGTTCAACGATTACTCCGCCGTTTGTGAACCGATTTTCGAAATTTTTGTTTTGTTGTATTAGGTTTCACTCCAATTTGGTACCATGTTCACAAAAGTGGTGACCTGATGATGGGATCCATGAGTAATCGAGGGAACTCCTCGAAATTTATATGGAAACATATTATGGTGATTTTGGTTTTATGTGAAGTGTACTAAGAATATGCTACCAAAAAGTCAAATATTGGGTCAAGGTATACCATGGTTTCGAAGATGCTGAGGGAACTCCTGACTCCTTATAGATACACGTTTGGGAGTTTCGGCGTTGTTTTAAGAACAGAAAGCATATGCTACTATGCAATTAATATTCATCATCATAATCATAATCATCATCATCGTCATCATCATCATTACCACGTCGTGTTAAGGTCACCAATGTCTCATGGCACAGAATAGGTAGTAGTACAGGCATAGGTATGGATATACTAATAATAATAATTATGTATTGTTACATAACAACACCTGTTTGTTTAATACACGGCGGTCGGCGCTGCAGAGGCGACGGTGTCGCGCGGGCGGCGCGTGGCGGCAGACGACAGATCGAATATTTTACTACTTTATATTATACAGATCGAATACTTTACTAACTACTGTTCACTTCACTGATAATATATTATTTTGTGTGTGTGAGTTGTGACTCTTAATGTAAAGAAAAGACGTCATACGCCTAAAACTGGTCTTATGGTTCTGTAGGGTTACCCTGGGACGTTAATCCCTCTGGCGTAATATCAATTAAGACAACTAGTGAGTGTGAGCGAGAAGAAAAATTTATTGTAGCGAATTAGTTATATCAAATGCTGTCGAGTAAGTGATACCGCGATGTAGATGCTTAACAACGACATCTGTTGTTGAATTGCGGAACTAAATTTTCTTAGAAAATATAAAGTTTACAAATCTCAACACTTAACAAATTGTAATAAAATACGTAAAATATATGCGAAGGTTTACGTACTAGTGTAACTAAAAAGAGTGAAATTATTATTATTTTTAACAAAAAATTAAAACCGACTTCCAAGGTAAAAACAATAATAATAACATTAATATGAACTAAAAAGTATTAAATAATTTTTACTATTGTTTACAGTACAGTACAGTGTACAGTGTTTGATTGAGTACAGAAATAGTTGAGGTTTAGCCGAATTCGGAAAAAGGCACTATTAGGTAGTAAAAATTATTTAATACTTTTTAGTTCATATTATATATATATATATATATATATATATATATATATATATATATATATATATATATATATATATATATATATATATATATATATATATATATATATTATACAGTTATTAACTCACAAATGTACGATACAGAATCGAATGTCTTTCATAAAGCTAAGACAATTGGAGTGGCCTCTAAGGTTTGTTTATTTATTTATTTTATTTTATTTTATGATACTTGGAAAACTTACAGCTATTGTTACAATTAAATTATAAGACGGAATACATAATAAGGAGCCAATTAGAAGTTTGTAGTGATAGTAATAGTTTACAAAATATTGACTTAAATATTACGTTATGAATACCTAGTACTACTACAAAGTTTTAAACATTTTAAACAAAAAATATCAGTTATTTTAAACAAGAATATCAGTTATATATATATATATATATATATATATATATATATTTTAAACAAGAATATCAGTTATATATATATACTAGCTGACCCGACAGACGTTGTCCTGTCTTAACGATGATTATTAATTAATTCGAATGGGCATAATTAATAAAAAAAGTGTGTTTATTTTTTAGTTCCATCGTGCACTCATCCCAATTCCCAAACTATTAGTTTGCTCTGCTGCAACACTTTGGCCATCGCTAAATTTCTCGAAAGGTTGCAAGTTAGTGTTTAATTTATTTGTGGATTCATTTTTATGTATATTGATATATAGATATATTAAAATTAGTATCTCCATACCTCATCAAAATAGATTGAATAGTTTAGGCGAAAATCACAAAAGTTTATTGTGCGGGAACCGCACATTTTCCGGGACAAAAAGTATACCTTGTCTTTCCCGAGACTCAAAGTATCTCCATACCAAATTTCATCAAAATAGATTAAATAGTTTAGGCGAAAATCATAAAAGTTTGTTGTGCAGGAACCGTACATTGTCCGGGATAAAAAGTATCCCTTGTTCTTTCCCGAGACTCAAAGTATCTCCATACCAAATTTTATCAAAATCGATTGAATAGTTTACGCGCAAATCATAAAAGTGTATTGTGCAGTAACCGTACATTTTTCCGGGACAAAATGTATCCTATGTCCTATTCCTGGTTCTAAGCTACCTCTCCACCAAATTTCAGCCAAATCGGTTCATCTGTTCTTGAGTTATAAGTAGTGTAACTAACACAACTTTCTTTTATATATATAGATATATATATATATATATATATATATATATATATATATATATATAACTGATATTCTTGTTTAAAATAACTGATATTTTTTGTTTAAAATGTTTAAAACTTTGTAGTAGTACTAGGTATTCATAACGTAATATTTAAGTCAATATTTTGTAAACTATTACTATCACTACAAACTTCTAATTGGCTCCTTATTATGTATTCCGTCTTATAATTTAATTGTAACAATAGCTGTAAGTTTTCCAAGTATCATAAAATAAAATAAAATAAATAAATAAACAAACCTTAGAGGCCACTCCAATTGTCTTAGCTTTATGAAATTTGACATTCGATTCTGTATCGTACATTTGTGAGAACTAATAACTGAGTTAGTAACGAAACCGAGGAGTGAGTAACGGAAAGTGCCACTTTTTGTATTCACTTGCATACAAAAGTGAGACTTTCGGTTGCTCACTCCTCCGTTTCGTTACTAACTCAGTGATTAACTCACAAATGTACGGTACAGAATCGGCCCGCAGGTCATGTGTTATATGTAGAATAATAAAAAATTAAGAAATTTAAGAAATCGGTCAAGCATGTTTCGGCTCCTCTACGAACTGTAGATAAAAAATATTATACGCCAGTGACACAATGAGAATACGATGAGGAGGGTGGGAGATGAGAGGGGGGAGAGGATTTAAAATATTGTCATTATGTATAAATTATAATGCATACTGTATAGCTTATTAAATAAATACTGTTTACTTAAACATTTGGCTTCTATTGATAGTTTAACAAATACAATTAGCGCCATATGATATCGAAAGTATTGTTTAAATCGGGTGTGACACAAAAAAAATAGGTATGATTTCTTGAAAAAAAGTATTGAAATCCCACCAAAAACATACCTGTAAAAATGGGGCCAAGTTCCTATGGGCAAATTTTGGGTCTAAAAAAAGAGTTGAAATCCAATCCAATGCCAAGTTTAGATGCACTTCATCGATCGTTATCATTTTCATCAACAGCCTGATTCATAATACTTCTAAATTTGAACTTGGCAGGTTTTCGTGCTATATGTAATTAATTGTATAATTAGATACCTAATTTAAGACCCATCAAGCCCCATACAAGCACCAGCGATCGCGACAACAATAGAATACAATAGCATTTCCAAATCCGCGATCGAAGGATTAAATTAACCTGCCACGTTCAAATTAGAAGTATTATGGATCAGGCTGTTGATGAAAATGATAACGATCGATGAAGTGCATCTAAACTTGGCATTGGATTGGATTTCAACTCTTTTTTTAGATCCAAAATTTGCCCATAGGAACTTGGCCCTATTTTGACAGGTATGTTTTTGGTGGGATTATCAATTTACTTTTATCTTAATAAATATTAAATATTATGATTTGGCAAAAAACATGATACTCAAAACTTTCACATAACAGAACAACGTCTGTCGGGGTCAGCAAGCATTAACTTTACAGTACTATAAATAAGGCTGTTAATGGTAAAATATTGTCTCCTATGACAAAACTATCTTTCTTCCCATGGTCAAAGAATATATTACTTGATCGTTACTGAAGACCATGAATTCAAGGCCAGGGTGGAGTCCAAGACCTTCGGTTATTAAGGCCGTAATGCTCAATACAATATAGGTACATAATATAATA
The DNA here is from genome assembly GCA_937595015.1 of Polyommatus icarus. Taxonomy (NCBI): domain Eukaryota; kingdom Metazoa; phylum Arthropoda; class Insecta; order Lepidoptera; family Lycaenidae; genus Polyommatus; species Polyommatus icarus. The sequence continues at coordinate 11,257,568 of OW569332.1, read as the reverse complement.
TTATGGTTAAATGGTTATATTCGTTTTAATATTTATACAATTTTAAACCAGAGTTGCAATACTATGCAAAGCAATTAAACATTGTAAGTGTTGGCAACACCCAGACGTCGACATCCGGCGACCGCTGATTGGCGCGTTTTTCTCTCTGGTGGGGCGCCATGTCGAGTGGGGGCGCCACTGGACTGAATAAAACGGACGTGCTTGGCGGTTTAGGGGATTTTTTGGAAGATAGACGTTCAAAGTGACAATGGTGTTCGCGCTCCACGTTGTGATTAATTATTAGACTTTTATATTATTTAATTATTAGTCCTTAAAAGTACTCCTTATTTTAGGAAGTAAATTATTATAGTCTTCATATTTTGTGATTGTGTTAATAATTATTTCTAAAATATATATTTGTTGGCTGGTGCTCGCGCTTATTTAGTACCCGTTTTTAACATAAGTAGTATTTAATTATTATAGTAGGCTAGCAGGTGTCGATTATGATTTGTGTGTACCTATTTAACATGGGCGCCGGCAGGGGGGTGCCAGGTGGTGCACTTGCACCCCTTGGAAATCTCGGGATCAACAGGAAAAGCCGTCTGTAACCCAATTAGCATGCCGTACAAGTTACATTTTGGTACAGACAGACGGACAGACCAAAACTATAAGGGTTCCTTATTGACTACGGAACCCTAAAAATGTTGATATTAATTATTATTATAATATTCAATAGCAATTTTAAAAGTAAATTTAAAAAAATCTATACATATACAACAACATAAGATAATAATATTATAAGGTACCTGACTACTGCTAGTTACTGCGTTCTGAAAGTTGGCAACTTTTTTTTTTACGCAGAGAAATGCTGTGACGCATTCGACGCAGGGGATGGGGACTCCCACTGCGGATATGTGGGGCTCGCCGCGGCGAAGATGGTGTGTGGCTGTGTGCCGCGGCCCTACCCACTAAAACTCTGCGGTGCGCCTCTCCACTCCGTTTACTCGCCCTCCAGGCCGCACAGAGGCCCCTGTAGGGGCTTGCTTAGGCCAATCCACTGCTTTTTGTCGCGATGCGCACGAGCAAAAAAAAGTTGGCAACTTGTCGTAGTCTCGCACAACATATCTTACTTTCGGAAAATAAGGAAGTACTTTGATTGGTGGTGTATCTAGTGAAAAAAAATTAGCTTGCCAATTAGGTAGGTACCTAACTAAATTTTTAAAATCACAATCAGCCTTTATTGAATTTTTTTTATTTATATTTTCAAAATATTATACAATATGTAGTTAATATTTACACCTCGCCAACGCGAACGTCGTCGTCGCCAAGAGAAAAGAGCGATTCATTTTCGAGAGAAATTATTGATACGTAATCTCTATGAACTGGTGAGGGTGTATACTGTAATATTATAATATGACGAGTCGCTTGAGTGTTGTAACGAAATTGGTCTAGGAACGTATTCCGAATCTTCTGCAATGTCACTGTAGTTAGAAGGCTCTACTCGGTCTCTCAGTAGTGTCATTTTGGTTAGACATATTTGAGTCCATCAATGGATCGATTACAGCTCTTCCATGTTCCTTTATAGGTACTTCAAATTCTTGCTGTATTTGGTTGTGACTAAACTCTGAACTGCTTAAGGAGTTTTTAAAATTTATAACTGTTTGTAATAATTGTATTCTTAATTGCAACTTTTGGTCTGAAGAAAATTGTTTGACGTAAGGCAAAAGCGACCGCAGAAATGATTCATCCTCATCGGTATCGCCTAAGATTGTTCTGTTTTCTGAATTACGCAAGTTGTCGTTTTTCATCAGTTGATTGCCTTCTCTTAGTATTTCTAAATACTCCTCATCGTGACTATTAGTCCTGCTCTTCGGTTCCGTCTTTGGTCGTTTAGAATCAGTCGATTCAGTGTGTGAACTCTGCACTGTGACGTTTAATGATTCCGCACTTTGTTCGATTTCGATAGAAGATTCATTATTCTCTACCGCTGTAAATGGCAATAAAAATAGCAGTGAATCAAAGTAAATATATTTTCTCTTCTTTTTTCTTCCGCTTCCAGAAGGAATATTATTCTTTTGAACACTAAGTTCCCTTCGGAAGCAACTTCTCAAAGAGTTCCACTTCACCTGTATATCTTGTCCTATAAAAAAACAAATAATTATAATATTATGTAGGTTATTAAAGTTAGGTATATTTTTGAACTAATTTAAATTTTTTGCAGGTATATAGGACGAGGATCGTAGTTCGTCGAACTCGAAGAAGATTATCTAGGCGCATAGTACTATTCGTTCTATAGGTAATTAACGAAAGTCGAAAACTACATCAATTTGGGAACTATGTAAAAGTCAATGCTTTCCTGCTTTCACGGTGCAGAGATGTCAGATGGCTAGAGACTGCGAAACAATTCCACGATAAAACTCAATTTCCTAATTGTTTAGGAGTGGTAGATGCCGCCAAATTCGGGTTCTAATAATATAACTACAAGTCATACATTTCTACAGTATTGATGGCAGTTGTTGATGCCGATTACTGTTTCACATTTATTGTGACTATGAAAATTCAGTGACTCAAACATTTTTAAAAACTCCACACTTGAGAAAGAAATTCTGGATGGTAAAGTAACTCTTCCGAATAAACAAAAACTTCCCGGTGATTTAAATAGACAACTCCCACAAACATTTCTGTGGGAGATGAAGCCTTTGCAGTTTCATCCAGTCCAATAGCGCATTTTTAGGGTTCCGTTATAGTCAACAAGGAAAACAAAGGGAACCTTTATAGTTTCGGTCTGTCCGTCTGTCTGTCCGCGTTTTTTCTCAGAGACTATAAGGCCTACAAAGCTGTAAATTGGCATGGATGTACATATTAATAACGCCGATAAAATGGTATAGAAAATCTTAAACAGACGGACAGACAAATATTTAATGGAATCAGGCGTTACTTTGCGGAAATCCATAGTTTAAAATTTAGTTTATTATTATTTTAGCAATATTCCGTGAAATACACTTCCACCTCTCTACGAACAACGTCCGTCAAGACGTGCTTGACGGACGTTGTTCGTAGAGTCCACATCCTGAGGATGCTCCGGTGTTGGAGCGAAACGCGCGTCGAGTGTGTAGTGGTGTTCAACCTTCATTTCCCGTTTTTACCCTTTGGGTACGGAACCCTAAAAACAACTTTTTTATGGTACCTACCGTACATATCAAGCGGGAGTGATTTATTTTTTCCGCGTCCACCCCACCGTGTGGGGTGTCGTTGGATAACTTTTTTTAAAATATTATGAGTATTCAAGGACCATTTTCCAATTAAAGATCCGTTTGTGAAATATGAAGTTTTAAAGTGGAAAAAATCGTTAGTCCAGTGTCCCCCCCTTTTACCAGCTAAACGGTTGCTTCTGGAAATGTGAAAAAAATCACGGGGGTAGGAAATATGCTGAATTTAAAAGGAAAACTATCACGGCTAAGAAGACTTCATAAGTTTTTGAGTTATAGTCGATCAACTAAAAATACTTTATACTTCGCCTAATACAAAGTGTATTAGGCGAAGTATAAAGGAACTTTTCGTTTTAACATTCCTTGGAACGTAACTGAGATGATAATAATTATGTTGTTAGTAGTTATAAATGTACATTCATTGACCTTACAAAAATTATCAAAAACTAGCGGTACTACAGAACCCTATATTGCGCGTGGCCCGACACGCACTTGGCCGGGTTTTAATTACCCGTTGTCCAGAGCAAGAAGAATGGTAGAATGTGCCTTTGGAATTTTGTGTAGTAAATAGGGAATATTTCAAAGAGGTTTAGACGTAAATATGCCACTAGCCAAAAAAATAATAAAAGCAGGGTGCAAACATTTATATAGCCTCCTACGACGGTATTTGTAATATACTAATATACCTACCCTCCTATCCAATATTGGTGTGAGAGGGACGGATAATGGAATAGAAAGTGAATAGAAACTATAAAGTACTACTCGACCAAGCCAGATTACTAGACGAATGTCCACAGAAATAGATCTTGATATATTAATTAACTAGCTGTCCCGGTGAACTTCTTGTCACTTTAAAACCTTCCCTGGACTTCTACGAACATTTTAAGACTAAATTCAGCCCAATCCGTTCAGCCGTTTTCGAGTTTTAGCGCGACTAAAACATTTGAAAATCCATTTTTATATATATAGATAGATGGGGATGGCCGGTCGAAACTTTAAGTAGATGCTGCCACCATAGCTTTTACCTGCCAATGATTGTGTCAAACAAAAACAATTTTATTTAGTAGTTGTTGTGCATAATTTCTGTATTAATTGTATTGATACATAATTATGTATTCATTTGGTGTGTAAGTGAGCTAAAAGCTGAGCTAACGAAAAGAGGCGCATCGCTTAATGCAGTGGTTCCCAACCATTTTAGAGCTGTTATCCCTATAGCCTGTTAGAGAAACTGATTTTTGCTTGAAGTATGCATAACCCATGCACATAAGTACAAAATGTTTTTCACTACAATTCAATCAAATATAATATTATAATACTAATTTTTAGTGATGACAAGAAAATAAATGAAGCTAAGGTATTGTATGAGTCCCGACTCCCGATAGCTACCTTGTTTTGTCAAGAGTGTCAAATATGGGGGAAAATACCTATTTCAAGCCCCGTGAGGCCCATATTATGGGCCGCAATAACAAAAGATTTCCTGGAATTGGCAATCAACGGATTAATCCCTTGACCGTGGATTCCTGAAAATCTATTATTTTCACGGTCGGATTCAATCGCTTGGGAGTTGAACCATTAAAGGATATTATTGTAAAAAAAAAAACTGTGAAGCAACTGCAATATGAAGTAAATTTAAAGCTTCACAAAAGTGGAATACCACAGGAACCTAACTGTAAACAAGATTTGTTTCTACTAACTATACACATTTAGTTTAGTTATTACTTATTAGTTTAGTCACAAATTACCAATTAGTTTAGTTATTAGAGTAGGTTATTAGAAACAAAAACTTCTTAATATTTAGCTTTATCTGTAGTATTGTTTTTATTGCAAATAGGTCTTGAACATTAAGGGCCTGTTTCACCGCTTCCTGATAAGGCTATCCACCACTTAATTTGACAGATGGAGTATGGAAAATCTGTCAAATAACCCTATCGGGCACCTTATCAGGAAGCGGTGAAACAGGCCATAAAACTCCTGTCTGCCATAATACAGTACCTATCCTTCTTGACACTTATCTATTGACGGTCACTTGTTGCTCCACCATACCCTTGAGAACAATAGCAAAACAAACCACCTGGGGTTGAGCCTACTAAAAATTTAATACTAAGTATTTTTATTTTTGTGTGAGCTGTAGCTGCAGGTAGCTCTTTGAGACCACAGAATTTTAGGTCTCAAGAATCAACACAGATACCCTGTGTTGATTCTTGAGACCTAAAATTATAATTATTATAAAAACATGTATCGAAACAACTATCTATACTTATATATTATTATGATTTACTTACAATATATTTATGGCCTGTTTCACCGCTTCCTGATAAGGTGCCCGATAGGGTTATTTGACAGATTTTCCATACTCCATCTGTCAAATTAAGTGGTGGATAGCCTTATCAGGAAGCGGTGAAACAGGCCCTTAGAATAATAACATACCTGATAAATACATAAGTTTTGGAAGTCGGAATCATGGAAATGTTTACATCTTTATGGGGCTTAAAGTTTTTCCTTCTTATAGCTTTTAGCCACATCTTAGCCATACTAGGATCTTTTGGGAAATTGTGGACACCTATTTCTTTACAAAACGGGAATTCACACATCACATTATGCATGTTATATTTAATTATAATCGAAAATTCCCACAAAATTCTGTACATTTTGACAACTACTATAGCGCCACTTTGACAGTTGCCAACCCCAACGAATGTCAAACAATGCTCTCTCGCACTTATGCATTGCTAGCGACGTGCGTAAGTGCGAGAGAGCAAGCTTTGCCATTCGTCTAGTTTGCTAATGGCTTGGTCGAGTAGTATTTTACTAACTACATAACCCAACATAACCACTTCTCTGGGAAGTGTACCCTTGCAGTATAAATAGGAAAGTCTAATAAAAACTTAAACTTACCGTATTTTGTTTTTTCTTTAGACGTCAACGATGTCCAAACAGGAGCTGAATATACATTACAGCACACTTCTTCCCACAATTTTCTTTTTAATTGTCTATTTCGATATTCTGCCTTAGAATTATCATAAATTGCTGGTCTGTTTTTTATTTCTTGAATTAACAAGGTTACATCGATATCTGGCTCCATGGTAATAGATCGCGTACATTACGTCACTACAAATGCAGATTGCAGACTAAAAGTGTGCGCCGTGCCGTAAGCCGTCTGCGAGCGCGCGTTGAAGCAAAGACGTTCAATTTTTTTCGCACACTTTTTGTGTGGCGCGGCGCGCGGCGCCACGCGGTGCGGTCGAGTCTGCCCGAATGGGATGTTTTCTTTTTATCATCTCCACCAGACGGCGCGACGGTAGACACTCACTAATTTTCTATTGGTTCCCCACCGATTTGAAATTATCTGCAGGTTGGCATTACTGACTACATGTTGGTCGTGTTTCTAAAAAATATCAGTGTACTGTCAAGTGTAATATCAATCAAAATATCATACTCCTAAGCGATCATTGGCCTAAGCAATTAGGCCAGTATACTGGTAATAGCTTAGGAACACGCTTGCACTTGTCAAACTGAAAACATGATAACTGAAAGAGTTTTCTACTTCTACTTTTTATTGTCGGTGTGGTTTATTATTTTTCTCCAAATTATGTTATTTTGGTTTTTGATGTTCATTATTGGTAAACTATTAGCCACTAAATATCTGTTATCTTGCACAAGTGCAGGTAAGATGTTGTCAAAACCAAAATGTATTATTCCTGTGACATTTGGTGTGAACAACGGTAAATAGGGCTATTTCTTCCGCGAGTTTTAACTAAAACATCGTTATTATAACTTTATTATCCTATTCATTGGAATATAATTGTGCCTTTTTCAAATTGAAATGTATCAAGTTTTACATGCTTTTGCCAAGTTATGTAGCAATTATTAATGGTATTCCCTGGTATTACCGATAGTTGTCTACCCATACGCCATCTAGTTACTAAAATGGAAGCTGTTTGACAATCAAATTAAAAAGCTAAGAAAATTCCTCATTAAGTAAGCGCTTATTCCATTTCACTAAATTTATAAGTTCTAACTAGGGTTGTTGAGGAAGTGATTATGAGGAAGAGGAGGAGGAAGAGGAATTGTCACGCGCAAACTTAGAGGATGCGGATGAGGAAGAGGATATTTTTTTGAGGAAGAGGATGCGGATGAGGAAGCGGAAGAGGAAGCGGATGAGGAAGAGGATGATAGGAAATTATAAATACTAGCGGACCCAACCCAAAAGTCTTTGTCCTGTATGTACATACATTACACAAAATCGGTCAAGTGCGAGTTGGACTCGCCCATGAAGGGTTCTGCAGCAGCAATAAGGTTTATTTTTATAAAATTAAAAGGTTTTTGATTTATTTTTATATTTCAGTTGATTTAATGAAAGTAAAATTAAATTTACCATTTATGACGTATAAAAAAAACTGTGTCAGCTCCGACGCACGACTGGAGTTTACTCTACTATACATATATATAAAATAATGTTATAATATAATTATTATATATAATATTATATTCATCGGAATATTACCTTTATGGTCTTAATACACTCACAGCCAAATTAGAAAGCTGCGCACTAAAGGTGCGCACCAAAAACGTGACACATTTTCGTTACTTGTTAGTAGGTTTTACCCCTCGGATTTTTCTCATACCGGGCGCCTTATATATGAAAATCGATTCTTAAGGAGTAAACTCCAAAAACTACTAGCTAGATTTCGTTCAAACCAATGTTCGTTGGTAGTATCCATAGATACACACGCATAGGTTAGATGAAAAAAAAATGTATACGTCATAAATGGTATTTATGACGTAAGTATAAAAAAAACTACTTGCTAGATTTCGTTCAAACCAATTTCCGTTGGTAGTTTTTATAGTAAAGTACATCATATATATTTTTTAGACTTATCATGCCCCTACTTTAGAAGTTAGAAGGGGGGACACACATTTTACCACTTTGGAAGAGTCTCTTTCGCAAACTATTCAGGTTAGAAAAAAATTATATTAGAAACCTCAATATTTTTGAATACCGATCCATAGATACCCCACACGCACAGGTTAGATGATTTTTTTTGTTTCAGTTGTACCTGTGGGGACCCCTAAAATTTTTAATATTTTTTCCATTTTTGTATCAAAATCTTAATGCGGTTCACAGACTTCATCTATTTACCAAGTTTCAATAGTATAGCTCTTATAGTTTCGGAGAAAAGTGGCTGTGACATACGGACGGACAGACAGACAGACATGACGAATCTATAAGGGTTCCGTTTTTTGCCATTTGGCTACGGAACTCTAATAATTAAAAGAGCAAACTATGAATCTAAACCATTCTCGAAACACACACAATAAAGAATCATCAAAATCGGTCCAGCAGTTAAGAGTTCAGTAACATACACAACACACGCACACAAAAAAAGATGAGTGAATGATGTAACAATTCTCTAGCTCTGGCGTGTGCGTTGCCATGATTGGATACGCGACGCGCATGCGCAGTGAAATTCCTCATAAATTCCTCTTAAATTTTGAGGAAGCGATAGCGGAAGAGGATTTTTTTATTTTTATTTATGAGGATGCGGTAGCGGTTGAGGAACCCAAAATATTGCGGAACTTCCTCATTATGAGGAAGCGGAAGAGGAATCCTCAACAACCCTAGTTCTAACTAGGATCCTAAAAATTGTTTTCTAATACCTATTTCTAGATCCTAATTAGTGTACTAAATCGGAAAAAGTGTGACTTCAGGGCCCCCGAGACGATCAAACGGTTTGACTCAAATCGTCATTTTGATCGTTTACAAAGCTAGTTTGAACGGTTTGTCAAACATTTACGTGTTTGAAGGTCGTTTAATGAAATTTCATATTTTTGTTGTGTTTGACGCGCCGTTTGATCGTGTTCCGATGCGTTTGAACAAACTTAGTACCATTCTTTGGAGATTTGGAGTACATTATTTTTAACCGACTAAAAAAGAGAAGGTTATCAATTCGACGCGTATGTATGTAATATTTCCAGAACTGCCCAGTTTTCGTATAATATGTTAGTCTATATCAGCATCTGAACAAAATATGTGCCAAATTTCAAAAGTGTATGTACTTATGTAATATTATGTTTGTGTTCACCACAGAAATAAGATCTAGATAGAAGCGCTATGTCGCTCCATTTGTATGAACGCGTGTCACTTTTTTCATACCTACTGTGACGTCACAAGAGCGCTTTAGTGATGGAAATACCCGTACGCGCGGAATCGATTCAAAAGAATCGCCGCGCCCCGCCTCTTTTGCCATTTTAATAGGTATATCGATTTTTAATCGATTATTACTCGAGTTCATAGACAGAGGAATGATAAATCTTAAGATACGTGCTTGCCAGGACAGCTAGTAATCTAATAATATATATAAATCTCCTGTCACGATGTTTGTCCGCGATGGATTCCTAAACTACTTAACCGATTAAAAAAAAATTTAAATGTACGTGCTTTTTTTCAACTTGAGAGATAGGATAGCTTAGATCTTTAATTATAGTCGCAATTTTATTTTATTGAAAATTATTTGTCGATAAATAATTGACAGTCACAATTATCTGTTAACTCCAAAAGATTCCAACAGATGTCGATACTTTTCCACTGGATTGAGTAAGTAACGGCTACTGGGTCCTTTATATTATATTGATAGGTGCATTTGTTGAATAAATAATAGTAAATTATTACAACCTGAGACTGATGGCGACCATTGTTTGTGCGACGGGATAGCGATCGACGTTGAAATGGTAACATACATATTTAGTCACTTCAATAAAATAATATGGCAAATACATGATATATTATGGCAAAGCAACGTTTGCCGGGACAGCTAGTATATTATATTATTCTAAATTAAATCACTAAACAGGAACATAAATACATATTACATAACTAGCTGTCTCGGCAAACGTTGTTTTGCCATTTAAAGTATTTGTACTTCATCAGTTGATACAAAATCTTACCCCTCTTTTGTCCCCTAAGAGGGGTGGGGGGAAAATTTTTATACACCAGATGTTAAGTTGGAAAAAACAGTTAATAATATGAGGTAAGTCCATTAAAGAAAAAAGTTTGATACAAAATCTGACCCCCTCTTTAGTCCCCTTAGAGGGGTGGGGGAAATTTTTTTTATACACCAAATGTTAAGTTAGAAGAAGACAAATATATCTGCGAAAACCGCATTCAAATCGGATCAGTAGTTTTCGTGTGATAGTGGAACAAACATACAGACACAGACAGACAGACAGACAGACAGACAGACAGACAGACAGACAGACAGACAGACAGACAGTAGACAAAAAACTAACTACAGTTTTGACTTCTATAGCAATGTAGTGACACCCCCCGCTTATTATTTTTTTAATACCTTGCACCATGATTTTTAAGTCAGAGTTAAAATTAACTCTGAGTTAAACATCATGGTGCAAGTGGCCCCTAATGTACATAATTTTTATTTCTACAGTTTTATTATATGTATAGAAATATAATTACCGAGTCACAAAATATCCCAAAGCGAACATTATCATTCCTCTGTTTCATGAATGTTTCGAAAATCGATTAATTAGAATCGAGAATATGTACAACACTATTTGCTTCATTGGACAGAAAAATATTGACTGTACCTCGAAACTAAGCGATGAGTGAAAGTATCGATTGTTTTATTTAAATTGCGTGCTCAATAGCGGACAAACAGAACGGGCTCTATAATTTTCTAACTAAAGCGGCAATGTATTATGAACCATGCGGTGTACACGCAGTTACGTATTTTATGGTAAAAACTACAGCCACACACGATTTACATTAAATAATTGATTTTAAAATTATTATTTTTAACAAAAAATTAAAACCGACTTCCAAGGTAAAAACAATAATAACATTAATATGAACTAAAAAGTATTAAATAATTTTTACTATCTAATAGTGCCTTTTTCCGAATTCGGCTAAACCTCAACTATTTCTGTACTCAATCTTCATTATTTTGAAGTCGGTACCAGATAGCTGAATCTTCAGTCCTCTGACAGAATATTTAAAATTTTTGGAACTGGCACCGACTTCAAAATTATGAAGATTGAGTACAGAAATAGTTGAGGTTTAGCCGAATTCGGAAAAAGGCACTATTAGATAGTAAAAATTATTTAATACTTTTTAGTTCATATTAATGTTATTATTGTTTTTACCTTGGAAGTCGGTTTTAATTTTTTGTTAAAAATGATAATAATTTCACTCTTTTTAGTTACACTAGTAGGTAAATCTTCGCGTATATTTTACGTATCTTATGACTCTTATAACGCTGTTTTTCATAATTAAATCATTTTATGGCTAAATTACACACTTTCTAGAAAAAATAAAAAATGTAGCACATTTGTCATAACCTAACCTAAACGATTTGATATATTTGATTTGTGTAATACTAAAAACAAAAGATTTTTTCTCCTATTTCCTATTATCAAGGCACGCGGCGAGCGCGTAACCGCCACTGTACAAGGCGCGCTGATATGAATGTTATTATAATGTTCTTTACGTCGAAATTCGTACTGACAGACATCGACCTGCTAATTTTCGGGACTACTGGGCCTTAAGAGTCACAACTCACACTCACAAAATAATATAATATTATCAGTGAAGTGAACATATTGTGCTAAGTAATTTAACAATTTTAATACTTCAAGTCCGAAGCGGTCACCGGCGATTGCGATAACAATAGAAAGGCTATTGTGTCTCGTTTTTCCACGATCGAAGGATCTATCAGATAAAAAATTGTACAAACTTGCATAGGATGTAGCGTAGCATAATATTTAATATTATCATAATTATTGACAGCTGTTCTTGTAATCAAGAATTCAAATCGATAGGTACTTAGTGCACTTAATAAGTATAACTAATTAAAAAGACATTTAATGACTTTGTTTTGTTTAAATGCTCTTTTTAAAATAACTTTATTTTAATTCTATTTGTCTATTAAAATTTTATAAAGTAGTAAAGTATTCGATATTCGAAGTATTCGATTCGTCGCACAAACAATTGTCGCCCTCAGTCTCGAGTTGTAATAATTTAGGTACTATTATTTATTCAACAAATGCACTTATCATATTATAAAGTACCCAGTAGCGGATACTCAGACCTACTGAATATGCATATAAAATTAGGTAAAAATCAGTAAAGCCGTTCCTGAGGAGTTCGTGGACTAACATTGTGACAGGAGAATTTTATATATTATAAGAATATAATATTATGAAACTTTATTCATAATCTTATATTTATTAGTAGTCTTCTTATTTAATAATATTCAAGCCCTATAAGAGCATCGGTGATCGCGACAACAATAGAATACAATAGTATTTCCAAGAATCCGCGGTCAAAGGATAAATAAATAATTAAGTTAGTGTTTGTTTATTGTATTTGACAGTGACACTCAGCGGCCTCTGCATACATGAACGGTCCGTGGCCAGGGCCCCTGCTACCATAATATGTGCAATGTGTGCAATGCACACAGGCGCCATCCTCTAAGGGGTGCCAAATCGACATCTTTAGGGGCGCCAAAGGACTAAGGACCCAAAAAATTTGCCTGAAGGGGTGCCAAAGTCCTTTTTTTGCACACAGGCGCCAGCAGCCCTTACGGGGGCCCTGTCCGTGGCGTCGCTCTTTCACTACTCACTCAGTCTTTCGTAACCGAAGCCGAAGGTGGTTTATTTGGCCGAAGGCGGCCGAAGCCGAAGCTTCGGTCGGACACTAAATTCACTATAGTACATGAATCATTGTAATTATCATTATATATTGTAATTACCAATATAAATAGGTAGATACTAGATAATTACAATGATTCGACAGCATGTCCTTTTATCAAAATTAGGAATGGTAATTAGAAATTACAATATTATGATTCTGAAAAGCCTATCTCAGGTACTAAGGTAGCTTGTATTAACTTTCTCGGTGTCACGCTAATTTAAGTAGGTAGGTAGGTGAAATAAGTGTTCAGTGGAAAACATAGGTGGGTACGGGCACTGCAGGGGAAGCGAACATTAACCCTTCTGCAGTTCATTCGCCGTCTGGCCTCACCCCTGCGGCCCGCCCGCGCGGCCCCGGCCCCACTGCACCCACGTTGCAACTATCAAAATCCATTAAAAGTATCATCATTTTTGAAGGTCAGTTTGAAGAAAAGCCATAGAAATTGGAAAAATATATGGCGTGGTAAAATAAACTGCGGATTGATTATATTAAGCGGAAAGGGGTTTGGGTAATATTGGCGTCATTTTCAAATCCCGCGGCCACTCACCAAACCGGCATAATATGAAAGAATATATCAAGAGGAGTAAACTTTATTATGGGGGACATATAGCTAAACCATATCGGAGCCGAGATATTAGGCATTTAAGTTCGTATTTTCAACTAAAAGTAAATTCATAACATGAATACTCAGTAAAATAGAAAAAAAACTGCATTATTACTGCATTAGCTTAAAGCCTTCCTCGATAAATGGGCTATCCAATACAAAAAGAATTTTTCAAATCGAACCAGCAGTTCCTGAGATTAGCAGTTTCAAACACACAAACACTTCAGCTGCATAATATTAGTATACAAGGTATAACGAAACTAAGTGATAATACTATAGTGTGTGTACTGTGTATGAGTCCTGTGTATAAGGTTTACTGTAAAAGTAGTAGCGCTGAAAGAGAAGTTTTTTTTTGTTTTTGTATGGGGAAATCTTTACGCCAGGACGCTTTCCCATGCAAATCACAAAAAAGTTTCTTAGAAGACAAAAGCATAAAGGTCGTAGTTGACGGTGAATGCTCGGAAACCATAGACTTATAATATATACTAAGTTTATGTCGGAACTTGACTCCTTGACTGTATTGACTTTTGCTTAGACTTTGACTAGACTTTAGACCTGACGATACATGAAAACGACGATGAAAATTATAATAGGAGGAATATGGTTTACCCGCCATATTCCTTATCTTTTTACCTTGTCTGTGGCACAACATACACATGATCACATCCTTTGTGTCAAGTTGCCAAAAAAGAAGAAAAAGAAAGAAAGATTTTGTGAAAATTATATTGTAGCAACTCATACAAAATTGTAAATTAAGTGGATTAATTATTGAAAAACGAAAGGTAAGCCATTGTAAAATGTAAATGTAAACGTAAATTGATAAATTGAAGCAAAACATAACGATATCAACCATGTTCTAATACAAAGTATGTCGTAGTATTATTTGCATATTTGTACAATAATTTACAACTTTAACTATATTAAGGGAGAGGACCTAATGCTAGACACTGAACTAATAGATGACACTTATGACAAAAATACCATAAAAATAAGAATTATTCTAATTATTTCTCACCACTGTAAATTTTATAAACTTCTCAAGCTATCTGTTGAATTGAAAAAATATATTAGAGACGCCTTCGGCAACAAAATTTTAAAATGGGATCAGTTTTCGTAAATAATATGACCGCGTCAACACGCGCTCGGCAATTTCTTAGCAAATAGGTTAAGGAAGGCGAAATTTTGCACGTAAGTTTTGAATACATTTATTTGATTTTTTGTAATTTCTATTGATTTCATTAGATTAATGGTCATGTTGTATACACTAATTAATGTTTATTTAAGATTTTTTATCCATTTTCCCTAACAATATAAAGGGTGTCTACTTTTAGTTCTTGAAAATGTAAAAAAACCTAATAGATGACATGGATCTCATCTTTGAGTTTTGCAATACATACTCAAATTATTTTGTACTTCTACTGCAAAAATCATCACTATTCTCTGAAAATATAATACTATTAACAATCTAAGAACTTAGAACTACACTGCACCTAAAAATGGACGTGTCTAATATTAGACCATGTACTGATCTAAAAATCGATTGCTTTAGTTTTTTAGCAGTAAAAAAAAAGAAAAAGGAGAGCTGAGAAAAGAAAGAAGAAAAAAGAAAAGGCAAAATAAGCATGGAGACTAAAGACTGAAAATAAATTTGCTAGGAAAAAAGACTCTGGGACTCCGGCAGTGCGGCCAGTGAAAACTTAATTATTAACGTTTTGCATTTTTTTAACCCATTTTTTAAGAAAATCGATTATTAAAAAATCGATTTTTTTAATAAATCGAAACCCTTACAATCGATTAAAATTTTAACCCATTTTTATGAAAATCGATTTTTAAAAAATCGATTATCATAAAATCCATTTTCAAAGATCGATTTTTAAAAAATCGTTTTTTTGTTAATTAATCGAAACCTTTACAATCGATTAAATTTTTAACCCAATTACAATGAAAATCGATTTAAAAAAAAATCGATATTTTTAATTAATCAAAACCCTTACAATCGATTAAATTTTTAACCCATTTATTATGAAAAACGATTTTTAAAAAATCGTTTTAGGGTTCCGTAGTCAATAAGGAATCCTTATAGTTTCGGTCTGTCCGTCCGTCCGTCCGTCTGTCCGTCTGTCCGTCTGTCCGTCTGTCCGTCTGTCCGTCTGTCTGTCTGTCTGTCTGTCTGTCCGCGGTTTTACTCAGAGACCTACAAAGCTGTCATTTGGTATGAATACACATATTAATGATGGCAACAAAATATTTTATGGTACCTCCCCTACACATCAAGCGGGGATGAAAATTTTTTTTCGCGCCCACTCCATTGTGTGGGGTGTCGTTGAATAGGTTTTTTAAAAATATTGCGAGTATATATAGATCATTTTCCGATTTAGGGATCCGTTTGTGATATATTAAGTTTTAAAGTGGAAAAAATCGTTAGAGTCCAGTGTCCCCCCCTTCTACCAGCTAAACGGTGGGTTCTGGAAATGTGAAAAAATTCACGGGAGTAGGAAATATGCTGAATTTAAAAGGAAAACTATCACGGCTAAGAAGACTTCATAAGTAATTGAGTAATAGTCGATCAACTAAAAAAAATGTATTCGGCGAAGTATAAATGGGACTTTTCGTTTAAATTCCTTTGAAAGTAACTGAGACGATGTTGTTAGTAGTATAAAACACGCTATATAATATACGTTCATTGACCATATAAAAATTGTCAAAAACTAGCGGTACTACGGAACCCTATACTGCGCGTGGCACGACACGCACTTGGCCGTTTTTTTTAATTACTTAATCGAAACCCTTACAATCAATTCGAGTTCGAGTTCGACACAAAACACTACTCTCCAACCGTCTTACGGTTTTTCCAAGGTTTTTCGATCAGCACGAGAATCTGACGCGAGTTTCATAGTTTTTACCCATCCCACAAAAGTGCTCAACGCCGCTAAAGAAGTTTTCACTTCAAAAATATGAAAAATAAAAATAAAAGGAAAGATAGTTTCAGCATGGAAGAAGAATGAATAGAATCTGAAGACAACGTTGAAGGTGGATTATATTTCTGATGCATGTAGTGACTATGACGAAGTAAATGAAATCTTTTGAAAAATGGCAAATAAAGACCTAATTTAAAATAAAAAAATATGTAAAATGTAATGTATTGTTCTATGTCAACTATTAGTTCATATTGGTTTCTACTATTAGTGATGTTCGTTTTTTGTGATGTCATCTATTAGTGCTTATGACTAAGGGCGGCTTGCATAACGTTTTGTTTAAATTGTTTTAAATTGTAATTAGTTAATTAAGTTTAACCACGTAAACGTATTTATCCAAAATGCATTTAAAGTTGTCTTGCACGAAACGCTTTCGAATTCTGTTTAGCTAAACTTGTTTAGCGTAAGCACTAAATTTACTCGTGCGTTCCATTTGACGTATAGAGTGGCAGTGCATCAAGCATTACAGAATTTGTACACATTTTACGTAAAATGTGCGTAAAATGGACTGGAAATCATGTTGTCACTGTCAATTATTATGTGTCAACTGTCATACTCATGACGCTTCGTAGTTCGTGGTAATTTAATAAAAGTGTTTCCGTTATTGTTTTGTGGTGATTATTTTCTGTTCTTCAAAACGTTTTTGATAAAAATCAAAAATATGTCTAAGGCAAACAGAACTCGAGCTCCAAACTTCAGCAAACAGGAGCAGTTACTGCTGGGTGATGCTGTAAAGGAGTACTCTCATATTATTGAAGGGAAGACGACAGATGCGGTCAAACAAACCGACAAGCAAGATGCGTGGGAGAAAATAGCAAAAACATTTAATGCTCACACAACGGGCCAGCCCCGGGGTGTGGAAAACTTAATAAGTTGTTATAGAAATTTAAAATCAAAAATTAAAAAACAACATGCTGATGCAAAAATGTTGATAGTCGGTAAGTACTAATTCCTGATCGTCTTGAATGCCTGAAGATATAACCTTACTCTCACTTGCATTCTTTTCCTGTACCTATCATTTTTATACAACAATTTTGTTTTTAGATCCTGCCCAAAGAGGAGCTTTAATAAGGGCTATAGAAGAAAATGGCAAAGACTGGAGAAACGTGGCCTCAACTGCCTCAGCAGTTTCAATTGGCTGGCAAGATCCACAAGTTTGCGAAAAAGGTTTTGAGGAACTATCGAAAGAAATTCAAAGAAATGAAAAAAATAATAAAAAGAAGTTGGTTGGTACAGGTATGTATGACACACCATACTTGTCAATAATAATATTATCAGTTGGGAGCAATCCCATGCTTCCCCCAGGTAGAGAACCTAGGTGAAGCATGGTCCCGGACCCATTTACACTATTTACTCAGGCAGTAAATGTTTCATAATAACAACAGCAATAACACTATAATATTGTTTGTGTAAAATCATTATATTAGTTACTGAAAAAAAACATGAAAATCTTTGTTTTACAACTATACCTACATAATATTTATTTCAGGTGGAGGTCCTCATCAACCCGAGAAAGATGATAGTGATCTTGCAGAACTAAAAAAACTAATTGAACCACAAATAGATGGGCTATTCACAATTTATGACAACGATGCTGAACTGATGAGCCAGTATCAACAAACTTTGCCTGAAACTCAGCGAACCCTACCAATAGAAGAAAATTTATTGGAATGTACAAAAAGTAAGATTTTAATATCAAACACCCCCCTTTACCAATCTATTTTAAGGGTTGTATATCTTTTATGCTTGCCTTTTTCATAGTTCAGGACTGGGAGCTCAAAACTGGCTATTTAATCAATTCCTATTACTTACAGACAGTCAAGACAAGGTGGATATTATTTTAGAAGAAGTGTCTCACCAAGAAGATAATATTTTTATAACACCGAATAAGAAACAATCAAGGACTGAAATTCTTCGAAAAAAAAAAGACCCTGCACTTTCTCGAAATGGTAACTATTATTTCACAGCCCATAATAATTACTTGTTATTGTTATATTTGTGCTGAGTATTATTTTTATTTAATTTTAATTTACAGAAATTACCAAGAAAACAACTAGAGTTAATGACAGTTTTAAAGTGTTAGCGGAGGCAAAATATGAGTTGGTCCGGATGCAAAAACTGCTTATTGAAAAAGAGCTATTGCACAAAGAAAAACTACAGGAGCTGGAGTTAGAAGATAAGCTAAAGGAATATAAATTTAAGGAGAAGATGAGAGAAAAAGAATTGGTTTTAATGGATATTAAAATACAAAATGTTCAAAAATAGACTATAAGTACTATATATATATACTTTCTTTTAGTTTTTTATTCTGTATTGTGTGATGTGTGTAGTTTTATTATAATATTAGTTTCAGGTTATCTGGTAATTTTTAATTAATAATTCCAACCAATTTCTTGGAAATAAAGACTTACTTACTTACTTATTTACAATAAATGCTTACATAATTACAAAATCTCACTATGTTATTATTTCAAATTATGTTAACCTAAGTCACAATGACATTACAATAATCTTACAAAATTATTTGGAGTGATACTAAACTACCATGTAGTTAACTTTTACTAAATTCATTGAAATATTCCCTACTAGCTCTGCCCCGCGGTTTCACCCGCGGATTAAAAATTGTATAAATGAAAATAAAATCTGTTCAGTAGTTCCGGAGATTACCCCAGCCAAACTTTACCTCTCTATAATATTAGTATAGATAGTATAGATGTATGCAGAAAAACCAAGGAATGTACTGTGATGTCATTTTATTTATTTTTACCAAGTTTTATAATAATTGAAAGTAGTTTTCAATCAACATCCTTTTTTCTAAATGTTGACTTCCTCTTGATACAGTAGTTACTGCACTATGTACTGGAGCTTCATTCATAACTGGATATTCAGGATCTTCAGGAGGAGCATCCTCATTTTGCGTTATAGCAAGATTA
Organism: Polyommatus icarus; assembly: GCA_937595015.1. Classification (NCBI taxonomy): domain Eukaryota; kingdom Metazoa; phylum Arthropoda; class Insecta; order Lepidoptera; family Lycaenidae; genus Polyommatus; species Polyommatus icarus. Next base: position 11,238,162 of record OW569332.1, on the reverse strand, counting down.
TGCAATACGGCTGTAGCAACAATTATTCCTGGCACTCTGTGTAGGTGTATGTTAATTCCCCGAGACAGGATTGGAAATCTCCTCTTCCAAATGCCAAAAGCTCTTTCTACAACATTTCTTGATTTTATCTGCGATTCTTGATATAGTATTTCTCCTCTTGTATTGGGGCTTCCATCAGGAAGTGGAGTCATCATGTATTTAGTTTGAGCGTAACCGCTGTCACCCAATAAATATTTATTGAGATATTTGCATTGTACAAAGTCTCTCTTTAATGCACAGTTATCCCAAATATTTGAGTCATGTGCAGACCCATGCCATCTTGCTACTATATCTAAAAATTTTAGATTAGCTGCTGCTACACACTGTGTATTTATTGAAAAATACCCTTTTCGGTTGCGGTAAACTTCAGCATTCGGTCCTCCAGGTGACATAATTCGCACATGTGTGCAATCTATGGCACCAACCACTCTTGGAAATTTAGCAATTTTATAAAAACCTGCTATTAAATCCCTTAGATCTTCCTCTGAACTGGGGAATTGTATATAAATGGATCTTAGGCTTGCAATAGCGTGAGTCACACGATGTACAATTCTACAAGCCGTTGACTCATGAACTCCAATCATATCACCACATGTTATTAATTGGCTACCTGTAGCATAAAACCGCAAGGTGCACAAAAGTTGGTTCATCGGAGTTACAGCAGTTACCCTGAAACAAATTCAAAGATATTGGTATTGCACAAAAGTTGTTCTTTATGGAGATATCACATAGATAGATGCCGTAAATAGGCCGGCTTATGAATGCGTTGACAATGGATAGTTTCAATCAATTACCTGCCTATCCTATGCCGTAGATGAGTTTCTATTTGTTGTAGCAAAATCACCGTGGTAGCCTTTGTTAAACGAAAGCGTCTCAAGAATTTATTTTCTGAGAGACTTTCAAACAATGCTGATCTTGGGAAAAGCTGTCTTGGTGCGATGGGCCGGTTTAAATACATCATAATCTCTTCGTCATCGTCGGAAAAATTCAATAAATCGATCAAAGCCATCGTTAATTCGCACAGAAAGCAAATAAATAGGTACACAAAATAAGTCCAAAAATTTCAACACAAACTGTAGTTTAACACACAAGCCGTTATTATTTATTATATCATTGCAAGCCGACAAAAACAGATGGCAATACAAAATGGCACTCGCTAAATACAATTAGGAGTCGCTAAATGCCCATTCCAGAGCGTTTAGTTTTGACAGATGACTAAATATGTTTTAGAGCTTAATTTTTGTTGTGCAAGATGAAAAACGTAATTAGTTGCTTAAATACATTTAGTGAGTGTCTAAATAAATTTAAGTAACGTTATGCAAGCCGCCCTAAGTTTACAAAAAGACCAATAATATATTTTTTAATTAATTTGTCAGAGAACAATTATAATAGTTTTATTTTGTAAGAGTTACTGAAGACATGGAAGAAGTTATCAATCCTTTATTTTCATAAATATATATTTGTTTATAAATGTTGCATGTTTCCTTATAGTGTCTGCCATTAGGGCTTCTCCCTTAATATGAAAAAGATAGATTATTATTTCATAGAAAATATTATAATGTATATCAGTATTCAGTATGCAGTTAATTTGGAAAATGATGAAATGTGTATCATGTGTATATTGTTTTATTGTATCAATACAATATAAGGTTATTAACTATACTAAATAATTTATGTAAACTGTATGGAAATGTAGTAAATGAAAAATGTTTCATTAATTTCAGATTTTTAGGTCCCTCTACAGCTAGTTTACAAGATTTTAGTCTGTAAGCAATAGCTGTTACCTCGATCGCGGATTCCAAAGAGGATGTAAACTGTATGCGGATTCTAGGAAATCTTTTGCTCTCGCGGTCGCATGCGACCGCTTGGGCCTTGGGAACGGAAGCAGCAAAGAGATTCAAAGCAAGGAGATTTTAGGAGAAGGAAGGTATGGGATTATGAGTGGTACGGCCACCAAGTAAAAATCATCTGATCAAGTGAGGTGGTATGCAGCTGGCCTAAGCCCGGGCGATAGATTTCAGCTGTTGTATACAGGTGTAAGAAAACAAAGTGTGTATGTATAAAGGTGCGGTCCACTGGATCGGAATCGGAGCGTAGGTACGCAGTGGACGGATTTGTTCTTTGTATGTATCGTACTGACTACTATGAACTGCACTAGAAGTACTGGAACGTCATTCTGCGCCTGACAAGTATATGACGACACGACGTGCCGTCCGCACCGTACCTCCCGATTCCGACCTGGTGGACGCGCAGCTTTAATCCCCTCCCTATATAGAGTTTACTGTATAAGTGTATAAGCCAATCAAGTAGTTAGTAGAGTAGCATAGAGAGCTCTTCTATTATATTTATAAATAAAATACAGAAAACTATACTGTAATATCATAATATTTAATAATAGAAATCAACAAAAGCTTGTGGATTAAATCTGTTTTATTGTTTAATTTACCTTATTAGCCTATTTATTAAGTTATGTACAGTATTTTATTGCAATAAAACATTTATTTGAGCTCATTTCTTTTTTATTTTTATATTTTTAATTTTTGGTATGTTTAGAGTGAAAGGTTTTGCACTTAAAAATTTTAACTTCAGTTTAAAATTAAAAAAATAACGGATGTGTATTTTTTTCTTCTAAGTCCGACCTCTTGTTACGTAGTGTACGAGATAATATACACTAGGAGAGATCCTTATATCGGTGTATAAGCGTCAAAAGCGTGTAATGTTATGTCCGACTTACTCGGACATAACAAAGGTGTCGGTCTGCATATTTCATGTAATAAAAGTGTTAATAAAGGTTTTAAGTGAACATTTTGTGTTAGATATTGTTGAGTTTTGTGGTTCCGCTAAATAATAAACCATAAGAACGGCCAAAGAATGCCTCAAACACGTGGATTTAACATTAAATACGTAAGTTTTGAACAACGTTTTTTGGGCTTTTCAATCGGTATTTTTGTAAGCTAAAATGATAATTTATAATTTTAATAATCCCTTAATCGTGCTATTTAAGGCATTAGTGCTAAAAATGTCACATCAATTAATTGATGTGACATTTTTAGTTTTAGTACAAGTATTAATTTGTCTACAAAAATTGCATAGCTTTTTACGTGTGTTTACGGATTCCCATTACTTGAACTATAGTTTATCGATATCATGAACTAAATGACTTTCTTTGCTGTATAATAATGTGCTTCGAAATGATCGACAAATAGAAATATTCAAGAAAATAAACGCACACTACTTGTATGAAAATAAGCACAAAATGGCCACGCGATGACGGGCTAAGGTTACATCTATAAATATATATATACAGGGTGTCCAGAACAGTGACGTCCAAAAAAAAAATTTTGATAGCTTGTGTCCAGGGGTATCCGAATTACCCCCATGTATGTTCCGCGATTTTTTGTCGTTTTCGAGTTACGAATTTTTTAATGATTTTCAAAAAAAATGCGGCTGGGTCAGTTTAATATTTATTTTTTTTAAAGTCTAGTGAGTTTTTGAAATTTTTTTTTGTATTTTCAAGCTCATGAATTGTACTTTTATGCATAAAAAAATCAGCTTCCTAACATAATGGCAAGTAATAAAAAAATTGTCGAATGTGATAAATTTTCAATCCACCTGGTCAGTCTTGATTTTTCAACTTTAAAATTTAAAATCTAAAAAGGTGGTCCAATGAATTCTTAGTAATTTAGAAAACTTTGTGGTATTCTAAGCTTCCGTAATAATAATAAAAAAGTGATACTTAATTGGAAATTATTCGCTTAAATCTGCCTTCAAAGGTACCGAGGTGGAAATTTCCTAAATCTGTAAATTGATTTACAATAAAAAAAAGCTTATTTTGCCATACCTAAGGCTAAATAAAGTAAAACATGCATCAAATCATAACTAATCCTGCAAGAAACGGTCATTTTCAATTTTATTTAATTATTATGTAAAAAGATTGAGCGAAATGTTCCCGGAATTTACGAATTTTGGTCGAGTTGCACCCTTTTTTTATTATCACTACTTTACACAGGTAACAGGTGCGAGAGAGATAAAAACTGCTCTTTCTCTCTCACACACACAAAAACCGGTCGGCCCCCTCGCCGACGACGTTGTCCTACTACTGGTATTGTAAAAGTGCTGAAAAACAGTTATTGGACGTTATTAGATGAAATGATATAAATTATAATTGATCTACTTGATATATAATATTCGAAAGATGAGAGTATTATTCAATATGAAAGTTAATTATTTGCAGTTGACTTGTGTCTTCTGAATGCTTCAATAAAGTGTGACTTCTGAATACTTACTTCAAAAAATCTACTAATTGTTGCCGTTAGTTGTATGGTATGGAATGAATAAGGGAAAGTAACGCAATTTCGGGGCCTTGTAAAATGCTATGTTGCGATGCACAAGGGCTGATATTTAAACAACGCGTTAATTTTTTCAGTTTTATAGAGTAATAAGAATTTTCAAAATCAGCTACCCCTTTGTTTTTTTTTTATGCAATAAGGGGACAAATGAGCAAACGGGTCACCTGATGGAAAACAACTTCCGTCGCTCATGGACACTCGCAGCATCAGAAGAGCTGCAGATGCGTTGCCGGCCTTTTAAGGGGTAATAGGGGAGGGTGGGGAAGGAAATAGGGAAGAGTAGGGAAGGGAAAAGGGTAGGCGATTGGGCCTCCGGTAAACTCACTCACTCGGCGAAACACAGCGCAAGCGCTATTTCACGCCGGTTTTCTGTGAGGACGTGGTATTTTCTCCGGTCGAGCCGGCCCATTCGTGCCGAAGCATGGCTTTCCGACGTCTAATTTATGCTTTATTAGGAAATCCCTGGATTGTGTAGAACGTTCCTATTATTTTTGTCGCTGAAGTAGGCAAATGGCAAGCCTTTAGTTTAGATATTTTCATGAAATCCCTCGACTTTGTGCATAATGAATTAAATTAAACAAATGCTATACAATTTTTGCTACCCATCAGTATAATCCAGACTCAAGATTCAAGAACATATGCAACCTGTGGGATCTATTAGACAAGCCCAACTTCCTCCTGAAAGTAGAGTACGGCCACAGCGACAGGCAAATGAGCTGCTATGCATTGTGCTCCATATTGAAATATTGTCTGAGTATGCCAATTGGCTCGATGAGGACAATCTGAAATCTTTAACTATTTGAGTTATGTTTTACCCGCAGAACAATAAAAACAGAACAGAAATAAAAATTACATGAAAAATGTAATAATATACAGACATACAGATAAAGAGACGGACATCTTTTTACATCTATATTATTAATAGATGGCGGCCGTAACTCCATTGCGTCAAAGTCCGTTTATCGGGTGGATACCGTATATTTTTCCGGGACCAAAAGTACTATTTTCCCTTTCCCAGGACTCAGTGTCTCCTTACCAAATTGTGCAATATCCGTTCAGTGGTTTGAGCTGGAGCGTGAAGAAGTAATTGACAGACAGACAGAAAGACGAACAGACTTTCATACTTATAAAGTTATAATATTAGTTTTTACAATAGTAGGTACTATGTAATATTGGTAGGAATTTTAATTTTTTGATGTCATTTTTTGTTAAATATTTAATTAAAACACCTTTTTTACTATAAATAATAAAAATATATGTGAAAATAACAATTATTTATAATATTTCCTACTTACAATACCAATTTTAACCAAATTTCAATCAAACTTTGCTTGTCCAACTACTGGTTTTGGGTGTCCCAACTACTGTAATTCCGTCCCATGACTGTGATTTACCTACCATTTAGTTTTTACCAAAAAAACAATATAAACTGAAATACAATCGCATTTTTATGTTTACATATCTTAAGCTAGATAATTTATGAACACAAATATAATATCTATTTCTATTTCATGCGAAGTATTTAATGTTTTAGAGATTTTTCTGTAAAAAAAATCCTTAGCTGTCCAATGACTGGTAGTTTACGGTATATGTTTCTCTAATGTAGTGCTACAAAATAGGTTTTATCCCTGGCCGCTGGAAAAAAAAATGACGCCACAGTTCCATACAAAGTTACCCAATGCCCTTAATTATTGTCATACACGTTATGCCCGCTGTACACTCTCGCCGAGAGCTCTCGGGCGAGAGTCTCGTGCGAGAGCCCCTTGCCCGAGTGCGATCATGTACATTCTCGCTTAGTTCAATCGCAGTTATGAACTCAGAGAAGATGGACGAAAACGATCATTCACCATTCACCATGCATCGAAAGATATCATTGTAATCCAAAGATTTATAATCTTAATTAATTTTATTTCTCACAGTTTTTATTGTTATTTTTCTGTTCTGTTCCAACGGCGGGACTAGTACTGAAAGACGCGAGAGTGTACAGTAGTGCGCTTGTTTTCCTCGCGAGACCCTTTGTCTCGGGCGCAAAATACCGGCAACGGACCGAGAGGGTCCGAGACAGACGAGACGAGGCGAGCGCACCCATGTACACTCTCGCACTCAGGCTGCCTCGCTGTGTCTCGGCGAGAGTGTACAGCCGGCTTTACGTAGTATACAGTTTACATCCTCTTTAATATATACATAAGTACAGTTTACTGAATTCAACGCATGCGTATAGCATAGAAGTATTAAATATATTTCCGTTGTCTGGTGTTAAAGCCTGGCTTTAACATGCCTAGAACCAGCAGCGAGCAATTGCCATATAACTTCTGTCAGGCGCTCGAATAAAAGGACGACGAGCCCACTACCACCTGACGTCACGAGCTACGTCACCGAGGACGGAGGAAGGGGCTCGACTTGGCAAGAACCCGTTCTCTTTCGCCCTGCAATCGCCCGTAGCCTAGCATCATTCCCATTTTTTTAATCTTCTAATATCTTTGCAATCTGTAATCGATCCCTGTTCATAATTGTACAGAATAAATTTCTTATTTTGTACGAAGTTGTTTTAGTAACAATTTCCAAGAATTTTCTTGTTTCTAACAAGAAAAAGTGGCGACCGTGACAGGACACTTAACTGGATTGCTTTTGTTCTCGGGACATCATCGCCGCCGGTGAGAGGTCTTTGCCGCAGCAGCGCAGCCCGAGGAACCTCCAGCAGCATCATCAGCCGTCGTGAGGTCTGCAGCGATCGCAGACGACTCATCTATTCCCAGCGGCAGGTGGCACAGCTTCTGGAACCACGCCGGTCAGCTCTTCGCGCCGCAGCGTCAGCCAACCAGCTAAGTGTCCCTATTTCCTTTTCTTATTTATTCCTTTGTTCCAAAATCCCGTTCTTCTAGTAGTTTCATACCTGTGTGAATAGCGGTAGTGCAAAGAACGTGGATCATTATCTATCGATATCTAAGATCATTTTACAAGGGATCGATTCACGCAACTCAAGTTTTAGCTATTTACGTACAAATAACAAGATTTAAGCTAAATCTAGACGTTTATTTCTATAATTTAGGCTCAAACTTAGCTTTAGTCTACCCGCCAAACTTCGTACGTAATTTACCGAAGCTATTTGGTGCCATTATTCTAGCTATTTTTCACCTAATCTATTTACAAATCAAATAATATTAAGTTTTGTGTATTCTAAGGGTTAAAATTAAACAATATTTTACATTTTACAAATTACATTTACAAGAATTAATTATATACCATACTATTTACAAAACTTAACTTACTTAACTATATACAAATACTTAACTAAATTACTATTTACAATAATCGCAGTTTTCGATTTATATTTCCTACGATTCACATTATTTTAACTGCGAATTTCAGGAACTTCGGTGGACTTGATATCAGCTGACCACGTAGGTAATCTGCGCGTCGCCGGCCTGGCTCGCGTGGTAAACCGGTTGCATACGTTGGAGTGGCGTAAGATTGCAATATTCATTCACTAGTTCTTATCTGTTTTTTCAATTGTCTTTCTTATCAATTAGTGATTCATAAACATGTCCGATGCTAAGTTAAAGGAACTTTACGCTAAACGTAGCTCAGTAAAGGGTCGTCTAACTAAGTTTAAAAAATATTTAGCTTCATTCGAGGAAGATAACGTTTTAGATGAGCTCGAAATATCTAAGCTTAACATTCAATTACCTAAAATTGAGAGCTTATCTAGTGCGTTCGAAGAGTTGCAAAACCAGATAGAAGTGTTAAATTCGACAGACATAGATAGTGAGTTAGAGGAGCGCGATGTAATCGAGCAGGAGTTTGCACATTTAATTGCTTTAGCCCATCAGCACCAAAATAGGTACAACGGTAGCAAGACGCCTCCTCTCTGTGATGCTCAAAGCACGTCTTCATGCTGTCATGAGCGCCCAGGTTTAGGTTTTAAGCCTCCTACACTACAAATAGGCAAGTTTGACGGAAGTTATTACAAGTGGCTTGAGTTTCGAGACCTATATTGTTCTCTCGTTCACGAAAACAAGCACATTCCTATTCCGATTAAATTTTGCTATTTAAATTCATACTTAGAGGGTGAGGCCGCGCGTGTGATTAGCAATTTAGAGGTCACAGAGTCCAACTATAATAAAGCGTGGGACTTGTTACGCGAGCGCTATGACAATAAGCGATTACTAATTAAAAATCATTTAAATGCCCTGCTAAATATCGACGTAAAATCTAATGAAAGCGCATCTACACTTAGGTCTATTATTGATAACACAAATAAAAATCTCCGTGCCCTGTCTAGCTTAGGTGAACCGACCTCACACTGGGACTCAATCATAGTACACATTATTTCCTCAAAATTAGGTAGTAAAACCAGTATGAAGTGGGAGGAATATAGAAATACTCTTTCAGGGTCACCCTCACTTGAACAATTTAATTCATTTTTGAAACAGCGGGCTGATATCCTAGAAACTTACAATCACAGCCGAAGTATCGAGGATAAGTTGAATACGAGTTCTAATAAATCTAGTAATTTTAATAAAAAACGACCAGGTTTAATGTCAAATAATAATAGTTCTTTTACAGCTCAAATTTCTAGCGTAGGTAACAGTAATTCGACTTCCAAAAATTGTGTTGTTTGCGACAAACAACATCGTATTTACGATTGCGATAAGTTTAAAAATATGCCTATTGAACAGCGTCAAAGTTTCATATCAAAATCTAAGCTTTGTCAAAATTGCTTTCGTCCGGGGCACAAGGCTTTTACCTGTAAATTCGGTGTCTGTCGTAATTGTAGACGGCGACACAATACTTTACTTTGCGAACATAATAGTCAAGGTCAAGACCTAAAGTCATCGGTAGACAATAATGCAACTAATTCTAATACGATTGCTCAAACTCTTTGCACGACAAATTCAGGGCAAAATACTTACACTTTGTTGTCTACGGCTATGGTGTTGGCGATTAATCCATGCAATAATAAGAGACAAATTGTCCGTGTGCTACTCGACTGCGGCAGTCAGTGCAGCCTAGCTTCTAAGCGTCTGAGGGACAAGTTAGGTTTACGATCACGGCCCGCAAGCTCGATCAACGTTGTAGGCATAGGCAATTCAACTTCTCACTGGGTGAACGAATTTTGCGAATTTAAATTAAAATCATTACACAGTGATTACACTGTACAACTTACTTGCCCAGTGCTATCTGATCTGACTGGCGAAATTCCTAAGTTTACGATGGACCCTAAGCTAATCAACATACCTACGGATGTTCAGCTAGCCGATCCTAGTTTTTATAGGCCTTCTCCAATAGATGTGCTGGTCGGCGCTGATCTATTTTGGAGCATCGTAGGTAGTGAGCGACAATCGCTCGGTTCTAAACAACCTAGTCTTATCAATTCGGAGTTTTTCCAGCCATGATTCTATCCGGTCCTATTTATTTAAACTCGCGAATTTCGAATTTTAGTTGTAATTTTTCAAAGACGCAGTCAGATAATTTTAATAAACTTCTGAGTCGATTTTGGGAGCTAGAAGAGCTGCCGCCAAGGTCAATTTTAAGCGACGACGAGAAAGCATGTGAGCAGCATTTTAAGACTCACACTTCTCGCGATTCGTCCGGCAGGTTTTGTGTGCGTTTACCTCTCAAAGACTCGCCTAATTGCTTAGGCAATTCATACTTTCTAGCTAAAAAAAGGTTTTTTAATTTAGAAAAGCGATTTAGAGCTAATCCCAAGCTTAAATCCCAATACGTTAATTTTATCAACGAGTATATTAATCTAGGTCATTGTTCCATTCTAACAAATAATTACAAGCCGAACCCGTGCTATTTTTTGTGTCATCACGCGGTTCTCAAACAAAATAGCGAGTCGACTAAGCTACGAGTGGTATTCGACGGATCCGCTCGCACCTCATCGGGCTTATCAATTAACGATTTACAACGAATAGGTCCTACTGTACAAGATTCACTCTTTTCTATATTGTTACGTTTTCGTCAGTACCTATACGTTCTTACAGGAGATGTCGAGAAATTCTTTAGACAAGTAAATCTCCACGAAGACGATCGTGACCTTCAATTAATACTATGGAGGGACGATGAATCAAAGCCTATTCAAGTACTAAGACTCAATACCGTCACTTATGGTTTTGCTAGTGCTAGTTATCTTAGTACGAAGTGCATTTGGCAGTTAGGACAGGAATGCTCCGATGAGTTAATCCGTACGGTAATCCAGCATGATCTGTACCTAGACGATTTAATTACTGGCGCTAATTCCATAAATGAATTACGTCATATTTTAAACTCTGTTGTTTCGGTTTTGCGTTCAGGCTGTTTTCCACTTAGAAAATTTAAATCTAATGTGCCATCTATTTTTGAAAACACGCTAATCAATCCTCTCGAAACCTTAACCTTAAGCGAATCGTCTAATACTTTAGGTTTACAGTGGAAGCCGCCTTCCGACACATTACATGTTTCGTTGTACACTCCCAACAATATAAATGAACAAACAACAAAACGTTCGATCTTATCTAACATGTTTAAAACCTTCGATCCACTCGGTTTAATTTCTCCTTGCACTATTCGTTTAAAATTATTGATGCAGGAGCTATGGCGTCGAAATATTGACTGGGACGAGCCAGTACCTTCTGACATTCGACTGTACTGGCACGAATTGGTTCAGGAGTTCAAAAATGTACCGTCGGTTACCGTACCTAGGTTAGTTTTATGCGATTCCCCGGTTAGTATTGAGCTTCACTCATTTTGCGATGCGTCAATGACGGCTCACGGCGCTTGCGTTTATTTAAGATCCGTGGACTCAGCCGGTCGTGTAGTAGTCAATTTACTATGCGCTAAGTCTAAGGTGAATCCTAGTAAGCCTATTACTATACCGCGACTGGAGCTCATGGGAGCCTTGCTAGCCGCTAGGCTGTGCAAGTCAGTTCTCGAGTCTTTGCGATGCAATATTTCTCGTTGCACTCACTGGAGTGACTCGAGCGTCGTTTTAGGGTGGCTACACACTTTTCCAAGCAAATTAAAAACGTTCGTCGCGAATAGGATAGTCGAGATTTGCGAAACTACTTCGGCTACAAATTGGCGTCATGTACCTACAGATGCTAATCCCGGAGATCTAATCTCACGCGGTACCCAGGTACATACACTCCAGCAATCCAGATTCTGGTGGTCGGGTCCAGAATTTCTATTAAAATCGGAGTCGGAATGGCCTATGCTAAACGTCAATTCACAGCTGGTAGACTTACCAGAAATAAAGTGCAATATTGTTCAGAGTTTCGAGCCAGTTATAAATTTCTCACGGTTTTCTAATTTTATGCGGCTAAAACGTTCATTCGCCTATGTCTTACGTTTCATACATAACGCTAGGTTTCCTAAAACTAAAATGAGCGGAGCCCTAACCGTGAACGAGTTAACTAAATCATTTAATTTTCTATGTAAATTTTCTCAATTGCAATCATTTTCTCTCGAGTATGATGCCTTAAGTAAAAACAAATCTATTTCTTCTAAAAGTAATTTACCATCACTAAGTCCTTTTCTAGATAAGGATAGCGTAATGCGTGTTGGTGGCAGACTAGCCCACTCGGACTACAGTTACGACAAACGGCATCCCGTCATATTGCATTCCAAACATCATTTTACCTCCCTTATTTTTAGATATGAACATATTAGGCAAATGCACGCTGGCCCACAGCTACTATTATATTCAGTTCGTGAATATGTGTGGCCCATTGGGGGGAGGTGTCTAGCCCGGAGTACGACGCGAAACTGTGTGCGATGTAAAAGATTTCAAGGTCGCACGTACTCCCCAATGATGGGACATCTGCCGTCGCAGCGTACGACTCCATCTTTCCCGTTTGAAACGACAGGAGCCGACTTTGCTGGTCCTTTCTCTATTTTAAATAAAAAGGGTCGCGGTGCTAAAACTCTAAAATGCTACCTATGTCTGTTCGTGTGTTTTCGTTTCAAGTGTGTTCACTTGGAGGCGGTAACAGAATTGTCTAAGGACGCGTTCATAATGACTTTACGTCGATTTATTTCTAGACGCGGAAAGCCATTAGAAATTTATTCCGACAATGGCCGTAATTTTGTCGCCGCCGCCAAAGACATTGGTAATTTTTTGAAAGACAATTCAAACACTATTTCTGAGTTTGCCGCGAATGAAGGGATCAAGTTTAATTTCATACCTTCTTACGCCCCTCACTTCGGCGGTCTATGGGAAGCTGGTATCAAGTCTGCGAAGCACCATATAAAAAAGATGATGGGCAATTTAAATTTAACGTATGAAGAGTTGTCTACTCTGTTCGCACAGGTGGAAGCTATATTGAATAGCCGCCCCTTGTGTCCTATCTCTTCCTCTCCTCACGACTTCCAATCTCTCTCTCCAGGGCATTTTCTGGTTGGTCGGCCGCTGACATCGCTGCCGGATCCAGCTTCAAGCGCTACGCCCGCATCGAACAGGCTCGAAGACACTTCTGGAATCGATGGCAGCGGGAGTACGTGAACGAGCTTCAACAGCGTGTCAAGTGGCGAGATAGCAAGGGCAACCTCTGCGTAGGAGACCTCGTCCTTCTTCACGAAGATAACAGCCCTCCACTACACTGGCGCCTGGGTCGTGTTCGCGAGCTTCACCCCGGTGTCGACGGAGTTGTCAGAGTGGCCGATGTCGCCACTCAGAGAGGAGTCGTGCGGAGGACACTCACACGATTGTGCCCCCTGCTAGCAGCTGATCCAGGGACTGAAACACCCGCAGGGATTTCAGGGGGGGAGTTATGTTAAAGCCTGGCTTTAACATGCCTAGAACCAGCAGCGAGCAATTGCCATATAACTTCTGTCAGGCGCTCGAATAAAAGGACGACGAGCCCACTACCACCTGACGTCACGAGCTACGTCACCGAGGACGGAGGAAGGGGCTCGACTTGGCAAGAACCCGTTCTCTTTCGCCCTGCAATCGCCCGTAGCCTAGCATCATTCCCATTTTTTTAATCTTCTAATATCTTTGCAATCTGTAATCGATCCCTGTTCATAATTGTACAGAATAAATTTCTTATTTTGTACGAAGTTGTTTTAGTAACAATTTCCAAGAATTTTCTTGTTTCTAACATCTGGTAAATCGTAACACAAGTCCTTCAGGTACTTAGCACGGGGCCAGATTGACGTGATGTGAAGCGTCCATAGATATTATATTATATTTTAGTATAAAAAGTATTAAATATATTATATTTCCGTTGTCTGGTACCCATAACCACAGTATAGCAATATTATCCCTACAGTAACGAAACGCCTTTGATGTCGCACGATGCCGCCACCGGTGTAGGTACCGGGCAGATATGCCAGGGTTGCCACGAAACGGGAAATAAAATAAAATTAAATATTGTGCTTGTAATGTTATCATTTAATCTGTTAAATCTATATTTACGTAAAACTTTATTTTTATATGATTTCAATTCTCTACTAGATGATGCCCGCAACTTCGTTGTGTCAAAACTCGTTTATCGTGCGAGAACCGTACATTTTTCCAGGACAAAAAGTGTCCTATGTCCTTTCCCGGGACTCAAAGTATCTCCTTGCCAAATTTCAGCAAAATCGGTCCAGCGGTTTGGGCGTGAAGAGGTAACATACAGATAGACACACATTCGTATTTATAATATTAGTATGGATTTAAAAATTTCATTACCCATCAAGCCCCAAAAGCTCACCGGTGAGCAAGATACAATAAAATAACAATAGATTTCCAAGAATCCACTATCGAAGGATTAAAATAATGAAGACGCATTCGAATATACTATCTACGAGTAATAAAGTAGGAATATATAAAGTATCCAACAATTAATCATAACAATTGGTAGGTACGTTAGGCCACACGTCAGGTGTAACAGAAGCACTTCAAAACTCGCTCTTATAACGTGCGCGGTAAGGGCGGTCCAAAGGTCAAAATGTTACACTAAGTGTAACATTTTTTGATGTATGGCCCTGTGTACCTAGCTAGGTAGGTACTAATTAGTATGTAACAGGGTATTTGACAGATTTTTAATTTATTCTTTATTGTTTCTCTCCATGTTACACTTCTTACAACGTAAACAATAAAACAGATATTATGCAAATAAATGCCGCCAAGGCCAACACAATATTAGTGTGAACTGTGAGCCGATATTTATGAAAATTTAAATCCTTTTTGTTTTTTGAATCAGATTTACATCCGGACACTGAACACATATTATATCCCATTGTTTATAAGTTATCGTTTTACAACACAAAACTCGTAGACAACGCGTCAACGTCACCCCTGCGCGGGCAGGTACACAAACTCCGCGAGTTTGTGTACGCGGGTCCGCGCCGCCCGCTTCCCCGCCGGTACCTCTCCGTTGCTCTGCGCAAGTACATTCGTTTCACTACTGTAGGGATATTGCTATACTGTGCCATAACACAAGTCCTTCAGGTACTTAGCACAGGGCCAGACTGACGTGGTCAGAAGCGTTCATAGATATTATTATTATTATTCTAACTACAATTCAGCTGCAAAATGTCGCAAAATAACATAAATAAATAAAGATTGAACATCACTCCTTACGAAAAGTTAATAGCAATATTTCCCATTTAGCCATCAAATCTTACAATGAAAATATATTATAATATTATACAGAATTATTTCATTTAATATCGCTGAAATTATGAGCTATACCTGTATCTGTTCGCTCTGGGTTTTTTTTCATACCACAGCCGAAGCGCCATTATAAGAAAAAAAAATACTTGACACTGGCAAAAAAGCGCCATAAAAAAGAAAAATAAAATGACAGCTGCCAGTTTCTATTATACTGTCAGAATTCAGATGACATTTCATATGATACAGCCTTTGTAGTTTGTCATTGCGATTATCTGTCAACGTAAATGGGAATTTAGAATTTTATTTGTATATTTCATAATCGTTAGTCACTAAATTACTATAAAATATGCCGAAGAATAAAGGAAAAGGAGGTAAAAACAGGAGGAGAGGAAAGAACGAAAACGAAACTGAGAAGCGTGAGTTAGTATTCAAGGAAGACGGACAAGAGTACGCCCAAGTCACAAAAATGCTGGGTAATGGCCGCTTAGAGGCCATGTGCTTTGATGGCAGTAAACGACTTTGCCACATAAGAGGAAAGTTACGGAAAAAAGTATGGATCAATCAAGGAGACATCATATTAATTGGGTTAAGAGATTATCAAGATGCTAAAGCAGACGTCATCCTAAAATACACTCCCGATGAGGCAAGAAATCTGAAAACTTACGGAGAATTCCCTGAAACGGTACGCATCAACGAGACTGTTGTATATTCTGTTGATGGTCTAGACGAGGATATAGAATTCGGCGACGAAGTCAGCTCAGACGACGAAGCTGATGCTGTTGATGCGATATAAACACTGTATGACAGCTCTAGTAAGTTAATGTAAATTTACTTCCCATACCTTTGTTGTGGTTCTGTAATTTTGAATTGTTTCAAATTATACTAACACATAATATTATGTCTAGATTACTAGACTCAGTATTCTATAAAATTTGAGGTTGTTAATTTATTTATAAGAAATCCTCAGAAATTGTTGCATAACATTCCTCATAATTTGAATTACCTCCTGATAAATAATAAGGAATGTACATACATTAAAAATAAACAATTATTTTTGGTTCTTACATACATTATTTATTGACCTTATTTTTAAAAGCCCCACAGTTATTTGGCAGGATAGTTTTGTTTGTGCAAGATTGAACATAGAGTATAGCAATTATTATTATCTATAGGTAATTTAATTCTGTTATAAATTATTGTCTCATAATGATTATTAAGCAAACAACCACAATGTCCTTTATCTCAAATTTATAGGCTTAAAAGTCATTCTTATAGAACTTATATTGTTAGCCAAGATATCATACATGACATTATCTAAGTTCTATAAGCATCATAT
Organism: Polyommatus icarus; assembly: GCA_937595015.1. Classification (NCBI taxonomy): domain Eukaryota; kingdom Metazoa; phylum Arthropoda; class Insecta; order Lepidoptera; family Lycaenidae; genus Polyommatus; species Polyommatus icarus. Next base: position 11,221,853 of record OW569332.1, on the reverse strand, counting down.
TTCTGATATAAATAAATTTTTTAGTGTATTATAATTAAGCCTTTTCTTTCTTTGCCTAATGTCTCATAGAATAATTTTGATTTACTAAAATTCAATGAAATATTTCTGCTACACATTAATCCTTCGATCGGAGGTTTATTTATTTATTTATTTCTTCTCAGGTTCTAAGAATTCCTATTGTATTCTTTTGTTCCCGGTGCTTGCGTGGGGCCTGAAGTATTAATACCTCGATCGTAGAAAAACCAGATACAATAGCTTATCTTTTGTTATCACGGCCGCTTGGGAGTTAAAACATTAAATCCATGTACCTACTTTTTTCGCCTAAATCAAATAGGGGGTTAGAATTTAAAAAAATCAGTACTTCGAAAATGAGTATATGATTTCTACAACTGTTGCTATGTACTTCAAGATGATAATGTTTTGTGATCTTAAATTATTTTAATTCAAAATGTATGCTTTGAAGAACCTATACAAAAGGAATTCTTTTAAGGGTAAAAAAGTTGGTAGCTGTTAAGGCCGTCCCCCGAGCAAGCGACCTTGGCCATACATTTGCCGAGTTGCCGACATCGCGCCAAAATCCTATTATTTTTACTTATCTTTGTTCAAAATTGTCCTAAAAAAATTTTAAACGGCGAATATGTAGTTTATGATATTGTCGATCTATTGGCGTGAGTTTCAAATAAAAGTAATTTGTAAATCCTAAGGAGATGCTGAATGTATGCTTGAATTTTAACAAATTAGTATTACTTTGGAAGCTGATATCATGAGTATATAAACAAAAATAGAAAATTTAAAACGGCGAAAGGAATGTTGATATACTGAAGATTATTGCTGTATTTTTATTATAACTTTGTAGCTTTCAGATTATGAGTTTATAAGGTTTTAAATACGGTCAATTACGGAATCTCCGGACAGAACGCCCTTAATGCTGGATAGATCGCACATGACTCATTCGACTATTTTCGCCGGTTTTTAGGGTTCCATACACAAAGGGTAAAAACAGGACACTATTAGAGTTCACTGTGAAAGTAGCAGCCCTGAAAGCCCTGAACAATTTTTTCTTCACCTTTGTATGGGGTAACTGGTGACGCTGGGCCATACAAAAGTGGAAAAAAATGGTCTTTCAACGCTGCTATTTTCACGGTGAAATCTCTACAAGGAACACATACACACTCAAGTATTATCACTTAGTTTTATTACATCCTGTATAGATATATACTAAAAATACAGTTTATATTATATTAATAACCAATCTCAGTATATTAAATACTGTATCTATGATTTGTATTGATTACAAAACTGGGTTTTGTACCATCGAAAAAATTTATTCCTAGGCAGTTTACAGATCAACATCATTTGGTCGGCTCATGTCAATTCAATATTGATAATGTAATCTGTCGGCTGGATTATATAACGCGACCAAACTACGTAGGTCCCCCATCTGCCTAGGATTTAATGTAGGACCCGGTGGACGAAACTTTCCGAACAAAAAAAAATTGGATTCCAAATTTAAACGTAGCAACTGGACCCAATAACATAATCTGTGCTTGATCTTTGCAAGATCGACTGTGATTGGCTGATAAAAAAGACCATAAAGAATTTAAACTACATGAGAAAAAAGACGAAGAAGGAGTTTAAAACTCAAAGTTCGATTTTCATTTTGTGAAAATTATTTGTAGCAACTCATACAAAAATTGTAAATTATGTGGACTAATTATTGAAAAACGAAAGGTAAGCCATTGTAAAATGTAAATGTAACCGTAAATTGATAAATTGAAGCAAAACATAACGGTATCATACCATGTTCTAATACAAAGTATGTCGTAGTATTATTTGCATAATTGTACAAAAATTTACAACTTAAACTATATTAATATAAAAAAGATAGATTATTATTTCATAGAAATTATTATAATGTATATCAGTATGCAGTTAATTTGGAAAATGATGAAATGTGTATCATGTGTATATTGTTTTATTGTAGGTACCTAACTATACATAAGGTTATTAATTACTATACTTACTATTATTTATGTAAACTGTATGGAAATATTGTAGTAAATGAAAAATGTTTCATTAATTTCAGATTTTTAGGTCCCTATACAGCTAGTTTGCAACATTTTAGTCTGCAAGCAATAGCTGTTAACTCGATCGCGGATTCTAGGAAATCTTTTGTTCTCGCGGTCGCATGCGACCGCTTGGGAACGAAAGCAGCAAAGAGATTCAAAGCAAGGAGATTTTAGGAGAAGGAAGGTATGGGATTATGAGTGGTACGGCTACCAAGGAAAAATCCTCTGATCAAGTGAGGTGGTATGCAGCTGGCCTGAACCCGCGCGATAGATTTCAGCTGTCGTATACAGGGTGTAACAAAACAAAGTGTGTATGTATAAAGGCGCGGTCCACTGGATCGGAATCGGAGCGCAGGTACGCAGTGGACGGATTTGTTGCTTTGTATGTATGGTACTGACTACTATGAACTGCACTAGAAGTACTGGAACGTCATTCTGCGCCTGACAAGTATATGACGACACGTGGTACTACCGTCCGCACCGTACGTCCCGATTCCAACCTGGTGGACGCGCAGCTTTAATCCCCTCCCTATATACAGTTTACTGTATAAAGCGCTTATTCCACTTATCCTAGCTAGGTTTCTAGATCCTAAATCGTTTCCGATTTAGTCAAGACGTGGAACAACATTTAGAAGCTAGGATCCTACCTAGGAACCTAGCTAGCCGCTAGGATAAGTGGAATAATGGCTTAAGCCAATCAAGTAGTTAGTAGAGTAGCATAGACAGCTATTCTATCATATTTATAAATAAAATACATAAAACTGTACTGTAATAATATTATAATATTTAATAATAGAAATCAACAAAAACTTGTGGATTAAATCTGTTTTATTGTTTAATTTACCTTATTAGCCTATTTATTTAGCCATGTACAATAATTTTTATTGAAATAAAACATTTATTTGAGCTCATTTCTTTTTATTTTTTTTTTTTTAATTTTTGGTATGTTTAGAGTGAAAGGTTTTGCACTTAAAATTTTTTCGTTTAGTTTCAAATTAAAAAAATAACGAATGTTTATTTTTTTTCTTCTAAGTCCGACCTCTTGTTACGTAGTATACAGTTTACATCCTCTTTGGTAGGACCCAGGGGTCATGTGGCAGAATCATCCATTTTAAAAAAAGACTTTTGTCTTTTTCTTAGCTTTTTAGCTAGCTCGCTAATGATAAGTGATACCATGGCGGTGAGTTGGTACTTGGTGACAGACGTGCGAGGTACGCGGACTTTAGCGTATATTCCACTTATCCTAGCTAGGTTCCTAGGTAGGATCCTAGCTTTCTAAAATATGTTATTCCACTTGACTAAATCGGAAACGATTTAGGATCCTAGGTAGGATCTTAAATCGTTTCCGATTTAGTCAAGCGGAATAACATTTAGAAAGCTAGAATCCTACCTAGGAACCTAGCTAGGATTAGTGGAATAAGCGCTTTAGGCCAAACCTACGCGACCACGCGACTGCGAAGCGGCTTTGACAATACAAACACACATTTGACAACTTGTCAATCTTACCCATAAAGTTAATATACCTATTCCGATAGGTATATTACCTTTATGATCTTACCAGTGTATCTGCAGTCTGACAAATTCCTAGTCCTGAGACAGAGTAAGCCAATAAGTAAGTATATACACTGGAAAAATATACTATACCTATAGAAAAATTAATAATAATTTCATTTCATTTACCTACTTACACGTAACCGTGTATGGTGTGTCTATTAGCATATTTTGTTCAAGTTTATACTCTATCTATGGTAATGTGCTTTCCACTCGCGAGCCACGGCCCACGGCCTCAATTTTGATCAATGTTGCCAACTGCTACTAGATCGCCATATTGGATTTTGTTGTGCTTCGGTGAAAAACATTGAGAGCACGTGGATTGTTAAAATTTTATTATTGACCAAAATTCATTGATATTTTCAACATTTTGTTTACAAATTTGATCTATTATTAGTATACTTTTCCAAGTGACTATAATTGCATTACATTGTGAACGTGAGTATATAAATTTCGTTACATACCGGCAATGATAAAAGATTTTAACACGAGTTTCGATGAGAATCTACTTTTCATAGTTTTCCATATAACTTTGATATTGGTAATAGCAAATGCTTTATTTAAATGTTTAAATATCACGAGTAACAAATTTTTCTATTTTTGTACAACCAAAAATTGCGTAACCTTCTTTTTTAATTTGGTACAAATGCTTACGTGTTGCCCGTGAAGGTTTCCACTATGCTCGTGACCCTCACCGACAACGTAACATTTGGCTAAAATAACCAGAAGCACATGTTTTAAATCATTAAAAGCTTAAGCGTAAGTAGGTTCTAGTATTTTAGTATTATGTAAATATGTAGGCGAATGATGGCGTTTATAACATGTTACTACTTTCCGTATGGTTTGGGCCGGCGATGTAGGTAATTTTTTGAATCCAACTTATTATCTAAACATTGAATATGTAATTTTTCATCGGTTAAATGGAAACTGTATGCTGAAAACAATGATATTGTATGTTACTAACGTAACTAGATTGGCAGTCTACGACAGAAACGCGTCACCACTTTGAAGATGCCTGCAGGCATATCTGCCATACATAATGACATAATAACATTATGAAGTGACATTGTCTTTTGGGCTATCAAGTGGTTACGCATTTAAATTATTATGTAAAGATATAGTCTTGCAGTGGGTGCCGTCTCATGTCGGTCTGCGTGGTAATGAGGAGGCCGACCGATTAGCCAAAGATGCTATTAATTTAGAAGAAATTCAAAATTTATTACCTCATTATTCGGAAATCTTAATTAAATATAAAAGACATGTTTATGAATTATGGAAGGAGTATTTTAATGAAAGATCGCAGTACAAAGGTATTTGGTACAAAAGTATACAAAGCGAGCCTCCTCATATACCCTGGTTTCATAGGTCAGGCTTGAGTCGGAGCCAGATTGTTGCTGCACATAGACTACGTTCAGGACACATACCATTAAATAAATTTGCACATCTAATGCGTAAAGTTGATTCTCCTGATTGCGAAATGTGTGGAAGACCAGAAGATGTGCAACACGTTTTGATGGAATGTGTCCGATATACTCATAAAAGAAATGAGTTATTTAACTTAATTAAAGTGCCTCTAAGGAATATGGGTATCTTTAATGTTATATTGGCTGAACCGAATTCTGATTATGCAAAATTATTGTACTCCTTTATTATAAGAAGTTAGTTTTAAGTTGATTAGATGGGATTGACATAGCCACTATGTGTGCTAAAATCCCTAAATAAAAAGAGAATAAAAAAAAAAAAAAAAAAAAAAAAAGTGGTTACGCATTTCTGAGAATCGTTTGTAAGACATTGCCACTCTAGTATTTTAGAAACTCATTGGCTGAAAACCTATTTCTAGAGATAAAAATGGCATGATATATTTAGGTTAAATAGCGAGGTTAGTTGATACAAACAATAACACAGGAAACATTTGTGTACTATTTTGCCAGTTTGAAATAGCACAAAAAATCATACAAAAATGTTTGATAAACTATAACTTTCTTATCTATTTTTATCAGTTGTGCTTGTGTCACATTTTTGTGTCTTATCACTCATAAATTGAGGTTAAATTTCTTACAACTTGGTAAATATCTTTATTTAAAATATTCTTCAGTAGTATAATATTTAGGAACATTGTTTTATATTTTGTAATATCGAGATTTAATGTTTTGGTTATCAACTTATGTCAAGGATAAACAACTTTCACATTGACTCTATCCACACTCCACAGCCATAATCCTTGTATAAAAATGATAAAGTGTCAGCTATTTTAATTCAATCAATAAAATGATTTTTGATTATTAAAGATTCCTTTGACATGAACTTTTCTCAAAAAGGGCCCTAAAGGAGTAATAAATTTGAATGGTAACAATATATTATATAGAATACTTTTAGGTAAGGTAAAGGTATTGTAAGTTGTTTCTGACACCATGGCTCTGCTGAACAACAAAATACTTAAAGTTCTATATGTATAACAAAAATGTTAAAAATTGAAATATAAATTCAAAGCTTACTTATAAATATAATTTACTTTAAGGTACAAATTACTTGACCTTTACCAAGTTACCCAACTTGTATGCAAAAAACCAAAGCCACATTTTAAAAGTTTTATCTATTTAACTCTTTATTCTAGATTGTGAAAGTGGCTGATCATAATGGCTCCATGTCGTCAACTTATCATGTGGTCAGTCCCATCAATAGCAGTTTTATTAGGTATATACTGGTTCAAAAAGAAAAGGGAGTATGCAAAATCTGACCCTGGAGGAAGAGAGAAGTTGAAAACTTTGAAAGAGGAGTTGGCAGAGGCTCTCAATGCCCAACTCGAGGATATCAAAAAATCTCCCATAGGCAAAGCAGACCGCTCCTTAATTAAGTCTGCGCCTATTGATATCGTTGCTAATGGTTATGGGTCTCAACACTCATCACCAATGCAACTGACGGACGAGGAGGTTGACATAGAAATAGATAAGATCATAAGGAAGAAATCTTTAGAAAAAGAGAAGAGATCTGTCGTCAATGGCAGCCAGAAGGAGAGTGATAAATGTGTGATTAGTGGATCTCTAACTATAGCTCCTAATTGTACTCTAGTTGCATCTTTCAAAGCGGAATCTCCCGCTGATAAATACTTTAGTGTAAAAGAGGAAGTTGTTCAAGAGCCTCCAATAGAAAGCAAGCATTATGAAGACTCAAATATTTTGCAGCCCCAGGACACAATGACTTGTGATGTCCATGACTCTACTGCTGACAGACTGAATGAAAATGATGGCCAAAACAGTAGTACTATTAAAGAAGAGTCTTGTGAGACTGCACCACAAGAAAATGAAGCTCAATTTTCAAATCCTCAAACTAGGCGCATTTCAGAAAGGGATTCTGCAAATCATAGCCCTGTGGATCCTTTGCTTGCAAGTCCATCAGTATGTCACTTCTCTGACACTCACAGTGAGGTGTGTATTTATGTACTTATTTTTAAAATAGACACCTGTCCAAGGGATTCACTGTTTTGTTTGTGAGAGTTGTGAAAATCCCCTGCAAGTTTTAAACCCCTTTAGTTCCATTTTACTCGGAAGGAACTTTGACATCTTCTTATCAAATTGGTATGCTTTCAGGGATCCAGTGATAGTGGAAAAGGATGCTCCGAAGCAGCCAGCCCGCCTCCGGCCAATATGAACATGGTATCTACAGAGGCCGGTTTGAGAATACACCAGTTTTTAATACCACAGACATTAGTTGGTCTATTAATAGGAAAATATGGTTCGTTTGTGACCAGAATAAAGGCTAAGACTGGTGCAACTGTGTATGTCAGAAAGCACCCAGAACTTATGAAGCAAAAAATATGTGCAATTGAAGGTACACTGCCAGTCTTTGGTTTTTTACCCATATTTTGCTTTATTCTAAATGTAGACTTGCTTACATTAAGAACAGAATTGTACATTCCCATTCTGTCTGTCTGCCATGGGCGTATATAAGGGGGGGGGTCCTGGGGGTCCGGACCCCCCCCATTACTATCCATCTTACTTGTCCAATCGACAATATGTTATGTACCTACCGCACCGATTTTAATCGGCGACGTACATAATATGTGTTTTTTTTATTCACAGTATAATAATTTATTATTATACTGTGGAGCCAAGTGCGAGTCGGAATTGCGCAAGAAGGGTTCCGTATCGTTATAGAGCAAAATAGGCCAAAAATGGTGTTATCTGTATGCCCATATGTATTAATATTTTATTTTAATTATATTATGTACTAGCTGTCCCGGCAAACGTTGCTTTGCCATAATCTAATATATAAAATTCTCGTGTCACAATGTTAGTCCACGAACTCCTCCGAAACGGCTTTACTGATTTTTAGAATCGGCTACTGGGTACTTCATTTATTGATAAGTGCATTTGTTGAATAAATAATAGTAAATTATTACAACCTGAGACTGACGGCGACCATTGTTTGTGCGACGAGATAGCGATCGACGTTGCCATGGCGACATACTTATTTAGTCACTTCAATAAAATAATATGGGCGAAATACTTTATATTATGGCAAAGCAACGTTTGCCGGGACAGCTAGTATTATAATATATAAATGTATTTGCTATATTATTTTATTGAATTAATGACTAAATAAGTATGTCACTATGGCAACGTCCATCGCTATCCCGTGACCCGCGTCGCATAAACAATGGTCGCTCTTTATAGACAAATAATATTTTGCAATAAAATAAATTTGCGGCTATAATTAAAGATCTAAGCTATCCTATCTCTCAAGTTGGAAAAAAGCACACATTTAAAAAAAAGAAACATTAAAATCGGTTAAGTAGTTAATTAGGAATCCATCGCGGACAAACATCGTGACAGGAGATTTATATATTATATTAGATTAATAAAGCACATATAAAACTAGCTGTTTCCCGCGACTTCGTCCGCGTGGACTTCAGTTTATAGCGCGCCATGTCAACAAAATTGGTGTCTAAAGTTTTTGTAAAAAAACCCTGGTGCCCCTTAAATCAAAACACCCAAAAACAGCTGTGCAGTGTGCACATAACTTATTTAATTTTTTTAAACTTTATTAGAAAAGTATATATTTTAGCCCCCCAATTACACAACTTTACCCATAAACTATTTATCATTGATAGGTTTAAGGTTACGTCACTGCATAGATAAAGTACTGAGTTATTTAATAACGTAAAAAAGAAATAACAATCGAAAAAATCCAAAACTCAATGTATTAGATGATACCACTTCTTATAGAAAGACGTTTGAGTAAGCGTCACCGCGATGTAGGAGACGGCATGGCGCCTATGAATTTTATCTATTATGAATTTTTGGAACTAACTTAATTTGAACAAATTTACGCATTTTCACTTCCTTACAACCCTTTTTAAAAAGTAGCCTATGTCCTTTCTCAGGCTTTAGACTATCTGTGTACAATATTTCATTACAATCGGTTCGGTAGTTTTGGCGTGAAAGCGAGACAGACAGAGATACTTACGCATTTATAATATTAAGTATAGATATGTTTAGAGTATAGATTGAGGATTTTCTGAAAATTTCAAGTGCCTTTGAAGCCTCCCTTAAATATTAATTTTATTATTATAGCGGTAACAGAAATACACAATCTATGAAAATTTTAGATGTCTAGCTATATCCCATATAGCGGTTCTTGAGATACAGCCTGGAGACAGACAGACGGACAGACAACGAAGTCTAGTTAATAGGGTTCCGTTTATACCCTTTGGGTACGGAACCCTAAAAATACTTTTGATTTCCTAAACACGTTACCTATTTGCTGCTGCGGAACCCTTCATGGGCGAGTCCAACTCGCACTTGGCCGTTTTTTTACGTTAGGGACCCCCCCCTTATCAAAGCTATATATACGCCCGTGCTGTCTGCATGGTAATAGCACAAGTATCAATATATTTTGTAATGTAATATGTTTATAATAATTCTTCTCAAAGGTCAAAAAATATTATTATTACATAATTTCAATATTTGGCTTGAATTGGCAAAATTCTGATAAGATTAAAGTAAAAAAATGTTATTGATTATAAAACACTAACCTGTACTACAAAGTAACAGATCATGTACAGATGTTTATAAGAAAAATTATATGTGAAAATATATATTATTTTATTCTCAGGAACCCAGAGCGAAATAGAAGCAGCATTAGAAATGATTAAAGAGAAATTCCCAGAAAAGAGGTTCCCCAATTTCACGACGCAAGAAATAAGCGCAGAATTATATCAAAGATTGGTACCTCTACTGCCTGAATTTCTGCAAGTAAGTTCTTGGAACTAAAAGTTTTGTAAATAAATAAAGTGCCGACGGTTGATGAGCAATATATGCTAATGTGTTAGTTGCAGCTTGTGGAGTCGGTCAACAATGACACGATCATGACATGCCTGGTCAGTGCTGGGCATTTCTTCCTGCAGCAGCCGCTGCACCCAACCTTCCCATCGCTACATGCCCTGCATCGGCTGATGGCTACCACATATCAAAATTCAGATGTGCCTTCCCTACCACATCCCATCAAAGGTATGTGCATAAGTCTTAACCAAAATATAACAAAATTTGAATAAACAGCTATCCAAGTTTGTGTCAATTCTGTCTAGGTACTGTTAACGCATTCTAGTACTAATATTACCAAACCTATTTCACTAAATCTACCACAAAACCTTACGTATTTTATATGTTCCCTTTTATATATTCACTTGGGTTTTAATGCTTTTCAGCACTTAACAGCCTACAGTCGGTTCCGTAACAGCCTGCTTACGTTTACTGTCAAATGATTTGATTACAGAGCTACAGGGATGAAATGTTTTCAAATTACAGAGGGCTCCATCTGCGCTGCGCCAACAGAGAACAACTGGTATCGCGCGCAAGTGATCTCCACCTCGGAAGAGAATGACACGTCTGTGGTGAAACTCGTCGACTTCGGCGGATACTTGACCGTAGACAATGACCAGCTGAGGCAGATTCGCTCAGATTTCATGACACTACCTTTCCAGGCAACGGAAGCCCTTTTGGCGTTTGTGAAACCAGCGAACAATGGTTATTCTCATTGATTTATTATTATTATCCCACATCATTCTTCATTAATTCTTTATTCCTATTCATCTCTTATGTTCTCGACATAATCATTTATCGATTTATAATTTATTGCTTATTTATGCTTGTTCTACTTATCTGAAACTTGTAACTATTTTTTATAATGCTAATTTATATTCTACAATATTTAACTACTGTTAATTTATTTTTATTTCATTGAAAATCTACTGATGATAAATTTAATTGATTTAAATTTCATTTTATTAGTAGTCCTATTATTTATGCAAAAACTGCTCCAGTTACATGACAAGTAATATAAATATCAATACGCCAAATCCTAACGAAGATTAGATTTTTTCTGATTGTATTTTAATTCTGCTAAACGTAAGCTTTTAAAGCAAAACATTGATTGCATGATTTTATAAATGGTAGAATTTTTCAGTTGCTTCTTTATTTCATACATCCACCCTTTCATTTTTCATGTTTTATCTACACTGTTTTGTAATAAAATTGAAGGTTGGTACAAACATATTAGTAGTATAGTCATGAGCATGTTCACACTAAAATACACAAAGGAATAAAGAATGATAGGGCCTTGCAACTTAAAGTAATATACAAATATGTATGATGGTTTCTTGGTGGCTGGTGCTCATTTTTTTTCCATTTATTGAAGTTAACAAACAGTAACCATATTGCATAATTATAATTGTGTATATAAACAAAAACTTAGTTACTACGGAACCTACGCCGTTAACTACAAATTACTTAAGTATATTTCTAATCATCCAGTTGAGGTAAAGTAATATGAGATACTAAAATTTAAAACATTATCAAAAGCTAAAAGTAGGTAATGGTTATGAAACTGGTGTTCTTGTATAACATATGATTTAACTTATAAATAATTTTTTAATTTTAATACATTGTGACACGTTTTGTAGTGACTTCTAATACCTACAAGCTAAGATTTTATTGTTACAAATATATACTTAATTACAGCCAACTAATTACATTGTCAATGCATGATATTATTAAGTAATTTTAGAATTTCTTCTTTATATTTAGTTATTTTATAGCTAAAGATATCAATGGGGACAAAGTTCTTGTTGTAAGTACTGGCTAGTCTATTGAATGGGGAACGTTTTCCAACATTAGTTTGACTGACTACAGTAGCAAATATTTGGTGAGGCCTTCGACTATGTGTAGTTATGGGTATCCTATAGCATAACTTATTGTTTAAGGATATGATGACTATACTATACTACATGACTACTCATGACTATACTACATCATAATGTATAAAATGACTGCACTTTCCGTGCAATATACAGCTTTTAAATAGTTGCGAAAGACTAGGTTGTTCCTCCTTTGGTCTGCTATGTAACTCTGGGTTGTTAAAATAATTCTCTATGTCACCGGAACCGAGGATGATATTTGAATGAATAATATTGCATGTTCAGTAGCCTTATTCCCGAAACTAATATCGATCTGATATCAGATTTTTTACACTTTAGACATCTAAAATAGCTCTATTTTAGATTTCTAAAGTGTCAAAAATCTGATATCAGATTGATATCAGTTTCGGGAATAAGGCTGCTGATTAAATAGAAGCAACCTCTATCTATACCAACCTTTGCTTTGATATAGAGTTCACTTGTAAGGTCAGTGCCTGTAGACAACTGGCAAAACACTAATGCTAACACTAGCGCTACAAAATGTATGCGATTTGACATAATTCATCGCTTCGCTAGCGAATACTAATGTCAAATCCATACATTTTGCAGCGCTAGCGTTAGCGTTTTGCCAGTTACGTAAGGGCCCAGGTCGGAAGTGTCGAAGGCACTAGTTGAGTATGTGATGTGTGTTTACAGAAGCTGAGTGGAGCGGTGAGGCGCTGCGCATCATGGCGGGTCTGACGGCGGGGCAGCTACTGCACGCGCAGGTGGCGGGATACGACGAGGCCGCGCGCCCGCTGGTGCACCTCTACCTCACCATCAACCCGCAGGTTTTTACCCTTCTAGTAGTGTATTATACGATTATTTTGTTTGCATGTGATAATATTGGGCCAATTTTTTTAAGGAAAGAACATAGGTCTTTTTATCGCGGGGAAAAGTAAGACTACCGTTGGATACTGTTTTTACGCATGCGGAGTCGCGCACAATTTATAATGCTACTGTTTTGATGTGGTTTTCCTGCCAGCTATAAACCATAGACTTGTTTATCACTGTGTCGAACTACGAATAATAAAAACTAAGGAAGAGTAACTGTGTCAAAAAAATTGTCCACAAGTTTACAAAATGTGACCCGAATACATGCATAGTGCATACTTTATGCATGTATTTGGTACACAATATTGTGTAAATATAGAAGTGACAATGTCAATGGCTCTATTTCAACCATAAAGGTAATATACCTATCGGAATAGAGAAACAATCCCGAGCTGTCAAGCTTAACCAAAATTTGATTTACATCTGTGTATACAATTATGTTTACGTGTGCGTGGCAGTGATGTACAAACATCTTGTAATTCGACAAAATATCGATCATGGAATAATAATTGTAAGATTGTAAACATAATGCCGGCTGTACATTCTCGCCGAGACACAGCGAGGCGGCCCGAGTGCGAGAGTGTAAATGGGTGCGCTCGCCTCGTCTCGCCTGTCTCGGACCCTCTCGGTCCGTTGTCGGTATTTTGCGCCCGAGACAAAGGGTCTCGCGAGGAAAACGAGCGCACTACTGTACACTCTCGCGTCTTTCAGTACTAGTCCCGCCGTTGGACAGTGTAGAACAGAAAAATAACAATAATAAACGTCATTATCTATGAGAAATAAAATTAAATATGATTATAAATCTTTGGATTACAATGATATCTTTCGATGCATGGTGAATGGTGAATGGTCGTTTTCGTCCATCTTCTCTGAGTTCTTATCTGCGATTGAACTAAGCGAGAATGTACATGATCGCACTCGGGCAAGGAGCTCTCGCACGAGACTCTCGCCCGAGAGCTCTCGGCGAGAGTATACAGCGGGCATTATAAAAAGGGATAAAATAAAACTGCATAGATATAATATAATAAAATTGTAATTTTGAAGTAAAATGTGACTTTTCTTCAAAATGCTTGCTGCATAATTAAGTATGCATGAATTTTTCTTCGGAGTCCAGTTTGGACGGTTAATTATTTTAAGCCATGAATTTCTGGTATCCAGGTCAGCAGGAAATCTGAAAAATTGGCCAAGTGTAAGTCGGACTCGCGCATGAAGGGTGACCGGTTTCAACCGGGGTTTTTCTAAAACCCGGTACGATACGACGACACGACATGCGTGACATCAGTACCTACACGACACGACACGACTTCACTAGACCCTATTAATTTTCAATTCACTCTCAATGAGCCTACTGAGCCCTTTTATTTGATGCCCATCTTGCAGAAGTGCTTTCAACTATTTCCCTATCTTGGATGAGCAGCCGTATTGGATGTAGAATGACATTACATATGTGGAAATATCAGGAGTCTATTACTATAGTGGTTCTTGTTATACAGCCTGAAGACAGACAGACAGATGGATGGACAGACGGACAGGCAACGAAGTCTTAGTAGTAGCGGGCTGCGGGACCCCACTACTAGGACTTAATTTTTACCCTTTGGGTGCGGAACCTTAAAAATGATAAATTATGTATGATAGTATATTAAATATACTTGAACTAATTATAAACTACGGATGAGTATGTTATCATTTCAACATTCCTAGATAATTATTAGTATACTTAACTAAAAAATATTCGACATCAATACAACTTATCGATAACTTGATGCAGCCCTAGTGTAAAATAGATGAAAATTGTTTACACAAAATATCCTTAAATTGAGCACCATGGCTAGTCAAGTTATGTTTTCTATATAATTAAACATATACAGAAGTGAACACGGACGTAAAAATACCAATAACTCGTAGGGAATTGGCAAAAATAAACTTAAAACTAGGTCCTGTCGATGTAGAATAATTCACCTGTGAAATGAATATTTGTCTGGGTTCTTTCGATGTGGATCCAGAATCATTCCGCAAACATTTAACCATGTTTCTAGAGCAGTATTTCTAAACATTATTCATTATTTAACTTAAAATCACAATTTTTCTGAGAGCCCAAATTGACAACGATCGGCCCAGGGGCAGACAGACTGTCAAACAGATGAAAAAAAAGCAATGCAACCTCAAATCACGCTTCTCTTTCTACCACGCAGTGTTACTGATAGTGACATCTCGCTTGCTCAGGCCTTTGTTTCTCTATTCCGATAGGTATATTAACTTTATGATTTCAACACTACGTTCAGTACACAAATTTGTGTTTTTATATAAGTGACAATTATGTATTGTCAATTATTTCTTAAATTTTAGTGTTAAGCAGTAGAAACAAATTATAGGCTCATCCATAAATCGCGGCTGATGGATGCGGCTTAACAATATGCACAGTTCATCTGCGGACGTCAAAGACCTAACCTATATGTCAATGGCAGACGTCCGCGGATGCGAAAACATTCGGCTAGCCAGATTCTGTTCGGACGTCCGAACGCTCAAGAACGCGTCCGCGACTTATGCCAGACAATGTGCACAGTTTAGTGTATTTTGTATTGATCAGATAGATACAAGCCGCATCCGATAAAAACGTCCGCGGACAAACTTCCATACCTATGGACGATTAATCAATCAAACACACATCAAGAAAAACGAATAGCATATCAGCCACAACGCGAATTTCGCGTCGTGGCTATTTCACTGTGACCACAACGCGTTGTGAGCTATTTTTTCGCTCACTGAGCGATTTCGGTCTTTGAGCGTAACATATATATTAGATTAGATGTCAAATCAAATAATAAATAATTTATATTTATTACCCATACTGCCGCACTCAGAGACGTTTAATTATGATAAACCTTCAATTATTAAAGATAATGTATGATATTATGTCTTTTTTTTAATAATTACATTTATGTAATTACTAATTACGTATGTTTTTGCATTGGCGGACGTCATTGACATATAGGTTAGGTCTTTGACTTTATCTTTTAGTCATTAAAAATAATAATTAATTTAATTAAGCCAAAGATAAATTAAAAAATATAATTGTGTATTTTTTTTGTTTCCAGCAAGTGATATTCTTAAACCAAGAGCTGGTGGACCGCGGGCTGGCGGAGTGGGACGTGCCCGCCGACTCGTGAGCTCCGCCCCCCCCACCCCGCCCCGCCCCGCCCCACACGACCCTGATGTGAGATTACATCCTAGCATCAGACGTCCTCCAGCCCTCACCACAAACACGTTAACGTGTGATCTTACATTACGAGTTACGTTCAAAGAGTCTTCGCGTTCCTCGATATAACAGTAGCTACTTCGTATGTCGCGCCGCTGCAGGGAAAGTAATTTTTCGTTTCCAGAGTAGATTTTTATGTGTTGACTTTTTTTGTATATTAAAGTAATATTAAACGACTGATGTAAGTGCTAACGAACGTATTCCTATGGAGTTAGATTTGTATTTAATTACGCGTATAATCCTACGAGTAATACGAATTATACGCTTAAGTGTTAAGTCGAGCAGTGAATGCTGTCTGATAGTTTTAGGAATTATTTGGCACTTTAGGTCGTCGAGTGATGGTCAGGATGCTCATTATAATTGATGAAACGCACTGCCTCAAGCATTTTTTTAACGATTTCCGTATCGATACCGTTGCCGGGTGAACGGATCCGCAATCTTAATTTCGCCTTATGAATCGTGCCTTGTTCATGTAATATGATGTAAAAATGTTAAGATGTAGAAGTTTTTTTAGAAGATTCTTCCGGATAAACTTTTGTCGTACTGATCTGACTTCTAAAAATTAAATGTAAATATTTCTAAATGTAGATCTACGTAAAGTACGTAAGCATTTTTTTCTTTACCCGTGCCTCCCATTCGTCGCAACGCAGAAGTGACGCAGCGTATTCGTTTATTTTTACTTTAAAGTCTGTGACTTGGAGCTGGTCGCTTTCAATATGGTGACTCGGGAGTCATATTTTGTACGAGATGATTTGAGACAGGTAACGACTAGGCTGCTACTATGCACACTGTTAAATTTGGCACGTTTATACAAAGTAAAGTAAGTTATAATGAGCAGTCGATTGTCCTGACTTTAATATTGTACATAATATTAGATTTAAGTAGATACTAAAAGCAATTTGGTACTTGTGTTCTAAAGTTCAGTATTTTTACTACATTGGCGATTTAGGTGTTTACAATAGTGTTTTGAGTTTGTATGCATTCTGTGTAGTGAATTTGGCAGGCTATGTTTTGTTTAAGGATACATTGGTTTGTAGTTAGCTTCGGGAGTACACTCTGTATCTGATATTTGATTACAAATCAATGGTGTTTATTTACGGAACAAATACCAGATTAGCTGAATTCTGAGAGATTTGATCGATGTGACTAGCTCTCCGTTTTGCATATTGTTGATACCCCTATTGTATATAAATTAATATATTTGCGGTTAAATCAATAAATTATCGTTTTTAAAATTATCTGGCATTTCTTTTAAGCCTTTACCCTAGTTTCTTAAGATTTCAATCAAATTATTTAAATTAAAATTGTAAATACATACATAATAAGTACCTACTGTGGTGCCTCCATAAATTCTAAATGAAATTTTTGCAGGCAATAGAGATTGTATCTTTAAACTCTGTTGGAGTGTATTTCGTTGATCGTATCTTTGAAAACGGAAATTAGAATACATATTATTATAACATTCATCTTACAAAGATCATAACATTATGGTTCCTTAGAAAATAAATACACAGCTCATAATAATTTACGCATGTGCTATTTGCATGAGCGTCGAACTGTGCCCCGATACAATGAGATACACACTACCCATTGACCTTAACTATTTTGGTTTTCATAGTAGATATGGGAACGTCTGCAGTCTGGCAAACCTACAAGTTAAATAGTAGATATTGCTTGACACTTACTTATTGCCGCACGCATTGATGAATTTATAATATAATTAATGAAGATTTTGACATAGGTAAGCCCCGCCCCATACATTATCTCAATCAATAATCATATCAAACTTTCATTAAATTGTAGTTTAATCATCATTAAAAGTCTCTGAGTGCGGCAGTATACTTTAGTGAGTTTAGTGGATATACGTTAGAGAAAATATAGACACATTTTTATAATTACTATGAGTATAATAAACTAAAACTTGACTTTCAAACAGCAGGAGATTCCATGCTCGATTGTACCATCGACGAAATTAATTTCTAGGCAGTTGACAGATCTACGTCATTTGGTCGAATTATGTCAATTCAATGTAAATTGTGATCTGTCGGCTGGGTTTGACGTAACGCGACCAATCTACGTAGGTCCCTAGAAATGTGCCTAGAAATCAACATATTATATATAGAATTTGATGTAAAATCTGCACATTGCACCATTATTCTTCAACCATAAGGTACTATTATGTATTCTGTGCTTCAACTGTCGTTTTCTGTGTGGCAAAATCGGAATCATTTCCTGGAAAGGTGTTTGAATAATAATACCTAACAGAACTAGAACTAATCATAAGAGGTGTGATAAGATAGAGATAGCAATGTCCACAGATATCCTCCATAACGATAACACAGAATAGCTAATAATACTATCTTATTAATGATTGTTAGCATTAATGTGTATTGTAGTGTAGATATCATTTTATATTAAAGAATATGTCGCTTTCTACATTGGAATTTGGACGCCGCGCTGTTAAATCACTTAAACATTTGTGTATGGTACCTACACAAAAAATAGATACGTACTTATTAAGTTATTAATGAAATGAAATTCTATATTGATTAGAATTTAGATACATTACTTACTGCATTCATAACATAATACGACTTAGAAAAAGACTGCGTTCATAATTAAAAAAAATATAATATTTTGTGACCAACTAACTAACCACTTTGTGACCAATTTAGTAGATATGTCGCAGGGAAAAGAGGATATCAGGGATTTCACGATATCCCTAGGGATATCACGAACTCCCGGAAGATGTCGAATATACTTGTTTGTTACGTCTTCTTACTAAAAATATCTAGTGATATGTCATTTCACTAAATTAAATCTAGTGAAACGTCAGAAAAGCGGACACCGCCGAATAAAAATCAAGCCACGCATTTCTCTCGCTTGCTCTAGTATACACACGGGTACTTTGATAGGATCATCTAACATCTGAATCTGACAAGTAAGATCCATGCGTCGGATGGACATGTAAAAAGTCGGTCCTGCGCCTGATCTCTCGCCGGTCGTGTCAGTCTTCCGTCCCACCGGGTTATGCCAATAAAGCAATATAGAGATTGCTCTTGTGTACTGCGCACACATTTGTGCACTATAAAATTACTCTTGGCCTGGTTTCAATGAAACCGGCCACCGTCACTAAAACTGGAGTGGGAGTTATTATTATTATCACACGTAATGCAACTATAGCAGATCTTAGGGGGCATCACCATAATATCTCTGAATCATACAGTTGAAACCAGCTGAGGGTTCTTCATTAGATACTTCAGACCTTTGATTTTTGACGTCAAATAAAGCCGTCGACCAAGTTGAATATTTTTTGTGAAGGTTACTCCAGCTCTTCGATTATCCTAGTTTTTACGGTTCCGTACCCAAAGGGTTAGTCTGTCTGTCTGTCTCCAGGCTAGACGAGCCGCGCCAGTGCATTTGTTTCACTCCCACTAGTGCCCGTGTCACGTGTGGGAACTAGAGCGAGCGAGAGAAATGAGTGGCTCGATTTTTATTCGGCGGTATCCGCGTTTCTGAAATTTCACTCACTTACCTCTATAATACACTGGACCGGCGATCGCTATCAATAAAATGTTCCTATTTGAAAGTCGCCATTTTGGCGCTGACGTCTATGTGAAAGTAGTAGTGAGTGTACTTGGAACTACTATTTTGCAAATGGCGGTTGCAATTTTCCTTCAATTTTCTACGTTATTAGTTCACAGTAATTAGTTCCCTCACCGCGGCGCTTCAAATCGGCACAAGAAATAGCTGTCATTTTGTACGGCATAGCCAGTCCAGTGTATTATAGAGGTCAGTGCATTTCACTAGATTTAGTTTAGTGAAATAACATATCACTAGATTTTTTTAGTAAGAAAACGTTTAGTAAGAACAAGAATATTCGGCATCTACCGGGAGTTCGTGATATCTCTAGGGATATCGTGAAATCCCTGTTATCCTCTTTTCCCTGCGACAGATATATCACTTACACGAATATTAATTAGTAAGTACCTAATTACTTAACTGAAATTAAATGAAAATATAGACCTAAGCCCCATACATTATCTGTCAAACTCTTTATTAAATTGAAGTTTAAGCAAAGAAAAAGAAAAGTTCAAGCATCATTAAATGTGGGTCAATCAAAATCAAGTGTGGTCATAAAAGCAGTAAACTATTAGGTAGGTAGTTTGTTATAGGACGGCAAACTTGTACCTATGCATCTAAAATTTTACTTAAGATAAATTATAATTTATGCATGTAATAGGCTACTTGACCTAATTTTTTTCTTCATGCTAATCGCTTCATAATCATTCATTTTTACAAAAAAAACTAATATTTTAATATTTTACACAGTAGAAACCCATAAAAATGTTTATTGAAAAATATGCCTCTTAAATGGCGCCGAAAACACTGTCCGCCATAGTGTGACGTCATACGCTTTGCATTTTAAACTCTTTTTATTGAATTTTTTTTAATGTGCTAAATGTACGAGTCTAAAAGTGCCCAAAAATTATAAAATAATTATATAAGAAATTAGAAATCATTTGTAATGTTGAAAACTTTTGGAGAAAAGTTTTGGCCATTTCATTTCCCGTCTACAATAAATGGAGATAATATATATAAAACTGATGTTTTATTTGAATTATTGAAGAAAATATATAATAGGCTTATTCTTATTATTTATGTACAAATAAACTTACATATAGCGAGCGCGATAAATAAAAGATATTAAATTAGTAGGAGGATGACGTCACATCCAAATCGGAAGTACTGCAAAAGCGTTTTCGTCAGTACAATTCCTTTTTTCATAAAATCATATTTTCAAATCGACTTTATTTATCAATCATAAGCTTTTATTTGATAATAAGGGTGAAATACGGTTTCCTAGGCCAAGTTCTACTAGAAGTATGCATTTGTTCAATGAAATTGAATATAGGTCAAGTACCCTATTCCTACAGCAATACAGAATTTGCAATTACACAATAAAAATTTAAAAACCGCTGTAACTAACACGCAGTTGTGGTTTTTACTATCATGGCAATAGGTGTAAAGTCTACTTAAACTAAGTACCTATTAACTGACACGTTATACAGCAATTAATAGCACATCTAGGTAGTAGTTACGTAATAGGTAGGTAAATACATCGTCCTATCGAATACGAATGGAATAATTTTTCCTTACAAGAAAATATTTTACTGGCTTATTTGCGTAATATTATGTGACATGTAACAAGTATATATATTGTGTACACACAATGTGCCCACGTAGCAAAAACTTTTGCAATTTAAAATTACAATTTTAATTGCAAAGAAGTAGGTTTAATGGCATGACGTGAATCGTGACTGACGCCAAATAAATTGTACATTTATGATCACTCATTGAATATTGTTAAATAGACTTTATTTGTTAAGTTCTAAGAATTTTATTTCTAAATAAATTTAAAGAATGTTTTCAAAATTAACGTTCTGAATATAGGGTCTGGCCCGTCTGGGAGTCACCCCAGCGAAGGGAACTACGAAGAATACATTAAACATCAGTTACGATTTGAAAATCACCTGAGGCGTTATAAATTATGTTTTTCGTTTGAAGGGATCGGCTCCTTATTCTTTAGTTAGAATAATCAATAAGGAACCATTAACACGCTTTTGGAATGACTGAGAGTGAACGACCAATTAACTTAAAATTAACGATAGTGTCACGAATAGCACACAATTTTTTTTCGAAATCCGTTAAATTTGAAAATTTTCAATTTTTTTTTCAAATTTTTCAAATTTCGCGCCGCTAATTTTAAAGGATTGAATGTTGTCTGCGGTAGATTATTGTACTGGGGACAGTTGCAAGCAATAAAACACCGTAATACTTTGTGATAAGACTTATATTAGCGAAAATAATTTCCGATATCCGGTACGTAGATCTGCGCTCCCGCAATTGGAGGTATGCGCGTAGATCTGCGCATACTGAGATGGGATTCTAATTATTTTAAATGTTACCTACTTAATAATCTAAATGGCAGGCAACGCACATGCAGCTACTCTAATATTGCGAGTGGCTATGGGCAACGGTAGTTGCTTTCTATTGGGTGACCCATTTGCTCGTTTGCCCACTTAGGTATGATATAAAAAACTAGCTGTTGCCCGCGACTTCGTCCGCGTTTACATAGTATAATAACAAAGATGGATAGATTTCCCCTTTTTGTGGATACAAAGGTTAAAAACAGGACCCTATTTAAGCAACCGTCAAACACAAACGTCAATAAACTTTCATGTTTCTAACTTAAATTTAGTAATGACGGACTTTCATTCAAACTTACAAACATAATTTCATCCCTTGGGGGTAGAATTTCCAGAAACGCTTAAATAAGTATCTATTCATTTTTAATCAGTAGCCCAAAAATAAAGTTTCATGTTTCTAACTCAAGACATGACAGACTTTCATTCAAACTTTCAATCCCAATTTCACCCCCTTGGGGGTAGAATTTCCAAAAACGCTTAAATTCATTCATTTTTATTCAGTAGCCCAGAAATAAAGTTTCATGTTTCTAACTAAAGAAATAACGGACTTTCATATAAACTTTTAACCCCTATTTCACCCCCATTGGGTTAAAATTTCCAAAATTCCTTCCTTAGTGTGTGTTTACTTTATAAAACAACCCTACTCACCAAATTTCGTGGCTGTAGCTCTAACAGTTTTTGCTCAGCGATGATGAATCAGTCAGTCAGTCAGGACATGTAATTTTATAAGTATAGATAAAAATAACAATAATATGTATAACACGTACACCTTCTCTCCATATTTCTAACACAATTACTAAGTACATTATCATGTAGGAAGTATAAGACATCATCTCAAATACTTATCAATAATTCAATAAGTACTAATAATATAATGAATGGGGATTGTCCATTTTTTTTAAATTTTGCTCATTACAAAAACATTTCGAGGAATAAGGTCAGTGATCGTTTTTCTGTATATAAACGAAAAAAATACCCATTAGTTACTTATATTTTTGAACAAATATGTTTAACCTTAGTTTGACCTTCAATGGCGTTAAATTAGCAATAAATTCGACCAACATTACGTTTCGAACTTTTGGTAAGCTTCTCGTATCAGCTTTCACATAATGAGAACTTGCATTTGACGAACCAGCCATTATAAATAAGATTGAAAGGAAAAAAAAACATACTGCAGAGGTCAATTGGCCGCCGATGATGACGTCACAGCGAAACTTTAAAAATTTATTGAGAAAAAACTAGCCAATGAATTTCAAAATTATTTAATTTATATTCTTAAAATATCCTATTTTAACGAAAAAAAATATAAAAAGTACATGTGATTTTTTTTGGACAATGCCCATTGTAAACTGTATGGTGGCAACAGTCAATAGGTTATATAATTATACCTACGAGCGAGGCCACTGGTCCGGTGCGAACGAAACATCGTATGCTATGAATGATGTATCCCAATTCCCGCTTTATCTCATGTTTCAGTCAAAACACCTCCTCCACCAAAGGGGCATAGCTCCTGGCTTCAATCTCATACCCATGTCAAAAAAACTAATAACAACCAGCTTATATTAAAATAAACAGTTTATAACTACCACCTCATTTTCGTTATATTCACATGCCTACTTGAATATTTAATTCTGTATCTATAACATTACCTACATGTGTTAATTTAAAATTCAAATTAGTATATTTTCCGCAAAATTTAAATACTTACTCGTCGAATCTGCTTGACCTTTGTCATTTATCAAGTGCTATTCAGATTAGCACTTTCTGGAAGCAATACTTGCAATGAAGTATAACTACTATCTGTATGTAAATATTTCCAGACATTATGTAAATTTTTCCAGAATAAAAAGCAGCCTATTCCCGGGACTCAAAGTATCCCCACACCAAGTTTCAGCAAAATTGGTTCAGCAGTTTTCAGGGCGTGAAGAGGTAACAGACAGACAGACACACTTTGATGAGTGTATGTAGGTACATGAACAATGTTTAAACGCTGATTTAATTTGAGAAAACATTTTCGATAACGACTAGTGGGGGCCGAAATCTGGGCGTGTGCAATTTCTAGGCCTGGAGATAGTGACACAAAATTCTTGGTCATTTGTGCCAGTATGGCGGTTTTACAGGGGTATAATTACGTAATGGTAGGGGAGGTAGTGCTATCGTTTACTAAGTGATTTCATACCGACCAATTTAACGGTACGTATTCGCGTCGGTATGGCGGGCTGTAAGCCGCACCCGACAAGTATGGCATTACGCTTTCGCCTACTTATTTTTTTTCGACTATCTGAAAATACAAGCATTTTTGTAGAACAAATCGTTCGACACTCGTTATTTATCCGACACGTTCGATTAACGCCTACGCGTTTGGGTTGCCAGTGCGAGCGCTATGACCATCATTTTCCTTTTTGCCTTTACGTAATTATACCCCTGTAAAACCGCCATACTGGCACAAATGACCAAGAATTTTGTGTCACTATCTCCAGGCCTATTCATAATAAGTAAACTTCAATCGTAGATCGACCGGAAAATTATTCGGACTACTTATTTATCGGCAGTTTGCGCCTTTACGGAGCCTTAAACCTATAAATAATAATGGGCAGGATATCACGCTACCTGGTAAATTCCAAATTGGTAAATTAAAAACAAGTTCATACGTAGGTAATACGTATAGGGTAGACCGTAGATACCTATATGTCCCGCGAACGAACGGAATAGACCTATACCTACAGACCTTTCCATTCGGTAGTTTTCCTTATTTTGTACTTTATAAAAATCTTGTCGATTCCGTTATATTTGTTTTTATCCGACAACGGCAAAGTGTTATGTTTTCTAGTGTATGTACTATCTCCTTTGGCACTCTTTCGCTGCTCGCTTCTCACTTAATTGAACTTGAGAGGTGTCATTTGTTTGTCTTTGTCGTCAGAAAACCAGGCAGATAGGTTTATCGAAGCTGTTGTTTTTCTCTAATTAGGCACTTGTAAGACAAAAATAAGATTTATTCCCTTAAATGACGACCTCAACAATGACCTACAAACTCAAGGTTCACAAAAAACCAAAAAGCCGATCTTTGTTATTCAAAATTTCGTTCCCGTTGGAAAATTTATTCTTTTGAAATGTGAATCGCTTGCGTCATTTCGGATTGTCTGGATACGGATCGAAGTAACCGTTGATTCCATATCAAATAAGGACGACGACTCATATGCTACGAATTGTTTGACTTACTTTCCATACTAATATATTATAAATGCGAAAATGTGTCTGTTACAACTCTTAAGAGGCCCCTTGGAATTTTTCATACAAACGTAATACCGAAATCATTTTCTCATACGAAAATATTTAACATGTTTGAGTTATTTTTCAGTTTAGAATAGTAATTACCTAGGTTCCTGCACAAAAACTTACTTCAAAATATTAAAAAAAAAAAAATTTTTTTGTTTTCAATTTTTTTTTTAGTAAATTTACTACTCAATATTGAAACACTAAAAAATAGAGTAAAACACTAAAAAATATATAAATAAATAGTAAATTTACTACTAAATATTTAAATACTAAAAAAAATTTTTAGAAATTAAATATTTTGTAGTAAATTTACTATTTATTTATATTTTTTTTAGTGTTTTACTCTATTTTTTAGTGTTTCAATATTTAGTAGTAAATTTACTAAAAAAAAATTTTTTTTTGTTTAAATATTTTGAAGTAAATTTTTGTTAGGAACCTAGATAATTACTATCTTAAACTGAAAAATAATTCAAACATGTTAAATATTTTCGTATGAGAAAATGATTTTGGTATTACGTTTGTATGAGAAATTCCAAGGGTACCCGGCCTCTTAAAAGGTGTAACAAAAGTAAGTGATAATACTTTTTGTATGTGTACGTCCTGACATACAGTTCACTGAGTAGCAACGCTGAAAGAGCAACTTTTCCAAACTTTTGTATGGGAATATTCATGACGCTTTTTTTACTTTTATCTGGGAATATTCTTGCCCATACAAATTAAAACAACTCTATGGCAGGAATACCACAACGCGGGGTGCATTGTAGTATTCCTGCCATAGACTTATCACTTAGTTTTAGACCGGTGGAAGCATCTGCGCATGTCAACCTTATCGCTATCTACTTTATAACCTGAGTATAGAATCGTCACCTATTTCCAAATCTGCGACTTTGAACTACAGTTACTTTACTTATATAGATTAAACGAGCACGTTCTAGAAACAACAAATTTGGCCTTCACGCGCCGCGCGAGTACTGCACACGACGATTGATAATGAGGGACGTCGGCAAATAAAAAACAATTTGAATACAATAAATGTATTTCACTTAAATAACAAATTACTTATGCGGAAACTAAAAAATACCCATTCCATATTTTCACTTACAACAGTATTAAAAGTATTTTAAAACATTAAGCATTTGCTACAAAATATATGAAAGTTACAACCGAAAAAAATAAAATCTTTAAATTATAAAAAATATAAAACGAAGCATATTTTCAACCGTTGAATTTTATTTCAGCCATACCATAATACTTACGACATAGTTGTACCACTCAATATTAACGATGTAATGTCGGATTTAAATATATGAATTAAATAGTTGATTTTATTATGGTATTAGATCGCGGTATGGGGACTGGGGAGCTGTGGGGAGTCCCCCCTCGGCCATTCCCCACAGCATGCGGCTTAGCAGCTAGGTCACAGTTCACACGCGCAACATCACAGTCAGTTGGATCAGTTTACACAATCGATAATAATTTATTTTAGATAATAATCTATATTACGTATAAAAACTAAAAAATATTTCCGATGTTTACAATATATAGTATAAAATATATAATATGACCTTCGCTTAACAAAAATATTAGATATCTCTAACTCTCAGTGACGCGTTTAACCTACGCTACATACTTCCTGTTACTTATATAATTCGTGAACTGATAAAATTAACTAATTATAATATACGCACTTGTCCTAGAATTCGTAACGTCGGAAAAGTCGTTACAATAAAAATTACATATTACTATTAGAATAGTAAAAATATAACATTCAAATGATGACCGTCATCGTGACGACGCTTGTTCTTCATCATCATGACGACGCTGAAGGTCAAAACATGCTGACGCACGGCGGTCGGCGAAGGACAACAACAACAACCTACTTTTTTTATTCCGATTGATTCATCTCGATTTTGGCTAAAAATCTCGTTATTGCCGCATATTAATCGTCGTTTTCGGCGCTATTTGTTGCTACGAGAGAATGAAGTCATTGGGTCGGTGACAAGCGAGATAATAGCAACTTATCGCGTCGACCGAGTGCGGCGGTGCCCGGCCGGGGTTTAGCTCCAGACGTCGGCGGAGTATTTCTTCATGGACTCTAGTTTCTTGATGAACTGCACCGCCTCGGCCTCCGAGCGCCCGCCCTTCTCCCGGATGGCGCGCAACACGATGTTACGCACGTCCACAGCCATGTTCTTTGCATCGCTGTATAAAAAATATAATGATAATGCGAGCGACCTAATTGTTAAGTGCTCCGTGGACGGTAATTCTGCATGACGTGCATGTATGTGACAGTACTAATTGTTGCATGATATGTCGATCGCGAAAGGATCATGCGTGAATGTAATGCCCATATTGCAGGACGAAAAATTAAAGAATGTGTCAATCAATGTACAGCACATTATTCACATAGTTTGCATGTCATTCACATAATTCACATCAATCAATACAATAAACGATAATGCGTGCATGGCAGCACATAACGCATGTAATGCTGAATTATCGTCTATTTTTGTGTTTTAGGACTTTTCAATCACTGGAAAAGGTGTCAATGATTGAAAAAGTCCTAACAAGGTTTTCACTCAAGGACTAACAATTTATACTAGCGCAGAGCGCATCGAAGCGACTTACCAAAACTGAAAATAACCAATTCAACCTTAACTCCAGAGCGTAACGTACTTACTTACATAATATTACTTCTCAGTTTTTGATAAGACCTGCGCATTCTAGCTAGTTTGGTAAGTCACTTCAATGCGCTTCGATTCTGCCAAGTAGTATAAAATTATTGACCCTAACGATTCCTTAGAGTGAAAAGCTCAATAAACAAGAAAAGCCAATAAAACGAATTTCCATAGTATTCACTCTCAAAGTAGGAATAACAGAGAGGTTAGCTTTAAAGTTTAAACAATCTTTTATCATTTTCAACCGCGGGCGGAACGGTAAAGCAGTCATTTAGGTATATTTTCGTCAGTTCAATACTCGAAATACTTTATTGTTTGTCACACAGATATAGAGAAATACTTTGTTTGATACACAGACCTTATGACCAATATGCACACCGCAGGCACCACAATAAGACAAAATGTAGGTCATTGTGATTAAAAGTTTTAAAAGTAAACGTTTTTTTTGCAATTGCTTAAAAATGAGGGCCGTACATGTTACAGTTACCCGACACGGTCGTTCTAGTCTAATAATTTCAACTTTAGGGGCAATTAAAACTTACCCGCAGATGTAGAAGTGGCCATTTCTGTTGCCAATGAGGTCCCAGATCTGGTCCAAGTTGTTCTCTAGTAGATGCGTGACGTATATCTTCTCGGGCTGGTCTCGCGAGAACGCCACGTGGAGGGTCACGTCTCCGTTCTTTTCATACTCTTCTAGCTCCTGCAATGAGTAAGGGAATCAGATTTTGTGTTTCAACTTTCAATCTCCAGAAAATCCAGGCGATTGAAGCGCCGCCTGACGGCATAAAAGTGGGATCCTCAGAAATTTTTACTTTTAGGGCAACGAGCAAAATACTAAGTACTGAATGAATGAATGAATGAATACTTTATTGTGCACAATCATAGTTACAACCTTTGCTAGAAAGAAGCAAATTGCTGGAGAAAAGGGCGTTGTGCTTAAAGTATAAAAATATTAGAAATAAAGGGTTAAAAGTAAAAAAATAATATGTATAAATACGGTCATATTATTATATATATATATATATATATATATATATATATATATATATATATATATATATATATATATATATATATATATATATATTATTATATTAACATATATTATAACGCAATACTACTGTATACAAAATATTATAAAATAAATATTTTATCAATAGTACTATTACATACATACTTAATATTTAATATTGTAGATAACATACAACAATACTAGAAAGGTTTACGTAAAATAGCACATGAAAATTATACACAGTTCCAAATCAATTACTGTAATGCCATTACGAAGATGTATTGAGATAGTATTATTTAAGGGATGACTTGAATGTGTTTAAAGTTTTAGATAGTCTTATGTTGGTGGGGAGAGAGTTCCAGAGTAAGACGGATTGTACGGAATAGGATGAGTGGAAATAATTGGTGTGGTGGATAGGGATATCAAGAAGGAGTCTTTTTGAGGAACGCAGCTCATGC
The DNA here is from genome assembly GCA_937595015.1 of Polyommatus icarus. Classification (NCBI taxonomy): domain Eukaryota; kingdom Metazoa; phylum Arthropoda; class Insecta; order Lepidoptera; family Lycaenidae; genus Polyommatus; species Polyommatus icarus. Next base: position 11,192,496 of record OW569332.1, on the reverse strand, counting down.
CTGTCGGGGGAACGGAAGTTGAAGATTTCTTTTAGGTATTTAGGACTGTTGGAATCAAATAGGATGTTATAAAGGAAGGAGAGTGCGCGGGCATTACGGCGAAGGCGGATGGGTAACCATTTAAGTCTCTTGCGGAACTCAGATACACGATCAAACTTTCGCAAGCCAAAAATAAACCTAATTGAAAGATTCTGAAGGCGCTCAAGTTTATTAAGTTGGTCTTCGGTCAAGTTGATGAAGCAAGCATCCGCGTAGTCGAAAAGGGGCAGAAATAGTGATTCTGCCAAGGCTACTTGAGTAGGTACCGGCAGTAAATACCGAAGTCGCTTCAGAGAATGCCACATTGAGTAAACTTTCCTACTAATCTCCTTCAGTTGATATGACCAGGATAGAATATGCTCATCAAAGTAAATGCCAAGATTCTTAACAATCTTTCTGTATGGTATTATTATACCGTTCATAGACACTGAAGGTAGAGTAGCCCAGTCAATTCTCGATACAAGCCCTGGACTGCCCAGTATTATTAACTGCGACTTAACGGGGTTGATCAGAAGTCCATATTCTTTGCTCCAGTCACATATAGCTGATAAGTCACGATTTATAACATCCACGGCTGCAGGTAATGCATCCAGAGTTGACTGGGTATAAATTTGCAGATCATCTGCGTACAAATGAAAATAAGCAGAAATAATCAGTGTGATAAAATTAATAAAAAGCGCGAAAAGCAATGGAGCAAGGACGCCAACCTGAGGAACACCGGCAGTAGTATCGGTCCAGTCTGAAAAAGATTCCGAAATTATAACTCTCTGCCGACGACCCCCAAGGTAACTCCGAAGTAATATAAAGGTAAGTAATCAAAATAAAGGAGAAAGATTAAGAGACGCTAACAGACCAACAAGTACATCATGGTCGATAGAATTGAACGCGTTACTGAAATCAAGTAAAGTAAGAATGGTAAGCTTCTTATTATCCATACCAGATCGAATATCGTCTGCCACCTTAACCAGGGCCGAAGTGGTACTATGGCCTTTACGAAATCCGGACTGGTAGGTGCTAAGGAGGTTATTATCGGTAACGTGTTTTGTAAGTTGGTGATACATGAGTCGCTCTAGTACTTTGGATAGGAACGGGAGGATTGATATTGGACGGAAATCAGAAGCAACTTTAGGACGAATGGATTTTGGTAAGGGAATAATGTGGGCAGATTTCCTGATTAAATATTAGACATAATGTCAATTATTATTATAGGACTTTCTGTTGACTCTTAAGCTGCCATTAGTTGGGTATTTTGCATTACCAAAAATGAGACAAAAATTTATCTACATAGTTATATTCATACTTTGGCCTGTTTTCAAAACAGTCGTATGTTAGGGCTAGAGCCTAGAATCTAGATAGATATACTGTGTGAAATATGAAGTTCCATTATCTATACATACTTACATATTATTTAAAAACAAAATCGCTTTAAAACTACCCAACGGATTTTGATGATTCTTTCAGTGTTAGATAGCCCATTTATCGAGGAAGGTTATAGGCTATATTTTATCACGCTAAGACTAATTGTTTGTGTTATTTACTTTAAACTTGTGGACTGTATTATATAAGTTAAGATATAAAATAAAATATAAATATTACGTTTTGAAGATAGATGATGCGTTCCCCTGGCCAGGGAAAATATGTAAAAAAAGACTTCTGCCATCGAAGCGAAGGGTGACGTTGACATTCCAATCTTGACAGATGACATGACCGGAAGACGTCTTGATGCTTTGTGTTTTGCCCGTAAAAAAGTGATAACCGTTTATGGTTACTCTAAATGCGCTGATCGCGTACACTAATAGAAGCGAAGAAATAGAGAAAAATGTGGAAAAAACGGGGAAAATTATTTGAAAGGGCTAACTTGAACGCGCTAATCTCAGGAACTACTGGTCCGATTTGAAATTTATTTCAGTGTTAGGTAGCCCATTTATTGAGAAAGGTTACAGGCTATATTTTATCAGGCTAAGACTAATAGGAGAATGTGAAAAAAAAAACGGGGGAAATTATTTGAAAGGGATCTACTGGATCTCGCGAACTACTGGAGCAATTTTTATGTTATTTGGCACAGATAAGAAGTAGACCACGTGAAGGATCATAGGCTATCGATTTTAATATTTTTTTCAGTGGCTATATAACTATTTGATATCCGTGAGACGCCGGGGCGGGTCGCTAGTCCATAACTAATTTGCCAACGATAAAACTGGTTTGTAAAATAAATATTTAAATTATTGACATAAACATATTAAATATTATTATCAGTCCTAATAATATAATATCAACAAGGAAGTGATAACTTGATAAGCAAATCTGCCTCGTGCGCATTTATGAAGCTATTTTCAATTTTCACAGAATCATAGTTTTTCATAATGTTCACTAATTTATTTCATAAGCTAATAATTAAGTATAATTATCAGTGTAATTATATTATACTTCCTAGTTTCTTATCTATACATATAATAAAACTATAGAAATAAGAATTCTGTACATTAAAGATATTCAAACAATAATAAGTGGGGGGTGTCACTACATCGCCATAGAAGCCAAAAATGTGGTTAGATTTTTGTCTGTCTGTCTGTCTGTCTGTATGTTTGTTCCAGCATCACACGAAAACCAGTGATCCGATTTGAATGCGGTTTTCGCAGATATATTTTTCTTCTTCCAACTTAACATCTGGTGTATAAATTCCCCAGAGACAGGAGACTATGTCCTTATTGCATATTAATAATTATAAATAGTCATTTGAATAGAGCTGCTACAAAAGACTAGCAGTTAGCTTGGTTAATTATTTTCAAATTATTTTGTTTTTTGTGCCACTTACGTTCTTCATTACTTATTTTATGATGTAAGCAGTAATAATGAATTTTTGCCAAACAAAACTTGTTTAAAATAATAATTACTAGTTAAGGATCTTAAGGCCCAATTTCACCACCGACTGTTAAAGTAAATGCTCGAATTAGTATCACGTTACCCCTTTCGTCTTTCATATCAAAGAAAAGACATGAGATCTTAACAAGCTATTAAACACTAACAGACGTTGGTGAAATGAGGTCCAAGTAGTCGATCATGATGATAGTTTCATCGGTACAACGAAAAACGACCTTCGGGCAAATTATTTTTAAATGGTATCAGGCGTTGTGTAGATTTAATTGACATTCCAAGTGCCCGTTTGAACTTGGACTTGCGATGACGCGCGACGGTCCAGTCGGTCGGCTGCGGCTTACAGCGATACTGCGATAATGATATACTAGATGACACACGCAACTCCGTGCGACAACCGTACATTTTTCCGGGATAAAAAGTAACCTATCAGTTCAGCGGTTTGGGCGTGAAAACACAGAGAGAGAGAGAGACAGACACTAGCTAATCTTTTATATTATAGTCCGTCAAGAAAGTGAAGAAATTAAAAAGTGGCAACACATCGTAGTGGCATCCCTTTTTAGGGTTCCGTAGTCAACAAGGAACCCTTATAGTTTCGGTCTGTCCGTCTGTCTGTCTGTCTGTCCGCGGTTTTACTCGGAGACTATAGGACCTACAAAACTGTAATTTGGCATTAATACACATATTAATGATGGCAACAAAATGTTACGTGAAATCGTAAAAAAATATTTTTTTATGGTACCTCCCCTACACATCAAGCGGGTATGAATATTTTTTTTCGCGCCCACCCCATCGTGTCGTTCGATCGGGTGTCGTTGAATAGGTTTTTTAAAAATATTGCGAGTATTCATAGATCATTTTCCGATTTAGGGATCCGTTCGAGAAATATTAAGTTTTAAAGTAGAGTCCAGTGTCCCCCCCTTCTACCAGCTAAACGGTTGGTTCTGAAAGTGTGAAAAAATTCACGGGAATAGGAAATATGCTGAATTTAAAAGGAAAACTATCACGGCTAAGAAGACTTCATACGTTATTGAGTAATAGTCGATCAACTAAAAAAATGTATTCGGCGAAGTATAAAGCGGGGAATTCACTACCGGGCTGCCCGCGGGCCGCCCGGTCTGGCACAAGTCTGCCGTTCAGGCAAGTCAGTCGAATGGATAGAGAGCTGCAGCTCGGTCGTGGACTCATGGACTCGATCTTCTTTGTAACAAATTATAGATCAGCATCGGCATTGATTTCTTTGGACTTTTCCATAAGTTCGCTGTATTAGCGGCATTACGTAGATCGGTGTTCATGTAATCCTTGCTTTTAACTTTCCACAAACAAGGATGCGACCGGTAAATGGAAATAAACGAATGTCAAAAATGATTTTGTTGGTTTTTCTTAAGTTTAGTGTTTCTATTGTTTACAATAATATGTTTTAAAATAATATTTTAAGTGCACTCCACGGCGTAAATGACGACGGGCCGCCCGTTGCGACCATTCATGTACAGACTTGCCCGAGCCCGCGCGGGAAAAATGCGATCTCGCGGGCAGGCTGCAGGCACGGGCCGGCGGGCGTGTCTGTACCTAGGAATTGACGAGCAGACATGCGATAGACCTGTCCGTGACGGGCGGCCCGTAGCGGGCGGCCCGTAGCGGGCGGCCCGGTAGTCAATTCCCCGCTTTAAGGAACTTTTCGTTCAAATTCCTTTGAAAGTAACTGAAATGATATTGTTAGTACTGTAAAACACGCTATAAATGTACGTTCATTGACCATAAAAAATTGTCAAAAACTAGCGGTACTACGAAACCCTATATTGCGCGTGGCCCGACACGCACTTGGCCGGTTTTATTTCTTAGATTGATTTGAAAGGGAATGACACTACGATGTTGCCACTTTTTAATTTCTTAACTTTCTTGACAGACTACAAGTGTATATACCACAGATTAAGTATTATAATATAGATGCCGTCTTAGGCCGCGATCGCGTGGCCATTTTGTGCTTGTTTTCATACAAGTAGTGTGAGTGTATTTTCTTGAATATTTCTATGTGTCGATTATTTCGAAGCATATTAAAACCCTGAAAAGAAAGTAATTTAGTTCATGATATCGATAAACTATAGTTCAAGTAATGTGCATTCCTAAACACACGTAAAAAGCTTTGCAATTTTTGTAGACAAATTATTGCTTGGTGTGACATTTTTACCACGAACGCCTTATATAGCACGATTAAGGGATTTTTAAACTTGTAAATTATCTTTTCAGCTTACAAAAATACCGATTAAAAAGCCCAAAAAACGTTGTTCAAAACTTACGTATTTAACGTTAAATCCACGTGTTTGAGGCATTCTTTGGTCGTCCTTATGGTTTATTATTAAGCGGAACCACAAAACTCAACGATATCTAGCATAAAATGTTCACTAAAAACCTTTATAAAACTTTTATCACATGCAATATGCAGACCGACTCCTTTGTTATGACCGAGTAGGTCGGTCGCAACTTGACACGCTTTTACACCGTTAAAAGGCTCTCTCCTAGGTGAATACAGATTAGATATGGACTTTATGAAGTTTGGTGTCGGCAACATTGTACTTTATTTCGCAATATGAAGAATGTTGCCAGTAAATTACGCATTCAAACAGAATCGCTAGAAAAGTCTCGTGCCTACTAAATATATTCGTCGATACAAAAAGACGATATCTTATCTATTTGCCGTTGTAATCTGACATTGTGGAGTAGGATATGAATTATGAACTTAGCTAATTACTTCACGTACTGATAAACAGAGACGAATATATAAATTATAATAACTTTCAAACTTCTCGCGACTCATTGTGACTGTGTTCGTAAAATCGTCATCAATATGTAAATGAGTTAACAGATATTACAATAATTATTAACAAAAATATTTTGCCATTTTTTTTGTTACGATAGGTAATAGCCAAATCTACGGGAATGGATTTACAGAAAATGTCATTGTGATACACAAATTTTTTCTCTTTTAAATACCTTCATGATGTACCGTAGTAAAATAAACTTAAAAGTACTTAAATTACAGAGGTACCTACTAAGGTAGTAATGCATACCTACTACCTAAAATATTTTATTTAGTGAATACAATTAGTCCACTTAAAAAAGCAGGTGTAGAGTGCGTGAGCTGCAACTTAAGCAATTTCTTCAGAAATGTGTTTAGGATGCCTAGAAGATAAACATACTAAAAGTCCCCGCCCCTAGGGAGTGAGCCGGAGCGGGGGGAGGAGGTTAAAGTTCCCGTTTTTGAGTTTTTGGCTCATATCTTTAAAACGGTACGTCGTAAAGAAAAAGTGTCTTCTACACAATAAAAGCTACTAAAATTTACTACAACTATGTCATTTACACTATGTATCTATCTCCAATCATTGCCTTGATATGAGCTTCTAAAGTGGTCGATTTTCAAAAACACACATCAAGTAAGTCTAGGGACATTTGTATTTTATGAAATCTATCAGGATTTTTGGAGACAGTAAATGAAAGAATTATAGCTTATTTTATAGCATTTCATAGAACATAAAAAACTTTCCTATTTTTTTTTGTTTTTAAGAAAAAATCATTGGCTTTTTCTATGGTCACAGAAAAGTTATACTATGGCAAAAAATATTTACTTCGCTTTATAAAACCGAAAATTTCATTCGAATGAGAGAAAATCTTTTACATTTTTATTGCTAATAGTCAAATTAATAATAATGAATTTTATTCGTTACTTAGTATTGAGTATTTATACCTAAAATACATTTTTTAGTCTTTCTTCGGTAAAGGCCCTATGTTCTTTGTGATTTCGTTTTTTTCTGGTATCTATCTTATTAGAAAATCTCTGAAATGTATTTAACACTGCATATTTTAGTCGCAGTAGATGTATTTCATGTCAGAAAACCTTGGAGACCAGACCAAAACCAGAATAATCTGGTCGAATCAACCCAATATTAAGTCGATGTAACTAGTAAAAAAGGCTCCAGGACAGCAACCCATCTGTAGAAACCGATAAAACCATGCAGAGGCGTTTCCATTAAGCTGGTCCTTAAGACGTCAAAATATTTTGTAATCCAGCATTGAAATGTGGAAAATGCGGAAGGTTGCTTTTTCATGACTTTGTGAGATTGACCATGGTGTCACTAAAAAAATTGTCTCTGATGCTGGTGCTGATGAAAATCCCGGCTTGAATTTCATCTCGATTTACTATTATCACTTGTTCGGATAATTCCGCGGTGAGTTTACCATCTTCGACCAGCTCTGAAGAGCCATTATTCGTCCCATTAGGTTTTACCATTATTAATCTCACAAACTCATCAAAAAGCAACCTTCCGCATTTTCCACATTTCAATGCTGGATTACAAAATATTTTGACGTCTTAAGGACCAACTTAATGGAAACTCCTCTGCACGGTTTGGTCGGTTTCTAGAGATTGGTTTGCTCTCCTGGAGCCTTTTTACTAGTTGCATCGACTTAATATTGGGTTGATTCGACCAGATTATTCTGGTTTTGGCCTGGTCTCCACTCTCCAGGGTTTTCTGACATGAAATAATATATCTACAGCGACTAAAATATGCAGTGTTAAATACATTTCAGAGATTTTCTAATAAGATAGATAAGATTTCTAATAAGATAGACCAGAAAAAAAACGAAATCACAAAGAAAATCAGGCCTTTACCGAAGAAAGACTAAAAAATGTATTTTAGGTAAAAATACGCAATACTAAGTAACGAATATAATTCATTATTATTAATTTGACTATTAGCAATAAAAATGTAAAAGATTTTCCCTCATTCGAATGAAATTTTTGGTTTTATAAAGCGGAGTAAAGATTTTTTGCCATATAACTTTTCTGTGACCAAAGAAAAAGCCAATGATTTTTTCTTAAAAACAAAAAAAATGGGAAAGTTTTTTATAAATGCTATAAAATAAGCTATAATTCTTTCATTTACTGTCTCCAAAAATCCTGATAGATTTCATAAAATACAAATGTCCCTAGACTTAGTTGATGTGTGTTTTTGAAAATCGACCACTTTAGAAGCTCGTAGCATGGCAATGATTGGAGATAGATACGTAGTGTAACTGACATAGTTGTAAATTTTAGTAGCTTTTATTATGTAGAAGACACTTTTTCTTTACGACGTACCGTTTTAAGGATATGAGCCAAAAACTCAAAAACGGGAATTTTAACCCCCTCCCCCCGCTCCGGCTCACCCCCTAGGGGCGGGAACTTTTAGTATGTTTATCTTCTAGGTATCCTAAACACATTTCTGAAGAAATTGCTTAGGTTGCAGCTCACGCACTCTACACCTGCTTTTGGGGTATTGTTTGGGTGGACTAAATATAATATTATGAAGTTGAAATTCTACCTAAGTATTAGTTTTGTAATGAAGATTTCAAAGCATGTATTAATATTAATTACAACGCGACGTCGCGTCGTAGTATAAATATTAATATTTTATCTTGTTACTACAAATATTTCAATAGGAAAATAAATTTTAATTACCTACATATCATTTAGTCAGGGTTCCCTAGAACAATTTTGTTTTATTACTATCAAGCAAATTTTTCGTGAGTAGCTTCATTTTGATAAGACGAACAAAAATTTCTTCTGCGAAAATTCTCGAAAGTGGTAGCTAACAGAGATAGAAAGGATAATTAATGTTTCGATTTGATGGTACTAAAATATGGATTATTCTATTTGTAGGACAATGTTACTTTTTAATTATTATAACTATTAACCTATCGATAAATAAACAAAAAATCAGCTGGTTAGAGTTCCGTTTAAGGGTTCCGTAGTCAACCAAGTTATGTTGATTACAGAATCCTAAAACGGAACTTGTTCTAGGGAACCCTAATTCTATAGGTCGATAAGACCTACCTACAGTATTGAATTTTCTGGAAATAAATAATTTTGTTCACATTCATTATACTGTAAAGAGATACTAAATTAATGATGGTAATTTAAAACTGTTCATTAACCTACTTAATGGTCTTTTGTTTTTATTTTAAGAAATTAAAATGATGTTAAAACTGAAACACCTACAGCTACAACAGCTACAGAAACAAATGCCTAAATATTAATATCAGTAAAATGATAACAACTTTTGAATCTGCTACTAACAAAATTAAAGAGATGATGTAAATAATTCAGACTCTATAAATGTCATAATATCTAATTAACATCTCTCTTACATTACTTTGACTTACATTTTAAATAAGTCCAATGAAACAAAAAGAACACGGATGACGGAAGTAATTATTATGCTCTTGTGTTTTATAGCTTGCTGTCTGAGAACTCCACTTTATAGCAGATACTTGTATGAGGATAAAATTAAGATCACCTTGGACGTTCATAAATATAATGCATAATTTTGTTTTTATTGCAGGTTATTTTATAATTAAAATTAATTACATGACTGTTATTAGCTCTCTACAAAAATTAAAAGGGTTTTATGTCCCCCGATTCCTAAAACAAATATGTACCAAAAAATCGGTTGTCTGTAAAGTCGGTTTACTGACGATAGTTGAACGTGACAACGTCATAGCCTTAATAGGGCAATAAATCATTTCGTACAATAGTGACTAGTAGTTCTACAAGCTTTTAAAGTAATTTATTTACAAACATAATAAGCAAATAACTTCCGAATCTCTATAAACAGAAACAAACTTTTTCGAGTGTAACCTAAAGTTATTTCGATGTATTTCTTTCAAATGATTGTCTAAAAATATTTATAATGAGTAAATAAACTATTCGCAATACAAAACGCTACATACATTCGTGAAATCCAGTAAAATCTTCGAACAAAGCACAAGTCATACCTTGACACGTAGGAAATAGAGCACAATTTTGAATAGCCGAAATAATACTAATAGCTCACAGATTGTTTATTTATTTTTCATTCAGAGTGTGGTCAATGTATCAAAGGTCATAACTAACCAAACTTCTTCATACAAAAGTATTCTCTAAGTCATCGAAATACGTAATATATTCGAAACAAAGAGCGCGGCCCAGGTGGGCCTTACGGTTGTTGAGAGGATAAATGGAACGCCTCAGAGCGATCAGCGAGGTAACGCCGCATATTGCGTCATATTTTTTCGTGCGCGCAGCCCATATCTATACTAATATTATAAAGCGGAAGAGTTTGTTTGTTTGTTTGAACGCGCTAATCTCAGGAACTACTGATCCGATTTTAAAAAATCTTTCAGTGTTAGATAGCCCCTTTGTAGAGGAAGGCTATAGGCTATATGTTATCACGCCAAAACTAATAGAAGCTAAGAAATAGAGGAAAATGTGGAAAAAAACGGAACGGGAATATATTTGAAAGGGCTTATTTGAACGCGCTAATCTCAGGAGCTACTGGTCCGATTTGAAAAATTCCTTCCAGTGTTAGACAGTTCATTTATTGAGAAAGGCTATAGGCTATATTTTATTACGCTACGACCAATAGGAGCGAAGAAATAGTGGAAAATGTGGAAAAAACGGAAGGAAATTATTAGAAAGGACTTATTTGAACGCGCTAATCTCAGGAACTGCTGGTCCAATTAGAAAAATTCTTTCAATGTTAGATAGCCCATTTATCGAGGAAGGCTATATTTTATCACGCTAAGACTAATAGAAGCGAAGAAATAGAGGAAAATGTTGAAAAAACGGGCTAAATTATTTGAAAGGGCTTATTTGAACGCGCTAATCTCAGGAACTACTGGTCGGATTTGAAAAATTATTTCAGTGTTAGATAGCCCATTTGTCGACAAAGGCTATAGGCTATATTTTATTACGCCACAACTAAAAGAAGCAAAAAAAAAAGAGGAAAATGTGGAAAAAACGGAGATCTTAAGAAACTACTGGAGCATTTTTTATGTAATTTGGCACACATGAAGAATAGACCACGTGAAAGGACCCAGGTTTCTTTTTTTGTGGAAAAATGTACGGTTTCCTTGACATTCCTAAGCCGCGCGGAACATCTATCATATCATAAAAGTATATTGTCCCACACAATATACTTTTATGATTTGCGCGTTAACTATTCAATCGATGTACGGGAAAAACTATAAACTAAAGTCCACGCGGACGAAGTCGCGGGCAACAGCTAGTCGAATTATAAGACGTTATCACGTCAAAAAAGACTTTGGTTTCAAATACCCTGCTGATGCGACAAAATATTCTTAGTAGCAGTAGTAGTCCGGTTTTTAAGAATTTTTAGTTTATTCGAATTTCGATATCCAAGCGCACTTCGAACTTTTTAAATAATTTAAAAGCATTTCATCTTTCAGAATAGAACTTATGTAGTGCGTATTTTGTATTTACAATATTGTATAGTCGTGGTTCATTCTTTGTATTCATGTAACGGTGAAGTGTTTCATTTAAATCTATTCACTATTCAGTCTCAGAATGTCGACTCCACCTTCGTTCTAAAATCTTTAAAGTTCAACGTCATATTTTTATGGCAGTAAAAATTAGCATAAGGTTTTACATACTTTGATAAATAACTCTTCTAAAATCTTGTCCGTTAATTTGTTTGATAAAAGTTAAAGACGAATATTTTTCTTCTTTTTAGCGGAACTGCAACTTTTGAAGGCGTCATAATATTATTAATAAATGATTATTATATACATAATATACTAGCTGTTGCCCGCGACTTCGTCCGCGTTAACATAGTATAATAAAATAACAAAGATGGATAGTTTTCCCCTTTTTGTGGTTCCTAAACAAAGGGTAAAAGCGGGACCCTATTTAAGCAAACGTCAAACGCAAACGTCCATAAACTTTCATGTTTCTAACTCAAGAAATGACGGACTTTTATTCACACTTTCAGCCCCAATTTCACCCCCTTGGGGGTAGAAAAAAATTCACGGAAGTAGGAAATATGCTGAATTTAAAAGGCAAACTATCACGGCTAAGAAGACTTCATAAGTTATTGAGTAATAGTCGATCAACTAAAAAAAATGTATTCGGTGAAGTATAAAGGAACTTTTCGTTCAAATTCCTTTGAAAGTAACTGAGATGATGTTGTTAGTAGTGTAAAACACGCTATAAATGTACGTTCATTGACAAAAAAATGGACAAAAACTAGCGGTACTACGGAACCCTATATTGCGCGTGGCCCGACAGGCACTTGGCCGGTTTTTTCTGTTAACTCTGGCGTTTAGATTTTATCTATTTTTTCTTCGGAAATAAAATAAGCAATTTTAAGAATATTTAAACGTCTGTAATAAAGTAGCTAGTAAAATATTACATCTATGTTTTATTAACATTAAGTTACCTTTTTAGTTTTTTTAGTAACACTCAAAATTACACTGCTTAAAAACATATTTTGAGCAGTAAGTATATCTTCGTTTATTTTAGCCTTTTTCTTATCTAATCGCGAGCAAGTAGCAACATATGAGCCATGATTTTAAGTTTAAGTCCATGTACAAGTGTACCAAACCGGATCTACCGTATGCATGATAACACCAAGCAAATTGAACTTTAGGAGAACTTGCCGAGACATAAGGTGCACTGAAGCACCTAATAACCTTCTCAAGACACCTCAGAGGACACATCTGTGGTGAGGGGTCATATCACTCATATCTATAGCGCAAAATTAGATGCCACCACGTGGCCACCACACGTGACCCGTGACGTGACGCCACAGAACACAAAAGTGGTCATGGAAATAATTTCTAAGATCTGTGAGATGCCACATACCTCTCTGTAGATGTAGTCTTGGTCTCGGTGCCTGCAGCCGAAGTACAGGATGGTGTCACCGACGGGTTTGCCGGCGGCGCGCGCGACGGCCCGCTCCTGCAGGAAGCCGCGGAACGGCGCCAGACCCGTGCCTGGACCCACCATTAGCACCGGCGTCTGCGGCTGCAGCGGCAACCTGTATTATATCGTTTTTTAAATAAAAGTACTAGCAGCTGAGGTTGGCTAGCGACTTCAAAGCGGTACGGGCACGCAGCGAATACGTCGCAAGCACGCCTCGGCTGCGCCACAATACGCAAAGTTTTGGTCGCGCCTTGGGATACAGTATTTCCACCCTAACTAACACAGTTCGGATGGAAATCACCAAGGAACATGTAAGGATATTGTGAGAAGCACTCGCTCGCACGATACGGGGTCCTCTAGCCGGAGCCCCATCACGTAGAGTTAATCAGCGATAAGCCTGTTACCACATTATTTTTAAATCTTGCTTATCCTAACTGTAACCGTGTGCAATGCGGGGGTTATCTCTGATAGTTTTCCAGTTTCCTGCATCAAAATTTTGCGCTGAAGGTTTTAAGTATGGCTTTACTGCGAAGGAAGTATCTAACACGATACGCGCTATGACAAAGGGTAAATCTCCAGGTCGTGATGGAATTAGCATCGAGCATCTGAGATACGCAGGTTCACATTTGCCAAGGGTTCTATCTTTGTTTTACACCCTAAGCATTAGGCACACGTATTTGCCTGGCGATTGTATGAAGACGGTTGTTGTACCAGTAATCAGAAATAATTTTTTCACAAACAGAGATTCCTCCAGTAAAGCAAATTATAGGCCCATATCGCTAGCAACAACAATAGCAAAGGTCCTAGACCAGTCTGCTTGATCAATATCTAGACAAGCATCTCAAGTTACATGATGCCCAGTTTGGCTTTAGAGCAGGGCTATCTACAGAAACGGCAATTTTGTCCCTCAAGCAGACTGTCAAATACTATACTGATAGGAGCACTCCAGTTTATGCATGTTTTCTGGACCTTTCGAAAGCTTTCGATATGGTGTCCTATGAGATTCTACGGAACAAGTTGCTGGATGAGACGGATCTTCCAATTGAGATAATAAATATTTTTGATTACTGGTACAAGAACTAAGCGAATGTTGTAAAGTGGTCTGGGGCTCTCTCTAGCGAGTATAAATTAAGGTGTGGAGTTCAACAAGGTGGGTTAACATTTCCTCGTCTGTTCAACCTTTACGTAAATAAGCTGATCGAGGAGCTGAGCAGCACTAATGTCGGTTGTTCCATTGGCGGAGTAATGCTGAACAACATTAGTTATGCTGATGACATGGTGTTGCTCAGTCCCTCGATGAGTGGCCTCAGAAAACTGCTAGGCAAGTGTCAAGCGTATGCCGAGGCCCAAGGACTCAGGTATAACTCTAAGAAAAGTGAACTTCTTGTTTTTCAACCCCGTGATCACAAAGTTAGCACGATACCACCCGTGTTTCTAAATGAAGTTCCACTTGCTAGAGTCAATAAATTCAAATACCTGGGTCATTGGGTAACTGACACGCTTGCTGACGATGTAGACATTAAGAGGGAGTGAAGGGCGTTGGCCGTACGTGGGAACATGTTAGCTCGTAGATTTGCAAGATGCTCTACAGAGGTGAAAGTGACTTTATTTAAAGCTTACTGTCAGTCCTTTTACACATGCAATCTATGGGCGAGCTACACCCAGCGCGCGATAAATGCTCTTCGTGTTCAGTACAATAATATCTTTAGAATGCTGTTAGGACTACCGAGGTACTGTAATGCCTCAGGTATGTTTGCCGAAATGCGCACTGATGGCTTTAACGCCATATTAAGCAAACGAGTGGCATCATTGATGCAGCGTGTCAGAAGTAGTCATAACAGCAATCTAAGGGTATTAACTGACAATTTTGATGGTTTGATAAGGCATTGGATAGAGGCGCATGTTAGATAGAGATTAAGTTTAATTAATAGTTTCAATGCCTTACCATTCATAATAAATAATTTTATACTATAAGAATTGCAATGTAATGTACTAACATAATTTAAATTTTAATTGTATTTTCTACTAACACTATGGATTTTCTATGATCGGAAATAAATGGTTATTATTATTATTAACTCATAAAATACACTTGTTACCGCTACGTGCTGAGCAAAACGCGAAGGTCACTGTATCATTGTAAATACTACTGCGCTGCCGTAACCAGTAAATTAGATAGTCATATACATGATTTTGCCTATATTAGTACTACAGTATTATCTAATTAGTAATTAAGCGTGTCTGAGACTTCGCTTGAGCGGAATGCCCGCTACGCAAATGATAATATTACGGCTTATGACGTCAAGGGAAATTCAACGTTATTATGTTCTGAGGTATATAAATATTATCTTATATATAAAATTCTCTTGTCACAATGTTAGTCCACGAACTCCTCCGAAACGGCTTTACTGATTTTTACCAAATTTTATATGTATATTCAGTAGGTCTGAGAATCGGCTACTCGGTACTTATTATATTGATAAGTGCATTTGTTGAAGAAATAATAGTAAATTATTACAACTCGAGAAAAACGACGACCATGATAGCGATGGACGTTGCCATGGTGACATACTTTATTTAGTCTCTTCAATAAAATAATACGGGCGATATACTTTATAATATGGCAAAGAAACGTTTGCCGGGACAGCTAGTATTCTATATTATTATTCTTCCTCTTTCCTTCTTCATAATTTCCTAAATATTTCCTAACCGCTTCAAAGAAACTATATAAATATTTGTATAGTGTATGATCAAAGTTGTTTAGTGGTAAAACCCTGACTTGCACAATACAAAGCCTAAACTAATTATCTACTTTAGTTTTCCGTGAAATAGTGACAAACCCTTCGATCAATAATATACATTTGATCGAAGGACAAACCTCTGAAAATATTATAATGTTTTAAGTATTATAAATAAATATAGTATTATGGAAGGATTACAAATTAAAATGTTAGTTTTTGTAGTGTTTAAAATATATTACCTACATCTAGGTGACAGCAGTTAGGGGGCGTCCACAAATTACGTGAGGTGTTTAGGGGGGGAGGGGGTCGCGGCAAATCTCACGTAATTTTTTTCTCAACAAAATAATAGGTACTAATTTAGTATTTTGGTCCATTTCATGCAGATTGTACGTATGCTTATGATTTAATCGTAAGCGTAATCGTAATACGATTAAGATCATTCCAAATTCTTTCGAAAGAAAATCTACTGACTGTCAAACCAAACGTTTATGTAAGAAACCCACATTTTGAAAAATCTCACGTGAGATTTGGGAGGGGAATTAGGGGGTTGAATAAAATCTCACGAAATCTCACCAGAGGGGGGGGGGGGGGGTCAAAAAATTCAGAAAAACACCTCACGTAATTTGTGGACGCCCCCTTAGTTGTTAGTACCTACTTATCTACAAAGTCTACAACAGCTATAATTAAAGATCTAAGTGCGTTTTATATTACATTCGTTTCCGATATAAATAAGTACATAGATTAACATACCACTGCCTAACTATTATTTCACATTTCACAAGTAGATATAATATTTTCTGTCCTGCTCTAACATTTAAATGTGTTATAATAATTATATTACTGCAAGATTTTCTAGATGATTCCATTGGTTTATTTTTTAACTAACCAACAAAACCAGTTTTGACAATACAAATTACCTACCTGGAAGTAGGAAATAGTTTTTTTGTGAAACGATCATTTATCAGGGTTATAAGACTCGGCTAAAGGTTTTTCTTCATAATCCGAAATACCTATAATATGATACTTGAAGCTACTTTGAATGCTGTTACTCTCTTTAAGTATATATTTTATTAGTAGATACAATCATTTTGTAAATATACTTAAATTACCTTGAGAAAAATATTTTTATCTAGAAACATTATTTTAGCTCGTGATAAAACATAGATGGACTTTGTGTCGTGAATAAGGGGTTTTTTAAAATAAGCTTCTATTGAAAATTCCTTTTAGTATTAATTAACTTGACGCATGGTTTGATGACATCATTATGGAGCGGGCATGTTATTGCATTCCAGCGATGCGTCAAGTTAATTTGACCGTGTTATAGGTAGGTACTAGTTGATGCCCGCATGACGCATCTCGGTTGCGCAGTTATACCTTTATCGCGATGGAACCGTACATTTCTTTGGAACAAAAAGTATCATTTATCCATTCCCAGGACTTACCAAACTTCATACAAAATTTCATCAAAATCGGTTGAGCGATTTAAAAGTCAAGATGTAACAGACGGGCAGACAGACACTTTTATAATATTTTAACTTTTAAGCAATGCAGTAGGTAAGTATAAGTTTGGAAGTATGAAGGCGGCGCGAAACAGTTTGGTAATCCTTGAATACTATTCATTTTTTATCAGTATCAGAAATATCAAAGTCATGTACAGCTTTACAATTTGCGAACGAAGTTTCATTTATCATAATACTATATTTTTCGTATAATATATAACTGTTTACGTTCGATATTAAAATGTTTTGATACTCAGTGTGATTAAAGCACGATGTCACCTCGTGACTCGACGATTTAAAAAACTAAGTAGCAGTATGAACAGGTCAATTATTTATTAATTCGATAAACTACCACTTACATAATAAGATATGACGTTTATACTTTATTGTGATATTCAAACAAAAGAATCGTGTGATAAAAATTGTAAATTTAAGCCAGTAGTACTAGCCATTTAGGCTTTAGAGTTTAGACTTTAAAGTCTAACTCTAAACATACAGACGAAAGCATTTTACTTTCAGACGTAGTCAAGTTAAAAGTTTTAAATGTATATTTGTGTAGATATGTAAATCAAAAGAAAGTAGCTTTAATGTGGTCCGTTTGCTTAGAAGTAACAATTCTTACGAGTGCGCGTATCTCGGATGGGTATTGATAGAATATAAGCTGTAGATATATGTACTAAAGTGCTCCAAGGCTTGGACGTGGACGGGGCGCCGCTGGTAAAGGAAAACTGTCAAAACTGACGTTTTTGTATGATAGCTAAGCGTAAAGTATAGTTTTCACAGAGCCAGTACTGGCTGCCAATAAGACTAGCCGATGGCGCAGGGCGGGGCAAGTTGACTTTACCTACTACAATTATTCATACTTTTCTGATTTCTCATTCTCTATGAATTAGAGTGGAATCAGTGAATTCATTCGAGTTTCGACATACGGGAATGATTGTTCAAGGCTTGAACTTCAATCAAATCAACTCAAAGACTTAGGACTCTGGTTGCATTATATTTGGCGACTTTTTAGAATCTCTAGAGGGGGGCAGCTGCCCCTCTCGCCCCCCCTTGGCGACGCCCTTGGGTACACATAAAATATCTACCTGAACTGTGACTTGCGGATGAACACTGGCACTCGAGGTAGGGGCTTGCCGGGCTCAGGCTTGTTGTCGGCCAGCCACGTGGTTGTAACTCCCTTGTTCACTCTTCCCGTTGCTGTCTTGTACTTCACCACCACCGCAGTCACGTGAACCGTCTCCGGGTGAAGCTACAATAATTCACGTTTATCTAAGTAAATTATTGACAAGCTTCCAAACACTCAAAAATAATAAAGATGTACATTTTTGTGTCAAACTTATGAAAATTGTATGTGTTTTCACACATACACTCATAACTTTGTAACAGACATAAATACTCAAAACAAACCTTAATGAGATAGGAAGCAATTCCACAGCAAATAATAAGACACAAGTAATAAAGACAGTAAAATAAATTACCTTAGGACTTGACGATATTGAGTAATATCTTGGCTGTAATCTTGGTAGTAATTCACAAATGTGATCCAGTGGTGGTTTACACGACTTAATGTCTTCAAGTATATGTACAATATTCCTGCACGCATCAGCTACAAAGGATTGATACAATGCTTTGCCCTCTTGCGAGTTAGTTGACATTAACAATAGCTTCTTCTTGTCCTAAAAATTGTATTATTTACATAAATTTATTTACCTTTTTGTAATAAAAAAATGGTTTAAGACATTTCAGGTTATATTATTTTATATAGCATAAAAATTAAATGTCTCTAATAAGAATTAAGCACAACTGGCCTTTGCCCACCAGTGGAATAGTGTAATAGGCTCTTAAAAAAATAAATAAGAATGCAACTTACCTCCTCATCAGTACAATATTCAGCTAATTCCCTTAGAATATGTGTCCTTGGTATTGCGGTTATTTCTAAATAGTGTGACAATGCCGTACGGTAAGATGTAGGGCATGGGAATGGGTGTTTCTTTGTGCTCTCCAAGTCGGTATTAATGAGGGAGAATACTTCATCTAAGTCTGTATTCAATAGTTCACCTAGCCTATCTACTAAACCACTATCGTTAATTGGATAAACCGCAACATGGTCACCTAAAAATTATTTATTATTTGAACATTGCTACAAAAAATACACATTATACCTTCGGTAACCAAAGGTCGATCATAATATATGCTTAAAAATTGGAACTTCCTTTTTTAGGGTACCCAAAGGGTAAAAACGGGACCCTATTACTAAGACTTCGTTGTCTGTCCGTCTGTCTGTCTGTCTGTCTGCCTGTCTGTCTGTGTGAGATTTGAAATTTTCACAGATTATGTATATCTGTTGCCGCTATAACAACAAATACTAAAAACAAAAGAAAATTAATTTTTAAGGGGGGCTCCCATACAACAAACGTGATTTTTTTGTTTTTTTTTTGCTCTATATTAATAATGGCAACAGGTAGGTACTTGATTTTTTCTCAAAGTCATATGTCTTCTTTAATATTTAATAACAATATTAAAATAAAATAAAAATTTGAGGGGGGCTCCCATACAAAAAACACAATTTTTGGCCTGATTTTGCTCTATAATGGTACAGAACCCTTCGCGCGAGAGTCCGACTCGCACTTGGCCGATTATTTTAATGTTAAGGTAGTACGTGATATTTTTGTAACACATACCTGCTTCATATTTCATTTTGGAGTCTGAAATATCCAACTCAATATGTAGACATGACCTGTCACCACCTTTGTGGAGCTCCCTGTTGACTTTTATTTGCGCTAAGAATGGATTCTTGGAGTCAAATGGTCTAAAAGAAAAAAAATCAATTAACAAACCATCTGGTATAGTTGTCTTTTTTAAACAATATGATCATTTAACTGCAAGGTGTGTACTTCAATGAAGTAATAACTTAAACAATATTTTAGTAATAAACATAATATAACTTACGGTCTTTGGTTCTGTAGTGAATGTAGTCTGGCAATTTCACCAGTGAAAATTTCATTTGGTGCCAATTCACCAGCGGCATGTTTCACCAAAGTGAATTGTCGAGATAATTCTTCCTCTCCGGTACTTTCAATGTTGAACTTCTCACATACCGTTGGCCAAAACTTCTCTTTCCAAGTGATAAAGTCATCTTCAATACTAAAATTGACAACATCATAAAGGAATTCAATACAGTTTAAAAATGTGGATAACTACATAAAATAAAAAGTTATAAGTACTAACTTGGCGTCATCATCTCCTAAGCCTAATTCATAAATTCTTGTAGCGCCCAACTCTTCAAGGCGTTTATCAACATATATTGCCACGGAGTTGTAGTGCTCATATGTTTTATTTCCCAGGCCGAAAACCTAATGAATAAAAAACACCTTATAAATAAAATGTTTTAGTGTAAATAAATTTCCGAATAAAGAATCTGATGAAATACTTCAGAAACTTTACTATACAATTAACTTATACTTAAAATTTAATGATCAGAAATAATGCATACCACATATTTAAATTTAAACAATGAATTAAATACGTATTTACGTCGCAAGAAATCATTTATATAACGCGGAAGAAGTCTTGTTGCAAAAGATTCAAGCACTGACAACATTATTATTGACACACCAATTAATATTATTGTTTTAGATTTTAACTCGATGTAAAAATCAACACCATCTTCACCCCTTCATATTTTTATGGCACAAGTATATTTTTTATTCGATTTTATAGAATAACAAACCGAGAATTTAATAGAAGAGTTCAAACTCTAAACATAACCTCAATATGTAATGTCAAAACTCAAAAGTCGAAACATTCTTTTTTTTTTGGGTTGATTCGTCCCATTCAGGACAGGCAAAGGGAACAAAGCCCATACAGCCATGTCTTTTGTAGTACTATTGTTATGTTTTTCATCATCGTTTTCATGTATCGTCAGGTCTAAAGTCTAGTCAAAGTCTAAGTAAAAGTCAATACAGTCAAGGAGTCAAGTCGGTCGATTCAGTAAAGTGGCAGACAAAGCGTCTGAAACTTTCGATGGAGTGTTGGAGGGAACACAAAATAGCACGTTTCTGGATATTACATCACTTTCCTACACTTGTGCATGAACACGAATATCTAATAGTTAATATTCTACCAATATTACACATTAAAAACCCAGCTAACACAATTTTAGGAAAATAATACAAAACACAACAGCACTCTTTCACATGCCCGCCAAAACTCCTCAAAAGTCAAAACATTAACAAAGTGTCATCAAACGTCACAATGACACTTCGTCGTCTTTTTTAATAATTACAAAGCAAGACACAAAATATATAGGATAATGGGTTGTTTTCTTTTTATCATCTCCACCAGACGGCGCGACGGTAGACACTTCTAGATTTTCTATTGGTTCCCCACCGATCTGAAATGATCTGCAGGTTGGCATCACTGACTAGTGACTACATATTGGTTGTGTTTCTAAAAAATATCAAAATATCTTAAATCAAAATATCTTAAACCTAAGCGATCATTGGCCTAAGCGATTAGGCCACTATACTGGTAATAGTTTAGGAACACGCTGTTAAAATAAAAACTTGTCAAAGTGACAACTGACAACTGAACGGCCTTGTGGCGGCCATGTTACTTTGGAACTTCTTCTACTTTTTATTGTTGGTGTGGTTTTTATAATTTTTTCCCAAATTGTGTTATTTGGGTTTTTGATGTTTATTATTGGTAAAATAATTGCCATTATATATCCGTTATCGTGCACAAGTGTAGGTAAGATAGAAGAGAGAAGAAATGTTGTCAGAACCAAAATTTATAATTCCTGTGACATTTAGTGTGAATAACGATAAATAGGGCTATTTCTTCCGCGAGTTTTAACTAAAACATCGTTATAATAACTTTATTATCCTATTCATTGGAATATCATTGTGTCTTTTTCAAATTGAAATGTATCAAGTTTTACATTCTTTTGCCCAGTTTTGTAGTAATTGTTGATGGCATTCCCTGGTATGAGGAATTTTCTTAGCTTTTTAATTTGATTGTCAAACAGCTTCCATTTTAGTAACTAGATGGCGTATGGGTAGACAACTATCGGTAATACCAGGGAATACTATTAATACTTGCTACAAAACTGGGCAAAAGAATGTAAAACTTGATACATTTCAATTTAAAAAAGACGCAATAATATTCCAATGAATAGGATAATACAGTTATTATAACGATGTTTTAGTTAAAACTCACGGAAGAAATAGCCCTGTTTACCGATATTCACACCAAATGTCACAGGAAATATACATTTTGGTTTTGACAACATCTTACCTGCACTTGTGCAAGATAACGGATATTTAATGGCTAATATTTTACCAATAATGGACATCAAAAACACAAATAACACAATTTGGGAAAAAATAATAAAAACCACATCAACAATAAAAAGTAGAAGAAGTTTTGAAAGTGACATGCCCGCCAAAACTCTCTGTCAGTTGTCAGTTTTCAGTTTGACAATTTGCGTGTTCCTAAACTGTTAACAGTATACTGGCCTAATCGCTTAGGCCAATGATGGCTTAGATTTAAGATATTTTGATTTACGCCACACTTGACAGTACACTGATATTTTTTTGAAACACTACCAATATGTTGTCAGTGGTGCCAACCTGCAAATAATTTTAGATGGGTGGGGAACCAATAGAAAATCTAGAAGTGTCTACCGTCGCGCCGTCTGGTGGAGATGATAAAAAGAAAACTTCCCATTACCGATAGTTGTCTACCCATACGCCATCTAGTTACTAAAATGGAAGCTGTTTGACAATCAAATTAAAAAAATAAGAAAATGCCCCATTGGCGTATTATGCCGTAGACTGATTGGTGAACATGACTAGTGACTGGATTGGACTAACTGAAAACTATATATTACGTATATACTATACATATTTATTAAGGTTTCTTAAAAAACTACTTCTTCTTTAAAATCAAGCGTTCTATTACTTTAAAAACAGGCAGTTTTTAAAGCAACCTTTATAAATAATAAATGAGGAATTTTCTTAGCTTTTTAATTTGATTGTCAAACAGCTTCCATTTTAGTAACTAGATGGCGTATGGGTAGACAACTATCGGTAATACCAGGGAATACTATTAATACTTGCTACAAAACTGGGCAAAAGAATGTAAAACTTGATACATTTCAATTTAAAAAAGACGCAATAATATTCCAATGAATAGGATAATACAGTTATTATAACGATGTTTTAGTTAAAACTCACGGAAGAAATAGCCCTGTTTACCGATATTCACACCAAATGTCACAGGAAATATACATTTTGGTTTTGACAACATCTTACCTGCACTTGTGCAAGATAACGGATATTTAATGGCTAATATTTTACCAATAATGGACATCAAAAACACAAATAACACAATTTGGGAAAAAATAATAAAAACCACATCAACAATAAAAAGTAGAAGAAGTTTTGAAAGTGACATGCCCGCCAAAACTCTCTGTCAGTTGTCAGTTTTCAGTTTGACAATTTGCGTGTTCCTAAACTGTTAACAGTATACTGGCCTAATCGCTTAGGCCAATGATGGCTTAGATTTAAGATATTTTGATTTACGCCACACTTGACAGTACACTGATATTTTTTTGAAACACTACCAATATGTTGTCAGTGGTGCCAACCTGCAAATAATTTTAGATGGGTGGGGAACCAATAGAAAATCTAGAAGTGTCTACCGTCGCGCCGTCTGGTGGAGATGATAAAAAGAAAACTTCCCATTACCGATAGTTGTCTACCCATACGCCATCTAGTTACTAAAATGGAAGCTGTTTGACAATCAAATTAAAAAAATAAGAAAATGCCCCATTGGCGTATTATGCCGTAGACTGATTGGTGAACATGACTAGTGACTGGATTGGACTAACTGAAAACTATATATTACGTATATACTATACATATTTATTAAGGTTTCTTAAAAAACTACTTCTTCTTTAAAATCAAGCGTTCTATTACTTTAAAAACAGGCAGTTTTTAAAGCAACCTTTATAAATAATAAATGAGGAATTTTCTTAGCTTTTTAATTTGATTGTCAAACAGCTTCCATTTTAGTAACTAGATGGCGTATGGGTAGACAACTATCGGTAATACCAGGGAATACCATCAATACTTGCTACAAAACTGGGCAAAAGAATGTAAAACTTGATACATTTCAATTTAAAAAAGACGCAATAATATTCCAATGAATAGGATAATAGAGTTATTATAACGATGTTTTAGTTAAAACTCACGGAAGAAATAGCCCTGTTTACCGATATTCACACCAAATGTCACAGGAAATATACATTTTGGTTTTGACAACATCTTACCTGCACTTGTGCAAGATAATGGCTAATATTTTACCAATAATGAACATCAAAAACACAAATAACACAATTTGGGAAAAAATAATAAAAACCACACCAACAATAAAAAGTAGAAGAAGTTTTGAAAGTGACATGCCCGCCAAAACTCTCTGTCAGTTGTCAGTTTTCAGTTTGACAATTTGCGTGTTCCTAAACTGTTAACAGTATACTGGCCTAATCGCTTAGGCCAATGATGGCTTAGATTTAAGATATTTTAATTTACGCCACACTTGACAGTACACTGATATTTTTTTGAAACACTACCAATATGTTGTCAGTGGTGCCAACCTGCAAATAATTTCAGATGGGTGGGGAACCAATAGAAAATCTAGAAGTGTCTAACGTCGCGCCGTCTGGTGGAGATGATAAAAAGAAAACTTCCTATTGTTTTTGTGCTTTGTCCAATGACTGATACTGTCCAATCACTAGTCGTTTCACCCTATCAGACGGCAGATAAGTTCAGATTATGGAGGGTAAATGGAGGAGAACTATCTTATATGGGGTAAATTTGAAAAAGTGTCCAACTGTACGCAGTAAATAACAGTTGAAAAATCCTCCAAGAGTGGCGCTAGCTTCAGCAAAGGGTATGGAATGAATGTAGCCGTTGATGACAAAATATAAATTGAAGTTAGCCGAATAGGAGAGTCACAGAATAGGCTACTTGACATTTATTTAATTTCATTTAAAAATGCATATTTCTAGTAGAACTTGGCCTAGGAAACTGTATTTCACCCTTATCGTGAAATAAAAGCTTATGATTGATAAATAAAGTCGATTTGAAAATATGATTTTATGAAAATAGGAATTGTACTGACGAAAACGCTTTTGCGGTACTTCCGATCTGGATATGACGTCATCCCATTTGTAATTTAATATCTTTTATTTATCGCGCTCGTTTTAAGTAAGCTTATTTGTACATAAATAATATGAATAAGCCTAGAAAGATTTATAAAATATATTTTCTTGAATAATTCAAATAAAACATCAGCTTTATATATTATCTCCATTTATTGTAGTTTGGAAATGAAATGGCCAAAACTTTTCTACAAAAGTGTTCAACATTACAAATGATTTCTAAATTCTTTTCTAATTTTTTAAGCACTGTTAGACTCGTACGTTTAGCACATAAAACTTTTTTCAATAAAGAAAGTATAAAATACAAAAAACATGACGTCACACTATGGCGGTACAATGGCGGACAGTGTTTTTGGCGCCATATAAAAGGACAATTTTTCAATCAACATTTTTATGGGTTTCTACTAGGGATTGCAAAAAACGGATTTTGAAAAAAATCCGGATTTTCGGATTTTTTTATCCTCAAATCCGGATTATCCGGATAATCCGGATTTTTTGTAATTTTTTAAATATTTTTGATAAACAGCTTAAAATGTGAGTTATTTTCTTATTAATTCTTTATTTAACATTAATTTTAAAAGTGCAAAATAAAACGTCTTAAAAATTATAATTTTTCTTAAGTAAGCGATTTTCACATGGGTGTAAAAAAGGAAGAGATCAAAATAACAGTATCTGGTACTTTAAATATTATTATAAAGAACTTAAAAATACCTTGATTTTTAACATTTTAAAATGTTCTAAGTTCTAAGCAATCTCCGTTTTATCGACGACTTGATCATTTTTGCGCCTATAACAGCCGTCATTCGCACATTATCAAATTATGTTTCAAGACCTGCAAGGCTAGAGGTAGAACTAACAAAAAATAGGTCAAAGACACAAACAATGATCAACAATACGAGACGTAGGGTCGAGGTAAACGAGCAAGGAATTCACTATGTCAACGAGTACCTGTATTTGGTCCAATTAGTTTCTTATGACAACAGAAAGGCAGAAAAACTGGGGGGCTAAAATGGTCGCTTTGGAGAATCATATTAGGTATATGATTAATTTTTAAAAAATCTGAAAATTGTCATTCTGCTTGCAATCATAATTCGTATTAATTTGACATTCGTCAGTTTGACTGTTTTGACGATTCACTTTCTGAATTGATTTTAGAGGAATTGCAAAATGCGATCATTTTAGCCCTCCTTGTCCATGATAAATATGACGAGCGAAATACATATATCAACGAGTCTGCGCTTCATTGAGATTACCAATCTCAATGAAGCGCAGACTCGTTGATATATGTATTTCGCTCGTCATAACCAACGATGCGCAAATTTGATCATTGACCGATTTACGATTTACAAAAGTTCCAACTCAGGGTCTGCCAAAGAGCAATAGAGCTCAAATCTCAACAAAAAAAAAACATAATGTGCTCCCAAACTAGAATCACAGACGTAGGAATCAAGACGGCCAAGCTATAGTGGCATTGGGCTGGTCACGTTATCCGCGTACATCTAGGCTGGATATCGACTGAGTGGGTATCTAGGCCTAAGAAAAGATAGCGCTATGCTCTATAGGTATTTTTTTCCTCCGAAGGCAGATCACTGTAATTCTGACGTTACGATTTACGACGATCCTTGAGGATTTATTGTGACTCTTTGTACCGTCCCCAACCCAGTGCTGCTCATAACGACGTGATTGGGATTGGCACCACACATTTTCTTTTAAGTAAATTAGGAGATTTTTTGCTCTGTAGTAAAGAAGGTGAGTCACAGAATCTGCAGGTCGTAATGCTATTAACACCAGCTATTCTGTAAAGGTGCTTGTTGAGCTTACATTGTCCAGTTAGGCTTCTGGTAAGGATTCTATTTTTTTTTCTTACTAGCCAACTCGTCAGCGGTTACGTTACCAATGAGGAACCAACGATTTCGAAGATTTTAGGCTAGAACATGGTTATAAACTCCCCACTGGAGGCATATCAGCTGGGCTGGTAAACGGTGACGCTGGAGCAAGATAAGTGAAAGCTTCGGGCGGCGCTTTTGCGCAGTAGTTGGATAGTATATTTATATTTAAACTATTGCACAAAATAATGACAAAATAATTATTAAAACTTTAATTTTTTTTATTAAATAAGGGGGCAAACGAGCAAACGGGTCACCTGATGGTAAGCAACTACCGTCGCCCATGGACACTTGCAACATCAGAAGAGCTGCAGAGATGTTGAAGGTTTACAGGTCGTATAGGTCCGGAAATACTGCTGGTGACAATTCGTTCCAGAGTTTTACAGTGCGCGGCAGAAAGTTACGCGAAAAACGCACTGTGGTAGACTGCCACTCATCAAGGTGATGAGGATGGTATGTTTTTCGCGTAAATCAACATTTCGTTATATTATAATTTACTATATCCCTTTATTTAATTAGAAAGAATCACAAATCAGAATTGGTTACGTAAACAATTATTATTTATAATTATAACCTCAATGTAAACAAAAACAACATATTTTATAGAAAAAAACATTGTGTTCAATACAAAAATGTTCTAAAATAATTGTATTATCATTGCATTTATATTGTCATATAGAAAACATAGTAATTTAAAGTAAAATGAGAGCTAGGTTAAAAGAAATGTGGTTTTTTCTTTTAAATAAAATGAATAAATATAAACAAATGTAATTACAGCCACCAAATAACTATACAATGGAATGTTACACATACGAAATTCTGACTTTGATACGTGTAGACCACGCAAAGTTGTGATATCGCCTTTAAACAAATGTGAATTTGTATGTCAGATATTACACGATACATTTAAATAGATTTTATATTGCGTATAAGCTTTCTTTTCATTATTTTAACTACTATTCGAAAAAATCGAAAATCCGGATTTTGAAAAATAAAAATCCGGATTTTTCAAAGGCCCGAAAAATCCGGATAATCCGGATTTTTCGGATTTCGAAGTATCCGGATTGCAATCCCTAGTTTCTACTGTTTAAAATATTAAAATACTAGTTTTTTTGGTGAAAATGAATGATTAAGAAGCGATTAGAATGAAGAAAAAAAAATAGGTCAAGTAGCCTATTACTGGGTTAATACTTAATACCAATATATCAATAAAAATATAACCTAAAATAGCTAAAATAAAAGCTGCTAAATGATTTAAAATTTACCCTGTTGCTACTGTAGCGCCACCCTAATTGAGTATTTAAAAAAAATTATTGATTTTTTAAATGTATTTTAAAACCTTATTATTAATAATATTGATTTTTAATGCAAAAACCTTAAAAAATGTTTTTTCAATGAATTAAAAAATTCATGAAATTTAAATAAAGTCACGTGACTTATAAACGCGCCATGATTGAGATGTGACATTAAAATGTTATATACATTTCAATAGTATACGGCAATATAACCCTTATTTTATTACCCTAATAATTAAGGTCAAAATTGTTTGCGCTAACTATAATATTATACCCTGTACGTAGCTAAAGTTCTATGGTGACTGGTGAAGCTTAACATAATGACGTCACACGCGCTCGTGCCGAAGTGTCGGCGTGTCTGCGGTACCTATTTACTATTTTTATTTTGAAATAACTTTTGAAATTATTGCGAAAAACAAAAAAACTAAATTTGTTTATTATAGAACTTATATATATGATCTTTCCATTTATCAAAAAAAAAAATGTTGTTGAAATACTCAATTTAACGCATTTCAGCGGACACTTTTTACATAGAGATAGTTCTCCACCATCTACACTCCATATTTCAGACCATAAACGTATGATGCTAAAGACCAACAAAGAGTGCGAGAGAGAAGAAAATCCTTTATGGAATTATAACAAGATGAAAAGAGAGAGGCAGTCTAATGAAAACTTTAACCACTTTCATTTGACAGGTCGTCACCAAGTCGTCACCCGTTTTTATGCCCTTTCGGTATTTGCAATTCATTGTTTAAATCCTATATTATTTTCGACAAATACTATTACATATAACAATGGTAACTTGTTCTGTGAGTGATTGCAGTGTAAATCATAGGAGTAATCCTGAAAAATATACATTTCACAGGTAATTAATCTTCATGTCCTAATTACTACGACGTGTTTATTTTAGCTATATTCTGTCTATATTTCTCTATTTCAAATAAAATATTGTTAATCCTCCCCTTTACTTTCATATTTTGCATAACTAAAGGTACTATTGTTCTTAAATTACACAATTTTTAAAGAAAAATTTTTCATTCAAATTGTTTACATACCTATACGCTAGGGCTTGAATCAAATTTATCGATATGCCTATCGGTATTTAACAAGAACATAAAACTAATCTAAAAATGTAATGGGGGTGTAAGGGTATTATGATATGTATTTAATTTAAGAATAAATAATATACTATGTTTGTCGTTTACTTTCAACTTTATATTTGCATTTCTATTAATGTAAGAGCTGATTTGTCAGATAGTTTTTACCTGAATAACAAGTAAGTAACTTTAAAATGTGTATATTATTTACCGTTATAAGAACCTCATGTTATAACATATCGGACGATTGACAAAAAGACGGGTTGCACTCCGGGAGTGCCGGCAGAAGTGAAAACTTGATTATTAACGTTGTGCATTATTTTAACCCATTTTTTATGAAAATCGATTTTTTTATTTAATCGAAACCCTTACAATCAATTCAAGTTCGAGTTCGACACAAAACACTACTCTCCAACCGTCTTACGGTTTTTCCAAGATTTTTCGATCAGCACGAGAATTGCTCTCAAATTAAAAAATGACGCGAGTTTCACAGTTTTTACCCATCCCACAAAAGTGCTCAACGCCGCTAAAGAAGTTTTCACTTCAAAAATCACCCCAACCAAAAATGTGTATCTACTTTTCAATCGTCCCCTTTTTACTGCCAAATAAAATATATGATACCTAATTTGAATTACAAAATCTGTCAAAGTTGCATATTATTTATTTCTCAGTGCGTGCGTGCGTGTGCTAGTGATGTATATTTTACTATCGATAGTATTGTCCGATCGAGTTATTTTACCTGCGTTTCTATGAGAAATAAATAATATGCAACTTTGACAGATTTCGTAATTCAAATTAGGTATCATATATTTTATTTGGCAGTAAAAAGGGGACGATTGAAAAGTGGATACACATTTTCGGTTGGGGTGATTTTTGAAGTGAAAACTTCTTTAGCGGCGTTGAGCACTTTTGTGGGATGGGTAAAAAATGTGAAACTCGCGTCAGATTCTCGTGCTGATCGAAAAACCTTGGAAAAACCGTAAGACGGTTGGAGAGTATTGTTTTGTGTCGAACTCGAACTTGAATTGATTGTAAGGGTTTCGATTAAATAAAAAAATCGATTTTTTAATAATCGATTTTCATAAAAAATGGGTTAAAAAAATGCACAACGTTAATAATCAAGTTTTCACTTCTGCCGGCACTCCCGAAGTGCAATCGTCTTTTTTTCAATCGTCGGATATGTTATAACATGAGGTTCTTATAACGGTAAATAATATACACATTTTAAAGTTATTTACTTGTTATTCAGGTAAAAACTATCTGACAATTGACAAATCAGCTCTTACATTAATAGAAATGCAAATATAAAGTTGAAAGTAAACGACAAACATAGTATATTATTTATTCTTAAATTAAATACATATCATAATACCCTTACACCCCCATTACATTTTTAGATTAGTTTTATGTTCTTGTTAAATACCGATAGGCATATCGATAAATTTGATTCAAGCCCTAGCGTATATGTAAACAATTTTAATGAAAAATTTTTCTTTAAAAATTGTGTAATTTAAGAACAATAGTACCTTTAGTTATGCAAAATATGAAAATAAAGGGGAGGATTAACAATATTTTATTTGAAATAGAGAAATATAGACAGAATATAGCTAAAATAAACACATCGTAGCAATTAGGACATGAAGATTAATTACCTGTGAAATGTATATTTTTCAGGATTACTCCTATGATTTACACTGCAATCACTCACAGAAGAAGTTACCATTGTTATATGTAATAGTATTTGTCGAAAATAATAAAGGATTTAAACAATAAATTGCAAATACCGAAAGGGCATAAAAACGGGTGACGACTTGGTGACGACCTGTCAAATGAAAGTGGATAAAGTTTTCATTAGACTGCCTCTCTCTTTTCATCTTGTTATAATTCCATAAAGGATTTTCTTCTCTCTCGCACTCTTTGTTGGTCTTTAGCATCATACGTTTATGGTTCAGAGTTCAGACAGAGTGGACAGAATGATAGAGTATGCCGACTTAGAACTGATGTAAAAAAAATTAAGTTTGATGTATTATGACAAAAGTCGTCGCTAGGGTCGTTATCTACAAATTTAATTGTTGTTTATATTTTGGCACATGCAAAGAAAACTGTCAGAATTCAATTTCAAAATCTTATTTTTAAAAATAAATTATACCAGCCAGCGCGCCAGCCTCTAACTTATCACCCCCAACCATAACAATGTTCAGAACGTAAAAATTTAAAATAAAGCAAATAATTGTCCCTTTTTCTTAAAGGGGGAACTAGTTAAAAAAAAAAAACTTATCACCCCCAAACCCGACGAATTAGGCAGATATTGAAACCTGTCCATTTCTTTGCAGTCGAACTACTGGTAGTTATGTCTATTGTGGTTCAGTTAATATAACTAGCCTATTTTCCCAGTGTTGCAAGTTTTTAACTTATGTAAGTTTACATTTGCATGAAATGCGTGATATTGCTAGTTTGATGTTATTTATTAGTTTTCAAATAAATTTTATTATTACAGGTTTTTTCTGTAAATTTTGACGAGAAATACGTTTTTAATAATAGTAATTAATAATTATCAATAAACTTCCTTTTTAACGTCTACAGAAATTAAGCAATAATTGCAATCGTAGGTACTTAAAAGTACTGGTTAAGAATCGCGAATACTGATGACGTAGAAACCAGTTTAAGTCACTTCCCACTTAATTATTCGACCTTACGAGTACCTGGATAGTTGTCTGCGTTAAACAATATAATCATTAATCATGTATCATAATTCACAGTCCACCACCCTATTCTTTCTTTTTTAGGGTTCCGTACCTCAAAAGGAAAAAACGGAACCCTTATAGGATCACTTTGTTGTCCGTCTGTCCGTCCGTCTGTCAAGACCCTTTTTCTCAGGAACGCGTGGAGGTATGAAGCTGAAATTTATATCAATTACTCAGGTCTACTGTCCCTTGAAGCTGTGAAAAAATCAAACTTCTAAGCCAACGCAATCAAAAGATACAGCCGTTTATGCCGCAAATTTTCGACACTTGCAAGGGAATCAAAACCTACAGGGTGCTTCCCGTGAACTCAGAATCTTGAAATTTGGTACGAAGCAACGTCTTAGAGCATAGATAAAGGAAAAATTACGAAAGCCATAAATTTTTAGTTACATCACATAATATATTTTTTTTAAATAATTTTAAACTTACTACCCATTTCCTCATAAACGCGTAGAGGTATTAAATTGAAATTCATACCAAATACTCAGGTCTATAATACCTTTAAGCTGTAACAAAATCAAACTTCTATGTCAACGCAATCAAAAGAAACAGCAATTTAAGCTGCATATTTTGAAACTCGCAAGTACTCGCAGGGGAATCAAAACCTAAAGGGTACTTCCAGTCGACCTAGAATCTTGAAATTTGGCATGAAGCAACGTTTTATAGCACACATAAAGGAAAAATTCCGAAAACCTTAAATTTTTAGTTACATTACAAAATATATATTTTTTAATAAATATAAACTAATACCATAGTTATGACTCGATTGTCGTAATGAACGAACTTTGTAAACCTTGCAGGTTTGTACGGAACCCTCGGTGCGCGAGTCCGACTCGCACTTGGCCGGTTTTTTAAAATAACCTTGATAAAGGCATTTATTTAACTGCTAGAAGTACGTACGCTTAACCGAACGGACGGAAGGTTCTTTTCATCGCAATCTACTGCATAGTGGACAATTTCTCAAATCATTGGAAATCCTTCAAATGATGGATTTTGTTATAATGCATACATAACGTGACCATACGTTCCGCTTTGGGCGGGACAGTCCCGCTTTCAGGCAGTCTGTCCCGCTGTCCCCCGCGAGACCGAAATTGTCCCGCTTTTGCAAACAGACCAAACGACAATAATTTAAAAGTATATTTATGTTTGATAAATCTAAATTATATCTTTTTTCAACTTATTTTCTTTCTTTGGAATATAAGCAACGATACAAATCAAAACAATAATAATGTATTTTATTATTTTGCTATACGCTTAAAAGAAAGAAATATGCAAATTTTCTTCAAAATTGTACAGTTCGAGTTTACTTGAAGTGGAAGAGAATAATTTAAAAATCAAAAGCACAACTTTTCAATAGGTAAACTTTATTATTTATGTTATCAGCTACACATTCCTTTTTTTCTTTTCAATTTTCATACACTATTGCAAAAATCGGAGGTTTGCACGATTTTTACGCTCTGGGAACTCCACTAAAGGTAGACTTTACTTTTTTAAACCCAAAAACCGGATTATTTCAACAAATATTATAGCCTTGGAGTGAAAACTCTCTCCTCTCCTCCATCCCATTTGATTATACATAATTTCTGTTTATATGGTCTTGTAAAATTGTATGTTGATTCCTATGGTTGATCCGAGATTACTTAGAAACATAAAAGATACTATTTCTGAGTTTAGGCAGTGTATGTACTATGTAGAAATTGTAGCCAACGCTGCAGACTTGCATCATCTTTTATTAATTTGACTGCATAAATGTTGCGTAAGCTCGTGCCTTACTCGAATTATTATTCTTTAATTGTTTTTTATAGGTCAGTTCCAGAGATTTTAACCTAAGAAAATCATTCAAGATATTTCGAAATAATGGGAACACCCCAGACCCCTAACTCCCAAGTCGTCCCCGCTGCCCGCAGGCCGCAGTACACCGTACAACACATTTTTATGTAAGGCTATTGCCTATTGGGGGTTATATTATTTTTGTTACCACATAATATTATGACTTACTGTATACTTCGACAAATGTAAGGAACTATGAAGTGATTGATTCAAAGCAGTAACGGACATAGCGTCCTGCCTTTAATCGATTAGCGGAACACCCATCACGTTAATATTAGGATTCTAACGCAACAAGTTATCGAAACAACTAGCCTTCCGTTAATGTTTGCTTTGAACGAATGAGGACTTGAAGGTGAGCTCGTAATACGCGGTTTCCTTTTTGCTCTATGAAGGTCAAAGTGTATGATGTGTTATATAAAAACAACATAATATCTATATTTTATCCGTTAGGACGATGACCACGGCGATTTTATTATTAGATTTAAGTTGATGTTAGCTGGCAATGCCGGAACAACTTATTTAGCCGGATGTGAGTCTTCCTAGGGATAGAACTTAGCTAAATCGTTTTTCTCTACAAAACAAATAAAATTTTGTGACGATATAATCATTATGAAATGGAACCTCGTTCGAGTAAATCGTACCTATTTATTATAATCGAGTACTCGTATTAACTATTAAATAAACAAGATTGTCTCGTTTACATTTTAGGATTCTATTATTATTTAAGTTTGCGACGTATGTATCTCAATAGTCAATTCCCATATTAAAAGTATCGTACTTATAACTTACTGCGTAATGTAAACCGGTCAAATCACCATCTCCAGATTTGAGCCACTCAAAAAACTCCATGGCATTGTCTGTAGGATCACCTTCACCGTATGTTGCCAAACAAAATACGGCAAGTGACTTCGTTATGTCTTTCAGTTGCGTAAGTTCTTCCTGAAAAAGGGTTCGTTTTTAAGCATCGCTCTTTATAATGACACCGAATCATACAGTAACTTTAACAACGATATTATGTTGTCGGTTATTAAACATGTAGATAATATCAGCCATTGACCTAAAGACTATCGTCTCTTGTCTCTATTATTCACATAACGTTGCTATCGAAATCGTATACGGCGTATGTAGATACCTGTAGAAACTAAGCTAAATATTCGTACGCGAGTGGAAGAGAGTAGAGACAAGTTACGATAGATCTATGTCCGAATTTCTTCATGTTTGTTGGACTAATAGCAACGTTAGCAACTAAATAAGCGTTATAAACTCACCATGTTACATTCTTCTGGATCCGCAACCATTCCTTTCATTTTATATCTTATACCTTCTTTGGCCAGCCTTCCCGCAAACTCCTCGGCTGTGCCCGTTTGCGATCCATAAAATACGACCAGACTTCTTCCAGATGTTTGTAGTTTTTTTATGAATGAATTTTCTGTGACTTGAATTGAACCCGCTGGCCTACAAGTAAGATATTAATTTACTAATATTATTAAACTATATTTAACGCCACATTATTAGTCTAGCCTTTACTTTATTGGTTTTAAAACAATTTAGATTTCAGAGCGTACAATATATCAACATCATCAACACCAAATCATTTAAGAATTGAAGACCATTTTAGAGTCTGTATTCTGTAATTTGTCAAAAGTACGATGAAAACACTTTAAAATCGTAACCTTTGAAGAGATACATTTAAACAATCAAATAAAATTATAGATCCGCAATGCAATTGAAATTCACCCATTTAAATAATAAATTTTCCGTTACGCGATGCTATCCCTGCTGCATGGAGTGTTCAGTATACAGCTGATTATGTTATCTTTGCATCATAATTATATCACACTTGTATTCATAAAAACGCAATCCTATCAAAACCAAAAATCTGTAAAGCCAAGCTCAATCAAGAACAGAATATGTAATGGTCAGCACCTATCTGGGGCATTGGCAACGATAACTAGTTAGCAAGTGCGCGGTAGATATTTTATAAAACACTGAACCAAGTGTGACTCCTTGTGGTGCTCCTGACATTATTCAGATAGTAGTTAATCGAATAATAATAATATAATAATAGCCTTTTTATTCTGACTTCAAGCTCTCGGCATAGGCCTCTTCCAGCCTTTTCCACTCAGTTCTGTATAGTGCTACTCTTTTCCAATGGTGTCCAGCTGTTAGTGCTAGATCATCTCTCCATCTGGTTTGTTGGCGACCTCTACTCCGTTTACCATCTCTTGGGTACCAGTGAGTGATGGATGTGCTCCATTTATTTTGTTTGTCTCGTCTCTGTCTGGCCCATCTCCACTTTCTTTGTGTATTTGAGTAAGTATGTATATTTGGTTTTTTCCCTAATTGTAGTGTTTCTGGTCCTGTCTTGTCTCTTTATACCTAGCATGCTTCTCTCCATAGATCTCTGGCATCGTTCCAGATTTTCTCTGTGTTGTTTGGTAAGAGCCCTGGTTTCGCAGCCATATGTGATTACTTATTACGGGTAGGACACAGGTGTTAAATACCTTCTTTTTTACAGCTAAGCTCATGTCTGATTTAAATATCTCTTTGAGCGACCAGTACTTTTTCCAACCATTTGCAATTCTACGGTTGATATCCTTTGTGGTCTGGTTTTCATGGGAGATTAAGGGCCAACCCACACGTACCACAACCACACGACATCGCAACGACAAAATGTCGTCGAGCAGTGGTTACGTGTGAATGGTGTCGCTGCAGCTTTTTGTAGTTGCGTTGTGGTAAATGCCGACATGGTTGCATTGTCGCCAGTGGTTGCGATGTGGTTACGTACGAAAGTCAATGAAACGGAGGTGGGAAAGAGCGCGGGCGGTGTGCGCGCACTGTCGTTGCATCGACGCAACGTTGTGGTTGCGATGTGGTCGGCACTCGGCCACTAGTTGGCTCGTGGTTGCGATGTGGTTGGCCGTGGTTGCGATTTGGTCGGTATCACACAAGTGGTCGACAACGACTGCAAAATGTGGTACGTGTGAATGGTCCAGTTTGTTTACAATACGAAATATACGCCCGACCACGTGGTGCGGTTGTGGTTGTCGTGTGGTTGTGGTGCGTGTGGTTGTGGTGCGTGTGGGTTGGCCCTAATTGGCCAAGGTAGATACGTATTCTTTTACATATTCGGGAGGTTTCCAGTACAGCTGAAAATAGTTTTGGAGAGAGGGGGTCGTCCTGTTTTGCGCCTCTTTCGATCTGAAATTTGCTTCCTACTCTTTTAGAGTCCTATTCTGGCTTCGCTGTTTAAATATATTATGTTTTTGATAATCTCTGTATTAAGTTGCAGGTATGCCATGCTGGTCTAGGCTTTTCCAGATTGCTTTATGACTTATGCTGTCAAAGGCTTTTGAGTAATCAATGAATGCCATGTACATTTCCTTTTTGTATTCATTGTACTTCTCTATGATCTGCTTTACTGTGTGTATATGTGGTCTATTGTACAAAAGGTTTTCCTGAAACCCGCTTGCTCTCTAGGTTAGCTTTCATCCAGCTGTTTGTTAATTCTCTCTAAGATAACTTTGGAGAAAACCTTGTAGATATTTGACAAGAGACTTATTGGTCTGTAATTCCCTAAGTCTTTTTTAGGACCTTTCTTATGTATTAAGATGATATGAGATGTTTTCCATGGTATTGTGTAGGTCTTTAGTATGTCATTGAATATTAGGCTCTCTCCATTTTTAAGAACAATTTGACAGTAGTTAATCTAATAAATGCCTATTTAGAAACAATTTGATTGTTAAAAGAAAAACTCGGCAGGGCATTGGGTATACTTAATATAGATTATAGCCTATTGGAAGCTATTAGAGAATTTTTATTAAATAAATTAAGGCTGGCATACATTTGGACAGTTTTCAATAGCATTATATTGATATAATAATTATTATTAAGCTGGGAACAAATTATCGGACGAACGTCCGCGGACGTTTTCATCAGATGCGGCTTGTTTCTATCTGATCCAATTTTTATATAATATCATTGATCTGATCAATACAAAATACACTTAAGGTGAACGCAGATTTGGCCGCACCGCAGTCGCCGCATTTCGAATTCTTTATATGAAGTTGTAGGCAAGCTCGCATACCTACCCGCGCCGCAGTCTTCGCAACTTCTACAATCTTTATATGAAGATTTCGAAATGCAGCGACTGCGGTGCGTGCGGTGCGGCCAAATCTGCGTTCACCTTTATGGATGCGTCCGATAATTTGTTTCTAGTTTTATTGTCAATGGCTTTATTTCATGAGTGAGTGTTTTATAGCTATTGTCATATTTTAGTGTATTAAAAGCATAAAGTTAATATACCTATCGGAATAGAGCAACAATCTCGAGCTGTCGAACAAAACCGAAATTGGTTTCATCTGTGTGTAAAAATATGTGTACGTATACACTTACACAAGCATGATTGAACATGATTTCTATGAGATTAAATTGACAACGTGCGGCACGTGCCGACTGGACGTCAAAAAAAGAGTGCTGCTGTCATGTACCACACGTCTCTCTTTAGCACGCAGTGTTACTGATAGTGACATCTCTCTTGCTCAGGCCTTTGTTTCTCTATTCCGCTAGGTATATTAACTTTATGATTAAAAGGAACCAAAGTCAAAACGGTTGAAGTACGAGTATTGGAGTTACATTTCCTCAGTTTTTATTATTTGTAGAATATGTTGCATAATTAGTATGGCCAATTTATGAAAATTTTGTGAATTGGTAGAAATTATATAGCAGTAACTTCTAAAACATTACACCATTCACACAACTTTTTTTCCAACTGGGTTCTAAAGCACTCGTTAGATGGTAAATCAGCATGATATGTGTTGCATGCTGTCATGCAAGTATGATCGTTTATTGTACTGATTGATGCAAATGACATGCAAACTACGTGCTGCACATTGGTTGACAATTTCTTTAATTTTTCATCCACATGCAATATGTGCATGACATGCATGTATGATCGTTTTGTGATCGGTGGTATGTCATGCAACAATTAATACTGTCACGAAAATGCATGTCATGCTAAATTACCGTCTAGGGACTACTTGAATTTAAAAGTTGCCTAACATCCAAATAGAAACAATGTCATTTTTATATAGGCAATCAACAGGTTGAGGGTACCTATCTTTTAGATTCACCAAATTTTTTTAAAATATATACAGTAGGGCCTCGGTAATCCGGACTCACGCTTGTTCGGTGATCGCTATAATGTGGCCGGCCGGAGCTTTAAACATTGCTTTAAGATGGGCTGAAGATAATGAATGTGATAGCCAGGAAGTTATGTTTCTCCGTCAACTAGAGAGTAGAGACTGAGCTTTCGAAATGAAGTATGAAAATCATAAACAGAAGAGTATTACAAACTTTTTCAAAAGGAAATAACGTGGAATTAACTAATGTTTTATTTTAACTTACTGATTTCTTACATGGTTGTAATTAATATTATGAACATGAACATTATTAATTTGTCTTTATGACATAAAATTTTAAAAATTGATTAAAGAAACTATGTTAACTCATTTTAATTTCATTTCATAAGGTTAAACATGACGTGTTTTATTAATAACATTAAATATTGCTTACTATAATCCGGACGCCTCGATAATTATAAAAGGGTCGTGTTTTTGTGTCTCTGGATTAACGAGGCCCTACTGTATGTATAATATATCTTTGAGTAGACAACACTTATATTTTGTCACTTATTTAACATTGTATAGTTGTTGTCTAATCTCTCAATTAATGTATTTTATTATACTATTAACTTTTTTTTTTATATCTTATGAGAATTGTAATTTTACTTTTATTAACTGGATGTATTTTTTCACTACGGTTTTTTATTTGTAAAATATGTTAAGTCCATAATAAAAAACATAGCTTACATAGTGACAAACTTCTCTATGAGAAGATTTGTTTATTATTTATTCATTCCAAGAAGCAAAAAAGTGTTTCAAGCTCAAAAGTCAAAATTAAGAAATATTTCAAACAATTTTACTATAGGCAAATTTCAACTACAGGCAGATCTCTAATACTAATGAAATATGTACACGTCTGGGAAAATTAAATGTCTACATAATATAAATTTGAAGAAATTGTGTAAACACTTATGACTAGAATCTTTATATATATCGCACCCTTAATCCAACACTGGCACTAAGTAAAAAAAGCAAATTTTACAAGCATCGCATTTAAAAAATTTAAGTGAGCAGAAATGTACATAAATTACGATTGATGATCGTTTACAGAAGCATTGGTATTTTTAAATTAAATATTTAAATAGTATTGGTATCCACAATTATTTTTTCTATTTTTTTATTATTATTTAATGTTTTTTTTCATGCAAAATGTTTCTAAGTGACACTTTTCTTTTCATAAGTTTATTTTCAATTTTTGTAAGTGTCATTTTGGTTTTTTAATATTTGTTGGAAAGGCGTCTAATACATAAAAATACACTTTTCTGGTAAAAATCCATTAGAACTTTAAATGAAGACTGTAATTTTAGGCGTTACTTAACAAAAAATGACGTTTTGGAAAAAAAGTTTTAATAAAAATATTTAAGTAACCTCAGCGCAACACCATCCTTAACATAATAATGCCACTATACGAATAAATTAAGGGTGCGATATGTATTTCTACATGAGAAATATAATAAATTGGCCAACATATCATGATAAACAAAATAAGTAACGACTCCTGACAAATTCTTTGATGATGAAAACAACACCTAAAAGCCATTGAGGACAAAGTTGTTTTGCACATACATATAACTATTTAGACGATAGTGAGCATTAGGGGTGTTTAGTAAAAAGAGTACTTACTGTATAGAATATTTACTCAATAGTAAATCATCCTTTTTATTGTCTTTGCGAGAACTATAAAGCCACCACACTGCAGCACCGAATAAGATAACTAGCATAATTATATCGAACGTACTAAAGAGCGATCCACCGACAGCGGCCGCTGCCGCTGCCTCTTTTAGGATTTCCTGTGTATTATCAGCCATAGTAATAATATGAATACAGGTTCAATATTTATTTCACTTTCACTATAAGTTTAGTTGTATCACTATTCCTATAATTAATTTACACCAAAGGAAAA
This sequence comes from Polyommatus icarus, assembly GCA_937595015.1. Classification (NCBI taxonomy): domain Eukaryota; kingdom Metazoa; phylum Arthropoda; class Insecta; order Lepidoptera; family Lycaenidae; genus Polyommatus; species Polyommatus icarus. The sequence continues at coordinate 11,151,442 of OW569332.1, read as the reverse complement.
ATAACTATACATTCGTATTTTATACAACGTACTGGTTTCATCAGCAAAATGACACTGATCAAATCAAGTTGTCCCAACAAGTTTCACAGAGTATACGTAATCACTTGCACTGAAGTACCACGTGAACAATATTTAATTCAAATGCGCGAGCGCAGGCGTCACAGCGCGACGCGCTCGTAGATATTTGAATAAGCAAAGAGCAAGATAATATTTGCTTTTATTACTCAGGCTGCAAACAACGAATGCCACGACATTGACATTGAATACATAGTACATACAAATATTGCATACTACCATCTCTATAAATTGGTTGTATTGCGCAAAGGCAAAATTTTATTGAAATTTTCGTGCATCGTCATAAAATAGCAAATATGATTGAAATTTGAAAATGCAATGTAAAAAACAATGAGGTAAAAAATATAAAAATTGCGTATTGAGTTCAAGAAAGTTTGGTTAACTTTTTGACAGTGACAATTGACAAATGACATTTTTTTTTATTCGTCCCGGTCGGGACAGGCAAAGGGAGCGTTGCCCATACAGCCATTTCTATGTTTTTCATCATCGTTTTCATGTATCGTCAGGTCTAAAGTCTAGTCAAAGTCTAAGTAAAAGTCAATACAGTCAAGGAGTCAAGTCGGTCGATTCAGTAAAGTGGTAGACGCTTTACTGAAACTTTCGATGGAGTTTTAGAGGGAACACAAAATAGCACGTTTCTGGATATTACATCACTTTCCTACACTTGTGCATGAACACGAATATCTAAAGATCTTCGTGACTTCGAGATTCTACCAATATTACACATTAAAAAACCCAGCTAACACAATTTTAGGAAAATAATACAAAAACACAACAGCACTCTTTCACGTGCCCGCCAAAACCCTGACAAATGACAATCGTATGACAATGACAGTAAACTTTTTTTCGATTCACTATCCTGCATAAGCCGCAGTGCAGTCCGCCAGCTTTTGCAGGATAGTGAATGGTGAATGCAGTCTGCAGTCTGCACTCTGCAGGCCTGCACGGCGGCCGCGGCAGTGCGATTCATCAAATAGTTCCTTTGCCGTCATGTTGGCACTTATGTAAATTAATGTTGCCACATTACCCTTACTGTGCTACCTTAAATTAGGGGAGATAATATTATGTTATCACAAAATGCACTTAAAGAAAATTGTACATAATTCTAACAGCTTTCGCCCGCGGCTCTGCCTTCGTTAACGCCTATCCCTCGGGGACCGTTCTTTTTCCCGGGATAAAAGGTCCTTCTTCATACTCCAGAGTTCCAGACAACGTGTACCTATGAAAGTTTTATGATGATCCGCTTAGTACTTTATGTGTGAAGGCGTAACCAGCAAAGTCACTTTCGCATTTACTAGCTAAAAGCCGAGCTTTGTGAGGGCTCGCATCATTACACCTTAACTGACTGATAATAACACATTTACATGTAAATACTATGTTAAAACACAAATCAATAGGCGTGATAGTTTGTCCGTAAAGTGTACCACAAAATGTACAGGTTGTGAAAAGTACTAGGGCTCGCTTCGCTGGCCCTGATTATATTATTGTACTAGCTTTTACCCGCACCTTCGTTCGCGTGTATGTAGTTTTCGTTACTAGAAGTGCGTTTCATCAAATAGTTCCTTTGCCATTATGTTGGAATTCTCTGTTAATAACGTAAGCACGGTAGACACGCTCTGCATGTATTCATAAGTCTTACTGTGTTTATGGGTGATTAAACTGACGCTGGTAACCCTATTTCACTAAGCCGTAATGGCGGCAACCCGAATTCCGACTAATACCCCGTAAAAACCCCGTTTAATGGAATTATTGGGGCCTAGTTACGTTTTTCACGTTTACAGAACTGTTTCACTCTTAGCACCATCATTCTTTCAGCACTCTTTAATGTTTTCGGCATGATTTCCTCACGAAATCACAGTAAAATTATGAAAACTCGCAGAGCATGTCAACTTTGTTTACATGATTGACAGACAGAAATGCCAACATGACGGCAAAGGAACTATTCGATGAAACGCACTATAGTCAGTGCCATAAAGCGCATCACAGACGGTGAAGATAATATAAAATATATATTATCTTAGAGCATTTTTTAGAATATCGCTCACCATAAATCCTATGAACCATCACACACGACGAAGTTAATTTATATTTCATATTTTGTTTCATAAGATATGGAAATATATATTTCGTACCTTAATATTTTATCTTAAGATACGAAATATATATTTCGTATCTTAATATGTTATCTTAAGATGCGAAATATATCTTAATGAATAGGTACAGGGTGTTTTTGTGTCGAGCAGCGGGCTCATCGGTGATCGGACGCACTAGTGGATGCAGTGTTGCCAGTGCTGTATGTTAAAAAGTTACATGCCTACTCTCATTCGAAAAGTAACATTTTGAGGGAAAAAGTAACATTTCGGATAATTTTAAATAAAATTGACTTATAATTTATTGCTTTATTATTATTATTGCTTAAAAAGCTCATGAATCGAAATGAATGTTTCTCTTGAATTTCTAAAATACTCCTGAAACTTCTTCGTTGACAGATATTGATAAGGGTCTACACAGACGGACTGCATTTCAACTGCAATCCAACTGTAAATTGCAGTTCAAGTGCTGTTTGAATGCAGTTGACACGACTGCAATGCGACTGCAATAGAACTGCAAACCAAACAGTTCACACGACTGCACGCCGACTGCAACTGAACTGCAATCCGACTGCGTGTTTGGTTTGCAGTTCTATTGCAGTCGCATTGCAGTCGTGTCAACTGCATTCAAACTGCAATTTGCAGTTGGATTGCAGTTGAAATGCAGTCCGTCTGTGTAGACCCTAAAGGTTAAATTCGCCGCAGGTTTTTCTCTTTTTTATGTGAGGCTCTATCCAAATGTTTCTCCTTTTGGAATGTGCTACTGCAATCTGCATTTCACATTCTATATCAGAATCATCGTCAGAGAAGCTGTCTAACAAATCAAGAAGTAAGACAGTATCAGTTATTAGTTATCACTCATAGTCAATCACCCTGTATATAGAACTCTAACAAGGAATACGTGTGGCACCAACGCAGACTCGTAAGGAAATGAACATATTTTTAATATTATCGTATCTTAGCCGTGTGTGATAGCTTAAGATACTATAATATTTTATATTTGGGCATCTTAAGATAAAATATTATATTATCTTCACCGTGTGTGATGCGCTTAAGGCAAAAAACAAAAAAAAAACACAAAGTGCCAATATCAAGCAAAGAGGATGTAAACTGTATACTACGTAACAAGAGGTCGGACTTAGAAGAAAAAAAATAAACATTCGTTATTTTTTTAATTTGAAACTAAACGAAAAAATTTTAAGTGCAAAACCTTTCACTCTAAACATACCAAAAATTAAAAAAAAAAAAAAAAAAGAAATGAGCTCAAATAAATGTTTTATTTCAATAAAAATTATTGTACATGGCTAAATAAATAGGCTAATAAGGTAAATTAAACAATAAAACAGATTTAATCCACAAGTTTTTGTTGATTTCTATTATTACAGTACAGTTTTATGTATTTTATTTATAAATATGATAGAATAGCTGTCTATGCTACTCTACTAACTACTTGATTGGCTTAAGCCATTATTCCACTTATCCTAGCGGCTAGCTAGGTTCCTAGGTAGGATCCTAGCTTCTAAATGTTGTTCCACGTCTTGACTAAATCGGAAACGATTTAGGATCTAGAAACCTAGCTAGGATAAGTGGAATAAGCGCTTTATACAGTAAACTGTATATAGGGAGGGGATTAAAGCTGCGCGTCCACCAGGTTGGAATCGGGACGTACGGTGCGGACGGTAGTACCACGTGTCGTCATATACTTGTCAGGCGCAGAATGACGTTCCAGTACTTCTAGTGCAGTTCATAGTAGTCAGTACCATACATACAAAGCAACAAATCCGTCCACTGCGTACCTGCGCTCCGATTCCGATCCAGTGGACCGCGCCTTTATACATACACCCTTTGTTTTGTTACACCCTGTATACGACAGCTGAAATCTATCGCGCGGGTTCAGGCCAGCTGCATACCACCTCACTTGATCAGAGGATTTTTCCTTGGTAGCCGTACCACTCATAATCCCATACCTTCCTTCTCCTAAAATCTCCTTGCTTTGAATCTCTTTGCTGCTTTCGTTCCCAAGCGGTCGCATGCGACCGCGAGAACAAAAGATTTCCTAGAATCCGCGATCGAGTTAACAGCTATTGCTTGCAGACTAAAATGTTGCAAACTAGCTGTATAGGGACCTAAAAATCTAAAATTAATGAAACATTTTTCATTTACTACAATATTTCCATACAGTTTACATAAATAATAGTAAGTATAGTAATTAATAACCTTATGTATAGTTACAATAAAACAATATACACATGATACACATTTCATCATTTTCCAAATTAACTGCATACTGATATACATTATAATAATTTCTATGAAATAATAATCATCTTTTTTATATTAATATAGTTTAAGTTGTAAATTTTTGTACAATTATGCAAATAATACTACGACATACTTTGTATTAGAACATGGTATGATACCGTTATGTTTTGCTTCAATTTATCAATTTACGGTTACATTTACATTTTACAATGGCTTACCTTTCGTTTTTCAATAATTAATCCACTTAATTTACAATTTTTGTATGAGTTGCTACAAATAATTTTCACAAAATGAAAATCGAACTTTGAGTTTTAAACTCCTTCTTCGTCTTTTTTCTCATGTAGTTTAAATTCTTTATGGTCTTTTTTATCAGCCAATCACAGTCGATCTTGCAAAGATCAAGCACAGATTATGTTATTGGGTCCAGTTGCTACGTTTAAATTTGGAACCCAATTTTTTTTTGTTCGGAAAGTTTCGTCCACCTGATATCAAGTGCGGAGGCGGTAGATTTAAAAATATTAACCCGCATGAAAAAATCACCGTGGGCTCCTTAAAATTACTTTAAGATAAGTCGCCTAAAAATTAAAGGCTAAGCCTTGATATCGTATGTTATTGTACACACGTACTTTTACAATCATTTTTCCAGATACATCAGTATTACACTTGTTGGCTGTTGCAATCTTTGTTGTCTAGTAGACAAAAATCACATATTAATTATCAGGTGTGTGGTGATCTATAAAATGAAAGCTTTATATTTTAATTAAAGTCCGCGCGGAACTAGTTGGCCGCGCCGCGCCGGTATGTGAGCATTAAAAAACCTCCGTGTCTCATTAGTTGGGCGGGAGATAGCTCAAGGGCTCAAGTAAGTAGTAGGTTCGAAACCCTAATACCTAGGTCATATTGCTATGTCGTAGATGTATAATTTGAATCATAACATGATAAAATCCTCAACACAATTCAATATTATAAATGTATATTCTATAGCAAGAATCTGGTCAATGAAGGAATTGTTCAAAGGATAAATACCAATAAAACTAAAAGCCAAAGCCATATGAACATCTGCCTAACACCTTGCTTATCATATTATGGAAGTCAAACCTGGTTATTGAAAAAATCACATTTATCTAAGTAAACAGAATAAAGTCCTGTCAAAGAGGTATTGAAATAAGCTAAGGTATAAAACTTGAAAGACATCATTAGTAAAAAACAAAGGCCAGAGACGCTGTTAAACAAATACTACCCATGAAATGGAAATGGGCTATTCAAATAACTACAAATGAGAGATGGACACAATTGTGACCAACTAGACTCTAGAGCACCCATAATATATGTATACAAAACCAGGTGTGATAGGCCAGCCAAAAGGATTTGTAGTACTATTCACTAATTAAACCTTAAAAATTTTGGTTGCCGCTCACAAGACCAAAACATGTCAGATCCGTATGAAAAAGAGGTTAGGTTAGTGTAGTAGTGATCTAGTGTAATATTAGTGCCAGACAGCCCTAGTGTGTTTAGGCTTTAGCTATGTAAGTGATAATAATTTTACACAAAATCTTGCTTATTGTTGGCACATGTCCTAATAATAGGCATACTTCAATAATAAAACAAAATTTATCAATTTTTGTTGTTCTTATATTGATAAAAATATTTTACATGTTTATATGATGCCTATTTTGTTGGCAACATCTAGTGCATCATAATCTCTCGCTAGACGTACATATGCCTTCTTCTTGCCGTCAGGTCTGAAAAAATTGAAAGTCATGAGAATCTGCTAACACTTTTTAAAATATAAATATTTTGTAATATCAAAAGTCAGATATGTGTAATTTTTATTTTCATCCTCAATCAAAGAGATTCCCACTAAATCTATCATCATTTAAGGGTGCGTCCACATTTGTTTCATTTGTGCGATCAGATCCCTGATCAGATCTCCATCGCGTATCATCAAAGCGTGTCAAAATGATACGCCCCGATCGCTATTAACTGCGTAATACATGCCGTATCAAATACTCGCATGATCGGCAGAATGATCTAATAGGCGTCCACGCTATGAAACGCATACTTGATACGGCGCGATGATCGCGACGGAGATCTGATCGCGCAAATTATACAAATGTGGACGCACCGTAAAATAACTATTGTAAATCAATATAAAAATAAAATAAGCTGCAACAGCTTTACCTGATGAGAGTGTTCACTTTAGCGACATTGATGTCGTACAGTTTCTTGACCGCTGCTTTGATATGATGCTTATTGGAGCTGGTGTGAACAATGAATACCAAGGTATTGTTATCTTCAATTTTCTTCATGGCAGCTTCAGATGTCAAGGGATATTTGATGATGTTGTAAGCATCCATTCTAAAATTATAAAGAAAGTAAAAATTTAAACATTCATTTCGTCTGGCCCTACTATTGCGGCCGCAAATGGCCGCTTGGGAGTTGAAGCATTAATTGACTATTTCACAATATTAATACATACTGGTTTTTCTGAAAGTAATATAAATCTATACACACAGCAGTGTATCCACTATTACGTTATCTAAGAAGTTCTTTAGATTATTGTTATTGGTAATATGGGATCAAAGTATTGTGTCAACAACATGTCATGAAATAAAACTTACCGGTTTCTTTTAGGAAGTGACTTCCTTGGGTATTTGGGGTTACGTGGGGCTTCAAAAGTCTTCGGCCTCCTGAAGTGCACCGATGTGCGAATCTGACGCACGCGTTTTCCATGTTCACCCTTCACTACCTACAAAATTTAATACATCATTATGCTAGTAACTGCTGTGAAAATTTTAAGAATAAGTGTTTAAACATTTTAGACCACTAATAAAAGACATCTATGTAAATTATTAGTCACAGAAATCAACACCATTCCTCTCTTGGAAGGTTACTTTTGCTAATACAAATACATATGTATTAAAATGAAGTCAATATTATGTGGAACATTATGATTTCATATTATAAAACAAAATTATGTTCCTGTAATTAGTTTTATAAGAAAAAACATTACTCCATACCTTCCTTTGAGTCTTAAGAGCTTTAACTACTGGCTTCACGACTTTCTTTTGCCCTTTGATGCCAGTTTTCTTCGGTTTTGGTGCAATCTTAAGCTTAGTCGCAGCTGGCTTTGGCTTAGATTTTGCTCCTGACGCTGCTTTCTTTGCTGAAGGTTTAGCACTGGACTTGATTTTGAGGGCAGCGGCTTTAGCTGATCCGGCTTTAGCTGCAGGAGCAGCGGCCTTCTTTTCAGAGGGCTTGGCCGCTGCCTTCGCTGGCGCGGGCTTGGGGGCTGCGGCAGTCTTGGGAGCTGCTGCTGGCTTGGCAGCCGATGCGGCTTTAGGAGCTGGTGCCGGTGTCTTAGCAGTAGCTGGTTTGGGAGCAGCACTGGCAGAGGCGGCCTTAGGAGCCGCTGCTGGGGTTTTGGAAGTTTTCTTCTCTGCGGGCTTTGGGGCCCCAGAGGCTGCAAAGTAATTAACAAGCAATGATACTTTGTCAAGTTTTAACCTACGTAAATAATAATTTATGTATTGTACATATTTTATAACCTCAACAAGTTGTAACTGAAGTAAAAGTTATAGCTTCAAATTCGCCAAGACCAGGAATAACTATAATCAACACTTAACGTTTAAATCAAAACTAAGAAGATATAAGCATATTCATTTGGAACCTCAGACCTGAAGTAACAGCGCACCATGCTTACCGCGTGGCTGACATCAACAAGATTTTTGTCAACAGTAAATACACGTATGGGACACTTAGTATCAAATTGAATTGCTAAACTTTAATCGCGTAGTAAATTTTACAGTTCAAACGGTAAATCGCGAGAGGAAATTGTATAATTTCAATAAATACCTGATTTCTCTGGCTGCTTTTTAGGAGGCATCGTGACAGAAAAGAAAAGATGGAGTTTTTTCTGTAGAGTGTGGTCTATGGTTAAGATGTTTATGGTTTTTTGTATTGCTAGAAGAAAAATAAACCACAGCTGCAGCTATACGATATCGCATCCATTATTGGATATCGGTTTGGCCTGATATTCAGAAAATGGTTGCATTACAACATACTGGTTTCAGCAATGGGTTAAGGACTTCAGTCAATGCAACTAATGCTGCGGCCGCACATGCGTCTATCATCACGAAGCTTCGTGCTAACTGCTATGCCCAGTGGCCTATGACTATGAGACGATACCATTAGATGATACGTCCTGGAAAGGTATCGATCATCTCATAGGCCATAGCACGAAGCTTCGTGACGAATTATTGACGATAACTTTGGAAGAAAGGGAAGATACTACGATGTTGCCACTTTTTAATTTCTTCACTTTCTTGACGGACTATATTATGTATGTATAGGTCTACCAGAATTTCATGGCAAATTTGGATGGGAGACTTTCAAAAAATATTCATAAATCATAATCATTGGATGTAGCGCCACCTATATTTCCGTTGCCGCAAACTACTGCCTCGGGAACTGGGAGGGCAAGTCCATCCGCCGCGCACCGCCGCGATACCTTTATTTTTTTTCGCTAGATGACGACGCGAGAGTTTCGTGAGACTGTTCGGTAGCTTGCTACATAATATATTATTCTGTGGTGTTCGGAGAGTGCGTGGGCAATGGCGGGTTGACTTGCGTCTCCCGTTTTACTTAGTTTTACGTATGTAACTCATGTGGAAACGTAATAAACACAGTTTCTGAAGTATAAACGCGAGTGTTTTCGAATTGTGGTGCAAGACCCACGTCTCCCCTACATGGATATTTTTTTACATTTGCATGTATGCATAACGTGACCATTAATTTTTTTTGTCCAAGCGAGACAAATAAAGAACCCCCCCCCCAATATGTAATTCATGTGTGCTTATCTCAGGAACTACTGGTTCAATAACCAATTTGAAAAATTCCTTCAGTGTTGGATAGCTCATTTATCGAGGAAGGCTATATAAGCTTTATTTTATCACGCCAATACAAATAGGAGCGAAGAAACAGAGGAAAATGTGGATAAAACCGGAAAAAATATTTGAAAAAAAAAAAGTCTCATGAACTACTGCGGTAATTTTTACAGGGAGCCGTTTACTAACCTTTTACGGCTCCGGTGGAATGAAGTACTTTATGAAATTAATAAAAAGCAATGTACAGGATAAAATATCGTATAATCGGTTTTCACAACATAAGACAATCCAAAATTCTTATAACAAGGTGTCAGATATCAAAACATCAAAAATAAACATCTTCTAAAATCTGAACGGCCAACACCATCTCACACTAAAGAGGTTTTACCTCAACACCTTCTCTAGATGTGCTGGCCAAGACAGTTCACCAGATGTTTAAACCGAGCCCTAGCAAGGGGCTTCGTAAAAATATCTGCCAGCTGCAGCTCAGTGCTGATCCTCTTCACAGTTACAGTTCCATTCGCCACTAGCTCTCGTACAAAGAAGTGCCGAATAGGTATGTAATATGCGCTTTGTCCTTCTGTGAAAACTCAGGTTCTCAGCAAGACGTACAGCTGCCTTGCTATGTACTATTATAGGCTGTCTGGTGAATTCTTATACCACCACCTTCTCTGGTTTCTATCTCTATTCCCAGGAAATATTTAGAGATTATCTTGGTTGCAATTTTGAACCTCGCTTAAGTTGCTCAAGGTACTTCCCAATTACACCTTTACTTGAACCAGAGACCAGCCCAACATCGACATAGCTGTAACTATCAGCTTTCCCTGTCCATTACTACGCTTCCACTGCGTTCTTGTGTACTGACAGCCTTTTCTCGGACACCAACCTTCTTCCTGTGTGTCTTTCCAAAAAAGCATCCTTCGCATAGACTAACCTTTGACTTCACATCAAGTTCTCGTTCTATGATTCGCGTCACGTGGCGTTTCTTCTGCTGTAACGTGTTAACTGCATTCAACATCACGCTTTTCTTGGGTTGAATCGGTTTACAGTTCAGTTTATACAAACCGCCATGTTTTTGTCTACTTCCAGTCACGCACAATTCTCCTTTAATCTTGAATGAGAAAGTTGTGCCTTGTGACGTAAACAAACTTTCCGTGTTTATATCATGTGCTGAAAGCACCGAAAAAAGATTCTTTGTGACTTTCGGAACTAGCCACACATCATTCATTAAGAATGTTCTTTTCTTTGTCTTCATAAGAATAGAATCCTTTCCTAGCGCATCTACCACTTTCCCATCAGCAGTGGTTACCATGTCACGTGGTTCTTGGAAACGCTCAAAATCCTGGAACCAGTCACTTCTCATTGTAACATGGTGTGTGGCCCCATTGTCAACGTACCACTCGTCCCGATCCATGTTACAATCTGTGACGTTTACCAGCACAGCCATCATGCTTATCATTTCTGCTTTTTCGCGTTCCTTCTTAGGGCAGTCCTTCTTGAAGTGCCCAACTTCACCACATCCATGACACTTAAACGCTTTGGTTCTTTTCTTAGTGGACCTACTCGTACCGTCAACAACCAGTGCTTCACCAGTGGATCTTGACACGCATCCAGTATCTTCCTTGGAAGTTGTCGTCAAGGCCCTTTCATGGGCACAAAGCTGACTGGTCAGATTGTCTATAGTTCTGTCCTTCTTTGACATCATTAACCAACTCGACTTGAAGGAAAAATATTCTTCCGGCAATGTATCCAAAATCTTGCAGATAAGTAGTATTTCTGGCAGCTCCTTCCCATCATCAGCTTTAACTAGCTCTTGATTTAGATTAAGCCACAAATTCTTAGCTTTGGATACATGAGTTGCAATGTCATCTGAGATGTCCATCTTCAACTGAAATAGGCTCGTACAGGCGTGATACAGACGGTCATCATTCACGCCGTCATATAGCCGATGCAGTTCATCCCAGACATCACTTGGACTTGAAAACCTGATCACCTTATCTAAGGCTTCATCGGAAATATTGTTCGTAATCAATAAAAGAGCCGTACTTTCTAGTTTTAAGTATTCTCCTAAATTTTTCTTGTATTCCGCCAATGCCGCAGCAGCAGTAGCATCGCCACTGTTGATTGTCGGCTTCTCTGGCTTACTAACATTACGATTTACAATATCGATAAGCCCATCCATACCTCTCAGTAGTGCAGTCATTCTGTATCGCCACTGCACCCAGTTGGTACCATCCAACTTTGAGATTTGCATTTTACTTAATTCCATAATAAATATGTTTAATACTTCTTGCGTTCTGGGCCCATAACCTTTTACAGGGAGCCGTTTACTAACCTTTTACGGCTCCGGTGGAATGAAGTACTTTATGAAATTAATAAAAAGCAATGTACAGGATAAAATATCGTATAATCGGTTTTCACAACATAAGACAATCCAAAATTCTTATAACAAGGTGTCAGATATCAAAACATCAAAAATAAACATCTTCTAAAATCTGAACGGCCAACACCATCTCACACTAAAGAGGTTTTACCTCAACAGTAATTTCTATGTTATTTAGCACATATAAAAAGAACCACAGACTACGTGAAGGATTATAGGCTATTTTGTGGGCTAATTTGTCGGTGATACTTTTAATTTACGCGGGCGAAGCTGCACGGAACGTCTAGTTTGATATCGAGCAAAATATGGCAGAAGATGTTTGTTGTCTGTATGCGTTACTTCCAGGCATTGCACCACGGAGCTCTTATTAGTAGCTCCGTGCATTGCACAGGCATTTCAAACATAAATAAATTTTAAATTATTGTCGTTTGGTCTGTTTGCTAAAGCGGGACAATTTCGGCCTAGCGGGGGACAGCGGGACAGACTGCCTCAAAGCGGGACTGTCCCGCCCAAAGCGTCACCTTATGTACAGTCTGTCTATAAAGTCATGATATTAAAAAGTGGCAACATCGTAGTGTCATCCCTTTTTTCTTAGATTGATTTGAAAGGGATGACACTACGATGTTGCCACTTTTTAATTTCATGACTTTATAGACAGACTGTATGCATCAGTCATCACACATAGAATTAGCCGCTATAAGGAAAAAAGATTAGCAAATGTTTTCCTCTAATTTCCCCAGTATTGGTAGCGTCAATTTCTTTTTTCCATTTTTTGCTATCTTTGGTAGACGGCTGTCTTTCATATTGTCGAGCTCGATGTCGGTTCATACATTACCGTGGTCCGACATCGATATCGGATCGTATAATGCGAAAACTCTCAATACTCACTTCCCTTATCTGAGGCACAGTATAGCAATATATAATATTGCTATACTGTGTCTGAGGACTCAACCATTGAGTTAAACAGAGAGCCATAAATCGGTATATAAGCGTCAAAAGCGTGTAATGTTATGTCCGACTTACTCGGACATAACAAAGGAGTCGGTCTGCTTTCATGTAATAAAAGTGTTAATAAAGGTTTTTGGTAAACATTTTGTGTTATATATTGTTGAGTTTTGTGGTTCCGCTAAATAATAAACCATAAGAATGGCCAAAGAATGTCTCAAACACGTGGATTTAACATTAAATACGTAAGTTTTGAACAACGTTTTTTGGGCTTTTCAATCGGTATTTTTGTAAGCTAAAAAGATAATTTATAAGTTTAATAATCCCTTAATCGTGCCACATATAAGGCATTAGTGCTAAAAATGTCATATCAGTTAATAATTTGTCTACAAAAATTGCATAGCTTTTTCCGTGTGTTTACGGATTCTCATTACTTGAACTATAGTTTATCGATATCATGAACTAATTGACTTTCTTTTCTGTATAATAATGTGCTTCGAAATGATCGACACATAGAAATATTCAAGAAAATAAACGCACACTACTTGCATGAAAATAAGCACAAAATGGCCACGCGATGACGGGCTAAGGTTACATATATATATATATATATATATATATATATATATCCTTAATCTGTGTACTCAACCTTTTTTTTTATACGGGCTACAAACATATTTTCGTGCTAATTATTATTTTATACATTATATTTTATAAAATAATAAGTATAACACTTAACAGCATTATTTGCTGTTCAAAATTAGCGGTGAGATAAAAATAAAACATATTCTTACAAAATTACGTTTTTAATACTATGCTACAACACGGTCAAATTAACTAGACGCACGGTTTGATGACGTCATTATGGAGCTCGCATGTTAATTTGACATTTCGATGCGTCAAGTTAATTTGACCGTGTTGTAGTTAATTACATTTCCTTAAATATTTTTGTAGGTAAATACTAAATAAACATGTCATTAATAAATATGAATGAAGAAAGCAATAATATAATTTTTATATTAACAATTTTGTTAATAGGAAATAGGAATTATTACAGAATACAGTATTTGTTAATAGGTCAAACTATTTATATTCACTCTGAGTTTGAATAGAACCACTATTGGAACGATAAAAAGATCCTATACTAAACGGTGGGGTACAGTAATTATTTTTCTCTATATTATTTTGTTGCATAGCTGAAGTGACAACACTGCTCGAAGGTTGAACAGGCCTCTTTCCAACAATTAATGGGAAACATTCATCTGGTATGCTAGAAAGGACACTTTGAATTTTATTCATCCTACTAGAACATTCCTCAAAATGATCCTTTAAATACTGCAAGTTTTTATCGTTTGAATTGCTTTGATGACTTCTTGAATATTGATCGATTATTTTTAAGCCTTCCGATGATGTAAAAGTTACTTTTTCCCCATTATAGAAAAACATTTCAATGTCTGTACCATTCTCCATTAGTTGACACTTTGCTAAATTTGTATAAAGTGTGATTTTAGGTGTTTTAGCTTTAACAAGATCCACAAAACGAGCAGCATATAAATATTTTTTCCAGTGTTTTTGAGGTAAATTATGGTACGTAAAAACTTCATCTGGTAGAGGACTGTGTTCCACATTAGCATTTTTCTCCTTGTCAACGGCATATATAATAATTTTCATCCCATCTTTTGAAATTTTACAAACTTCTACTACTCTCTCTTCTCTTTCTTTACCTTTTCTTTTTATGAATTCTACTACAACACTGTTTTGTTCGATCTTGAGAATTGCATTTCTTGTCCTGTGTGATATAGTAGGTAATCTATCAGCACAAAGAGGTGGAACATTTAAAGCATTGGTATTAACATTAGGCTTTGGTATGTTCTCTTTATTTTGTTCGGAACTTTTACATTGATCAAGATTGTTGCTACAGATATCTATTTTTTTGAAGTTATCCAAAACTTGCCCACTGGTAGTAGGACTGTGAGTGTAATGGTGGTTTCCAGTAAAACATGGCATCATGTTCTGTTTAAGTTGTAGATTGCTTTCCTTACTCATATTTGTTTCAGGTGAAAATAGATTATATGAATTGCCTTGCGTACTGTTACTAGGAACAATATTGCACTCCCTGATGTATTTCAAACAGTCAGTGCTCACTATATTGTCACTTTTAGTTCTATTGCTATGTTGAGTACTATGAAGGGTTGTAAGAAATCCAGAATCTCTTGACAATTCATGCTTTTGATAACTACATACATTACTGTTTAGAAATGGATGTTCCATAATGCCTTTCAATGTTATTCTTCTAAGTGGATCCTTACACAATAATTTTTGCAACAAATCTTGTGCTTCAAAAGACAATTCAGATGGAATCTTATAATCAGCATTGATCACTTTATTTAATGTAGTCTTTACATGTTGTGTATGAAATGGTGGGCTTCCCACAAGCAATGTATACAGCATGCAACCAAGTCCCCAAACATCAGCCGGAAGACCATGTAGTTCCCTAGAAGCCACTTCAGGAGAGATATAGTTGGGTGTACCGCACATAGTAACATGCTTCTCATCAGGTCCATTCAATTGAGTTGCTAGTCCAAAATCAGCAATTTTAACATATAAATCCTTAGTCAGTAGAAGATTGTTTAGAGACAGATCTCTATGTATAATATTGTGAGTATGGAGGTATAAAACTCCACTCACAACTTGTCTAAATATATCAGCAGCAGCCTTTTCACTTAGACCACAAGTGCCTAGTTTAAAGTGTTTTGCTAACTCACCATTATGTGCTAATTCTAAAACTAAATAAACATAATGGGCATCTTCAAAAAATGTATACAGCTCCAAAATAGCTGGATGCTTCAGGCGTGAATGTATTGTCACCTCTTGACGAACACGCCCAATCATACCCGCACTTGCCATTAAGGCTTTGTCTATCATTTTGATAGCAACAAACAATCCAGTCTTCCGACATCTTGCTCTATATACATGTGCAAAGCCACCCTTGCCTAGATGTTCTAATATTTCATAGTCTTCTATCTTCTCAGCAAACATAATTATAGCTCTTGTTAAACAATTTGTCTATAGAATATAAGATACTTCTTGTACATTCGTTTTAGTACTAATGGAACAAAGTTACCCATTATTTACTGCAATACTGAAAAGAAAATTATTGTTTTTAATTTTTTTAGTTTTTTGGAAGACTTTAACTATAATATTATAGTGTATTAACACCTCCATCGTGGGTATCTCAGACACAATAGATTTTCAATTGTTATGTGGCAGCCGGCTGCCTCTTGGGGATTGATGGGTTAAAAAATAATTTTTAATTACTTACCTTGTTTATTATCCATTTAGCATCCTGCAAGCTTTTATCAATGATTTCTTTAATTCGCTCAGGATCACTCTCTGATTTATGTTGTTTGTAACTCTAACATAAAAATAAATAAAATTAGTACTTAAGCGAATTAAGTAGTCAATAAAGATTTGTTGTATAGTTTTAGTTTTGGTAATTCTTGTTAGATTTTATAAAATTACCTGTTTGACAGCAAATTTATAATGTTTACAAGCATCTGATGGTAATTTTTCACACTGACGTAACAAGTGTTTGTAAAGTTGAAGTGATGCCTTAAATTGTATAGGATTATTTGTATTATTGCTTAAAAACCTGCACATGTAACTTAACATTTCTAATTAATTTTCCTTTTTAATTGATTAAAAATGCTTGATTTCTAAGCAAATAAATACATTTTCATTACGTAAAAATCACCGAAATTCGTAAGTTGACGTTTGGATTTGAAGCATTTTAAAAACAACTGTACGTCACCACTCATTGTCTATGGTTATTTTAGTGCTGCCAATTAAAATTACAGATTATTTTAAATGCAGATTGCAGAATGCTTCCTTTTTAATTTCGTTTAAATTGAATATTTCACAGACAAATTAGTCCACAAAAAAAAGACTATGATCCTTTATGTGATCCACTTCTTATCTGTGCCAAATAACAGAAAAATTGCTCCAGTAGTTCGTGAGATAAGCCCTTTCAAATAATTTCCCTCGTTTTTCCACATTTTCCGCTGTGTCTTCGTTTCTATTAGTCGTAGCGTGATAAAATATAGGCTATAGTCCGTCAAAAAAGTCACGACATTAATAGAGTTGCCACTTGTTTCCGGTGTGGCCTCTTAAGTGCCCAGTACACAATGGTCCATCATTGGCCACTGCAAGCCATCGCCATTGTGTAGACGGTGTAATGGTGTATGATGGCGGACGATGGCCGAGCGTGGCGCGCAATCGGGGAGTTGACGGTTTTTCGGGCACACTTCAAAGGAATCGTGGGGTAGCGTGGCCTGTGGTGTTTACACAATCGGCCATTGTTTAGTTTGTCACCAACCGCTGACCGGGATAGTGCACTTTTTTGTTGCGTGCTAGGTTGTGAACTAGAATTTTTGATTTTTATGACAGATTCGTATAGTATTAATTAGATAAGTAGTCAACTAAATATATTTTTTTAAACTTAAGCCCGTCACAGACTTAGCTATAAATAATATAATATTAATATATTTAATAGCTAAGCATATTTTCCATACTAAATCCACATGACGTCACAGAAATATTATAATATATCATAGCTGAGTGTGCAGTCACGCGAAAATTTGTATAGAAAATATATAATAATAATATGCCTAGCTATAAGCTTGTAAACATAATATAAATAAACAGCCGCAGTCGTAATTTCTTCCACGTCCATCGCAAGTGGCTTGCCGGGCAGCAATGAGCTATTGTGTAAATACAAAGTGATCGTGGTCTACAGTTGACGATGGCCTGCAGTGGGCCATGATCGACCATTGTGTACTGGAGCCTTTATGGCTACACTGTATCCAGTCACTTTAAAAGATTTTGATACTTTAATTATAATAATATTTACGATATTAACTTGTGACCACGCGGCGATTTTTGCCAGACGTCTTCTTAATGGCTCCAGTTCTGTCAAAGCAACAAAAAAATCGGTTGTCTGTAAAG
This sequence comes from Polyommatus icarus, assembly GCA_937595015.1. Classification (NCBI taxonomy): domain Eukaryota; kingdom Metazoa; phylum Arthropoda; class Insecta; order Lepidoptera; family Lycaenidae; genus Polyommatus; species Polyommatus icarus. Next base: position 11,133,797 of record OW569332.1, on the reverse strand, counting down.
TCGGTTTACTGACGATAGTTGAACGTGACAACGTATGACGTTGTCACGTTCAACTATCCTTAACCCCTTAACCCTCGCTTCCGAATCTCTATAAATAGAAACAAACTTTTTCGACTGTAACCTAAAGTTATTGCGATGTATTTCTTTCAAATCGACCTATGCAAAGAACAAAGTTCTATTTGAATATATCACCAAAGTACTTTTATTGTATTTTTTACTGCTATCAGACCTCTACATTTTATAAAAAAATAAAAATTTAAAAATGTTACGTAAAAACAATAGTTACTACAAGTGTCACCTCACTACCAACTTCGAGTAGCAAGCACTTACGTCAGCGTCTTGTTGGCCTAGCAGGACAAGCTATTAATATTTTTGCTCCACGAAAAATTATGTATTATGAATTCTGAACTATTATAATTTATACTTGGAATCAGCAGACTTAAGAAATTACCTACGAATGGATTCCAGATCTTATAACATAATATAAAGTATATAACATATTACATAAACTTAAGATGCAAAAGACCAACAAAGAGTGCGAGAGAGAAGAAATTCCTTTATGGAATGGGGTATTTTCTTATTTTTTAAATTTGATTGTCAAACAGCTTCCAATTTAGTAACTAGATGGCGTATGGGTAAACAACTATCGGTAATACCAGGGAATGCCATCAACAATTACTACAAAACTAGGCAAAAGAATGTAAAACTTGATACATTTCAATTTGAAAAAGACACAATGATATTCCAATGAATAGGATAATAAAGTTATTATAGCGATGTTTTAGTTAAAACTCACGGAAGAAATAGCCCTATTTATCGTTATTCACACCAAATGTCACAGGAATTATAAATTTTAGTTCTGACAACATCTTACCTGCACTTGTGCACGATAACGGATATATAATGGCAATTATTTTACCAATAATAAACATCAAAAACCCAAATAATACAATTTGGGAAAAAATAATAAAAACCACACCAACAATAAAAAGTAGAAGAAGTTCCAAAGTAACATGGCCGCCCTAGATGCTTAGTTTTAGTCTAAAACCAAGCATCTAGTAGACTTGACACGGGCGTACACCCGTAAGGGATGGATATAAAGTACCAACTTTGTCTGGTGTTACCAGACTATACAAATCTTATTTATTTTCCCCACACCAAATCATTTTTTTTATCATTTTTTCAGATGGCAAAAAATACCTTTTACATATTACCATTACTTTTTGTATTTTTATTATTAGCAATCTTCCCGTGAGTTGATCCGCGTGAGGGCTCCATTCCACCGCGGCGCACGGAGAGACGACGCATGTGCGTCAAGCTTCAAAATGTTTAAGCCTTGAATGTCCTCTCCATGTTAGGGGTAATTGTTATGGATTTTAATCTTTGCACTTAAATTATAATTTTACTTACTATACTAATTGCTGTTTGCTAATTACTACTGTACCTACTTGCTATACTATTTTTATTTTATTTATTTATAATTTATTGTGCGCAGGAAACATTACATAATTACAGTTAACACAGAAAGACGGCACAAAGGAACTGCTTATGTCTAGATAGAAATCTCTTCCAGCAGCCCTACGGAGAGAGATAGGATTAAAAACAGCAGATAGGACGTGCACAAATATGATTACATTATAATATACAACAATATTATGTGCTCATCGAAGCAAAACTAATATTATACTAATATAATACATAAAAATTACAAGTCAGTAAATAATAGATATCAATGTTATAATTTTAAACGCTATATCTATAAAATATAATAATACTTTAATAAGTACATAAATACTATAATAAAACTGTTTTGCACTACAACAAAACAGATATTATATGGACAAGAAACACATATGTTAATTGGAGATGCTGTCTACATTGCCTTGTATGGTCATGCATTTTATACTTACCGATGGCGTTTTGCTATCCCCCTCGCTCTCATGGGGATATTGATTACCTTACTCTTTCCCTCCAGCCGGCTCCGGATGTGTGTGTGTGCCGCCTGCCATATTGGTTTCATAGCAGTCTCCAATGAACCAGCAAGAGCTTGCTGTTAACATATGTGTTTCTTGTCCATATAATATCTGTTTTGTTGTAGTGCAAAACAGTTTTATTATATGTCCTTGAAACACATATGTTAATTGGAGACCTGTTTGATTTCTGCTGGTGAAAGAGTAGAATTGATTAGGTATTCTTATCTACTATGTGATTGACGCTATGTGATTCTGAATTCAATATCTAATAAAATGTACATGATAAAATGTCTCTTATGTTATTTTATCCTTGCACCTTTTTAAAGCAAAAATAATTTATATTATAATAATATTCCTTAGCAGCAATTTCCCTGTAAAAATTGGACGATAAACATGGTAAACAAAAAAGGGAAGGAAATAATTTTAAATATGACTGGTAACATAATGTGTTCCTAAAATCCTTTTAACTCCTCTGCTTGTTATTCCTTGATCTTCTTAATAATAGTTGTTGTCTCTTAAACAAAATATATTTATTAAGTTTTATTAATATTTTAATATAATAATATTGTATCCGAGATTACGAAATATGACTTCTCCTACTGTTATTAGTTTATTACTCATACAGCTTAATTTAAAGATTAATTTTTTATTTACTATAAATTAAAACAAAGCTTTTATTTTAAATGTCTAACAACTGTACTCCGAGTGGAGCATTAGTTGTTATTAATGTAGTTAATTTAAAATTTTGGCTTAAGCCCTGATCCTACATTATCTATCAAACTCCTCATTAAATTGAAGTTTAATCATAATTAAATGTCTCTGGTAAGAACACAGTCTGCTCTCTCAGTGCTACACTCAGATTGGAACCTTTATTACTTATTAACATTATATGTAATGATTTCAACATTTTGATTTAAGCTCTATTTTCATTCTGTCAAACTAATTAATTAACATAAATATTAATCATATTTAAATATCTCTGAGTCTAGCAAATAAGTCACCTAATATTATTAGGCTAGAAAGCATAATATTTTTAAAATAGTATGGGAATGAAATAAATCAGCATTTATAAATTCTGCAAATCTTATCTTCTAGTCGATTCTCATTACTCCTGTCATAGTTAACTTCTTAGAGTACCTCCTCTATTTATTATTATTATTACTCTTTATTTTGTTATTATTACTATTCAACCAACTACTAGTTTATATTATAGAGCAGCTAGCTGTATTTTCCTCTTTAAAATTGGACCACCCTCTTGCTATTATAGACCTTATAATTTTAATCTTACTTGATTCAGTAGCTACCTAATATCTTCAGGGTTGTGTAAGATTTATTAGTATTTTAATATATACCCTTACAGGACATATCTCAGGTTTTTTTTAATTTTATTAATTAAGTTATTTATTTATTATTATAACTTAGCTAATATATTAGTCCCCCCTTTTTAATAGCCTATGTCCATCAGAGTCTGTCCTATGGTCAACTCCAGGCCACGCTGCCAGAAGCGTAGCGTGATCTGGCGGGGCCCCATACAAAATTAGTTTGGGGGTCCTAAGGAAGGGTTACCCTTTTTCTTTTTTTTTTTTTACACTTCTCATATCTTGTTTGAACTTACTTGAACTCAATAAAAGTAATTTATATTCCATTTGGGGGCCCTTGTGGCCCGGGGGCTCCGTATAATTAATACGGCATATATGGCGGTAGCTACGCCCCTGTAACTGTGCCCTCCTTAATGCAACAAAATCTTGTCCTTAGCTACCTCGAGAATATTAGGTCTTGCCACTGTTCCAGCTACCAAGAGTACTATTAGTTGTTACTATTTACTGTTTTCTTAGATATCTCAATTACTATTTCTTTGGATTCAATTATCCCTGTAAATAATATGTTAGTTCTACTCTATTGCTCTAAGTATCTAGTTTATAAAGATGTATATGAAAACTTCTTGGTAGTATTGCTGGGGTCCTAGCACAGTTATTATGACTTATGACTGATTTATGTAACGACCAGGTCTTAGACTCTAGGTTTTCTTTTAGATCTAAATGTGCTAGGAATCCATCTACATCCCTCACCCTCTAATGTACTTTATTGTACACAATAACTTCTGAGTTCTTCTGAGGAATGGTTCCCTGATCAGACTGCCCCCCCCCCCTTTTTTTTTTTTTTTTTTTTTTTTTGGCTATTTTTGTATTATGTCTGCCTGAGTGGGGGGCTGTTGTGTGAGTCCTGATATCTGGGATAGTAATCCTAGGTAATACCTGAGTCTTAAATTATGGATTTTTTCCCCAAGAAGCATTGCTTCTATTGAGGAGCTATTTCTTTTGCACCGTACCTATGGTGCAGCTCTTAAAGTATTATTTGGGAGATTGGTGGAATTATCCAAACTAATGGTGCTGCCCTCCTTGACTAAAGGTATCACAGAATATTGCAGCAACGTCTCTCAAGTCCCAGGTAACCTGCGATTGCCTCATGGGCCATGGCTGATCTTCTCTAGTCGAGCAAGTCTAGCCGTTGGGACACCCCATATTGAAAATGGCCTCCGAGGCCTGGGGTAACAAGTGCCCTTCCGGCACGGGTATGCTATGAGACATCCACCTCCCTTTGACACCCTATATTGTGAATGGCCTCTTAGGCCTGGTGTGACACGTGCCCTTCCGGTATGGGTTTGTTGTGAGATATCCACCCTTGTATCGCCCCTTATTGAAAATGGCCTTCGAGGGCTGGGGTAACAGGCGCCCTTCCAGCGCTTTTATGTCGTGCGATAGCCACCTTTAGGACAACCCCTATTAAACTGGCCCCTAAGGCCTGGGGTAACCAGTGCACTTCCGGCACCGGTTTGTAATGAGACAGTATATCTACTCTGCTGTTGTGTCTCTCTGGCAGAAAAGCTGTTGATAATGTTATATTTAACAATCTAATATTGTAATGAAAATTAATAGCATATAATTAGGACTAAATTTACAAAATTCTTTGCTTTTCTGCCAGCTTTAATGTCAGGTTTAACCGGTCTAAGGAGCGTGTCCGTCCCTTGACTCCTCTGTACGCTATCAGCGTCCTGTTGTATGACTGAAGTATACGAATAGCCTATGTATGAGCAGTCTTTGAGACTTTGTTATTGCTACCAAAGTGCATACATTTCACTTTTGTTTGAGTGCCACCCTCTCCGGTGTGGTCACTAAACTCCTGATAACTACTTCTGTTTTAGCTTGGCACCTCGGCTTATGTCTGCAGCATCCGCTGTCAGAAAGTGGAATACCTCCCTTATTATAGAGGTTTATAGAGCTGTTTTTAAGGCCTGTCACCGAGTTGTAAGTCTCGCAGCTGCTTTAGTATTTAAAGCGTTTGCTTTAATCTTTTGTCCCTGAATTTATTAGGAAAACCTATTGACAGGGTGTTGACAATGTCAACAGCTCTGGAGTGTTGAGATGTTTGCAAAGTGTAGAGATCCTCCTGGGGATTGTAGTTCTCTAACAGTACAGCTGTTCCTGTTTGTTAATTGACCTATGAGTTTGCTTATCTTTATATCCTTTCTACTAACAGAAGGTTAAATTCTTAAGGTGTCACTCACGATCATTGACATAAGCTCACAATGCGCCAACCTATTATATTTGAAAAATCTATCTAGGTTTTGGAATTGATTTCCTTTGCTATTGAAATATTTGACACTATATGTATAGTGTCACCTCCTAATTATCTTATTAACTACTTTAATTATTAATTGTTTTGGGGGAAAATACATAGGTGATCTATTCCTGAAGGGAATGTAAGATCCTGTAAATAAAGTAGAGTATAACTGGAGTATAACTTTGTTACAAACAAGTGTTTTCCCCGCGACTAAGCTTTCTATAAGTCAGTGCCTCCCCCAGAACCTTTATGGCTACTTCTGTTCGTTGAACACGGCCTGGTTTTTTCTCTTCTACCCTGGTTATTCTTGTAGGAAAGGAATTGTTACTTTTTATAATTTGTTTTGAATTATTTGTACCCTATTAGATCTTGCTGAGTACCTACTACCTATGTACCTAGGTATCCTTGTTGTTGTGGCTCCTAGGATTATAATTATTATATATCTTTGTCCTGTCTAAAAGTGGTAGTTTCTCCTGACTAAATAAATGTTCAGTATTCTACTTTTCCTACCACAGCTAATCCGCTCTGGTCCCTTACCTGTCATATACCTAGTGACCCAATTTCAGAGTTAGGGCCCTAAAGGTCTGCTATCATAGTAAGCAAGCTTTAGATCCTGTACAGCTCACAAAGTTTTGTAGGTTTTGTTTTTCATTAATCTTTAACGCCACCAGGGTTGTAGTGGCAGAGTACAGATCTTAGGATAGCTCTACAGATCTATAGAAGCTCGCTATATCGCTACAGCGAATGCCCTTCCAGAACTGTGAATTAAATCTTTAGAGAGCCTCGATCTCTTCTATACCTGCCTTCTGTTCTTGCCTCTGGTATTATGTTCTAAACTTGTGTTATTACAACTTGTTATAGTTTACCAGGAATGGCTGAGACCAAGACGTTTTAGGTATACCATCTGTGGGTATACTTAAGTGTGTTTTGAGTATCTTTTAGGTGTTTGTAAAATGTACAAATTATTGAATGGAGTTGCGTATTCTGAGATGTAACTCACCTCTTTCTCTAGGTTATTGACCTGATCGGAGGAACGCCAACCTTTGGCTGAAGTCTGAACAATCCTCCTTCGAAGTCCGAGGACGACCAGTCCTGACTCTCTTCACTCCCTGTGTCACTCGAAATCACAGAACACCTATCAGCTATCACTCACGGAGCTCGAAAATCGAAATCCATAATATTTACTTATTACCTACCACGTGCACCGTTTGTTTACAAACAAATAAGCGAAACAAACTGAGAAAGAAATTAGTTATTGCAAAAACTAAATAAATGAGGCACATATATTATACTCAAAACACTTTAAATTTTTTATAAATAGAAATTGATTGAATTATAACATAATAATTTACACTAAAATTTGTCAATTTGACCGAAAGGCGAAATTTGATGTTCGCTCGGCAATGTATTTTGACGCTATGAAACCAATATGGCAGGCGGCACACACACACATCCGGAGCCGGCTGGAGGGAAAGAGTAAGGTAATCAATATCCCCATGAGAGCGAGGGGGATAGCAAAACGCCATCGGTAAGTATAAAATGCATGACCATACAAGGCAATGTAGACAGCATCTCCAATTAACATATGTGTTTCAAGGACATATAATATGTAAATTTAATAACGGTATTTAAATGGATTGAGATTTAAGATCTTACTAATAATATTAAAAACGGGAAAGTTTATCAGGATGAGTCAGGAGGATAATTTAAGGTGGCACATAAACATAAATAATAGACAAAAGAACTAAGAAAAACACTTAATATGATTTAATCAGTACCGTATCATTTATTTACTATAGTCAGAATAATTTAAGGTGGCACTTGCGGTCATTGACCTTTCTAGTACTAGTCCAGGAGCTAAGTGAAAAATACTCGCACTGTTTGTACAATTCGACAAGGCTTTAAATGAATGTGGCGAGAAAAGGAACTACACTTCTATCATACAAAAACGTCATTTTTGACGTGTGTTTGACAGTTCTCCTTTACCAGCAGCGCCCCGTGAGTCGTGACACATTCATTTAAAGCCTTGGAGCACTGTATAGAAAATGACAATATGACCGCTACAGACAGAATTCCGCGATTTGAGAATAAAACACACAAATTAATGTATACCGATCCTAGACAGTTGATAGACATACGTCTGGCGAGACTATGTGTAGTATTTTTTATGTCATGACACATGACCATATTTTATCTCTAAGTTAAATTACATAATATTATACAACTTTGTGATACTTTGATGTTGGAAGTCTACAGCTGGACATAGTTTTCGGTGGATAATAATACTCGAATATGACTCGAACGAAAGAATTTACCTGATCAGTACAAATGTGTAGTGTTGGCACTGAGAATTTTTCCAAGATATTATTTTCAGTTCTCTTTTTAAAACACTTTTTTTCAAAGTGTATAGAGCATATTTTTGCATATTTGTTTGGAATCCAGCAGTTGCCTCGTCCTGTTGACTGAATCCATAAATTTCTAGTTGTGGAGTCCTTTGGAAATCTAAAATATATAGTTATTTATTTTATTATAAATTATAGAATGTAAAACATACAATGTAAGTTAAAAGTATGTTTTGATCTTACAATAGAAAGATAATAATATTATGTTATCTGAAGTAGTATGTTTAAGTTCATGTTGGATGACAATTGACAATTCAATATAATATTATTCTTGAATGATTTTTAAGTATTAAAACTTATAATATTTTTTGTAAAAATAATAATTATTAAACATGAACAAATAACAATTCTAGGCAATTCTCCAACACTAGCGCTGGCAACCCTTGCAATCGTTTAACGCGACACAATCAAAGAGTACTAATAAGCTTTGGTTTGCTGTTGAAATAACGACCTATAGAATTTGGTTGTGTATTACTACAATAACAATGTTTTTTAAATACTATTTTACGCTGTAATAATGTAATTAACACATCATTCCTCGTGTAATAATATTCTTAGATAATCATACAGTCAATATTACTGCAAACTGAGAGATGTTAAATGCAAAATATCGTACTTACGAATGAAATGTTATGTTTTCATATTTCCGCTCACTACGGCTTTTACAGCCTAAAACGTAACAAATCACCATGTTTAGCAATAAATTTAACACACACTTTAACACTGTCAATATTGTTTTTCGCTAAAAAAACACAGAATCAACGAATATCGCAAAGTACAATATGAGCAAATCTTTTGTTGGTCAAAAATGCGATTCTTGACCAACAACAAAAAGTGAAACTATGACAAGGACAAAAAAAATGTTACTGACTCTATTACTCTTATGAGTTTATGTATAGCTGCGTCTTTGTCAATCTCGGTATTATTATTTGCTTGTCAAATCCAGTTTGATCCTTCATCCAAGGTTTTAGTGGCCGCCACAAGGCACAGAGTAATATTTTCTTTGGTCTGTGGCCACAAGGCCGTTCAGTTGTCAGTTCTTTCATTCTTTTTCTTCTTTTTTGGCAACTTGACACAAAGGATGTGTATGTTGTGCCACAGACAAGGTAAAAAGGTAAGGAATATGGCGGGAAAACCATATTCCTCCTATTATATTTTTCATCATCGTTTTCATGTATCGTCAGGTCTAAAGTCTAGTCAAAGTCTAAGTAAAAGTCAATACAGTCAAGGAGTCAAGTCGGTCGATTCAGTAAAGTGGTAGACGCTATACTGAAACTTTCGATGGAGTTTTGGTGGGAACACAAAATAGCACGTTTCTGGATATTACATCACTTTCCTACACTTGTGCATGAACACGAATATCTAAAAGGTTAATATTCTACCAATATTACACATTAAAAACCCAGCTAACACAATTTGAGGAAAATAATAATATAAAAACACAACAGCACATTTTAACATTCCCGGCAAAACTCCAGTTGTCAGTTGTCACTTTGACAAATTTTCATTTTAACAGCGTGTTCCTAAACTATTACCAGTATAGTGGCCTAATCGCTTAGTGGCCTAGTCGTCAACCGTTTTTATGCCCTTTCGGTATTTGCAATTTATTGTTTAAATCCATTATTATTTTCGACAAATACTATTACATATAACAATGGTAACTTGTTCTGTGAGTGATTGCAGTGTAAATCATAGGAGTAATCCTGAAAAATATACATTTCAAAGGTAATTAATCTTCATGTCCTAATTGCTACGATGTGTTTATTTTCGCTCTTTAGTTCTCTATTTCAGATAAAATATTGTTAATCCTCCCCTTTACTTTCATATTTTGCATAACTAAAGGTACTATTGTTCTTAAATCACACCATTTTTGAAGAAAAATTTTTCATCAAAATTCTTTACATATTATACGCTAGGGCTTGAATCAAATTTATCGATATGCCTATCGGTATTTAACAAGAACATAAAACTAATCTAAAAATGTAATGGGGGTGTAAGGTTCTAGCTAGGATCCTAGCTTTCTAAATGTTATTCCACTTGACTAAATCGGAAACGATTTAGGATCCTAGCTAGGATCCTAGCTTGGAACCTAGCTAGGATAAGTGAAATAAGCGCTTTACTGAACTTATCCCAGTGAACTTTAAACTACAGGAAGAGTAACTCCGTCAAAAAAGTGCACCAAAAGGCTACAAAATGTGACCCGAATACATGTATACTTTATGCATGTGTTCGGTACACATTTTTCGTGTATATATACACAAGTGACATTCAACCAGGTTGACATGTGATAATTATTGTCAAACTCATTTTACAATTTGTTTACTTACTTTTTACGTGGCTTTTCATACAATTTAAAATGCCTAAATGCCTTGTGAAATGGTGTAGAAGTCATACAGATACGACTTTTAATACAGGAATAACCTTTCAAGTTTCATCAGTAAGTAAATTTTTAAAATTATGCTTAGGTAAAGTTCATGTATTTTTTACGACCCAAAAACATGCCCAAAAAGATGGTTTATTTAAGTTGGATGCCAGGGTATTTACATAAAATTAAGATGGTCTCTTTATGTTTGTCTTATTAAGTTTACATGTTATTCTAAAATGCAATAATCAAAAAATAATATTTATATACAACATTTCTGCAAAGTCGCCATGGACAGTGTTATGCAAGATATAACAATTTAATCATAATTCATAAACGAGGGTCTGACTAACATCAGTATGGAGTATCTTATTTTTATAATGCCGTTCGAACTTCGTTTAGTAAGAAACGAACCGAATTGGATGCCGAGCCAGATTACTCGTTTATGTAGCATACTTACACTTTAATAGTCATGATATATTTTGTATGAGTAATGACCGAAAATTAAAGAGATTACGAAAATCTGCATTTGCATCGTAAGTTTTTATTTCAATTCTGTAATAATTCTGTAATAATTTAGCACATAGATTTTTGTAATCTGAAAACGTCTTGTCTAGGTGCTCTGGATAGTTTTAAATTCGTCCGAGTCGTACAAGGTTTGTTCAAAATTATTATATATTATTATTATCGATGACTTAAGGATCAGAGGAAAATGTTTGATTTTAAAATAATAATTATGTACTCTTTTCTTCGTGATAGTAGATATGTTTGGTGTATACTGAATAATGCCATCCGCTTTTGAGAATTATTGTCCACGGCTTTGTTTCATAACTGTGACAGTGACAATAACCGCGCAGGCTGTCGTCCAGCGCGCAATATTATGATACGTTACCTGGGAAACGACCTTGGCGAGAATCTGAATTGTCATGTTTTAGCGTTCGAAAAGGAGCCAAATTTAAAACGGTTGAAGTATGGGAGTTACATTTCCTGTAGTTTTGTTATTCGTAAACTTATCCTAGCTAGGATCCTTTCTAAATGTTATTCCACTTACCTAGGATCCTAACTAGGATCCTAAATCGGAAAAAATTTAGTCAAGTGGAATAATGGTGTCTACAGATGGACGAACCCGGTACGAAGTGAAGATAGGCGTAGGCGAGTTTGACAGCTGTCAAACTCGTATGCAGTTACTTCACTTGGTACGAATTTGACAGTTTTGACGGTTCGCAGCGAACCGTCAAATTTGACACGTGGGCTTAGTGCTGCCAATTTAACAAATATCTGCATAAATATAAGGAAAAATATTAATTTAACGCAAAACTTAAAATTTCTTACGGCTCCTGTTTTTATTTTTGAAATAATTGGGGTTCATTATTCTTCTTGAATAGTTAATTATTATTTTAGATCCAGCTCTAATGCGACCAAAATTTTAATTGCAAACTAAGGATATTTTCAACGATAATAATTAAAACCACTTCTAGATACAAGTTACAACCATGTTACAACCGATATATATATATATATATATATATATATATATATATATATATATATATAAACAATATCACAATAAAGTACTATTACAAACAGTCTTCCTCTATAAATATACAGTAATTGTGATATCCACATCATTTACCACATACTAAATATGTAAAATGTTCTTAAGTTTAATTATAAGTATTAGTTTATTAACAAGTTGAGATTTTAATTTAATGTATTGTTATTTTACATATTTAATTTTTGACATGTTTAAGCAAATAACAAGATAATAAGATTATAAGTGTTACCTACCTGCTTATTTAGTAACTACCATTTACCAACCTTGATTGATTAGCGGGCGGCACCCTAGACCTACGATACGAGGTCTTGGGATCAGTGACAAGGACCACCAGGGTGTCGTATGCGAGATCAATCTGGTTTACAAAGTAGTACCTACTTAGTATCGAGTAGTTAACTAAAATTACTTTATAATCAACGTATACTACGGCTGCTTTTTATTTTACATGCTTCTTACAAAATCAAAGCCAAGTAACTACACAATTTCCATATCAAATAACCAATAAAGTAATAATAATAATACTGTATTTAGGTATACAGTAATAACTAATTACTAGAAGTTAAACTATCAAAGCCATGTGTCAGCCTGTGTGCGTGTGCGGTGTACCTAGGTGCACCATTTGTGAGTGTGTGGCACCCTAGCCCTGCGACACGAGGTCTTGGGATCAGTAAAGCGTGTCCCACACAGACGCGGCCTGCGGTGGCGATCTGATGTTGCCTTCTTGCTTGACCGCGATAACAATAAACTGCCGCGGCCGCGGTGGCGGTCATTCCCTACGGCGCGGCGCGGCGGCACATAGCTCTCGAGTCTCGCCTGCGAGTGGACGTTAGTAACCAATCGTAACGAAGTTTTATTGCTTTTATTACTGGCGCTTGAAGAAGATGAAAGATTATTTTAACAAAAAAATTAAAACCGACTTCCAAGGTAAAAACAATAATAATATGAACTAAAAAGGATTAAATAACTCTTACTCTTTAAGAGTTCTTTTTCAGAATTCGTCTAAATCTCAACTACATATTTCTTTACATAATACAGTCTTTATTATTTGGAAGTCGGTACCAGCTAATTTAGTCAAAAGCTCAGTCAATGTCAGAATATCTGAAACTTTTGGGACTGGTACCGACTTCAAAGCAATGAAGACTGTATGTACAGAAATAGTTGATACCTATTTAGAGTTTAGACGAATTCTAAAAAAAGAACTCTTAAAGAGTAAGAGTTATAAATTAATACTTTTTAGTTCATATTATTATTGTTTTTACCTTGGAAGTCGGTTTTAATTTTTTGTTAAAAATAATAATTTCACTCTTTTTAGTTATCCACAACATAAGGCTTTATGCGTAAATAGCCACTTCGAATGATAACTATTCACATTATGTTACTGTAAGCGAAATTCGTGGTAAATGCTTGCAGTTATATCTAAGCGATGCTGCAATTTCCAAACTTTTATGTTAATAAAGGTTCGAGTTCTGTTTAGTGCCTTCGGATCAAAAGATACCTTCGTATGAAATTTCACTTATTTGTAAATTATGTTTAAGTTACTAGAAACAACTTCTTAACCACCTGCAGGGCTAGCATAACAACAGTAGACATGGGAAAGAATCGACATACTGACAGATTTTATCGCCAAAATGTCGGATTTCCATTGTATAACAACACAAGAATTTTAAAAATCGGTCCACAAACAGCGAAACAATAATCAAAAACATCAGCTTCGATGAAAAATATCACGAAAAGTACCAATAATTGGATCATAATGTCATGATCCATGGTATAATTATGGTTGTGGTGATGATGATTAATCAAATTGATATAGTAGCTTATGCTTTCAGTGATTTAAATAACGCCGAAATCCCCGAACCTGTATCTATAGGGATTCAAAAGTTCTGTTGGGTACCTTAGGATCCAGGGTATAACCTGGTGTGAAGTCTTACTTTTTGGTAGCATGTGCCTCGAGTACATCAGAAAAAATTGAAATCACTATATATTACCATACAAATTTCAAGGAGTCCCCTCAATTCCTCTAGGGTCCATCATCAGATTACCACTTTTGTGAACATGGTACCAAATTCGAGTTAAACCCTATACATTGTATACTTTTTAATAACGTGGGTGTAACTCGAATTTGTATAGTATACAACACAAAAAGAATTTTGAAAATCGGCTAACAAACGGCTGAGTAATCGTTAAACATACAAAAAAAACATACAGCCGAACGTATTACATCCTCCTTTTTGGAAGTCGCTCAAAAAAGGTACTTAAGTAAATTCAAAGTAATAAAAGCAAAGTTTAGAAGAAAATATTTACTAACGTCGTTGTATTTAATATTTTGGTTATTCTTTTCAGAAAAAGAGAATTGTGGGTCCATGAAATTAATAAAGAACGGCAGCAACATGGGGAATTCTGGACATAGGCATAATTTATAGGCATAATTTCACGCGGTACACGCGGCCTGTTGTAAATATTTACAACTGATCGCGTAATGGCCGCCTCATGTCCGCGCGCTCATTCACACAGAAGCAGTGGTGGAGGGGCAGGGCCGTCTCTAGCCCATGTGGCGCCCATGTGCAAATATTATCCTAGCGCCCCCTAGCAAACGCGCGGCCAAAATGAAATGGGGTACAGAGTACAAGTACAGTTTTTCCGGCCGCTTAAGGGTGGGGACTGGGGACCAGTGCCGGTCCTAGTCAAATTAAATAAAAAAAAATCGGCAAGTGCAAGTCGAACTCGCACACGAAGGGTTCATTATTTTATGCCTATCTTTGCTTTATAAAGCAAAGATAGGCAAAAAATAATGGTTTTATGGGAGCCCCTTGAATGTTTATTTAAGTACAAATACAATTGAGTATTTTGTCAATATTTCAAGTGCCTACGTGTAGCCGTTATTGATATACTTAATACCTCGATCGTGGGAATCGCAGACACAATAGATTTTCAATTGTTATGCGGCAGCCGGGTGCCGCTTGGGGATTGATGGGGGTAAAAAATTCACATTTGTTGCATGGGATTGTATCCTTCAATATTCAATTTATTTTGTTTTTAGTATTTTTTATAAAAATTATAGAAGAGCTTATAGATGCGTTGGGGCTGCGCTGCGAGTCGCAGTCGAAAAGACGTAGGACATGTTTTTCTATGGGCCCCGGAAGCACCGCCCTCGCGGAAGCATCACTGCGCATCGCAAAGATGTGGAGGAGAGTGTGCTGATCGGCGCTGAAATGTAGTACTTGGGTTTGGTCCTGGATTCTGAATGGATCTTTGCCCCTCATTTTCGTCGAACGGCACATAAACTGAAGAAGATGGCCATAGCCCTGAATCACCTTCTGCCAAAATCTGTGGTCCAGGGCCAACCTGCAGACGACTTTGTACAGGGGTCCTGCAGTCCTGTTTGGGCGGAACACATAGGCGCCCGGAACAGACAGCTGCTCAGAAGCCCGCAGCATACTTTAGCGCTGCGGATACTACGCTGCTATCGAACCGTTAGCTGGCGAAGCGGCGTTGGCGCTGACAGGGTCCCCTCCGTAGGATCTGGAGGCTCGCGTGTTGTAGGAGGGTGTATCAACATACAGCCGAGTTTAAAAAGCGAGGAGAGCGGGTGCTACCAGAGCTGGTAACCCGATGGCGCCACAAGGCGCATGTCATTTCAATACGCACCTGGTAAGACCAGATGGCGTCCCCAACTGCCGGCTGCCGAACTGTGAAAGCGATCCGGTTGAAACTACAACAGTGGATGGCACATTCAAGGGTCACCCTTACCTTCGGTCATTACCTGGACCATACGGACAGGAGGAAACCATCGCCTAGGTACCACCACAGCCTGAGTAAGACGATACGGCGCAGCATACACTCATTGAATTTTGACGACCTCTGTGGCTCAGTGGTAAGCGCGTTGGACGATCAAGCCGGGGGTCGCGGGTTCGAATCCCGCCGACGGAACAAAAAGTTTCAATGTTCCATGGTCTGGATGTGTATTAAATATGTGTATGATATAATAAAAATCTTAAATATATGTATAGTACAAAAATATTAAATATATTTCCGTTGTCTGGTACCTGTAACACAAGTCCTTTAGGCACTTAGCACGGGGCCAGACTGACGTGGTGTGAAGCGTCCATTGATATTATTATTGAACGCTCGGCTTGGGCTGAGCAACGGGCTGAGTTTTGCGCCGTCCTTGGATTGGACCTTACTACTTATTGGGAGGCAGTAGCTTATACCCTTTGCGAAACTGTTATGTCGCAAACGGAGGCTGCATAAAGAGAGCGGGAAGCAGATTAATACGCAGATCCCATGAAAAGGAGGCACATAGGGCGTAGGCTGCACGGCGCCCGGTGCAACCGCAAGGGCGCCGCGGCCAAGAGTACATATTTTGCTTGTGATCCATCTTGACGAAAAATATAATCTTCATTTATACTTTTTAAGTTTTTAAAAAAAGGTTAATTTTAAGTTGAAAAATAAAGTTTAAATTTATATTACAAAAGCCGAGCCGCGCGCCTTGCTTTGCTGTAATACGCTTCATGCTACATAAAATGTATGCAAACTGGAGTTTTTTTTACGTTGGTCATTAAAGCGCGGCGGCTGGCCAACGTGCGGGCGCGCGCCGAGTGAGGCTCCCTTGCGAGCGGCGCTCGGCGCCCCTAGAACCGCGGTGCCCGTGTACAACGCACACCCTGCACCTAAGGGAAAGACGCCCCTGGTCAGGGGGCGGGGCTTGCGGCCGCGGTAAGCCGCGCTGTGACCGCGTCCAGGCCGCGTGTGTCTGTGTCGTTCCTAGAACTCTCAAGTCATCCAACTGACCGCCACCGCCACCGCCACCGCAGGCCGCGTCTGTGTGGGACACGCTTAACTAAGACTACTAGGATGACATGTTTAATTATTAATTACATGTGTGAGTGCACATTACCAGCGGTACGACATGTGAGTGTTAGTTTGAGTTTGTATGTGTGCTATGTGTGTTTATAATCGTGAGCATTTTGAGTGCGTGGCACCCTAGCCCTACGACATAATATTGAGGTCTTGGGATCGGTAACGATGACCACTAGGGTGCCGTGTCAATATGTTATACCCGCTACGGACGAACAATAACTTACGTGAAATATCCTAACAATACAGTTCTATCACTAAGTAATACTAGTGCTATTTATTTTAGAGAGTTCCTCTGTGTTCAGTTTTTTAAAAGCAGTGGCTTTATTAGCATTAATATCTAATATGGTTAAAGTGTCTGTTATATAAGGTAAGTATATGATTAATTGGTGCGCGAAGACCTGCATTCATCTCAAAAATAAAATTCAAAATAATATGTAATGGACAGCATCAAAATCCTTTCTACTTCTCACAAAAACATTTTTGTCCTTAATCTGTGATTTTTGTATCACGCCAGCGGCCGGAGTTATACAGATACAGTGTGGGGAAAATATTTCGTTCAGAATTGGTAACACTTTACGAAAATGAAGCTTTTGGGCATTTGGAACTCAATTGCAATGTAATAGAGTTTAAAATCCGAAAACAATTTTACAAATGTCATTCCGGTTTGACGGACGACGTCCGTGTAGTGTGTAGCGGGACGACGAACCGTCAAAACTGTATAATTTGTCTCTCACGGACGGACCGCGTCCCTGAGAGACGCGGTCTGCAGACCGGGTTCGCGCAATCTGTAGAAGCAACATTTAGAAAGCTAGAATCCTAGCTAGGTACCTAGCTAGGATAAGTGGAATAAAGCGCTTATTCCACTTATCCTAGCTAGGTTCCTAGATCCTAAATCGTTTCCGATTTAGTCAAGTGGAATAACATTTAGATGCTAGGATCCTAGCTAGGATCCTAAATCGTTTCCGATTTAGTCAAGTGGAATAACATTTAGAAAGCTAGGATCCTACCTAGGAACCTAGCTAGGACAAGTGGAATAAAGCGCTTATTCCATTTCACTAAATTTAGACGTCTAAATGATTTAGTGACTAAATTTAGTCAAGTGGAATACCATTTAGAAAGTTGCTAAATGCTATTCCACTTGACTAAATTTAGTCACTTAATCATTTAGATATCTAAATTTAGTGAAATGGAATAAACGCTTTAATAATTTTTTACTGACCATGACAAAAATATTCTTCAAAAAAAAAAAATTGTGTTTCTGTGATTCCATTGCACTATCTCGCGAATGCAACTTTTTGTTTAGATTTATCTAAATAACTATAAATATTAACCAATTTGTACAAATATTATTTATAACGCGCAGTTACAATGTATATAGTGTTATGTGTGTCACCCTCTTGTAAAGATAAATAAAGATAAATAAGCATAAATAAGTTATAATTTCACTTTGATCCGTGATTCATAATATGATCCGTTTCATGTTAAGTCAATATTATTTTACGTTCTGTGATTGTGTTTTGCTTGGATAATGCATCTATTCGACTGATGTGGTATGGCACTTGTAACTATTCGTCGTACTCCGAGTGTGCAGACACCGAAGAAAACGGTATGTTATAAAACGGATGTAACTGATATGTACTCAGTACTATGAATAAAAAAACATACAATATATCTACCAGGATTGAATAATAATTATATTATGTACTTTTATGTTTTCAAAGTCTTACTGTTATAGGTTTTTTGTGTCAACAAAAAGCTTCAGAATTTCTTAACCAATGTTTTGTCCTGCTCAACATCTACTTGTTCCATCTGTACTATGCTTATATAGATACTAATTATATGATTTCCATTATTAAAGTCGGTAAATAAGCTTCAGAAATTGGTAAGGATATAACCATCAGTCACTTTACCACCATATCCTTCTCTGTATCTGACCTATATGTATAAGTTAATGTTTAAATATATAACTCCTGTTATGTTACATGTTACAATTACACACTCCAAATTCTGTTACTTTAATCCTACGAATAATAAAAACTAAGTAAAGTAACTCCATCAAAAAACATGTTCTACAATATTTAGGTGGCCTTCAGCGGTATCAGGCTGACGTTACATGACAGTTCAAAAGGAACCAAATATAAAACGGTAATAGTATGGGAGTTATGTTTCCTTAGTTTTTATTATTCGTAGCTTTAATCCAACATTGATTAAATATAGCCTCAACACTGTTTCGAAACTATCTTGTTTAAAATGTTATATCAACATCCAAGACATTCTGATTGCTAATTTGGGACCATAATGGTGCCAGGTACCTTTCAAGTTATCTGTTTAGGGTCAGTAGTTCTAGAGAAATCTGGAGTATCATTTAGTTGAGTAATTAGGTTAAAATGTGGCGACAACAAAAGAATACCATAGCATTTCCAAGAATCCGCGATCAAAGGATTAATTATTTAAATGTAATTACGTAATTCAAAGTTTTGACATAAGTCCCATACATTATCTGTCAAACTCTTCATTAAATTGAAGCTTAAATTTAATCATAATTTAATGTCCCTGAGAGAGTGGTAAGACATATTTTAATGATGACTAAACTTAAATTTAATGAAAAATTAGACAGATTATGTTTGGGAATAATTCAAATTTTTTAATTTAATTACAGTTAAGTACCTAATTAAGATTTAAGAATTAAGAGAAGTCTCTGAGTAGGGCAGTTCCAGCTTTTTATAAAATCTGCTTATACTGTGTCATATTATAAACAGGCTAAGGAACCTTAGTTTATTATAATGAGACCTATTCAGCTCTATTTTTGTCCTGCAGTATATAATTGTACCTAATATAATACAAAGAACAATAGACCTACCAATAAAGAAAGCTACCAATTTACAATGTAACACAATTACCAGTTAGAAATTAGCGGGCGTCCACAAATTACGTTTAGGGGGGGATTGGGTCGAGTCAAATCTCATTTAATCTCACATTGGGGAGAGGGGGCCTCGGCAAATCTCACTTATTTTTTTCTCAACAAAATAATACTAATTTCGTCTAATGGGCCAGATTGTACATAAGTACGCTTAAGATTTAATTTTAAGCGTAATTGTTTAAATACGTTTAAGATCATTCACAATTTTATTCGAAAGAAAATTTACTGACTGTCACTCTCACGTGAGATTTGGGAGAGGAAGGGGGGGTTGAATAAAATGTCACGAAATCTCACCATGGGTCAAAAAAAACACCTCACGTAATTTGTGGACGCCCACTTATTTATTATGTCTTTATGTAAGCAGTTAATCATGTACACCAAATTGTAATAGATTTTACAAAAAATTTTAATAAAACAAAACTAAATAATTGAATTTGTTCCAGGATGAAGACAATAAAACAGTTGATGAAGAAGATGGTGGCAACCGCAACAATAAAAGGTATTTTTTGTCTATGCACCACAGGCTAGAAAATAATATACTTAGGGTTAAATATTTTAAATAAGTAGCACTTATAACCTTTCCCGTGTTGTGAATAATACACAATATTGTTTATGGCATGGGAACACATTGTTAAATTGATGTCCTCTATATTGTATATGAAATAATATGTCCTTTGCATTGTATAATACAAAGGACAAACCATGCCATAAAATTATAGCATAGTAGAGAGAGATATATATACAAAGTAGAGTATTATAGACAGCCTATTGTATATTATGTAACATTCAAACTAAGTAATGTTCAACATTCACTTGATCAAATCTATATAATATTTTGTACTTTTTTTCTTAGATAATTCATAATAATATATTCAATCAATTACCTATTCTTAATCACGAGATCTCAGGAAACATAAAAATTAAACATAGCCATGTACATACAACGAATTTTACGAAACTCTACCTTCAAGAGGGTAAATTAAACGGAGTTTAAAATTTGGACGAAGGTTGAAAGTAAGAGAAGCCGAAAATGAAAACGAATTTATGCCCAAACTAAGCTGTGGATAGTACGTGAATATAATGCTCTCGGTCACCTCGTGTTCCTGTAGCCGCTACTGTGTAATCTTGATTCTATATTTACGCGCCAGAACGCCTCAGCCCTCAGCCAAAAGTGAAATAGTGACGTTGCTGAAGCCGTTTGAACCGTACGTCTCGCGCGCTGCTAAATTGTTTGTTAGTTGATAAACGAGTGTCGGCAGTCGGACAATGATGCGTCGAAGTTCGCCGTGTCTTTTTATAGAATTTGCATTCGTAAATAATATTTCCATGTACATAAAATTGGTGGCCGGTTTCAAAACATACTACAGTGTTTTCTAACCGAAAATGGTGGCGTTTAGGTAATTACAACCCGTACTATACATTTTTAGATTTAAATTATTGTAATAGAAAATATAATATCGCAGTCATTTACTATTTTAATAACTCAAACATATTTTGTTATAGGATCTATATTCTATAAAGCAGTAGTATAGTAGTAGTAATGCATTCATCATCATCATATCAGCCTATATTCGTCCACTGCTGGACATAGGCATGTATGGTAACAATACAATGCACTACACACCAAAATATTTTATATTAAAAATAACTTTGAATAGTTAATGGAATCAGGCGTTACTTTGCGGAAATCCATAGCTTAAAATTTAGTTTGTTATTATTTTTAGCAATATTCGAGAGTTCTAAGAAGAGTCGACACTAGATCTATTCCGCCTCTAATGTTTAACAGCAGTATTATACCCTATAGCTCTTGTGTTAAGGACCTCGGTTTACACATCGACGCTAACTTAGACTGGCATACACAAATTGCTAGCGTCAGTAATAAAGTCACATACTCATTGCGAGCATTATACCGACTTAAAAATTTCTTACCATCGTGTATAAAATTGATGCTAGTTCAGACTCTAATACTCCCAATAATTGATTACTGCGACATTTGCTATCTTGACCTTAATGCGGACCTCCTTAACAAACTAGATCGTCTCCTGAATAACTGCATTAGATTTGTTTTCGGCCTCCGCAAGTATGATCATGTCTCCTCCTACCGCTCAAAATTACGCTGGCTCCCAGTTCGCCAACGCCGATCCCAGCGGGCAGTATACAATATACATGCTCTATTCCATACTATACTCCCCCTCCGCTCCCAGCTACCTAACTCCTCATATCGAATACCTAGGCAGCAACCATGACAGAAATCTCCGTTCCACCAATAATTTACGCCTCCAATGTCCTCCCCATAGTTCCGCTCTCGTCCACTCTTCCTTTCAGATTCAATCAATTCACCTTTGGAATTCACTTCCAAAAGAAATCAGGATGTCCAAAACTAAAGAATTGTTCAAACGTAAAGTACATGAACATTACCTTAAATCATTAACTAAATGAGACAACAAAAGTTATTTTATCCATCTATATCTATATCTATACATAGATATATATTTATATTTTATATTTAGTAGTTTATTTTATACATATATTTTATGTAACATATTATGTAAGTAAGTATATATTTTAAATATGTATTATGTTTATTTTATTTTGAATTAAGTATATATTGTTATGATGTACCTAGATATGTTATTTATATTATCATTATGTTAATTATAAGATATTTTAATCCCTCTGTCCTCTAAATGTTTGCATCTACCTCACTATCTCTGCAACACCCTAAGGTTTGGCTGGAAGAAAATGCCACAAGGCATTAAGCCCGCCTTTGTACTACAATGTGCAAAAGTTTTTAAATAAAATAAATAAAATAAATATTCCGCGTATTTCGCGGAATATTGCTAAAAATAATAACAAAGTAAATTTTAATAACTTTGAAGTTGATAGGTCCTTAGATAATGAAAACTTCTATTGTTCCTAGCTGAGCCAAGACTAGTTTCAGTTAAATGTAAAAAGTCTGTAAAGTGGAACTGGTCAAATAATTCAAAAGTCGAAAGGTCAAAAGATTGTTTACCAATTATAATATTATGTATACTAGTCAAAACAAAATAAGGGCCACCACGTTAAATAGACCACGATAAATTAATGAATAAATTAGGTGCATTAATCAATTTTAAATTAATTAATCATAAAATAATGAAAAAAATAATTGAAAAACTGTTTTAAAACATCTTTTATTGAAAAATGAAATATTGAGGAAAAATTGTAGAGATATAAAAAGAACTGTAAGTATAACAAAAAAATAAATAAAAAGGTGTTGAATGATTTTGATATGGTATGGCCTGGCCTCCTCCTTTTCTAATGCACCCAGTCTGGTAGGTACACTCTCCACAAGGTGAATAAGTAATATGTAACTGTTTCTTGAGGAATTTCTTTCCAGCTTCTTTTCAGCACGTCGATCAGCTGTCTCTCATTGTGGACGGGTTGATAAGTGCTTCGGACATTTTTAAAATGTCCCACATGTGCTCGTTGGGATTCAGGTCCGGACTGTTCGCAGGCCAGGGCCAGACCTGTATACCAGCTGACTCTAGGGCTTCCCTGGCGGCCGAGCATTGTCGTGCATCAGGTGGAATCCTGCGCCAACTCTGTAATACATATGGGGCCACGTGGAGTCTTATGACCTTCTCGATGTATCGCTGAGCCGTTATTGTACGGTCTCCACTGAGAATGGCTAGCTCGTTTCTGCGAGACATAGAGATTCCTCCCCACATCATAATGTTACGACCCCCAAATCTCTCACTTTCATGTATGCAGGCATCGGAAAATCGCTCTCCTTTGCGTTTCCAGACTCTAATGAGATGATCATCACTAAAAACATTCACTTTGCACTCGTCTGTGAATAATACTGTGCTCCAATCACTCATATTCCATACGAAATGCTGCCTGGCGAACGATAATCAATTTACCCGATGAGTACTTGTTAAGAGAATCCGCAGTAATCGTCTTCTGGAGAACTGCTGGTCGTCTTGTAACCGATTTCTAATCGTTTGATCACTGCCGCTGGTTCCCGTCGCCTGCCGCAGACGGTTTTGTAAAGAGCGGGCTGTGATGGCGCGCTCTCTACGTGCCGTCAAGCGCAAGTAGCGGTCCTCCTGTGCAGTGGTTGCTCGTACTCTACCAGATCCCCGTCTTCTGGTTAGTGCCCCAATCTCTTAGAATCGATTTCAAGCCTTCTGAATCGCTCGCCGAGAAAAACCGAGCTGCATCGCCACAGAACGCTATGAATGGCCTTCTTGTAACGTTACGGCCCTAGATAAGGTTGCTAAATCCATATGTCGTCGAATCCTCGTCATAATATCCTCAAAATATTAATTAAGGCACTAGCAAAACAAAACTTTAACTCCTCCTGAAGAAATCTTCATTTTAAATGTTTTAAATCTGTCTTAAAATCAGGTAGAGTCATGTGGTAACAATATTAGTGTCCAATACTATCCACTTGAAAAAAATATCCAAGTGCAATAATTAAAAAATCTTTGTTAACAGATGTGCTAACACCATCATAAACCGTCAGCCACATTAAAATAGAGTAATCGCTTCCAACGACAAAAAAGACGAGTGGCCCTTATTTTGTTTTGACTAGTATGTACAGTATATATTATAAACTTGATTCCTTCACCTCTTGATTGGTGACTTGTAGTGACTAAAGAGTAGAGATAGGAATTTCATCGTAGAAAAGTGTCTCTGATTTTCCTTTTCTTGATGAGGAGAGTGAGTGAGTAAAGGTACTTAATCTAGTAAGCTGGGAAATCCCGGTATTTGAATCAGAAACCTGAATTTGTCTTCTGGATGGGGATTTCCCATTGACTAAGCTTAGTTTTCCGCCAAAACCACATTTGGACTTTAGTAAGTCCATATTATCTATGCCAGTGTTTCCCAATCTTGTCGGGACCGCGACCCATCTACAAGAAAGTTTAAAGTGCGTGGCCCACCTTATGTCATGACATCCATCAAGACAAAAAAGCAGCGGTATATTGCTGCCGCAGCATTTACCCGTTAATTTTTATCGTAGTTCACAACCATATCATCATCGCCAGCCTACTGACATTCACTGCTGAATTTGGGCCTTTTCTAAAGCTCGTCACCACTCCCATTTCAATTAATAAAAAAGAAAAACTTCCAGTTGTTATATATTTTTTAATTAATAAAATTTGACATGTTATTTCAATTAGAATGAGAGAGATGCATTTGTTTTAATTTTTTTCCATTACAGCTTTAGCAGAGTAGACAGAATGAGAGTATGCCGACTTAGAACTGATGTAAAAAAAATTTAGTTTGACGTATTATGACAAAAGTCGTCGCTAGGGTCGTTACCTACAAATTTAGTTGTTGTTTATATTTTGGCACATGCAAAGAAAACTGTCAGAATTCAATTTCAAAATCTTATTTTTAAAAATAAATCATACCAGCCAGCGCGCCAGCCTCTAACTTATCACCCCAAACCCGACGAATTTGACAGATATTGAAACCTGTCCATTTCTTTGCAGTCGAACTACTGGTAGTTATATCTATTGTGGCTTTAGCGTCGATATCGTTTTTGGTCACGCACCCACTGACGAACGAACGAATAAAATGACAATCGAACTAGTAAAATGACAATCGAACGAGTACGACAATAGTCCTATAGTTTCAGGGCCCACCCGAAATCTACCCGCGACCCACCACAGGGTCGCGACCCACACTTTGGGAAATACTGATCTATACTAATATTATTATAAATGCGAAAGTATCTCTGTCTGTCTGTCTCGCTTTCCTCCTCACGAAGGGAGGGACACTGTGTCCCACTGGGGGCGGGTATGTTGGCGACTGGCTGGACAGACCAGAGCCAATAGTCCTGTTTTTTGAATACATATTTGTTTACTTTTCTATGTCACATTTTTTCGTATTGACAATTTATATTTTCGATGTATTTTTGATCTAGTCTATCTCTGAACCTTGAACATTATAGTTGTCGCTTCACATGGTGTATCATTTGGTAGTTACAGATATCCTCGTTTTCGTACATATTACAGTCCACCTTTCCCATCGCTATCATTGGCTCGAAGGACCAAATGGCTGATGATGTACCAATACAAGCGATTAGGAACATGTAGGGGTTCATATTTGTCTATGACTGCCCAATTACCCATGATTGAAGTCGATTATGTATGTTATTTTATTACTTATTAACAGCTTCGCCAGGACTGTAGTCGCATTGGCAATTATTTATTATCGTGGCCCAGCGTGACCATAAAACTTTTGCAACATCAGAAATATCACTTGAAGAGGGTAGATTAGCTTATTCTGTAAAGCCTCTGGGCTTTTCTCTGGAAAATAGACAAAAAAGTCATAACTCATAATCTACTAAAAATGTTTAGTACGTCTAGTAAAGAGGATTGCCTCGTTGATAAAGTGGCCACTGGTCAGGCTCATTAGGCTTTTAGGTGGTCTGGCAGTGGATTGTGGAAAGTCATAAGTTTCCGGCACGGGCACGGGAGACGAGATTCTAACAGTTATCCCGAAGAAAATAACATAAATTGAGCTTTATACTGTATCGAAGGTTAGGTAGACCTTCAGAACTGGGCGTTCAGAATTGGATACTTCATAAAGTAACTGCGACCGAAACTTCTTAGTTGCTGGTCGTTCTTACCTCTATAGAGATCA
This sequence comes from Polyommatus icarus, assembly GCA_937595015.1. Taxonomy (NCBI): domain Eukaryota; kingdom Metazoa; phylum Arthropoda; class Insecta; order Lepidoptera; family Lycaenidae; genus Polyommatus; species Polyommatus icarus. The sequence continues at coordinate 11,107,465 of OW569332.1, read as the reverse complement.
TATTATAAAGGCAAACTTTCAGCTAATAAAATGACGAAAGTCTGGCTCACGCCTGTCGCTGGCTCTTGGGTTAGTAGTTTATTTTTTTGAGGAAAATGTTTTCGACCTCTATAATAGTTTCTCGATTTCAACGCACCAATTAAAGACCAAAAAAATGGCCAATAATAATTGATACTTGAACTTCTGAACCTTACATCGAAACTGTAGTAAATGATGCTCCTAGACATGCTAACATTATTTCAATGCCAATTTGTCGATAGTAAAATTTTTTGTTTTGTTTTGATAAGTAAGAGCATTATACGAAAATTGATTAGCAAATAAAAGTTCTGTACTTGCAACAAAAAACGTCATAATCCGGGAATCACATGACACAAACATTAAAAAACTATTGTTTTTACTGTTTGTTTATTAGGTACTATTTGTTCTTTACTTATTAGTTATTAGATTACTGCCTCTAAACTTTAAAGGAAAAGTAGCGTACCAGCTAAGTGTTATTTTACCATGTCAAGTCGGACGGGCTTAACATCTTTGTCATCTCCTTACTCTACTTTCTAAATAGTAAATAGCAACTCACATAAGCTGCTCCTGGAGCTTGCTTTTGGAATAGCCATGGGGCCAACGCCACGAGGAGAACTATGGAGTTCTCCTCGTGGCGTTGGCTCAGAGCTTGGTATTTAAAAGGCATAACTTTTATAGATGACCCTTGTATAAATAGAAAATGCGTAAACGATTGTCGTGAGTCGTGACGTATTGAAACGCGTCGTGTCAGATGTGCCATGTGGTGAAGACGTAAAGCGCGCGGCCCCAATTTAGGAATAACAAATTTAGGCAAGCGAACTTCTGATGCGGCCGTTGAATATACGCTCCACTGTAAGCAATAAACAGGCAGCGCGGCTTTGGCATCGCGCCGCTGCTCTATTTTTAACGAACCTTGAGAGAACCGCCCTTGCTGTCGTATTGGAAGTGACAATATTAATTTTCTGTAATGTAGCGGGTATTGTAGTGTACGAAGGATACGAGTTCCGTATAGAAATAATATGTGCTCCCAAAAGAAAGCGATTTTTATGGATTGCGACACTCGTGATCCATGAATCATGACTGAGATTTGGGTTACGACTTACGACTCTACTCCAGAATTTAATGAGTTAATTTCTTAATTATTATCAATTTACTAGATAATGCCCTCAACTTCGTTTCGCAGACATTGCTTTTTGCACGGGAACCGTGCATTCTGCCACAATTAAAACTATCCTATGCCCTTTCCCGGTCCTTAAAGTATGTCTCCATACCAAATACAATCTAAATCAGTTTAGTCGTTGGAACGTGAAGTAGTGAAAGAGAACAGACAGACAGAAAGACAGTTACACTTTCGCATTGACAACATTAGTAAGGATAGAAACTTAGAAAGCTTTTAAATTACTATAACTACTTGTATAGTATCAAAACTTAATTTTGTTAATGTAAAATGTCAGGACCCTTTTGAAATATCACAGGGTGTATTAATAGTTTGAACGCACGACGAATGAGCAGTGATCGGTTTATTGCGGCAAGCCCACAGATAAAGGGCCAGCCAGCGCGTTGTCGCTGTTTGTCGAAAAGCTTAGCCGGCATCTTTAGCCAGTTTGGAACTCCGAGCTCCGGTGAAAGGAAGGTAAACGCCGAGTGTCGACTCAAGACGGATTGCCGCAACTGCTATAATGGCGTCATTCATGCTGTTATTATTTTATTGTAGAAAAATTAACTGCGCTAATTGAATGCGACGAAAACAATTACAAGTGGTTCGCTCGTTCGAAGGACGACGTGTTTTGACGATGTAGTACCTATGCCTGTCGTTTTAAGCTGCACCTACTACTGGACAGTTGAATGTACTTATCGCTTGTAAATTGTAATCCTTTATGTTCTTATCTACCTTTGAAATTGACGAACTGTTGCGCGAAATTTCGTCAAAACATTAAAATACGACTTCAATTCTTTTTTAATTTTTGACCAGTTTGGCCAGACATGAGACAGACCAGCTTAGTCAATCACTGTTGAACTCCGAAACTTAAACTACATAAAGAAACAGACCGTTAGGAATTAGGATCTAAGAAAAAAGAAACTGGTGTAATCATTAATCCTTCGATCGCGGATTCTTGGAAATCTAATGTTGCTAATCTATTGTTGTCGCGGTCGCCGGTGTCCTTCGGGGGTTTATGTGTTAATTAATACATACATAGTTACTGCACTTATTATTATTTCTCGTTATTAAGGCTGCGTTGCACCAGATGCGTGGTTAAAGTTAAAGTTAAATATGGCATCCAAACACCCCATATGCTCATACGACATCTGCCAATTTTTCCGGTTAAAGTTAAAGTCAAAGTTAGTTCGTGCAACCCACTCTAAGTTCAGCACTAAAACTCCCGTTTGTTGCAGTCTCAATGAGTGCTACTTCGCGAACAAGGGCGCGGCGCTGGTGTTGGGCGGCGCGGAGCACGGGTGCTCCGACCAGCGGCAGCCGCGCGCCGTGCCGCAGCCGGACATACACCACCACCTGCGCTCCATGTTCTACCTCGTGCGACCGGAGGAGACGCTCAAGATGGTGAGCTTAAGTGTCTAAACACCTATTATACTTGTCTGCCGAAACAATCCTCTAACGGTCTTACTACAAAAGATTTAAACACCTCTTGAACAGTTGATTAGAAAAAAAATCAGTACCAACATAATGGTATCAAAACAACTGTTCAATTGATGTTTAGATCTTTTGTGGTAAGACCAAGTGTCTAAACCCACTAGGCCGAAAATATGCGGCCGAAGTTCGGCATGATTACGCCCAGCAGTGCTCTACGCATACAATATAACGCGACGTTATTTCGGCATGGTGTGACATCAGTAATTTAAAAAATACAATGCAGGCATAATCATGCCGAACTTCGGCCGCGTTTTTCGGACTAGTGTGCTTAGACACATAGGTTTTTTTCGGCAGACAACTTTAATCGATGATTCGTGAATTAATCGCTATTTTTGTAACACCCTCGCATCTTATTACCGATTAAGATAAAAGTATGACCTCTTCAGAGTTTCATGCATTTTGTGAAGATTACAATATTGAACATAATGTCGTAGTTAAAGGAGCTAGTAGGGCGAACGGCCAGGTAGAGCGTATTATGATAATTATTAAGGACAAAATGTCCGTTGTTGAATTGGAGCATTAGAAAAATACCCGTTTGGATGCTACGATGCCACGGACAGACACGCACAGACAAACAGACAGATACGTCAAACTTATAACACCCCTCTTTTTGTGGGTTAGAAATGGTGCTTGTTGAATCGTTGGATTCATAAGCATCGGTATGACGTGCTGGATGATTTTGTATCTTGCTATGAGCAATGCAACAGGCGTAAGTTGTACGCAACCCGATGTCTGCCAAATTTTTTTTTACAGACAGGAGTATAATATATTGTAATGTATCTGCAGGCTGCATACGCCTGTTGCAGTGTTGTTGCAAGACACAAAATCACCCAACATAATAATGTTTCTTTTATGAATCCAATTATTCATCAAGCATCATTCCCTAATGCTTTAATAAGCATTAGGGAAGGCTATTTCGATATTACAAGTAAGTCGGCATTTGCCGGTATGCTGAGGAGTACTAAAATTATGTTTCATCAGAGGTTTCATTAAGCCAAATAACTAGCTTATGACGTTACGGGCATAATTCTTAATGATACCACTTTCGCCCACAATATTTTAATCGCTCAGTAGTAAAGTCCAGCTCAGCTAATAGTTTGGTCGGTATGTCTAGGCGGTGAAACTGGAGAGTGCTCACGCGGGCCGCACGAGGTACCTGGTGGTGGTGTGTCAATATGATGAAGCGGCGCTGCTGGGGATCGACTGCAATGAGCAGACAACTGTTGGTCTGATACTCCGGGTCCTCGCAGATACTTCCATCAAGTTGGACGGAGACGGGTGAGTGATGATTCAATACACTAGAAAATGTTTTCAGCTTCTGCGGGTTTTTGACAGGAGTTTATCTATTCAACAGTGTTTTTGATTGGTCAGTTTTTGACGTTAGCCGATTCATAAGCGCTATTGAGTATCTGTTCAGTAGTTTTATCTAAACTTCACTCCAAAACATTTAGAGAGAGGGCATTAGACGCCAATTCGGTGGACTATGCTAATTGCGTCTTGAACCTAGTGACGTAGATAATGGGGTAACATACTTTCACAGTGATGATTCACTGCTCCAGCAGGCTAAGCATGGTTACAGTAAAATGCGAAATAATAGCTCTGTCAACCTATCAACTCCCAAAGGCACAAAAATATAATCTTCGTCAAACCGTCAGTTCGTCTATTTTAACTGAAAGGAAGAAACCCTTTCTTTGACGGCCATTCTAAACGCGCAGCTGTGGACAAAAAGTAGTAGTATTGTTTCTAAAGAATATTACGGATGTGGATAGGATGTAGACATACACTAGCCTCGAACTTAGCAGTGTTAAGCAACCAGCGTCTTTATTTTGTGTTTATTCGCATTGTTTAAAATAAGCCAGATTAGCTTGATACCAGCGGTTGCGACATTTGCGTTTGCATAGTTTGAGAAGTAATGAGCAAAGTCGTGTGTTCTGAAATACACTTTAAGGTTAGGAAGAACCAGTGATTGGAATGCCCTTGTTTGAAATGCTAAGTTGTAACAACCTTCACTATAATCCGGTGTTCCTTACAATCTCACACTTGTAATCAAAAATGTTTTCATTGTTTACCACTGTCTGTTGTTTAATTTAATAACATAATTAAACAATATTACGTTTTAACGTAACGAGGCTAATTTGTTTCTTTAATATTTTCTACCTATTAGTAGTATGTATATTAGCAGAATAAAGAATACCAGGTATAGTTTCAGACATTTCTAAAATGAACATAATACTTGTATGTAGTAACAGGTCTATGTTGGTTTATTTATTGCTCAGTAACCTTTAAAACTGATCGCAAAGATTAGCTCAATGACATTTACCCTTCAAAACTGAACCCTTATAAGCAGTATACTACGTAACAAGCTGGTGAAATGGAAAATGCTATAAATATTGCTTACACTTGCTCTTAATTTAAATAACCTTAGCCTTAAACCTTCGTACGGCGACCACAGTTTCGGGTAGTCTCGGTTTGGCATTTGAGATGAATTGCCGTCGCGTTGGCCGGTCATAAAGACTGTTGATCGGTAAATTATCTGGAGACGGTAAATTTTCTCTGCCATTTTCTTCCCTTTTCAACCTTTTTTAATCCTAAAACTACAAAACACACCGACAAACTTTTGCTATACCTTCGCTCTACATTAGGATTTTCTATCTACGTGACTGTCCCGTAACCTAATTTCTTATTGTAACCTTATCCTACTTACAGTAGAACGTATTGGTATCTTAAAAAACAGGGCTATCGAATTATTCGCGATTTCGTAAGTCGTAACAGTGCACTGAGGTCTGCGACAAAAGAATAAAGATGGCCTTGTCATTTTGCTACGGAACCGATCACTGATCAGTAGGGCCCGGAAAAATATGTATTAAAAAATCCAAAATATGTACTTAAAATATGGACAAAAAAATCGAAAATATGGAAAAATATGGACTATAAAACAGAAATATGAAAAAATATGGAGTATAAAATTACAACCCTTAAATATTAATTTTATTCAAATTTTTTTATCAATTATTATTAAAGTAAAATTAATATAATTAAGGATTTTGTAAAAATTTCAAGTGCCCAGCTGCAGCCATTATTGATATCGAGCGAAAAATTCCAAAAAAAATTCGTTTGTTGTATGAGAGCCACCCTTAATTATTAATTTTATTAACCCCCGACAAAAAAGAGGGGTGTTATAAGTTTGACGTGTCTGTCTGTCTGTCTGTTTGTCTGTGTGTGTATCTGTCCGTGGCATCGTAGCATCCAAACGGGTGGACCGATTTTGATCTAGTTTTTTTGTTTATAAGCTGACATGATCGAGAGTGTTCTTAGCTATAGTTTATCATCATCAGCCTGCTCAGTGCTGGACAATCAGGGTTTATCTGGTTCATGTCTGTGGCATCGTAGCATCCAAACGGGTGGACCGATTTTGATCAAGTTTTTTTTTTTGAAAGCTAGCATGGTCGAGAGTGTTCTTAGCTATAGTTCATCATCATCAGCCTGCTCAGTGCTGGAAAAAAGCGGTTTATCTGGTTCGTGAAAGGCCGTTAGCAACTTGTAGTATTTTGATGAGTTTTATGTTTTGCATTCTGGTTCGTGATATTTATGAATAACATACACATTAATGGAAAGTTGACCTGGTGCTGCAGCATCACCTGGTTATCAATAGGATACCCAACTCCTCACCAACTTAGAGCAGAGGTTTCGTGTTTGGGCTCATTGTAATTACGACAATCAGTAAGACTTAGATAAACAGTAAATATTTGCAAGCTACTGCTGTAGCATCACCTGGTTTCTATAGGAGCCGAGCTTCGTATGAACCCAAACTGGAGGTTTCATGTTCGGGCTCATATTGACAGGCTCATCCAAGAGGACATTCGTAGACGATTTTCTTTGCATATTATTCTGCACTATAACCAGCAAAAGCTTAAAAAAGCATGAAATAAAATTAAATTAAGAAATTTAAAAAAACCTCCGCCAAAAAACTTTAAAAAGTAATGAAATAATATTTACTGACTTTAAGTTTCAATAATTCCTAAGTGTAAAGTAATATTTTAGTCCATAATTATTGTTAGCGGCAATAGTTAATCACATGTTCTGTGAAAATTTCAGAAGTCTAGCTATAGCCGTTCTTGAGATACAGCCTGGTTACAGACAGACGGACAGACAGACATTGAATTCTTAGTAATAGGGTCCCGTTTTTACCATTTGGGCACGGAACCCTAATAATCGGCACAGAATTTTGTTTTTCATTGTGTCTTACGTAGGTACTTAAGTCCTTTATTTTACCCGAAGACCGAAACATATTTCAGTTTTTTGTTTAGCCATGTCAGCAACAGGACCTTTTGCATCTGAAACTTTATTTTCTATTTCTTTATTAATCCTTCGATCGCGGATTCTTAGAAATGCTATTGTATTCTATTGAGGTCGCGATCACCGGTGCTCTTATGGGGCTTGAATCCTGAAGGAGTAAGGTGAACGCAGATTTGGCCGCACCGCACGCACCGCAGTCGCCGCATTCGCAATTCTTCATATTATGAAGTTGCGAAGACTGCGGCGCGGCGCGAAGGTAGATATGCGAGCTTGCCTATAACTACATATAAAGAATTGCGGATGCGGCGACTGCGGTGCGTGCGGTGCGGCCAAATCTGCGTTCACCTGTAAACTTCTTTGGAAACAATAAATAGGACGATAAAGCGCGAGAGGAACGAAATACGCAGCCGCATGGTGGCGGGAACGTATATTTTTTGTATTTTTGTCAAAATATGGACTTATCTTTGAAAAACCCTAAAATATGGAAAAATATGGAAAATAAAACTTGGTTTTTCACAGTCTAAACATGATAATTCGTGTAAAAAACACATTCTAGGCCGAAAATCACGTAAAACAAAAATATGTATTTACATATAAATCCGGGCCCTACTGATCAGTGATCACACTTTTCAGTTACGCAGAAAAACGTACTCGCGTCACAAAATATTTCTCGTTATATGTCACTTGTTTGTAGAATACTTTCGTAGAACGATACAAAAATTTGTGTCTGTATACCAAAACGTGAGAATGCGAACCCTCTACCTTGAGTTCTTCCCTTCAGGATCGCAATTTTTGATTTCCTTCTAGCCTACTTACGCCCGGTTTATAAGGTTTTTTTTGGCTGTAGTTACCTATTCAATAGCCCTTTATATTGGCTAACATCAAAATGTATACTAACCAATCAACGACGATGTTGAGTAGAGAAACTCCTGCGTTTGTCACATGTTTCTAAGGTACATAATATAGAATTGGAAAATAACTTTTAACGACAGCAATAACGTTTTAAGCCATACAATGTTCATTTGTTATCAACCAAAAGCGCCATATCAGTTAAGTGGAATTTCAATCACGATACAGCCATGATTAACGGGTAGCTGTTTTGGTTGACTAAGGTTTTTTCTGGTTTTCACATTTTATTTGCCTACGTAATAAGACCCCACGGGTATATTGCGTTAACCGAAATAAGTTCAAAGCATGGGATTTTTACAAAGTCAAATCTCCTACAATTTTTACAAAGTTTTGTGACTTGCTGTAGTTTGTTGGACCATTAAAAGACATTTTCCCAATTCTTGGACTACTTTCATTGAGTGAAGAAGACTTAAGCATTTACATTGTGCTTAAGAGTTAAGCTCTACTTATAGAAGCGCTTATGATATTACCTGTAGCTTATAGTATTTGCGATGTCGTATTTAGTCGGGATTTTTTTCTGTGCTTAATTGTATGTAACATTGAAAATAAAAAGGCACTATGAGTTAGTACCATATTTTAATGTCATTATTCAATATCATTGTACTTAGTCAAATTTCTTTCGATAGTTGCTACAGCTAAGTCAGATATCAAAAATTTGGTTACGGACCGCCAATTGACAAGGTGCTCCATCCACTATCTCAAGTAAATTGACCCTGGGCTGATTGACCAAGAGCAAAATATCTGATTAAAAAAAAACAAATATTTTGCTCTTGGTATTCAAATAAAATTGAATTCGACGAAGTTTCCATTGGCGAGCAGTAATTGATGAAGCATGTATTGTCCGCAGGGGTTTCAGTGTTTGCGTATGCAACCGACAGCACATATTCAAGCCGGTGTCCGTGCAGGCCATGTGGTGCGTATTGTTTACACTCTTATATTACGTAGCTAGTTGATTGTTGGATGGAATTTTTTGTATATGTTACGCTCAAAGACCGAAATCGCTGAGTGAGCGAAAAAATAGCTCAGAACGCGTTGTGGTCACAGTGAAACAGCCACGACACGAAATTCGCGTCGTGGCTCTAATGAAAACGGCCACGACGCGTTCTGGCAATCAAAAAAAGACCATAACGCGAAATTCGTGTCGTGGCTGATATGCTATTCGTTTTTCTTGATATGTTCTTGATTGATTAATCGTCCATAGGTATGGAAGATTAAAATACTTATTTGAATTACCACGCGTACTACAAAATATTTTTTATTTTACTAAATTACTGCTTATCGTGTAAATTATCATTATTATTTATAAAATATCCAGTTCCATATAAGTATCCGTACAGACAGACAGACAGTAATAATATTAGTACGTATAGTACGGAACTATGGATATTTCATAAATAATAATGATAAACACGTTATGCAGTGATTTAGTAAAAGAAAAAATATTTTGTAGTACGCGTGGTAATTCAAATTTTATCTTCCATACCTATGAACGATTAATCAACCAGGAACAAATCGAGAAAAACGAATAACTTATCAGCCACGACACGAATTTCGCGTTATGGTCTTTTTGTGATTGCCAGAACGCGTCGTGGCCGTTTTCATTAGAGCCACGACGCGAATTTCGTGTCGTGGCTGTTTCACTGTGACCACAACGCGTTGTGAGCTATTTTTTCGCTCACTGAGCGATTTCGGTCTTTGAGCGTAACATATATATGTGATTTTTAACCGACTTCCAAAAAACGAGGAGGTTATATGTTCGGCTGTGGATTTTTTTTTTGTATGTTCAACGATTACTCCGCCGTTTGTGAACCGATTTTCGAAAATTTTGCTTTGTTGTATTTGGTTTTACTCCAATTTGGTACCATGTTCACAAAAGTGGTGACCTGATGATGGGATCCAGGAGAAATCGAGGGAACTCCTCGAAATTTATATGGAAACATATGGTGATTTTGGTTTTATGTGAAGTGTACTAAGAATATGCTACCAAAAAGTCAAATATTGGGTCAAGGTATACCATGGTTTCGAAGATGCTGAGAGAACTCCTGAATCCTTATAGATACACGTTTGGGAGTTTCGGCGTTGTTTTAAGAACAGAAAGCATATGCTACTATGCAACTCATATTCATCATCATAATCATCATCATCATCATCATCATCATCGTCTTCATCATTACCTCGTCGTGTTAAGGTCACCAATGTCTCATGGCACAGAATAGATAATAGTATAAGGCATAGGTGTGGATTTACTAATAATAATAATAATTTTATACTGTATAACAACACTTTGTTTAAATATACACGGCGGTCAGCGCCGCGGAGGCGACGGTATCGCGGCACCGCCGCGCGGCGCGTGGCGGAAGACGACAGATCGAATATACTTTACTACTTTATATACAGATTGAATACTTTACTAACTACTTTATAAAATTTTAATACACAAAATATAGAATTAAAATAAAGTTATTTTAAAAAGAGCATTTAAACAAAACAAAGTCAATAAGTGTCTTTTTAATTAGTTATACTTATTAATCGATAGATGGCGCACTAAGTATCGATTTGAATGGATTTGAAATTGAATTCTTGATTATAAGAACAGCTGTCAATAATTATGATAATATTATATTATATTACTAGCTGTCCCGGCAAACGTTGTTTTGCCATATAAATAATTTTTGGTATGAAAAATAGATGTTGGCCGATTCTCAGATCCATATCACTCCAATATCCTCACAATATGCTCACATAATTTCATGAGAATCGGTCAAGCCGTTTCCGAGGAGTATGGCAACGAAAACTGTGACACGAGAATTTTATATATTAGATGAGTAGCTACGCTACATCCTATGCAAGTTTATACAATTTTTTATCTGATAGATCCTTCGATCGTGGAAAAACGAGACACAATAGCCTTTCTATTGTTATCGCAATCGCCGGTGACCGCTTGGGGTTTGAAGTACCAGTACCTTAACTAGACAATTGACTTTAAATTGTATTTACTTATACTAATATTGTGTTAACAAACTATATAAGCAACTGCCAATTTCGTATGTAGCTTGTTAAAAATTATAATATAATGTAATAATATCATTATCCCCTTAACGCTTTATTTAAGTTTTAAATTATTTGGTGTTAACTTATAATATCATCTTTATAAACCTTCGTGGTTTCTCGGTGATATACTATGTAATGTTTTGTAATGTGTATTGTTTTAAATGGTAAATAAATAAAAAAAAAAAAAAAAAAAAAAAAAGTATTAAAATTGTTAAATTACTTAGCTCAATATGGTTACTTCACTGATAATATATTATTTTGTGAGTGTGAACTGTGACTCTTAACAAATTGTAATAAGATACGTAAAATATACGCGAAGGTTTACCTACTAGTACTAGTGTAACTAAAAAGAGTGAAATTATTATTATTTTTAACAAAAAATTAAAACCGACTTCCAAGGTAAAAACAATATTAACATTAATATGAATTAAAAAGTATTAAATAATTTTTGCTATCTAATAGTGCCTTTTTCCGAATTCGGCTAAACCTCAACTATTTCTGTACTCAATCTTCATAATTTTGAAGTCGGTGCCAGTTCCAAAAGTTTCAAATATTCTGTCAGAGGACTGAATATTCAGCTATCTGGTACCGACTTCAAAATAATGAAGATTGAGTAAAGAAATAGTTGAGGTTTAGCCGAATTCGGAAAAAGGCACTATTAGATAGCAAAAATTATTTAATACTTTTTAGTTCATATTATATCAAGAATATTCATTCATAGCAGATGGCGGGCATACAATTATACATATTATACATTATACATATGTAATTAGGTCGGTTAATGTCAATCGCCGTAAGGTCAAGAGTCAGAACTAATATTGACTTAACACAGGTCACAGCCGAACCAAATAACATTTAGGTCTGCCATTTGCCTATGATACAATTTCTTTGGTGGTACAAACTTACATTTTTATATTTATCTGAAATCGACGCTTTCCGACACTTTCCGTACATCGTTTATTAGGTACTGTTTGTTATACTTATGACTTATGAGCTACAAGTGATATGACACAAACTTAGGAAAGTTAAAAAGTCACAAATCACAATTTTTACTTCAAGCAAGTGCTTACAACAATGTTATCAATTTTTCGCATGTTTCCAGTAAAAAGGACAGGACGTCGAGGAATTATGAATTATATTACTGGCGTTATGGATAAGGGTAACAAAGGCAGAATTGCTAGAATGTTAATTAGTTCATTCTTATTGCCAAGGGACAAGTCTTTGTTTTCTTAATGATAAGTATTACTAATACATGACTCAGATTACTTCCGAAAGTGCACTTTCCGGGCACGAAACGTAGCGATATTTTTTGGTTATTGTTGCGTGATTCATAATGTATTTAATAATTTTAAACTGTTTGTTTACACTTTACAACTTGCAAATTACTGAATAAGTTTCTTTTGGCTCCTGACAAATATTTTGTATAATAGACACGATTGACGATGTATTGAAAGTGACGATTTCTGAAAGCCCTAACGTCTTGGTCTTACATTACTTATTGTGTAGTAAGTAACTTCTAACCTGGGGTATATTATCTACATTCTACAGATAGATTGGTATTTACCACAGACATGTATCAAGATCTTGATCTATTTCTGTGGTATTTACTGTGCCCAATGCTTGACACAACTGATAGATAGGAATAGGCACGGGTACAGATGGGTTAACGCCTGGGCCTATTTTAGGCGTTTATCCATTTACATAAATATAGATGGGAACACACTCGAACGTTCCGGCCATTTATGGGAATTTTGGACATTTCGCCCACCACTAGTCAAACCTCACAAGTCATATGCCAAGTGCTATTCCATCAGCTCTAGTCGCAACTCATGCCATCTTTGTGGTATTCTGTATCCAAGTATGTTTTAGGGCTAGGCCTGTGGTGTCCTCAGTGTAGAAACCATACCAGTAGTACTTCTATTACTAGTAGTACTATCAGAGAAGTTGATTTCTAGGCAGATGGGGGACCTACGTAGTTCGGTCGCGTAACGCGTTACGTCAAACCCAGCCATCAGATCACCATTAATATTGACATGATCCGACCAAATAACGTTGGTCTGTCAACTAGGAATGAATTTCCTTTAAGCTGGGAACAAATTATCGGACGAACGTCCGCGGACGTTTTCATCGGATGCGGCTTGTTTCTATCTGATCAATACAAAATACACTAAACTGTGCACATTGTCTGACATAAGTCGCGGACGCGACCTTGAGCGTTCGGACGTCCGAACAGAATCTGGCTGGCCGGATATTTTTGATCCGCAGACGTCGCCCATTGATATAAAGGTTAGGTCTGATGAACCGTGCACATTGTTAAGCCGCATCCATCAGCCGCGACTTATGGATGCGTCCGATAATTTGTTTCTAGCTTTATGGTACAATCAGGGATAAGTTTTGTCTTATATATCGTGATATCTGTGTTGCAGGTCGGCGCTGCAGACGCTGCACCGGGCGAGCGCGCGCGCCCGCGACCTGAACCACTTCGCGGGCGGGCCGTCGCACTCGTGGTGCGAGTACTACGAGCGCCGCGTCGACTCCGACCGCTCCTGCCTCAACGAGTGGCACGCCATGGACTGCCTCGAGTCCCGCCGCCCGCCGTCGCCGGACTCGCTCAGACATAAGTGAGTATTGAGGATGCCCATTGCCCATGCCGGTAGTAACAACATTAGGCTTTGTGCACATTTGTATCATTTTCACGATCAGATCTCCGTCGCGTAGCATCGAAGCGTATCATGATCGCTTGTGTGGACGCAAAATGATCGCGATCATCGGGGCGTATCATAATACGAAGTGTATCATGATCGCGATCATTTTGAGTCCACACTAACGATCATGACACGCTTCGATGCTACGGGACGGAGATCTGATCGCGAAAATGATACAGATGTGGACAAAGCCTTAGAAACGGGAAAGAATGGACATATTGACAGATTTCAGTGACAAAATGGCGGATTTCTTTTGTCTAAATGTCACTTTGTGTATTATTTCGTAGAAAGAAACCGCTTCTATGGTGACCATGCTAATTGCTAAGCCTGCTGGGCCACGATTTTGTCTATTTATCAAAGACAATTTTCTTCGTCAAGGAAGGGCTAGAGCTGGAGAAATTTGTAGTAATCTGATGTAGAAGAATTCGTAATAGAGACTAGCATCACGCGCGTTTCTGATGAAGCCATCATCTCTATATTGTGGCTTTACGCGCTCGACTCTACCAAAGTCTCATTTCACAAACTCTACATTCAGTATCACTCACATAGCCCTAAAATACGATAGTACACGTAGTAATAACACACAAATCAAATGACTTAAATTAGGGCAAACGGGAACGTTACCAAGCTTATCCTTAACTTTTTTTTGGGTCTATAATATGCATTTCAACTTGAATTGGTGATAGATGGGACCTGCAGAAGTTAAACGAATCAAGAAAATTACTGTGAAGATATCGAGACCTCTACATTCTCTGCATTCAAAGCAATATCTTTCTTTCTTTCACTTAAAGAAGCCTTATAACTTATAACTTATACCGTAAAAGAAGTTGAGGTATTATAATTAATTAAGGTGAGATTCCAAAGATACAATTATTATTGTAAGGACTAATGAAGTGTTTGCGTAAATTTAGAGCATCAATACTTTAGATAAATATTAAACTTAAATTGTCATTTCCCTATTACATAATAATAATATTTCCAAAAAAGGGTTTCTATAAGTAACATAACATGCTGTTCACAAAATATATTAAGGCCGCATACAACGAGGATTAGTGAAATTTCGTGTTTTAATTTTCACTACAACTTTGACCACAAGTAATTATAAGCATTCAAACATTTTTTGGAAGTTAGTTACGTTCCTTACCAAGGTTAGGGTCAGCTTAAAATTTTGATTTAAATCCATTTACCACTAAAAAAGTGAGCATTAAAAATATTTTTTTCAAAATTTTATTTCCTCTAGAATTCAGCGAAAATAAATACAGGAATAAATATTTTTACGCCAAAATGTTTCAATCATGATTCCGGAGGCACCCATCAGCTTCGTTTTTGATAAAATATATCAATTCTAAAGATAAATCGCTTTGTTTACAAATTTGAACAATCTGTTGATATGTGAGAGCAACGCCTGATCATGAATATTTGGTACAAAAAATCCACAGGCACTTGATGGAAAATAAAAAAATTACATCAGTCAAATCTGTGTGTCAGAGCGCTGATTGTCTATCATAGAAAACCTAGAGTATGTTCACAAATATATCCCAGTATACTGGCAGAATCGCCGTGGTCCCATACGAATAAGAAAAAGAATAAGAATCGTTTATTCAATTTAACGTAACAAAAAAACACCACCATTATAAAATACACAGAAGAATATCAAATAATAAAAAAAAAAAAAGAAACTTAGAAATAAAAAATAAAATATTCTAAAATAAACACGTTGATTCGTTTCGAAATATTTGCCAGTGAATGTCGAATACGTATTTCTTGTAATGTAATGGGCATTGTCCAAAAAAAATCACATGTACTTTTTATATTTTTTTTCGTTAAAATAGGGTATTTTAAGAATATAAATTAAATAATTTTGAAATCCATTGGCTAGTTTTTTCTCAATAAATTTTTAAAGTTTCGCTCTGACGTCATCATCGGCGCCCAATTGACCTCTGTAGTATGTTTTTTTTCCTTTCAATCTTATTTTTAATGGCTGGTTCGTCTAATGCAAGTCATCATTATGTGAAAGCTGATACGAGAAACTTACCAAAAGTTCGAAACGTAACGTTGGTCGAATTTATTGCTAATTTAACGCCATTGAAGGTCAAACTAAGGTTAAACATATTTGTTCAAAAATATAAGTAACTAATGGGTATTTTTTTCGTTTATATACAGAAAAACGATCACTGACCTTATTCCTCGAAATGTTTTTGTAATGAGCAAAATTAAAAAAAAATGGACAATCCCCATTATAATACGTCATACTTATCTAATACTAGTACAAAATAGCGCCGTAATTTGACGTCTTGGGCAGTGGTCAGTAGACTGGGATTTATTCCGGAACCTAGTCAACATTTTTGGTTTACAAATACTACAATATTGCTTTGTAACCTTAATTATTTGGCGAGAGACTACCTAATAAGATGCTATTCGATAATTTATATTCACCAAACGATCATTTTTACGATTTTGGTAGATTTGAAAGTCAAAAAATGTAAACATTACAGCGAGTCAGAAAACAATGTACAGATTACCGCAACACAGAGACAGATTTTTACGTATACATGTCAAAACATTGTAAAATGATATATGATATGTCCAATCCATAGCAATAGAAAAATTATTACATCTTAGCACTGGAGTAATAAAATCTGCACAAAAAAATCGTAAAAATAATATTATCATGCGGATGAAACTAGATATTTTGTAGATACCTACACCATGATTTTGGTGCACCTCGGGAGGAAATAACTAAGGATTCTAAATTCTTTAAGAAAAAATAATGTGATCGAAATGAAATGCCCTAAAACCTTATTTGATTTTATCAAAAAAATATATTTTATGAATAAAAATCGCGACGGCATTTAAAAGTAAAAACTAAAGAGATTGCATTTATGCAATTATTAATTCTTTACTCACGAAAATTTGATGCAATGTACAGGAACCGTAATTTTTTCCGGACCAAGTAGTATCCTTCGTCCGTTCTTCACCAAATTTTATAAAAAATGGTTCGGCATGAAATGGTAACAGACAGACTATTCTAATATTAGTATAGATTATTATTAAAGTTTAAATTGAATAAGATACACATTTCGTAAATATTTCAAACACATACCCGCTACCGGTTGTCATTATTAATGTCATCTCAATTCATCGGTTCAATTATCTATTCTAGTATATTAAAAAGAAAATTAATATCTACTATAAATTATTTATCTTACGACTAGATGTGAATTCAATGCGTGTACCTAACACGCCTTTGACAACGACTAAACAGAAAGTTACTTACTCATCTCAATTCATCGGTTCAATTATCTATTCTAGTATATATTAAAGTCGAGAGTCGAGAGTCAAGGGGAGAGGGGAGCGGGGGAGAGGGGCGGGGAGGGGAGCAATATAATATTATCACTAGCTTTAATACCGAGCGAAGCTCGGTCTTAAAGCTAGTGATAATATTATATTGCATGTCTACGTGTCATTCGGTCGGATTATAATATGTCAATTCAAAGCTCGTGAATCGTGATTCGTGATCGGTCTGTTGGGTTTGACATAACGCGACCAAATTACTTAGGGCCAACCCACACGTACCACAACCACACGACATCGCAACGACAAAATGTCGTCGAGCTGTGGTTACGTGTGAATGGTGTCGCTGCAGCATTTTGTGGTTGCGTTGTGGTACCGACAAAATGACGACGGCCAGTGGTTGCGACGTGGTTGCGTCGTGTGCAAGTCAAACTATTGTAGTTCGACTCCGACTTTTATAGCGTCGCGACATTTTAGTAAAATAAAATCGGCCAAATGCGAGTCAGACTCGCGCACGAAGGGTTCAGTACTGTTATAGAGCGAAAGTAGGGAAAAAATGTGTTTTTTGTATGGAAGCCCCCTTAATTAATTATTTATTTTAATTATATTATCAACAATGATATTTTACTTAAGGCGGGATTATAGGCGACTGACATTTTAGAATTTGAGACAAACTAGCTCAATAGATGGCGCTCGAAAGGTACATATTTACATATCAAGCCGTAGTCGATTTTAATATTTTCAGAAATAATGTGATCACGTGGTAAACTCGACATACAGAGTAATGATTAACAGAGAGGCCATGTTCATAACTTATGCATAACTTGATAAACGAAATCTTTAATGAATTTTGTATTGTAATAAAATGATGTATTTATATTTTATAGATATTTGAATATGATGTTTGTTCTGTACTCACGAACATAAAAAAGTATTTCCTCATAATAATACATATACAAATTACAATGTATAACAAAATAAAGTATTACCCATACATAGTTCATCGCAAATGTTCATACTTCATGATATTGGCATATTTTCCATAGAAACATTGGAATTCAAAAGCAACTCTTTTAACGCTGCTACTTTCACAGTGAACTTTATATAAGGGACACATACACATCCCAAAGTATTAGTACCGAAGTAGATTTAAAATTCGGTAAAGTAGATTCAAAAGTTCTTAACTAGAATAAAACAGCTCGCTTACTGCAGCTGGGAAATAGGGAGCTTATTTTATGACCTCAATGAGAATCTTGTGCTTGGGTTTATTGCAATAGCTTTAATAAATAAGAATTGTAGAGTGTAGCCCTTATGATGATCACTTATATCACCTGGAATCAATATACCTAATACCCTCTACAAGTTAGAAAACGATAACTCTACTTGCAGTAAAGGTAACGTTTTTGTTTTCATTATAATAATAATATATTCATTATACTTATGCAGATCATATTCATATTATCTTTGTCATTTTAAATTTTTAGGAATCTGTACCCATAAGAGATATCCGTCTGTCTGTCTTCAGGGTGTAATGTGTATATCAAGTAAACTCGGTAGCTGGAGAACTTAAATTTTCGAGAATATTTTATTATTTTTGCTGTCACC